>CM050168.1:122283801-122883801 GCA_027410445.1 Discoglossus pictus
GGATGGTAGAAAGACTGGGGAGGTTTTTAAACTAATAGGTTGGGGGGAGGTACTAGATAGAAGTAATGGGTTAGAAAGTGCAGAGGGGGTATGAAATTAATTAACTAGTCATGCGGGAGGAGATGGGGGGAGGGTTAGAATACTCAATAGGGGGGTACTGCTAAGTAACTCAAGTATAGTGGCAGGCACTCCAGAACTACAGACTCATAACATAAGGTGTATGTTTGCTAATGCCAGAAGCTTGCCAGGAAAAATGGGAGAGTTAGAATTATTAGCAATTAATGAGAAAAGGAATTGAATAGGCATTACTGAATCCATGACTGGACTGTTAATCTGGATGGTTATAACCTATTTAGGAAAGCAAGGGGCAATGGTAAAAGGGGAGTAGGGATTTGTCTGTATGTTAAGCCTGAATGTAAGCCTATAGTAAGAGAAGATATTTATGCTGGAACTTTTGATAATATTGAATGTTTGTGGGTAGAGTTAAATAGAGGAGCAGCAAATTCAAAAAGTATATTGGTAGGAGTATGCTATAAACACCCAAATATAATTGAGTGAGGAAATGAAATTATTATCACAGATTGGAAATGCAGCTAAGCATGGGCAAGTTCTAATAATGGGAGATGTTAACTACCCTGAAATAAACTGGATGAGTGAACCTAGCAGTACAGGTAAAGGGAGCAGGTTCTTGAGCACACTCAGGGATCATTATTTGGCCTAGGTTATACAAGAGCCTACAAGAAATGAAGCTATCTTGGATTTAGTCATCACAAATAATATTGGTATGGTATCAAATGTTCAAATAGGGCAACCATTGGGAAACAGTGATCACAACACAGTCTCATTTGAGATTGAATAAAAAAAAACTGTAAGGGGCCAACAAAAACTCTGAATTTTAAAAGGGCAGATGTTAATGGTCTAAGGGCAGCAATACAACATATAGACTGGGACAGAGAACTGATAGGTAAACATACTGGACATAAATGGACAACATTTAAATTCTTACTAAATATACATACAAATAGGCATATACCATATGAAAAAAAAAAGAAAAAGGATTAAACGACATCTAATGTGGCTTAAAAATTATTTAAAGATCAAGATACAGAGTAAAAAACAGGCAATTAAATTATGCAAACAAGAGAGGACAGAGATTACTTTATGTGAGTACAAGGAAACTAACAAGTGCTATTAGACTGGCTAAAATAGAAAATGAAATGCTAGTTGCAAAGGAGAGTAAGACTAACCCTAAAATATTTTTTAAATATGTTAATGGGAAGAAGGCCAGGAAGGAAGCTATAGGAGCATTACAATGTGAAACAGGCCGTCTGATAATTAGTGACCAGGAAAAGGTAGATGAGCTAAATAGGTTATTTTCTTCTGTATAGACAAGAGAGGTACCAGTGGTTGGGACACTGCAAAATAATGCGTCTACACTAACTTCACCCAATAATTTGTTAATGCAGGAAGAAATCTAAAAGCGGTTGTTCGGCGCTCATTGCGAACCTCTCAACACTGTCTGATGCCTGTGTCTGTTTCCCCCCTCTCCCTGCCCTGTGTTTTTTTTCCTTATTTCCCTCCTCTGCATGTCTTTTCCCCCCTCTCTCACCTCTGTGTCTCTTTCCACCCTCTCCGCTCCCTCCCTCTCTCCCCTTTGTCTTTCTGCTCTCTTTCCCTTTTTAAGTGCTGAAGTTTGTTCTTGCATGCTTTGCGTGGATCTTTTAAGTGTTACAAGCTTCAGCCTCATTTTGAGCCTTTTTGTAAAGAGTTACGTTTTTTTGTCAGTCATGTTTTTCCTTGTTTAGCCAATTTTCGATTTCTGAAAAATGGCAATTTGGAGTCAAATAAGCTTGCAACCTTACTCTTTTGAGTTACGTGCTTTATCAAATCTCGGCCATTAAATTTTTAATGTTTTGTAATGTAATGTAAGTGTTGCGTGCCTCGCGATCAGCGACAAAGTGCCACGTCCTACGGAACTGCTTGTGTGCAATCTCTGTCCATCCTCCATCGGTGGAGCGTCCTCGTGCAAATTAGAGCTATGATGGGACAGAGGACCCTTAGAGAGACCCTGAAAAGCCACCATTTTTTGTCGTGCTCGACTCACTATGAGCACCTACGGCGCTCATTGCAGCCTAAGTCTTACTGGCTTTGTGATGAGGCACGCAATGAGCACCGTAGTGCGCATTGAGCAGGAGCATGTCATAACATTCCAGAGCGTTAACAAAAAATATGCAATGACCACAACTATTATATATGATTTTCCAAGATTCACTCAACACTGGGTCCCTACCAGATGACTGGAGAAAAGCAGAGGTGATACCTATATTTGAGAAGGGAGCAAGAACAAATCTGGGGAATTTTAGACCTGCAAGCCACACTTATGTAGTGGGAAAGTTTTAGAAGGGTTAATAAGGGATAATATACAAGATTGTGTCCATTCACACTGGATTATAAGTAGGAACCAACATGGATTTATGAGGGATAGGTCATGTCAAACAAATCTAATTAGTTTCTATGAGGAGGTTAGTAGGAACTTGGATCAAGGCAACTCAGTGGATGTAGTATTTTTAGATTTTGAAAAGGCTTTTGATACAGTTCCACATGGGAGACTATTGTGCAAACTTAGAGATACATGAATTGCAGTAAATATATGAACATGGATTGAGAGCTGGCTAAAAGACAGGAAACAAAGGGTTGTTGTAAATGGAACATACCCAGATTGGACTAATGTGGTAAGTGGGGTTCCTCAGGGTTCAGTATTAGGTCCTCTCCTTTTTAACATATTTATTAACTACTTAGAAGTAGGACTGGAAAGTATTGTCTCCGTTTATGCTAATGATACTACGTTGTGCAAGGTAATTAAATCCGAATATGATGTACTTACCCTCCAAAGGGATTTGCATAAATGGGAGAGAAATGGGCAAATAAATTCCACATGAGATTTAATATGAATAAATGTAAGGTTATGCATTTGGGAATGAATGATTGTGGACAACCACCTATGTAACAGTTCTCAATGTCAAGCAGCATCTTCAAAGGCAAATACAATATTAGCATTTATTAAGAAGGGTATAGAAGCCAGGGAAGCAAATATAATTCTGCCACTATACAAATCCCTAGTATGCCCTCATTTGGAATATGGAGTACAGCTTTGGGCACCACTTCATAAAAAAGACATTTTAGAATTGGAAAAAGTACAGAGAAGGACAACAAAACTAATATAGGTAAAGGAGATGCTAAGTTATGAAGAAAGAATAAACAAATTAAACGTATTTTCTCTAGAAAAAAGGCATCTAAGAGGGGAGTCAATTTAAAGATTTGTCAGGGAAGCTTTTTGTGATAAGAGGTTTTCAACTGACAAGAGGACATCCTTTGAATTTAGAAGTAAAAAGATTCCACCTTAAAAAAAGAAAAGCGTTTTTCACAGTATGGGTGAAAATATCTGTGGAATTCTATACCAAGGGAGGTGGTGACAGCAGATTCAATAGATAACTTTAAAAAGGGATTGGATATATATATATTTATATATTCAGGGCTATCCTGGATAATTAGAGAGGGAGTATTGATCCAGGCAGGAATCTGATCGCCAGTATCTGGGGACAGAAAGGACATTTTTTTTCCCTTTTGAGACAATTGGCAAAGTTTCACTTGTTTTTTTCTGTTTGCATTCCTCTGGATCGATTAACAATTAATCTGCTTATTGCAGATAAGAGAAGATCTTAAAAAGTTGAACTTGATGGACTAAAAGTATTTTTCAACCTCAACTACTATGTAACTATGTACGTTAAGTTGTGTACCTAATACTCCTTTTATCCATTGTCTGTGGTTAACCAAACCATTTACTTAACGTCATTTGCTGTTCTATTGGTGCAGACTACCCACGACTGGCTGTTATGCTACCGACATAACTATGTGAGTGATTGTAACTGGTCAGGGGGAAATGGGCATAGTGGCCAAAACAGGGTTTAGCAGAGGGGAACATGACACTGAACCTTGCCCAAATAATGGCCAGATGGACCCAAAAGGCCAGATCATGCAGGCAGGGACAGGGTTTCTTTGGAAGAATAGCAAGGCTGTAAGTGTCTCAGTCTACACATCAGCCTGTTGAAAATCATGTTACTCATCCCTTTTAGCTAAAACACTTTAAGACACTTTAAGGCATGTAGCACCTCCGGTCAAAGGAAAAACTATATAGCATCTAGCCACCCCGTAGGCATACTAATAGGGAGAGGGCATCGCTGATGTGCTGACTTACAGGACAGCAGAAATTCAGGGCCCTATTAAATTCTCCCTCGTAGTTCTCTCGGTGCTCGCAAAAGGCAGTTTTCCTGCTGTTTGCGAGAACCGAATCTCTCGCAGCCTGCTTTACGATATGACTGCGAGAAAATGGCCGAGAATAGGCTCCGAGAGAGCTACGTAGCCTTGAATCTATGCACGAGTCTCGCATATCGTAAGAATCCCTACGTGGACAAAAAGTCCACGCAAGGGATCCGAAAGCCTCTACGTGCTGCCTCGGAACAGCCCGAGACAGCAGTGTGAGGCTCCCCCCTGCACCCTATACACATCCCCATGCTGCAGGGGTCTCCATCAGGACCCCTGCAGCACCCCCACATTAACCTCTTGTAGCGGGGGTCCCCGATCTGCATAGATCAGGCCCCCCGCTGCATTTAAAACTTTTAAATTCCCTGCCGCGGCTCCTTAAAGGGGCCGCGGCAAACTATTACCCAATCCCGGCCGCGGCACTTAAAATTAACCCCCCTCTATGCTGGGGGTCCCCATCGGGACCCCCGAAGTGTCCCCATATAAACCCCCTGCAGCGGGGGGCCCCGATCGGCACCGATCATGACCCTGCTGCAATTCAATTTTAAATTTCCCGCCTTGCGGGTCCTCAAAGGACCGTAAAGGTCCTGAAAGGACTCGCACTAAAAATATTAACCCCAGGCAACTATAATTAGCCCATTAACTCATGGTGGTCAATACAGACCACTATAAGGCCTAAATTAACCCATTAACTCATGATGGTCAATACAGACCACCATAAGGCCTAAATTAACCCATTAACTCATGATGGTCAATACAGACCACCATAAGGCCTAAATTAACCCATTAACTCATGATGGTCAATACAGACCACCATAAGGCCTAAATTAACCCATTAACTCATGATGGTCAATACAGACCACCATAAGGCTCTATTTAACCCCATCAGTCCCATAAGGGTATATTATTACCATTATGGGCCTGTTACAACCCAACATTAACCACATAAGTGCCATGATGGTCCTTGAGGACCATCATGACACTAACTACAAACACTACACTATAACCCCCAATAAACCATTTAATCTAAACTAACCCCCCTCTACACTAATCTATTAACACTTACACTACCTACCTACACTACCTACCCCCTAATAAACCTCCCCAACACTCTAATTACAAAAAACAAAACAACCTACAGTACAGAAAGAAAAAAAAATTACAACCCCACCCCCCACTACAGAAAACAAAAAAATACATTACAACCCCACCCCCCACTACAGAAAATAAAAAAATTACACACCTGAAAAGGAAAGACAGATAAACACAATACAATACATACATATAATACATTACATACATTACATACATTACATACAATACATGACATTACATACATTACATATAATATATTACATATAATATATTACATATAATATATTAAATATAATACATTACATACATTACATACAATACATGACATTACATACATTACATATAATATATTAAATATAATATATTACATATAATATATTACATATAGTCCAAATCAAATACCCCCTATCTATCTAACATACAATCTATTTAATTTAAAATAAATCCTAACTATATCAAATACATCCCCCTATCTAACTTATATACAAAAAATCCTAACTACATACACAGACCCTTATTCTAAAATAAAATAAAATAATTACAGTCCTAACTACATACACAGACCCTTATTCTAAAATAAAATAAAATAATTACAGTCCTAACTACATACACAGACCCTTATTCTAAACAAAAATAAAATAATTACAGTCCTAACTACATACACAGACCCTTATTCTAAACTAAAATAAAATAATTACAGTCCTAACTACACAGACCCTAATTCTAAGCTAAAATCAATAAATTAAGACCACTTACCTTTAAGATATTGCTTCAGATCACTAACCTATGGGTCAAACAAAACAAAAAAATTAGTACAAAACATTAACATCCAATAAATAAACATTCTATACATTCTAAATATTCAACTCACCTTTACAGCATGTCACTGTTTAGCTCTTCCGGTGCGGCCCTGTTAAAAAAAAAAACACAATACATGAATACATTAATACAATATATAAACAATAAATAAAATACACAAATAAACATCTAAATATACATTTAACTTACCTCCCCGCGATGTCCCCGGCCTTCTCTCCTTCAGCCCCGGCTGGGCCGCGAAACCATCCGCGCTCTAAAAAAAAACAAAAAAAAAACGGAGGTCTGCACTGGCAGACCTCCCCGACGCTAATGAACCTCCCGGAGTCGTTTCCGGGAGGAAATTGGCATTGGCGGCTTGTGATTGGCTGAAAAAGCTGTCTATCAATTTCAGCCAATCAAAAGTCGTCAATGTGTGAGCCAATCAGGATGGGATACACCCCAATATCCCACCCTGATTGGCTAAAACACTTGTCTATCTTTCTGGGAACCAATCACAGATGCCTTTAGCCAATCACTATGGGATACACCCCCACAGAGTGATTGGTAGAAGACATCTGCGCATCCTGATTGGCTCCTACATTGACGACTTTTGATTGGCTGACAGCTTTTTCAGCCAATCACAAGCCGCCAATGCCAATTTCCTCCCGGAAACGACTCCGGGAGGTTCATTAGCGTCGGGGAGGTCTGCCAGTGCAGACCTCCGGTAGTGTTTTTTTTTTTTTTTTTTTAGAGCGCGGATGGTTCCGCGGCCCAGCCGGGGCTGAAGGAGAGAAGGCCGGGGACATCGCGGGGAGGTAAGTTAAATGTATATTTAGATGTTTATTTGTGTATTTTATTTATTGTTGATATATTGTATTAATGTATTCATGTATTGTGTTTTTTTTTAACAGGGCCGCGCCGGAAGAGTTAAACAGTGACGGGACATGCTGTAAAGGTGAGTTGAATATTTAGAATGTATAGAATGTTTATTTATTGGATGTTAATGTTTTGTACTATTTTTTTTTTTTGTTTGACCCATAGGTTAGTGATCTGAAGCAACATCTTAAAGGTAAGTGGTCTTAATTTATTGATTTTAGCTTAGAATTAGGGTCTGTGTAGTTAGGACTGTAATTATTTTATTTTATTTTAGAATAAGGGTCTGTGTATGTAGTTAGGACTGTAATTATTTTATTTTATTTTAGAATTAGGGTCTGTGTATGTAGTTAGGATTTTTTGTATATTAGATAGATAGGGGGATGTATTTGATATAGTTAGGATTTATTTTAAATTAAATAGATTGTATGTTAGATAGATAGGGGGTATTTGATTTGGACTATATGTAATATATTATAGGTAATATATTATATGTAATATATTATATGTAATGTATGTAATGTCATGTATTGTATGTAATGTATGTAATGTATGTAATGTATTATATTTAATATATTATATGTAATATATTATATGTAATATATTATATGTAATGTATGTAATGTCATGTATTGTATGTAATGTATGTAATGTATTATATTTAATATATTATATGTAATATATTATATGTAATATATTATATGTAATGTATGTATTGTCATGTATTGTATGTAATGTATGTAATGTATTACATTTAATATATTATATGTAATATATTATATGTAATATATTATATGTAATATATTATATGTAATATCATGTATTGTATGTAATGTATGTAATGTATTATATGTAATATATTATATGTAATATATTATATGTAATATATTATATGTAATGTATGTAATGTCATGTATTGTATGTAATGTATGTAATGTATAATATTTAATATATTATATGTAATATATTATATGTAATATATTATATTTAATATATTATATGTAATATATTATATGTAATATATTATATGTAATGTATGTAATGTCATGTATTGTATGTAATGTATGTAATGTATTATATTTAATATATTATATGTAATATATTATATTTAATATATTATATGTAATGTCATGTATTGTATGTAATGTATTATATGTATGTATTGTATTGTGTTTATCTGTCTTTCCTTTTCAGGTGTGTAATTTTTTTATTTTATGTAGTGGGGGGTGGGGTTGTAATGTATTTTTTTGTTTTCTGTAGTGGGGGGTGGGGTTGTAATTTGTTTTGTTTTTTTCTGTACTGTAGGTTTTTTGTTTTTTGTACTGTAGGTTTTTTGTTTTTTGTAATTAGAGTGTTGGGGAGGTTTATTAGGGGTTAGGTAGTGTAGGTAGGTAGTGTAAGTGTTAATAGATTAGTGTAGAGGGGGGTTAGTTTAGATTAAATGGTTTATTGGGGGTTATAGTGTAGTGTTTGTAGTTAGTGTCATGATGGTCCTTGAGGACCATCATGGCACTTATGTGGTTAATGTTGGGTTGTAACAGGCCCATAATGGTAATAATATACCCTTATTGGACTGATGGGGTTAAATAGAGCCTTATGGTGGTCTGTATTGACCACCATGAGTTAATGGGTTAATTTAGGCCTTATGGTGGTCTGTATTGACCATCATGAGTTAATGGGTAATTTAGGCCTTATGGTGGTCTGTATTGACCACCATGAGTTAATGGGTTAATTTAGGCCTTATGGTGGTCTGTATTGACCATCATGAGTTAATGGGTTAATTTAGGCCTTATGGTGGTCTGTATTGACCACCATGAGTTAATGGGGTAATTTAGGCCTTATGGTGGTCTGTATTGACCATCATGAGTTAATGGGTTAATTTAGGCCTTATGGTGGTCTGTATTGACCACCATGAGTTAATGGGGTAATTATAGTTGCCTGGGGTTAATATTTTTAGTGCGAGTCCTTTCAGGACCTTTACGGCCCTTTGAGGACCCGCGAGGCGGGAAATTTAAAATTGATTTGCAGCAGGGTCACGATTGGTGCCGATTGGGGCCCCCCGCTGCAGGGGGTTTATATGGGGACACTTCGGGGGTCCCGATGGGGACCCCCAGCATAGAGGGGGGTAAATTTTAAGTGCCGGGATTGGGTAATAGTTTGCCGCGGCCCCTTTAAGGAGCCGCGGCGGGGAATTTAAAAGTTTTAAATGCAGCGGGGGGCCTGATCGGTGCCGATCGAGGACCCCCTGCTGCAAGGGGTTAATGTGTGGGGGCTGCGGGGGTTCCTATGGACCCCTGCAGCAAGGTGTTCATGTGAGGACACTTCGGGGGTCCTGATGGGGACCCCCGCATTGAGGGGGGGTTAATTTTAGGTGCCGGGGGGGGTATTCGGAGTACCCCCACGGCAGGGCTTATGTGGGGGACTGCCGCGGAGGTCCCTTTTAGGACCCCCGCAGCAATTGATGAGGAGTGGGAGCCTGCGATATCATCTCGCAGGCTGTCACTCCTCATGTAAATTTACGCAGTGTAGATACGTACGGCCCTTGCTGCGTAGCTCATACGTTGCTCGCAGCAGGGCTAATTTAATAGCATTGGAACTTAGAGAAACTTTGCAGTACGTAGGGCTTAAGTAGAAGCCTCTTATTTACGAGGCTGGAATTTAATAGGGCCCACAGTTCCAAAATGCAGCAGTGCAGCAGAAGCTTTTCCAATAGCTTCCAATGAGTCTTGTTTACTACCACCATTGCAAATTTTTCTATAGGTTTTAAAATGTGGATTCTGTTTTAACCTTTCCTCATATTTCATTTCATTATCATAGTAGCCACCAGAATGCTATGCTGTGCTACATTTAATATACAACATACAGATCAGCTCCTTTGAGGGAAAATAACAAACAATATCCAATCATAAAAGAAAATGAAACCCAGAGTAAAGATTAATTGCATATAAAAAATGCATAATATAAAAGTTATTGTGTTATTTTTTTGGCTTTCTATAAATGTTAGCTATTCAAAAGATCAGATAGAAAAAGTGAGCACAGTAATGTTTAAATGTGTAAAATCATTTATCACAGTCAGCTGCACTTCAATTGATTCCTCCTGCAATAGATAACCGGGTCTCTCCTCCAGATAAACAGAAACTCTTGAGGGATTTTTACACCTACCGTTAGATCTTAGACAGATTGAAGAGACATGGAACACTATTCTTTTTTTCTTAGATTTAAAAGAGCTACTTTTAAATAACACCTGTTTAAACTTCATTAATAATAATAGGAAATGCAAAGAGCACACACACATCTGCAGATTTCATTAACATGTAACTTATATATCCATATTCCTGCTCATTGATTGACATGGGCAAGTCCCTTGATCAGTCAGGAATAGAGATGTTGCAAACAGTTCGCCCGCAGACTATTTGCGGCGATTTTGGCATGTTCGCGTTCGCATCGGACTGCGAACACATGCGCTTTTGGGTTCGCCCCCTATTCTTTATCATTGAGGAAACTTTGACCCTGCACCTCACAGTCAGCAGACACATTCCAGCCAATCAGCAGCATACACTACCTTCCAGGGCCTTCCATCTGAAGGACAGCATACATTTTAGAATCATTCTGAAGCTGCATTCGTTGTGAGAGGACAGATAGTGTAGCTGCTGGAGATTTAATAGGGAAATAGATAGCCAGGCTGTGTATTTAGGTTCCACTACAGACCTGAAGGACTCATCTGATATCTGCTGCAAGGACAGCAACCCAAAATGCCCTTTTTAGGGCTAGAACATAATTTATTTTATTTTATTATTTTTTTCTGTGTAATCTAATTGCATATGCCTGCCTGCCAGTGTGTGTGTGTGACAGGCTAACACCTAACAGTTTATATTGTGCTCAGTGAAATAAAACAACACTTTTTTGACTGTAATAGATAGAATACCAATTGCCTGCCTACAGGCGTGTGTGTGAAGCCTATTGCATCTACTCTGCCAAGTTTTGCCAGTGCACAGTGATACGTCATATCTGGTGCAACCATAGTGTACAGTGACATAAAACAACACTTTTTTGACTGTAATCGATTGAATATCAGTTGCCTGCCTACAGGCGTGTGTGTGAGGCCTACAGCGCCTACTCTGCCAACTTTTGCCAGTGCACAGTGACACTCATCTGGTGGCACCTTAGATTGCACGCGCAGTGCCCCAAATTTGAAGTGGGAGGACCGACCAAGCATCTTTTCCATCTCCCTGTTCCAAACATCCATGCCATATACAAGTCCACTGATAGGTGACGTAACAGGTATCAAACTGATAGGAATAAATAGTACAACTTAATACACCACTCCTATCTGGTGGCACATTACATTGCACGTGCAGTGCCCCAAATTCGAAGTAGGAGGTCCGACCAAGCACCTTTTTCCATCTCCCTGTTCCAAAAATCAATGCCATATACACGTCCCCTAATAGTGGACGTAACAGGGATTAAACCGATAGGAATAGTACTACTTAACAGTACACACCTTATAATAATGCAGACAGAGGCAATGCAGAGAGAAGAAGAGGAGTCAGAGGAGGAAGGTGGCTTTGAGGAGGTGGAAGACCAAACACAGCAGGCGTCCCAGGGGGCTTGTTGTCACCTTTCGGGGACCCTTGGTGGCTGGGTGGAGGAAGAGACCTTCAATGACATCAGTGAGGACAAGGAACGGGACATGGCTAGCTTGGTATCCAACCTTGTGCAAATGGGGAGTTTGCGGTTGTGCAAAGGGACTGTTTGCGGTTGTTTGTGGTGCATTAAACGGGGAGATTGGTCTGTTACTGTGAAGCGGGTGTAACCCTTTTACTACCTGATCGATACAACATCATACCTGATGTTTTAAAGCATGTTATTCCAAACAATTTAGGAATGTTGGGTGATTTATGCCCTTTATGATTTATGCCCTTTCCGTGGGAGTTTTGCCATGGATCCCCCTCCGGCATACCACAGTCCAGGTGTTAGCCCCCTTGAAACAACTTTCCCATAACTATTGTGGCCAGAAAGAGTCCCTGTGGGTTTTGAAATTCGCATGTCCATTGAAGTCTATGGCGGTTCGCCCGGTTCGCCCGTTCGCGAACATTTGATGGAAGTTCGCTTCAGCTGTTCGCGAACCGAAAATTTAATGTTCGCGACATCACTAGTCAGGAACAAGAGCTAGGGTCAAATATATACCAATTAATGGTTAACTGCAAGACAGTGGATCAAAGGGATATCACTTGCAAATAATTTGACATCACTTGAGCTTTGTCCACTGAAAGTGTCTCAAAATAGTTAATTATACTTGATGGCTCAATTAGGATTGTGGATCTTCTCATAGAAGTCTATGGAGACAGTTTCACACCTACAACATAATCAAATCCACTTTGGGACCTAGCTCGGTCCTGGGACTGGAAGCAAACTGGGTATCACGGTTAGCTACTGAAAGTAGCTACTGGCTGCCCTTATAAGTGATACTAAACTGAAAATTATTTTATTAACACTAACTATTGTACACACTCTGAAACACATGATACACATATGGCAACTGTCAAAAAATATTAACAATTACATAAAGCTCCCTGGGCCTAAGTTATCCAGTGGAAATTGTTCTTGGGGTCCAGGACATATAACAAGGGAAAACATGGGGAAACATTGGGGAAACATTAGGGCATAAGGTCATTTTAACAATTATTTCTTGGTCATATACCAATAATAAAGTGACATAGTATTTTACTAAAAATGTCTTTATAACTATTACAACAACCTTAGTTTATAGGGTTAACAGTGGTCAGGGTGCGTATAGGTCTGGAGGTCAAGAGGCCAGATGGTTCCGGGGGGTTGTGACAAATAATTATAAATACATTGAAAACATTGACTCTAAGGAGAAAGTCCTCTTCTACATTAAATTTCTATTTAACACCATATAGAATAGTATTACTCAATATCAATAAATACAAATCAATGAGGCCAGTCTAAATGGGGGTGTAAAAAAGTATAAAAAATGCAACAAGAGAAAGACATCCAATATTGCCACCAAGAATTTCTGCTATATTGGCAAATAAATCTCTGGAAAGACAACCATTTAAAATATTTTATTTCACAAAATAAAATAAAAATATAAAATACTAACAATTAAAAATACCAAAAACTATACACCGTCCCACCAATTCTAATTGTATCATATACAGTATTCAGTGTTAAAAAGTTAATCAGCTGACTTCTAAAATAAAGTAAAAACTATACAAATATAATGCCTAAATACATGGAATTAGAAATAAAAAAACGGAGTCATATAAAGTGCATAAACCTTAAAGCGCAAGAAATATAATTCAAATAGTTCAAGTATAGCTATAATAGAACAACAATTATTAATTACTAGCGACTTGCCCGTCAAAAATGACGGCAATAAAATTGTAAGCCAGGCAATGCTGTTTGCCAGACTCATTGCAAACTTTTCCTTCCGCCTACTGTACGGGCCCCTCATTGCAGGGTTCATTAACCTACAAGTTTTGTGCTTGGGAATGCCATGTGTCTCATTCCAGCATCTACTCCCTGTCCCTTCCCTGTGTTTTTCTACTCGTTTTCATCCAATTTCAGTATTTAAGTTTTTCGTCCGCTATTTATTTTCTTGCCAATTTTCGAATGACGAAACACTTCAAATAAGGCTCAAAATCGCTTGCAACCTCACTACCAGGCTTCCTGGCTTGCCCACTGTGCTGTGTGTAAATAAGTTTTTATTTTTATTTATTTTTATTTTTTTTCGATTTCCGCAGGTTGGCCATTTTTTTCCGAGGTCGTATTTTTTCCCCCGAGCTCGCATGTGTGACAGCGTCACTGACTGCAATGAGCTAATTGCAGCCTGTGCTGCGTGGCTGGTTAAGTGCTCATTTCAGCCTAAGTCCCGCCTGCTTCAATGCCTCAACAAGCAAGCAGGGCAATGAGCGCCATTTGCGTTCATTGCCTAAGTCCTGCAAGCTTGGAATGCTTTAATGCCTCAACTGCACGCCTCGCTTTGCAATGCTTGCAGGTCAATGAGCGCCTTTGATGCTCACTGCCTAAGTCCTGCGAGCTCGGAAAGCTATGCTTATATTATCATTAATCTATTATATATATCTAGCAGGAGAGACAGAAATTCATGTATATAAATACGCATCAATGAGGTTAAATTACAAAATCAATGATCTCAATATATGCATAATGTGTAAGTGCTAATAGTAAAATAACAAAAAAAAAGAAAAATAGACGTTTACTGAGTTCAGTACATATACTAGTGTGGCAGCTTTGGAGCCCGCCACAAGCTCGCTAAAATAGCCTACTATACTGCTCTCCTAGTAATCCCTATACTAACATGGTGAACTTGGGATCTGCCACTTATCCTCTAAAATAACAAAAAAGGGTCTACTCTCACCTCCTGTGATAAAAAAGGTGCCACTATAAAAAAAAAAAAAAAAACATGAAATAAAGCAACAGGGTATATAGTAAATAAAATGCAGCAATAGTTGCTTTCAAATAAAAAGGCATATATGGTGTTAAAAGCTGCGATTTCTACTTGCTATCATCTCATAAATAATTTCAAATAACCAAACATATATCAATACAGTGCAGCAATTACTACATCCACTACTGCTACTTCCCAGCATCTCCTTAATCGAATGTAACAGCTATGCTGAGTCCTACTGGCGTCTGACGTCATAAATGTGGGGCAGTGTATTGCATCTGGCCTGACACGCGCATCAAGTAGTTAAATATGATCAATATGAATAACACTAACTGTTACTCACACGCACAACATTTTTACATATTTTCCAAATAACTTAATTTGTAATTTGTTGTGGATGTTATGGGGGTTGTTATTAACCCCTTAATTGTGAGAAACGAATCCTCATAACAGACTCAATTAAGGCATTAAATTGATCATAGTGTCAGATCTGACGCTTGTTTGATTTTCAGAGGCATTTTCGTGTTTCTTTGGTTAGGTTTGAGAATACGTAAGATTTGTATGCCTTTTGAGGACGTTTCTCCAGAATGTAACGTGTTTCATTCTCAGTTTGGTTGCAATGGCTTTGGTGGAAATTTGAATGCGACAGCTACCGCTAGATTTTGTGTTTTAAAGTTTTTAGGCTATCTTGCATGCACTTCTGGTAGGGCTGCTTTTTCTGGGGATTGGAATCTAGGTAGGTAGTGATTTATGAGCCAACTTGGCTTATAAATCAGCTCAGGAAACATTTATTTGGCATAATAACCTATTGGAATTGTATTTTTTATTTGGAGGGGTAGAATAGAACAGAACCTTTTTCAGTAACAATAATTTGGATTCAATTTTACCTATTTTTATGAAGTTTATATTGAACTAGCGACTTGCCCCTCAAAAATGACGACATGATGAAGTTTTATAAATAGTTCCCTCCTGTCTCCCTCCCCTGTGTCTCATCCACCCTCTCCCTCTCCCATCGCTCTCCCCCCTCTATCCCTCCCCAGTCTCTCTTTGCCACCTCTCTCCCTCCCCAGTCTCTCTTTGCCTCCTCTCTCCCTCCCTGTCTTGCCCCCATTCTCCCTCCCCTGTCTCTCTTTGCCCCCTCTCTCCCTCCCCCATCTCTCTTTCCCCCCTCTATCCCTCACCTCTCTCCCTCCCCTGTCTCTCCTTCCCCCTCTCTCCCTTTATCAAGCCAGACTGAAGAAAGCAGATCGCCAAAGGCACATCTCCCACCAGGGATGTAAGCAATGGCTGGTGGTGTCTGGAGGTGGAAAGATGCAAAATAGGAAGACTGCTACCACAGAAATCATGTAAATTTATCTTATCTCCCATTAAGAATTTAGCATGTATCAGTTAATCTTAGCATAACCATGTCTTGTTACTTTTTTCTCATGTTTTAATGCCACTTATAATGCTCCATCAATTATATATAGATTGAAAACACTGAAAAATACATTTTTCAAATAATGCCCCAAGTCATTATTTTAAACTGGTAATAATTAATTTAATCCTTCTGTCCAACAAACTGGCTTTGAATATCAGGAGTGTTTATTTGTGGCAAATAATGTGTTCTTACACTAAACATGGGCCTACAAGGTTTATGTTGTGCATTACATAAGAGGAAATCACATTAAAATACATTTATTAATCTGTAAATGCCTCTGTCTCTTAAATTTGGTCTATTTTTAAGCATTGTTTTCATTATTCCCCAGTATTTATGAAACTATTTTTTTTCTATGTTCAACTAAATATTTTGAAATATTTTTCTGTTTTTTGCTGAATCCCAAGCAATTTTGGGCATATTGTATAAGATCCCAGATATAATAAGGATTTTGATGCAGTTTAAACAACACATTTTTATGGTTATTGTAATTTTGCTAGATTATTTTAAGAATTTAAGCAACATGTCACATTTTGCTAGGGTATTTTAAGGATATAGGCAACACTTCACTGTATTAATACATCAGTGGGAGCCACTACGTGTATCCTGGGTGTATCTTTAATATAAACTGACGTTTCCAGGTGGCTCATTGGATCTTGCTTTGAGATCACAAGCAATATGCATCTGGTGTTTTGTCTTCCCCGAAGACTGGCATCATTGAGTGTTTTACACCAATTTACCATTACATTTTGAGTGCCATCATACTTGTGAATAACACTCTTAAGCAATAGGCAGTAAATTTACAATGAGGGCTCTACTTCAATAGAGGTGGCCAACTCCCTGTGTTTCCCCATAGCTGAAAGTTTGGTTTAATACTATATTATATCAAAAGGAGCAATGCTTCCTTATTTACGCTTCAAACCTTATTAAGATCTTCAGTGTAAAATATGAAATACAAAGGTATCTTCTATTCTAAAGTATTATCTTTTAACAGATGTTTAACAGTATTGCAATCAAATGGTGATGTTTCCAACTGACATATAAGGATGTTTCACCTTACATTGTTTGTTTTTTCACTTACTTCTTCTTTCTAAAAACTCCACATATACAAACATACAAGTGAGCCTCGTGGTGATGACATCCCGACTTGAGTAATTCTGCTATAGTTACCGTGATTACATTTTGCCTAAGTATGAGGATTCTACTGTAGTTTTCTACAGTATTATGAGCCTCATTTAGATCTAAGACTTGTAACTCGCAAAAATAGAAAATTTCAGCTGTGAGCTCTTTTTTCAGTAATGTATTCAATGCTCCTCAGACATTATATTACCGATCCCACCCGCAATTTGCAAACCCATGCCTTGTCAGAAAAGCCAATGGAATAGGATTGCGCTAAATGCGGAGATTAAGCAATATTACGTTGCTCAATTTAAACTGTAGCCAATGAGAATCTTAGGGAATTCCCTCCATCCATGCACGCAGTGAAGGAAGTCCCCAGGGATCCACTTATCTGCTCACACTCCATCGACCCCTTCCCCACTCACACCCAAATCCCCATTCCCAGATCACCGCACATTTCCTAAAGGACCCCTGTGGCACAAATAGTTAAGCCTCAATGTATTGTGGCATACTCAGCATCACAATCCCTTAGTGATGTCAGGAGCTCAACGATTGCTACTATTCTTTCATTGACCTTGCCTACAGATATGATGGTTTTGTCTACTTTGATTATCATTGCTCATATTCCGCTAAAGCTGCAGTTCACCTATTTAATCAATTGGTCATTACTAGGCCACAAGCTTTTCTGGCATCTATACCAGCATTGTCAATCTCCTCTACATACCTCCAACTTGTGCCCAAACAACAATTCTTCTCATCAGTCCAACCCTTTAATCGCTATATAAATGATAGACGCTACTCTGCAGGCACGAGGCTCAGAAGTATCACCTTGACAGGCAGTTACATTATCTTGGGGCATCACCAATCTGTAATAATTTTAATTTGAAAAGGTGCAATTTCCGTGGATGCTGCCTTTTTGGATGTCTGTACACATGAGGCCCACATCAGGGCAATGTGCTCCACTTTAATGCACTCAAAATGACTAACTGCTATTAACCTGCTAAGATTATCTGTTTAGCTATTCTATAATCCTTCATATTGCCGCAAGCAATTTACTATCAGACAAGACCAACCCATCCAACTAGTTTACAGACAAAGATCTTAGCGACCAGTCTATCGCAGACCTGAACCTGTGCTCCATCCTCCTTCATCAAGACATCAGACTACTTTCCACTAATTAGGTCACATTCTAACCAAGTTTAAATCCTCTGACTCAACAGAACTTACTCTAACAAGACCTCATTCCAATGTTTTCTATCCTCAGGAATTCTCATTGATATCTCCAGGATGCATAATTCGACATTTGAAAACTCTACAACCTATAACCTTTTCTTTTCCAAGCCCACCAAACCATAGTAGATGGATAGGCCAGCAACACAAGAAAAGACCTTCAAGATTTAGTTTTAGCCAATCATAACATTGCCCATTTAATCACTCAACCTGTTTTGCTACCATTTGCTGCCCACTGTGACACCTTGATTGCCTCAACCCCAATACTATAAAAACATATCTAACTGGAGATCAATCTTATTTAGAACAAATTACACTGTATGAAGGAATAATTCCTTTCTTCTCTTGAAAAGTCTCATCTGTAAGGCATTACTTTTTAAACCTAGTAGACAACCAATCGATATTAACATATTTAAGAAATTAGTTGCTTTCCCCACTAAAAACCCATTTGAGAATAGGACTTCTTTGTCCATACTAGCCACTGTTAAAATGGCATTCTATGTGCTTCTCAGGCCTAGTAACTTCACCATCTTGCAGTCTCAAACTTGCTAGCTCACAAAGAGTGACCTCATTTCAACAATATTATTGAGTACTTATATTGCATTCCACTAAAATCAGCCACACTTCTATATCAAACCTTACTACCCTACTCGTGACCAGAATTGTATGGTAAGTACTTTAAAACTCTATACAATTCACTGCACACAAAATCTAAGTTTCATCCAGTGCTTAGCATTTCAAGTCAACCATTCTCGACCACAATATTCATCCATTACATCAGATTTGCACTTACAAGACTAGGTAATAATTTCTTATCCTATTCTGGCCACTCAATCCGAACAGAAGCATTTACATCTCCTTCTAAGCACCAAATCATGGGTAGATGGAAATCTGGATATTCCAGCAGATAAATTGCAAACCCAGAAAAAACAGAAGTAAGAGAAGCCTTTTTCAACGACTCAGCCTATAGAAATGGATATATGAAGAGACACAAGGGAAGGAGAGGGGGGAAGAGACACAGGGGAGGGAGAGGGGGGAAGAGAAACAGGGGAGGGGGAAAGAGACACAGGGGAGGGAGAGTAGGAGAGACATAGGGGAGGGAGAAGATACACAGGGAAGAGACAAAGGGGAGGGAGAGGGGGTGAAATGAGAAGGGGAAAGGAGGCATAGGGGAGGGGGGAACACAGTGGAGGGAGTGGGGGGAGAGAGAATTATGGGATGGAGAGGGGGGAAGGGACACAGGGAAGGAAGGGGAGGGGAAGAGACACAGGGGAGGGAGGGGAGGGGAAGAGACACAGGGGAGGGAGGAGGAAGAGACACAAGGGAGGGAGGGGGAGAGACATAGGGGAAGGAGAGGTGGAAGAGACACAGGGGAGGAAAGGGGGAAGAGACACAGGGGAGGGAGAGGGGGGAAGAGACACGGAGAGGGAGACAGGAGGAAAAAGACACAGGGGAGGGAGAGGGGCAGAAGTGACAAAGAGAGAGAGAGTGGGGACAGGGGAGGAAGAGGGGAGAAGAGACACAAGGGAGGGAGAGGGGGGACCGACACAAGGGTGGGAGAGGGGGGAAAGAGACACAGGGGAGGGAGAGAGGCAGAGGGGGAAAGCATGCACAGGAGAGGGAGAGGGGGAAGGGAGACACATGGGAAGGGAGATGGGGAAGGAGACACAAAGGAGAGAGAGGGGGATAGACACAGGGCAGGGAGGGGAGGGGAAGAGATACAGTTGAGGGAGAGGAGGGGAGAGACACAAGGGAGAAAGAGGGGGAGGGAAGAGACACAAGGGAAGGAGGGGGAAGACACACAGGGGAGGGAGAGGGGGAAGAGACAAAGAGGATGGAGGGGGAAAAAGACACAGGGGAGTGAGAGGGGGAGAGACAAATGGGAGGGACACAGGGGGAAAGACACACAGGGGAGGGGGAAGAGACACAGGGGAGGGAGAAGAGACACAGGGGAGGGAGAGGGGGAAGACACACAGGGGAGGGAGATGAGGGAACAGACACAGGAGAGGGAGAGGGGGAAGGAAACGGGAGGGAGAGGGGAAAGAGAGGGGATAAGCATGCACAGGAGAGGGAGAGGGGGAAAGAAGACACAGGGGAGGAAGAGGGGGTAGGGGACACATTGGAGGGGTGGAAAGAGACATAGGGGAGGGAGAGTGGGAAAGACACAGGGGAAGGGAGAGAGGGGGAAAGACACATGGGATGGAGAGGGGGAAAAGACACAGGGGAGGGAGAGAGAAGAGACACAAGGGAAGGAGAGGGGGTGAGACACAGGGAAAGGAGTGGGAAGATAATAAGGGGTGGGAGAGGGGGGAAGAGACACACAGGAGGCAGAGGGGGAAAGAGCCTCAGGGGTGGGAGAGGGGGAAGAGACTCAGAGGAGGGAGAGGGGGGGCAGGGGAGGCAGAGGGGAGAAGAGACACAGTGAAGGGAGAAAGGGGGAAGATACACAGGGGAGGAAGAAGAGACACAGGGGAGGGAAAGGGGGAAGACACATAGCTGATAGAGAGGGGGAACAGACATAGGGGAATGAGAGGGGGAAGAAATAAGGAGAGGGAGGAAAGAGACACAGGTGAGGGAGAGGAGGGGAGAGAGGCAGAGGTTGAAAGCATGCACAGGAGAGGGAGAGGGGGAAAGTAGACACAGGGGAGGGAGAGGGGGAAGGAGACAAAGGGGAGGAGGGAACACAGTGGAGGGAGAGAGAGGAGAGAGAACCAGGGGATGGAGAGGGAGAAGAGACACAGGGGAGGGAGGGGGAAGAGATACAGTGGAGGGGAGGAGAGAAACAGGTAAGGGAGGGAGGGGGAAGAGACACAGGGGAGGTAGAGGTTGGAGAGACCCCAGGAAGAGAGAAGGGGAAGAGACACAAGGGATTGAGATGGGGAAGAGACACAAGGGAGGGAGGGGGAAGAGACACAGGGGAGGTAGAGGGGGGAGAGACACCGGGAAGGGAGATGGGGAAGAGACACAAGGGAGGGAGATGGGGGAAGAGACACAAGAGAGGGAGGGGGAAGAGACACAGGGGAGGGAGACAAGGGGAAGAGACACAGGTGAGGAGAGGGGGGAGAGACACAGGGGAGGGAGACAGGGGCGAAGAGGCAAAGGGAAGGGAGAGGGGGAGAGACATTGAGAGAGGGGGGAACAGACAGAGGGGAGGAGAGGGGAGAAAGAGAAACAGGAGAAGTAGAGGGGGAGGAGACACAGGGGAGGGAGAGGGGGAAAGAGATACAGGGGAGGGAGAGGGGGAAAGGAGGCACAGGTGAAGGAGAGGAGGAAGACACAGGGGAGGGAGAGAGGGAAAGATATGGGGGGAAACACAGGGGTGGGAGAGGGGAGAAGAGACACGGAGGGGGGTGAGACACAGGGCAGGGAGAGGGGGAGACACAGGTGAGGGAGAGGGGGGAGAGACACAGGTGAGGGATAGGGGGGAAGAGACACAAGGGAGTAGAGGAGGGGGAAGAGACACAGTGGAAGGGGGGACACAATTTATAAAACTCTATCATGCTGTCATTTTTAATGGGCAAGTCGCTAGTATATATATATATCTTGATAAATATCTAGATAGATAGATAGATAGATAGATAGATAGATAGATAGATATATGCACGCGGTCCAGTCACATTATTATGACCTTTGCCAATCAGAATGGATTCAATTTAAATACAGTTGTGCAAATTCAAGCCATTTCTGAAGATGAACCATAGTTAGCATGGATGTAGTGACCAGTCATTTGCTACTTTGCCCCATATGCAACAGGGTTGGCTGTACTGTCTTTTTAGATGCTCATCTGGTAGCCCCCTGATTCATTTGGAGGGGGAATTTTTCAACTGTAACACATTTGCAGCTGACGTTGGTGCTCCGCAGTTTCAACGCTGTTTGTCCAGTCACGGTACACAAAAACTTGCTTGCAGAATGCCTATATGTCATCTTATACACTTCCCGTATTTCATTGGCTACGCGCTGCTGACGTCAAAAGTAGACTGTGGTCAATGATGTGACTTGACCCAATATATACGTATATATGTGGGAGTGTGTGTGTATTTACATATATATAAACAAATATAGTGTGTGCTGGTAATTCTAATATCTTACAAAAATCCCCAAATTATCAAACCCCCATGCGCACTAATAGAGGCTCTGCAGTTTAATACTTTATTTAATACTTTATTATGACAGAGATATTAACTTGACTGAGACTGTTTTGTTATTTTTATAGTGAAAATAAAGGATACATTTTTTAGGATTTTAATTATGTACTGTCTGTTGCAGTGTATTTAATAAAAACTGACAATATTATTTTGCATTTTAATGAGTACCATATGAACGAAAAGTCTATTTGAGGGCATTAGTACGCACAGGAATGTGATAATTTTATATTTAATTCTTTTTATAGTAGAGCCATATCCAAGTTTAATATTTTAGGCTAACAAATACATTGGTTTAAATAACAGAAATAAAATAAAAAAAATTCTGCATCAAAAAGGGGTTACTGCAAAACATGGCTTTTGTTTCTAAATGAATGATTCAATGTTGGATTATTGCACTTTTGAATTGAGATTCATTTATATCAGCCAACAAGCTGTACTGTGTGAATTGTGGCAGTCAATCCCAAATTGTGCACAAACATGGTACTTCAAATAGATTTAGAACAGCATTTATGTTTTCTAACATATTAAGATTCTGGGTTAATAAGTGAATGTTCTATTGTGGTCATTTCTTCTATATTGTCTTATGAATAACTAATTTTGATAATGAATTAATTATTTTTTAGAATGCACACCTTTATATGCAATTATTCTTTACAGTGAACTTACACTTTTTTTCTCAGCAAATTCTGTCTGCCGCTTTCGCAGGAGGGTGGCAGCTTGTAAACTAATTCACTTTGCATTTTGTTGTTTAGTTGTTCAGAACACAAGGTACATCTGTCAGTCACTTCCCCCTCTGAGCTCGATCAAGTTCATGTTCATTGCTTCAGTGACCTCATCTATACATCTCCGCCTCTGTCGTTCCCTTCTTCTTGTGCCTTTAATCTTTCCCAGTATCAGAGTCTTCTCTAGGGAAATATTTTAGCTACAGCCTCATGGTCATACCTTCCAGGGAACAGTTTGCTTGGTTTCCTGATTTAGTACTGATTTATTAGACCTTCTTGCAGTCCAATGGACTCTATGTAGTTTTGGCCAACACCACAATTCAAAGGCGCCAATTCTACGGCACTCAGCCTTCTTTATGGTCCAGCTCTCACAACTGTATGTTACTACTGGGAATACCATAGTTCTAACTATGCAGATCTTTGTTGATAGTTTAATACCTTTACTTTTTACTAGCTTGTCCAAGCTTGCCATAGCTTTCCTCCTCAGAAGCAAAACTATTGAATGTCATGGCTACAGTCACCATCTGTTGAAAACAATCTTACCTGCCCAATTTCCACTTTGCTGATAGAATCATCCTCTGCAGTTTCCTATCACCCCAGGAAGTTGATCAGCGGGAACCAAAGTGACTAATTCCCTTTAGCATAATTGTCTAAATACAAATTCTCAGGTGTCATAACAAATTGTCACACTCATGGATAAGCTTCAAAATAGCTGGTTAACCCTTCAAAAAATTACATTGTACATCATATAAGTTAGATTATATAGTAAATTCATTTTATCATCCTCCATGTAAATGTCATATAAACTGTAAACTTCACTTACTTTTGATATATCCCAGAGTACTAGATTCTTACCTTCTGAAGCCTTCCCCTATTTTTCTGTTCTTCCTCATGAGAGTTGACATTATCACAGTTGTGATCTAATCCATGTCCACAGGGGGAGGGCTTCACACTAAAAGTGAGACCCGGCAAGGTGAAGTCCCTCCCCTGCGGGCATGGTTTTCAGATGTATGGCAGTTCTTATTAGAGATAACAGGAAGAAAGGAGAGACTCCAGAGAGAATCTGCTACTCCAGGCACTTCTTAGAATAAATGTTGTGTAAGTTGTATATTTCAATTATATTGAGGAGGATACAATCAAATAGGACACCAATTTAAAACATTTATATAAAAATATCAAAAGAGTTCCTTTAATTAAAGTTGTTCCTAATAATCTACAATATTTTGAAGTACAGACCAAAAACAGAAGGTAAATCTGATATACAGTATTGTTGTAAATCTTTAATAAACAATCACATTTCCAAACACTATACAATTCACATATGTTTTTCTAAATTTCATCATGTTCTTTGTATTGTGATAAAAAAATCTTTACCCATCTGGCTCCCCCAGGGAAGTTGATATCTGTCTCTTTCCTTCAGCATCCTCCTCCACTTTGGCTCTGTCCCAAGGTGCAGCCAGATGCCGCTACTAGGAAAGAGAAAAATGAATGTGCTTATACATTTGTTTCAGAAAATGACATGTTATACTGGATGTATGTGAGATTATATGCCTAAAATAACTGCGTAATTAATTGACATTTAAGTATGAGAGATGTTTAGTTTATTGCACATAGTATCCACAAATGGTGGTCGGTACCTTACATCTAAAACTATGAAGGTACCATTGAGGCCAGAACAAGGCATGAAGGTGCATGCTAAGAATCTGGACGTACAATGATTAAACTCCTGAAGAAGCCTTAAAGTGGGAGAAACATGTAGAGATATTGGCACAGAGATTGTTACTATTATATTTCTTTGGTAATGCCAGCGCTAGCATCACATTACAACAATACATCATATGGAGCCTAAGCACGAATTGAGAGCTGCAGCTACCAACTAGAGAATAATATATCGACAACAAGCTGTACTGTGTGAATTGTGGCAGTTAATCCCAAATTGTGCACAAACATGTTACTTCAAATAGATTTAGAACAGCATTTATGTTTTATAACATATTAAGATTTGGGGCTAATAAATGTGCTTCAGTGACCACATCTATACATCTCCACCTCGGTCGTTCCCTTCTTCTTGTGCCTCACCTTCATGCCTTGTTCTGGCCTCAATGTTACCTTACATCTAAAACTATGAAGGTAACATTGAGGCCAGAACAAGGCATGAAGGTGCATGCTAAGAATCTGGACTGGACGTACAATGGTTAAACTCCTGAAGAAGCCTTAAAGTGGGAGAAACATGTAGAGATATTGGCACAGAGATTGTTACTATTATATCTCTTTGGTAATGCCAGCACTAACATCACATTACAACGCCACCTTATATGGAGCCTAAAAAGAAATTGAGAGCTGCAGCTACCAACTAGATGAACTAAAGGATTACCTAAGAATTGTAGTAACTTTCCTTTGCACAGAAGATTGCTTTTGAATCAAAAGCACCTGTCAATATATTATTCTCTGAACACTATGGGACTAAAAAGGCTGCAATTAACATCACTTCTAAATGTTACCCAATTATATGTTCAAATGGTTGCATGAGACCATTCATGGAGGCAAACTACTTTAGAGAGCATAGAATGTGAGCTTGATTGATATATTGGCCTGAACACTATAGAGCTAGGAAATGAGACATCTTTATATCAGCATGACATTCCTTCAATTTTATCAGTATCATCATTCATGGGTGTGCACTGTATACTATTTTGAGAAAAAGAAGTATCCATCTCATGGCCAGTGTTTCATCTTGACTGTAACTGATCTAATTTATAATATGAACAAAAAGAAGTGAAAGAACCCCTGTTGGAGGAGCACACCAAAGTTCTGATCTCTACTAGGAGAAATACTTTTAAAACATAACCTTTATTAGGGTCATTAAAATGTTAAAACATATACAGCCTTATTAAATTGCGATTCGGCAAATTTTAAAGGGCTCTATTTAAGCACATAGCATATTTTTTACAGAAGTTTGTAGTTAGTGAACTTCTATCCAAAAGCAAGGTTTTCAATAACTAAAAACTTCTGTAAAAAAATATGCTCTGTGCTTATATAGAGTCCTTTTAAATTTGCTGAATCGCAATTTAATAAGGCTGATAGACGCTACGAAAAGATACATGATCCGAATATACAAAAAAAGATAATATATATTGAAATCAGTAATACTGAGCTATAAAGGAAATGGCTGGAAATATAAAGTGCTTCAATTCTGGGAACATACCCTTGTGCAAAATAAAGTGCTAAGTGCTAATGTGAATTAGTGAAGCAATCCTTAATAAAGTGCTAAGTAATAGGGAATAAGGTGCTAATGAATAATAAAGTGCTATGGGACAGCCAGTTCAGTTGGACACAGGATGTAGAATCATATTAATATAAGTCATAAATGTGGACCATGTAATGGGAATAGCCTGCGTTATCCTCTTATTATTGTTCCCTTGCCTCTTAGCTTATACAGTTAAAGTAGGTGTACAAGGCACCAGTGTAAAAATTGCTAAGAGGACTGGTAAATACACAGTATAGAGCGCTGGGGATATCCTAGCTCATGTTGCGACTCCTTGACGCATAGAAATTACGTCATAGGCGTGAGACACGTAATGTAGCGTCAAACTCGACGCACGTTACTGAATTTCTTCAGGAGTTACCGTTGCCATAAGGAAGAGGCTATTTAAGGCAAACGGTTACTATGGTTACTCATTAGACCAAGTTAAAAATAATATAATTGTATAAAAAATAGGTTTAAACATTTCCTAGAATACTACATATATAAGAAACAACATGTGTATGTCAATGAAATAATGTTTGTGAATTTTGAATAAAGACAAGAACATATGCAAAATTATATAATATGAATGGTAGTATATGTCATATTAATAAACTTATTCCTGATTATTAACTTTATTGTGATATATAAAATATCTTCATTCTATTTCTTCACATCATAAATAATAATACTTATGTCTTTATTATCATAAATAATTAGGTCATCATTAATGGATACACATGTTGTAACATATGCAAATCAAAAAATATAAGGATTAAAGTAATATTTAAGTAATATTTAATATTTGATATCTCCATAAATGAGGGAATATAGTTGTATCTCCCTTATCAAGAAAGCATAGGATTAATATAGCATAAAATCAAAAAAGTCCCAAGATATCATACCTTGGACTTGAAGATTTAAATAGAATAGTACAACTCTTTTATTTATAGTTGAACATGTAAATATGACACATTTGTTTGTATGATAGAGGTATATAGTAACAATAATAGCCAGCGGACAATACTTATTTACATAGTTACATAGTAATTGAGATTGAAAAAAGACTTTTAGCCCATCAAGTTCAACCTTTTACGATCTCCTCTGATCTGCAATATGGGGACTAGTTATTAATTGATCAAGAGGAAGGCAAACAAAAAAAAAACAGTGAAACTTTGCTAATTGTCTCAAAAGGGAAAAAAAATGAATTCCTTCCTGACCCCAGACACTGGCGATCGGATTTCTCCCTGGATCTATACTCCCTTCCTAATTAACTAGGATACCCCTGAATGCCCTTTTTAATTACAAATATATCCAATCCTTTTTTTAAATTATCTATTGAATCAGCTTTCACCACCTCCCTTGGTAGAGAATTCCACAGATTAACCACCCTTACAGTGAAGAAACCTTTTCTTTCTTTAAGGTGGAATCTTTTTAGTTCTAACCGCAAAGGATGTCCTCTTGTCAGTTGAAAACCTCTTGGCACAGAAAGCTTCCTTGACAAATATTTATACTGACCCTGGATGTATTTATATAGGGTAATCATATGCCCTCTTAGATGCCTTTTTTCTAGAGAAAATAAGTTTAATTTGTACAGTCTGTCTTCATAACTTAGCCCCTCCATTCCCCTTATTAGTTTTGTACTTTTTCCAGTCCTAAAATTTCCTTTTTATGAATTGGTGCCCCAAACTGTACTCCATATTCCAAATATGGGCGTACTAGGGATTTGTATAGTGGCAGAATTATATCTGCCTCCCTTGCTTCTATACCCTTCTTAATGCATGCTAATAGTTTATTTGCCTTTGCAACTGCTGCTTGGCATTGAGAACTGTTATGTAGGTGGTTGTCCACAAGCACTCCCAAATCCCTTTCAATATCAGATACCCCTAGATTGCATGGTTATTTTTCCTTTCGAGATGCATAACCTTACATTTATTCATTTTAAAACTCATCTGCCATTTAATTGCCCATTTCTCTAATTTATGCAAATCCCTTTGGAGGGAAAGTATGTAATTTTCTGATTTAATTACCTTGCACAACTTCGTGTCATCAGCAAAAATGGAGACACTACTTTCCAATCCTATTCTAAGTCGTTAATAAATATGTTAAAAAGGAGAGGAACTAATACTGAACCCTGAGGAACCCATTTACCACATTAGTCCAATCCGAGTATGTTCCATTTACAACAACCCTTTGTTTCCTGTCTTTTAGCCAGATCTCACTCCATGTGCATATATTTACTGCAATTCCTGTATCCCTTAGTTTGCACAAAAGTCTCCCATGTGGCACTGCATCAAAATCCTTCGCAAAATCTAAAAAGACTACATCCACTGAGTTGCCTTGATCCAGGTTCCTACAAACCTCCTCATAGAAATGAATTAGGTTTGTTTGACATGACTAGAGATGTCCCAGACAGTTCGCCCGCGGACTATTCGCGGCGATTTTGGCTCTTTCGCGTTCGCAGCGGATGGCGGACACATTCGCTTTTTGGTCTTTTGGAAACTTTGACCCTGCACCTCACAGTCAGCAGACACATTCCAGCCAATCAGCAGCATACACTCCCTTCCAGAGCCTTCCATCTGAAGGACAGCATCCATTTTAGAATCACTCGGAAGCTGCATTCGTTGTGAGAGGACAGAGAGTGTAGCTGCTGGAGATTTAATAGGGAAATAGATAGCCATGCTGTGTATTTAGCTTCCACTACAGACCTGAAGGACTCATCTGATATCTGCTGCAAGGACAGCAACCCAAAAAGCCCTTTTTAGGGCTAGAACATCATTTATTTTATTTTATTATTTTTTTCGGTGTAATCTAATTGCATATGCCTGCCTGCCAGCGTGTGTGTGTGAAAGGCTAACACCTAACAGCTTATATTGTGCTTATTTTCAATACTCATACCTGATGGTGTACCATACATTGAAAACAACCATTTTTTTTCCTGTAATCTAATTGCAGTTGCCTGCCTGTGTCAGGCTCACAGCTAATATTCTGCTCTGTTTCACCAGTCATAGTTGGTGTACCATACATTGAAAAAAACAACCCTTTTTTCTTTAATCTAATTTCAGTTGCCTGCCTGTGTCAGGCTCACAGCTTATATTGTGCTCAGTGAAATAAAACAACACTTTTTTGACTGTAATCGATTGAATCTCAGTTTCCTGCCTACAGTTGTGTGTGTGAGGCCTATTGCGTCTACTGTGCCAACTTTTGCCAGTGCACAGTGCCACTCATATCTGGTGTCACAGTAGCTTGCACGCATAGTACCACTAATCGGAAAAAAAAAATGACAGGCAGAGGCAGGCCACCCCGCAGGGGCCATCGTGGTCGTGGTGCTGTGATTCCCTTTGGCCCTAGAATAATGCCCAGTTTTCAGAGGCCACGTACCCTGAACTTGAAAAGTTCTGAGGACATGGTTGACTGGCTAACACAGGACACCCAATCTTCTACAGCTTCCGCTCGGAACCTAGACGCACCATCCTCCTCCAGCTTAGCTTCGGGCACCTCTCCAGTTACCACTCACCCGCCTGCCGCCACCACCAACACTAGCACCACAGCCGCTTCACTTGATCTGTCAGCAGAGTTATTTACACATCCGTTGGAAGAAATGAGTGATGCGCAAACATTAGTGCCAGAGGATGTAGATAACAGGGATATGTCCCAGTCAGGCAGCATTACACACATGGACGTACGGTCTGATGATGATGATGTTGTACCCGGTGCTGCTTCCTTTGTTGATTTGTCAGATACAAGTGACGCAGTTGATGATGGCGATGCGTCCGTGGATGTCATGTGGGTGCCCGCTATAAGAGAAGAAGAACAGGAGGAAAGTTCAGATGAGGAGACAGAGAGGAGGAGGAGACGAGTTGGAAGCAGGGGGACGTCGTCGCAAGTAGCTAGTGGCACAGTCAGACAGCATGCATCGGCACCCAGGGTCAGCCAGACAGCACGCCAGTCAACGCATGCTGTTGCCACCACCAGAATGCCGTCATTGCAGAGCTCAGCAGTGTGGCAATTTTTTCGTGTTTCTGCCTGTGACAACAGCGATGCCATTTGCAACCTGTGCAGAGGAGTTGGTGACACCGCCACGACTTGCAGGCAGGCCTGCTGGCACTTCCTCTACTCCTCCTACTCCGTCCTCTTCCATAACCTCCTCGGCTGAGTCCTCTTCTGCTGCTGCTATGTCTTGCTCCACATCAACGGCACCCCCCCAGCTCCACAGGTACTATTCCACATCCCAGATACGGCAGTGTCACGCCGTCTTGGGGTTGACTTCCCTGAAAGCAGAGAGTCACACCGGACCAGCACTCCTGTACACCCTGAACGCACAGTTGGATCAGTGGCTGAATCCGCACCAACTGGAGATCGACAAAGTGGTTTGTGACAACGGACGAAATTTGTTGGCGGCATTGAATTTGGGCAAGTTGACACATGTGCCGTACATGGCACATGTGTGTAATCTGATTGTACAACGCTTTGTGCATAAGCACCCAGGCTTACAGGACGTCCTGAAGCAGGCCAAGAAGGTGTGTGGCCATTTCAGGCGTTCCTACACGGCCATGGCGCACTTTACAGATATCCAAAGGCGAAACAACATGCCAGTGAGGCGCTTGATTCTTGACAGACCGACACGTTGGAATTCAATGCTCCTAATGTTCGACCGCCTGCTCCAACAAGAAAAGGCCGTTAATGAGTATTTGTATGACCGGGGTGCTAGGACAGCCTCTGCGGAGCTGGGGATTTTTTTTGCCACGTTACTGGACGCTCATGCGCAATGCCTGTAAGCTTATGCATCCTTTTGAGGAGGTGACACACCTGGTCAGTCGCACCAAGGGCACCATCAGAGACATCATACCATTTGTTTTCTTCCTGGAGCGTGCCCTGCGAAGAGTGCTGGATCAGAGGGTGAAGAGGAAGAGTTGTGGTCACCATCACCACCAGAAACAGCCTTATCAGCATCGCTTGCTGTACCTGCGGCAATGCTGGAAGAGGATTGTGAGGAAGAGGAGTGAGAGGAGGAATGTGGCTTTGAGGAGGAGGAGGAAGACCAACCACAACAGGCATCCCAGGGTGCTCGTTGTCACCTATCTGGTACCCGTGGTGTTGTACGTGGCTGGGGGGAAGAACATACCTTCAGTGAGATCAATGAGGACGAGGAACGGGACATAACTAGCTCGGCATCCAACCTTGTGCAAATGGGGTCTTTCATGCTGTCGTGCCTGTTGAGGGACCCTCGTATAAAAAGGATGAAGGAGAACGACCTGTACTGGGTGTCCACGCTACTAGACCCCCGGTTTAAGCAGAAAGTGCCTGAAATGTTACTGAATTACCACAAGTAGAAAAGGATGCAGCACTTCCAAAATAAATTAAAAAGTATGCTTTACACAGTGTTTGAGGGGGATGTCACAGCACAACGGCAATCTAACAGCGGAAGAGGTGAACATAATCCTCCTCCTCCCACGACCACGCCGGCAAGGAGAGAACGCTTTACAGACGTGTAACTGCAGATATCGACACTATGAGGAGCGATGAACCCCTTGACTACTGGGTGTGCACGCTTGACCTTTGGCCTGAGCTAGCCCAGTTTGCCATAGAACTGTCCTGCCCTGCTTCAAGTGTCCTGTCAGAAAGCACCTTCAGTGCAGCAGGAGGATTTGTCACTGAGAAGAGAAGTCGCCTACGACAAATAAGTCTAGATTACCTCACCTTTATTAAGATGAATGAGGGATGGATCCCGAAGGTACTGACAGTGGGCGATACATTCGATTAAAAAAGGCCTGATAGATGAGCTGCCTTGAGCTAATAATGGTCCACACGCTGCTGTATTTTATCCCTGAATGCTGGATGACTTGCGTGACTTATCCGCCACCAACTAGGGTTCAAGACGCAATGTTTTAGGGCACTTTCTGCCGGGCAAACTAATATCAATTTTTCTGGTCACTGCAACAATACCTAATTTTTGCATTTACATTTTTTATTGTCAGAAGGCGTACAGCATGTAGTGAAAAATAAAGCATTTTTGAACAGTCTTGCATAACAGTTGTGCAAAAATCCATATTTACAAGGAAGACATTTTGTGAAAGTTAGCTGGCTAGTCCTTCTTATTTTTACTTTTTAGGTTAATAATTTTTCTTATTTTTTACTGTGATTGCAATTTAAGAGATACCTAAAACATGGTAAAACAGACAATAGTAAAGAGTATATTTGCAGGAAACACCAAAGTCCTATTAGCTATCGTTCCCTCCAGCAGTATTAGCTTAATTTTTACAATATCTAACCTGGGCAATCACCCTTGGGTTACCCTAGGGCAGGCTTCAGTAAGCGACCTCTCCTTTCTTGCTATGATTTTGCTGCAGGTTGCTTGTGAAGGGTCTCCAGGACTCCCCCACTCCGGTCCTTCCCCCAGTGTCGCTTCAACCAGTAACAAATGTTTTATATTTGTAAAGCGACCCAATGATCCCCCTTGATAGAGGTTTATCTTTACAAATTTTGGAGAACCAATTTAAGATTGGTGTCCCCTGTTTCTGGGTCAGGGAGTGTGTGAAATGCCTCAGCCTACAGTAATTGTAATGTTCTGACAGCGGTAGCTCATGTTTGTCCCTTAGTTCCTCATAGGTGAGCATCTGGCCCTTTACTAACCAGTCTCCCAGTCTATCTAGTTTCCTTGACCTCCACCATTGTTGTGATGTTGTGCTCATGTGTTTCAGGGCCTGAGGGTGGTCAAGAATTGGGGTCATTTGGGCGGATCCAGGGAACAAACCCGTGTGTTTCTTGGCCCATTTCCAGTATGATAGTGAGTGTCTGATTAGAGGGTTTGGCGAGTTTTTATGGCTCTGAGGCAATTCTGATAGCCAAGCCACCTTGTCCCAGGTTAAGGGCCTTAAAGTGTGGTTCTCTAAATACACCCAGGCCGGTTGGTGCCCTATAGAATGTGCTATTGGGAGGAAAGATAACTGAGCTGCCTTGTGGTAATATTTTAAGTTTGGACACGATAGTCTCCCCTCTGACTTATGAAGGTACATCATTTTCTTTGTGATGCGTTAGGGAGAGTGGTTCCAGATAAACTGAAATATTTTCCTTTGAATATTTTCTAATTCTTTTTATTTAATCGGGATCGGGAGTGTTCGAAATATGTAGAGCAACCTAGGAAGGACATTCATTTTTATCGTATTTATTCTCCCTAGCCGTGATAACCTATACTTTGTCCATTTACTCAGGTCATTAATTAGTGTTTTATAAAGTTTGGAGTGGTTGGCTTTGTACAAGTCCTCTAGTTTAGGGGTTAGTCGGATTCCCAGGTAGTATATGTGGTTCTTATCCCACTAATTATTAAACTTCTCTTGGAGACCCTGCTTCTCTACTGCAGTTAAGTCAATCGCTAGTGCTTCTGTCTTGTCTATGTTCAGTTTAAGGCCAGAAAACTGACCAACTCCTCCATAGTTCGAATCAACTCAGGGACCGTTTGGGTAGGATTTGAGAGCATAAACAGCAGGTCGTCAGCAAATAGACAAGTTTTGAAATGGTGATGGCCTATTTTTATGCCTGTGATCCCAGCGTTGGCCCTAATTGTCTGAGCCAGGGGTTCTATTGCTATTGCGAATAGAAGGGGAGAAATGGGGCACCCCTGTCTTGTTCCTCTTTCTATTTTAATTAAGGATCTCTCATCTCCCGGAATCTGTAACCTTGCCCTGGATGATTTGTATAATGAGTGTATGAGATTTATGAAATGGACTTTAATACCAAATTTTTCAAGCGTGGCATATAGTTTAGTCCTCTCCAGGGAATCAAACGCCTTTTCAATGTCAAAGGCCATAAGACAGGCTTGAATTTTAGAGGCTTTGGTGTGGTACAGTAGGTTCATGACTTTTATAATGTTGTCTCCCGCTTGCCTGTGGTAGACAAAGCCTACTTGGTCATTATGTATTAACTTAGGCAAGAAGGATGACATTCTATCCGCTATTATTTTTGACAGGATCTTTGTATCACAGTTTAGTAATGATATTGTCCTGTAGTTTTTTGGTTCTAGGGCATCTCGACTCTCTTTAGGGAATAGAGCGATATCTGCCCTGTTCATCTCTGCTGGTGTTTGCTTGCCTTCTAGAACTCTGTTAGACTGACCAAGTGCGGGCCTAATATGTCTAGAACTGTTTTATAATATAAATTGGTGTACCCGTCTGGGCCTGGTGACTTACCAGGTTTGAGGTTTTGGACTGCTTTTCTCACTTCCTCTAGGGTCACTTTGGCATTTAAAGTCTCTAAGTAATTTTCTTCTATTAAGGGGAGATTACAGGAATTAAGAAATCCCCTCATTTTGTGTAGATCTATGTGTTTTGTATAAAGGGTATTGTAGAATTTAGTAAAAATATTCTGGATCTTATTTGGGTTCGTTTTTTTTTCTCCCTTCGAGGTCTTAATTTGAAGTATCCTATTTTGTGCTGTTTTGGTTTGTAGTTTCCTGGCTAGTAACGGGCCAGGTTTATTGGCTTTATTGAATCCGATAGGAATAAATAGTACAGCTGAACACACCACTCCTATCTGGTGGCACCTTAGATTGCACGTGCAGTGCCCCAAATTTGAAGTGGGAGGACCGACCAAGCATCTTTTTCCATCTCACGCTTCCAAAAATCAATGCCATATACACGTCCCCTAATAGTGGACGTAACAGGGATTAAACTGATAGGAATAGTACTACTTAACAGTACACACCTTATAATAACGCAGACAGAGGCAACGCAGAGAGAGGAGTCTGAAGAAGAGGAGTCAGAGGAGGAAGGTGGCTTTGAGGAGGTGGAAGAACAAACACAGCAGGCGTCCCAGGGGGCTTGTTGTCACCTTTCGGGGACCCTTGGTGGCTGGGTGGAGGAAGAGACCTTCAATGACATCAGTGAGGACAAGGAACGGGACATGGCTAACTTGGTATCCAACCTTGTGCAAATGGGGAGTTTGCGGTTGTGCAAAGGGACTGTTTGAGGTTGTTTGCTGTGCATTAAACGGGGAGATTGGTCTGTTACTGTGAAGCCGGTGTAACCCTTACACTACCTGATCGATACAACATCATACCTGATGTTTTAAAGCATGTTATTCCAAACAATTTAGGAATGTTAGGTGATTTATGCCATTTATGGCTTAAAACCAGACTCTGCATCAACTATGTAATTTTCAGTGGGAGTTTTGCCATGGATCCCCCTCCGGCATGCCACAGTCCAGGTGTTAGTCCCCTTGAAACAACTTTCCCATCACTATTGTGGCCAGAAAGAGTCCCTGTGGGTTTTGAAATTTGCCTGCCCATCGAAGTCTATGGCGGTTCGCCCGGTTCGCCCGTTCGCGAACATTTGATGAAATTCGCGTCCGGGGTTCGCGAACCGAAAATTTTATGTTCGCGACATCTCTAGACACGACCTATCCTTCATAAATCCATGTTGGCTCCTACTTATAATGCTGTTTGAATAGACATACTCTTGTATATTATCCCTTATTAACCCTTCTAAAAGCTTTCCCACTACAAAAGTGAGGTTTACAGGTCTATAATCAGATAAAGGGAGAGAAGGTGAAACCTCCATTTAGGCCCATTGTTTTTTTGTTTTTTTTTAGTATATATCCATTTTGCTTCTCTCTTTAATAGTTCTCTATCTATAGCACCTCCTCTGATGGTTGTATTAATAGAGTCTATGGCTCTAAAGAAGATTAAATTGGTATTACCTTTATGTTTATTATTTACATGCATGGCTACTGGAGTGTCAAAACCTTTTTGAATACTGTAGACATGTTCTAATATTGTATGTCTTAGCTCCCGGCAGATTTTTCCCACCTATTTTGTCCCACATTTGCATGACAGTAAGTATATAACACCCTTAGATTTACAATTTAAGAAATGTTGCATTGTGAAGGTGGTCTTTTCATCACTTGAACTGAATGTTTTGGAGGGACAGATGAAATTACATGCTTTGCATGTATGGCATTTAAAGCAACCCTTTTGAAAGTAGATCCCTCAAATTAGTGGGTCTTCTGCTAGTAATTTGAGCTTTATCTCTGAGGAACGGTCTGAAATCCTTATACTGTAAAAGAAGATTCCATTGTTGGTTAAATATTCTCTTTATCTCATGCCATCTTCCAATACATCTTACTGTATTATCTTTCAGTTTTTTTCAACCAATAGAGTCTCTCTATCAACATATTTAGCTCTGCGATGGGCTTTTTTCAAAACTCTTTTCTTATAGCCCCTTTCTAGAAGTCTTGATTGGAGGCTTTGGGCCTCCAATTCAAAATCAACTGATCTTGAACAATTTTGTTTGATACGTAGGTATTGCCCCATGGGTATACTATCAATTAAGGCCTTATGGTGACAGCTGTCTGCTTTTAGTAAGTTATTAGTTGCTGTGGGCTTCTTATACGTGGTAGTATGTAATGTACCATCTGATGATTTGTCTATCTTCAAGTCCAAAAACATAATGGTAGTAGGACTTATTTCTGATGTAAGGAAAAGGCAGATATTGTTGTTATTCAAAATGTCTATGAATGTTTTAAGATCTTGTTGGGTACAGTTCCATACTAATAAAATATCATCGATGAAACTGACCCATAATTCAATGTTATCTGGGAATTTCTCTTGTTTTTCAGTAAACACCAGTTTTTCCTCCCACCACCCTAAGTATAAATTTGCATATAAACAAAACAATTGTTTGTAAGGACAAATTCCAAGAGTTCCAGTACAAATTTATTATGATTTGTACAATGTGTACCTCTTTTAGACAGGAAGTATTTTACCGCATTAATACCATGTGGATGTTGTATGTTGGTATAATTATTCCACATCTAAAGAGACCAATAGCGCATTAGAGTTAGTAGTGATACCATTTAGTTTTCGTAAGACATCCTTAGTGTCTTTAGCATAAGAGAATAGAGATGATACAAACTCTCTTAAAATGGCATCAACATATTTACTTGGATTTTCTGTTATACTTTGTATTCCAGAAACTATTGGTCTACCTGGTGGATTCTTTGAGTTCTTGTGGATCTTAGGGATGGCGTAGAATGTCGTTTTTGGGTGTTTATTCAAAAGAAATTCAAATTTAGATCTTTCAATAACCTGTGTATTAAGGCATCTAGTCAGTATATAAGCTGATCAATGTACTCATTAGTTGGGTCCCTTTCCAATCTTCTATAATTCTTTTTATCATTTAAGAGTCTCTCACTTTAATATAGTCACTTCTATTTAAACTGACTAAATTCCCCCTCTTGTCCGAATTCCTTTTAATGATGTTCGTACTTTTGTTGTAATTCTTTTAGGGCCTTTCTTTGGGATGTTGAGATATTAGAACAAGTATTTTTTGTGTACTTCTAAATCTCTTACAACATTATTAACAAACAATTCAATGTTCGGACTGATTGATGAAGGTGGGGTAAATTTGCTCTTCGATTTTAAAGAGAAGGGGCTTTTTGCCTGAAATGATTCATTGTCAGCTAATAAACGTTCCAAGTCTCTCAAGATTTTAAAATCTGCTTTATCTAATTGCTTTTCTTCATCTTTGTCTTTTTTAGAAAAATACTTTTTTATCTGATTAGAAGTATTGTCCGCTGGCTATTATTATTTTTATGTACCTCTATCATACAAACAAATGTGTCATCTTTACATGTTCAACAATAAATAAAAGAATTGTACTATTCTTTTTAAATCTTTAAGTCCAAGGTATGATATCTTGGGACTTTTTTGATTTTATGCTATTTTAATCCTATGCTTTCTTGATAAGGGAGATATATTCCCTCATTTGTGGAGATATCAAATATTAAATATTACTTAAATATTACTTTAATCCTTATATTTTTGATTCATATATGTTACAACATTTGTATCTAATAATGATGACCAAATTATTTCTAATTAAGACATAAGGATTATTATTTATGATGTGAAGAAATAGAATGAAGGTGTTTTATATATCACAAAAAAATTAATACTCAGGAATAAGTTTATTAATATGATATATACTACCATTCATATTGTATCATTTTGCATATGTCCCTTGTCTTTATTCAAAATTCACAAACATTATTTCATTAACATACACATGTTGTTTCTTAAATATGTAGTATTGTAGGAAATGTTTAAACCTATTTTTTATGCAATGATATTGTTTTTAACTTGTCTAATAAGTAACCATAGTAACCGTTTGCCTTAAATAGCCTCTTCGTTATGGCAACGGTAACTCCTGAAGAAATTCAGAAACGTGCGTCGAGTTTGACGCTACATTACGTGTCTCACTCCGATGACGTAATTTTTATGCGGCTAGGCATTGTGACATAAGCTAGGATATCCCCGGCGCTCTATACTGTGTATTTACCAGTCCTCTTAGCAATTTTTACACTGGTGCCTTGTACACCTACCGTATATACTCGAGTATAAGCCGACCCGAGTATAAGCCGAGGCACCTATTTTACCACAAAATACTGGGAAAAATGAGTGACTCGAGTATAAGCCGAGGGTGGGAAATGTGCTGCCCCCTGTGTCCCTCTTGTGCCCTCTTTGTCCCCCTCTTGTGTGCCCTTTTCTTGTGTGTCCCCCTCTCTGTCCCCTGTGTCTCTTCTCCTCTCTCCCTTCCCTGTGTTTCTTCCCCCCTCTCCCTTCCCTGTGTCTCTTCCCCCCTCCTCATTCTCAATCTCCCTCCTCAACTCCACTCCTCATCCTCAACCTCCCTCCTCAACTCCACTCCTCATCCTCAACCTCCCTCCTCCTCCTCCCTCCTCATCCTCAACCTCCCTCCTCAACCCCCCCTCCTCAACCCCCTCCTCAAGCCCCTCCTCAACTCCCCTCCTCAACCTCCCTCCTCAACCCCCCCATCATTATCCTCAACCCCTCCATCCTCAACACCCTCCTCAACCCCCCTCCTCAACCTCAACCCCCCTCCTAATCCTCAACCCCCTCCTCAACCTCCCTCCTCATTCTCAACCTCCTTCCTCATCCTCAACCTCCCTTCTCAACCCCCCATCCTCAACCCCCTCCTCAACCTCCCTCCTCAACCCCACTCCTCATCCTCAACCCCCCTCCTCATTCTAAACCCCCCTCCTCACTTTACCCCTCTAAATACCTCACCCTCTCCCTTTCCCCTCACTTACCTTCATCTGCAGCTTCTCCTCCGGCCTCCGCTCCTTCCTGCGTCGGCACCCGGTATATGCTAATGACGTGGAGCGCATGTGACGTGGCACGCATTAAAAGTTTAATATTTTAATGACCCTAATAAAGGTTATGTTTTAAAAATATTTCTCCTAGTAGAGATCAAAACTTTGGTGTACTCCTCCAACAGGGGTTATTTCCCTTCTTTTTGTTCATATTGTCAGTTTATTATCACCTGGGCAGTACCCTTTGATACTTGTACTTCAGCCCTATCACTTTGAGCAACCACATTATCCTAAATTTCTTGATCTCATTTATAGACTTATCTTTACAATGTTCTGCTCATGAGTTTGCTTGTTTAATATGGCTTTAATTAGTGGCCCGCATTGGGTATGCCATTTTGGCTGTGAGTAGATAGCTGGAGATTTTTTACTTTTTTTATTACCCTCTGTCATGGGTGTAGGAACTGGGGGGGATCGGGGGGGGGACAAATCCCATCCCAGATTGTTCATTGTATGCATATAGAAGCTGTTAAGTGTTCTGTGCATCAGGTGAGCTATATCCTCCCCAGAATTAAATTGGTTTCTATACCCCTGCTCTCTGTTTTCCACTTAGACCTTGGTCCATGTTGCATAGAACAGTGACATAAAAATGAATTCCAGGTTGAAACTTAACAAAATGTTGAAGATTCCAAGAAGGTACAGTAAGTACTTAAACCATGTCATTGTTAATTAGTATTCATGTTTAAACTTAAGGTAGCATTGATTGAATAGTTCTTGTAATTTCTCACATTGCACTCTGTTCTGTAACCACATACCTTCTTTTTAAAATGATTTGTTCCTGCCAGGCATCATGGCATATGGAATTAAATTCTCTAAATTAAGGTTTTGTATTCTTTTTTTTTCAAAATGACAGAAAGCAGAATAAAGTAGCAGAAGGTGGACATGTGCCAGGAAACCACACTTAAATATTTCAACAAACTCATTTCCTTAAAGACACTCATATATAAACGTGGCCTGTAACAAAGCCAGCCGTGCTCCTATAAAACTGCTTATGTATATGCTTTTCCAATAAAAAGGCTGTAAATTCAATTAATTCCGGAGAAGCTACCTCCTCACCAGTATCTCTCTGTTTCATGATTTGCAGCTGGAGGAACAAGGGCAGCATGTGTCAGTAGCAGAAGCAGTAGCTAAGGATTCAGTGAAGAAGAAACCTGCATTGGAAAGTATCCCAATCACTTTAGCTGATTTTCTATTGTTTTTCTATGACACTCATTGCCTATTTCCTCTGAAAATAAGCCTGGTGCATCCAGGCTTTAAAACCACGATTCAGACAAGAAGGAACATGCTCTGCTTTATAAATGACAACTGATTACTTATGGGTTTGTGTTTGTAAATCTAGATTAAAGGGAGGGGGCACTGACGTGAAACACTAGCTTGTAAAATCTCATTTACATATCTTCCCCATGGCGAGGTTAGATGCAGTAATATTTTATTTAAAGTGGCACAGCAAAAGTCCATTGTAGAAATTAAAAATATACCTAGAAATACAAATAATTGCATATGGTTGTTATAAAAAATAATAATAATGGAAGTGTTGGAAAATTGAGCTTGAAAGTTGGGTAATTTAAGCATAAATGATCTTCTTCTATCTAACTTCCCTTAGCTAGGGCAGTTATTTAACTCTCAAACTTTGGGTGATAGAGAGGAAGAGTATTCACAGTAGATAAAAAGTAATAGTCACACAGACTGTTAGTCTTATACATATGTATTCAATAGAGCATGCTCCTCTGTACTATTTTAAAGAACTACACTTAATTTTCAACATGTTTTTTATCTTTTATTTGCTGCAAAATCTGTCATTTTAGCTTCAGCAGATCAACCTCATTTGGTGGGGGAGATATTGAATACACAAAAGTGTTTGTCTCCAAAATGTGATTGTGGCAATTTTATCTGTCAGTGCTTACTGTAGCATTAAGCAAAGGAATACATTTACAAGGCCACACCCATCTGAAAAAGTAACAGCAGGGAAGATTGCAAAATAATGGAATGTAACAAAGAATATAAGCATATATTATTGATTATTTATTTATTTATTACTTTCTAAAAATAACTTGCTAATTATGGTTAGGTATTCAAACAAGAGTATAGAAATACAATGACCATGGTCATCATGACCTAAATGTAATTATGAAGCTTAGTACAACCAATAGGGAGTTTTTGATAAGTAACTCTAATACAGTGGTAAGCTGTTTAAAACTACAGAGTTATAGAGTTAGAATTATTAGCAGTAAATGAGAAATGGGACTTGATAGTATTACTGAAACATTGTGGGGTGACTCTTGTGACTGGACTGTTAATCTGGATGGTTATAACCTATTTAGGAAAGTTAGGGGCAATGGTAAAAGGGGAGTAGGCATTTGTCTGTATGTTAAGTCTGAATTTAAGCCTATAGTCAGAAGATATTTATGGTGGAACTAGTGATAATGTTACATCCTTGTGGGTGCATTGAGTTAATTAGTAAAGGAGCGAATTCTAAAAGAATATTGGTTGGAGTATGCTATAAACCCCCAAATATAATTGAAAGTGAGGAACTGCAATTATTGTTACAGATTGTAAATGCAGATAAGCCTTGGGCAACTTTAATTAATGGGAAATTTTAACTACACTGAAATAAACTGGATGAATGAGACCAGCAGTTCACTCTTGAGTACACTCAGAGTTCATTATCTGGCTCATGAACCCAAGAACTTAGCAGAAATGAATGAGGCTATCTTGGATTTAGTCATCACAAATAATATTAATTTAGTATCAAATGTTGAAATAGGGAAACCCTTGTGAAACAATGATCACAACACAGTCTCATTTGAGATTGCAATAAAACAAAACAAAGTTGTAAAAGGCCAACAAAACTATTAATTTTAACAGGGTAATTTTTTTAATGGTATACATTGGAAGAAAGACTGTGAGGGAAATATATTGAAATGTTAAACAGGCCACCTGGTAAATAAGTGACAAGGAGAAGGCAGATTATATCTAATTTTTCTCACCGCAGTGCCACTACCAGATGACTGGAGTAAATCAGATTTGATACTTAAACTAAGGGATACAGGAATTGCAGTAAAGATCTGCTCATGGATTGAGAGCTGGCAAAAAGATAGGAAGCAAATGGTTGTTGTAAATGGAACATACTCAGACTATTTAGCTTCCCTCCAAAGGGATTTGCATAAATTAGAGAAATGGGCAACTAAATGGCAGATGAGATTTAATATGAATAATTGTAAAGTTATGCATTTGGGAAGGAAAATAGCCATGCAATTTATAATCTCAGTGGAGCAAATCTAGGGGTATCAGCAATAGAAAGGGATTTAGGAATACTGGTAGGCAATCACCTACATAACAGTACTAATGCCAAGCAGCATCTGCAAAGGCAAATCAAATATTAGTATTTATTATGAAGGCTAAGGAAGACAGGTACACAAATATAATTCTACCACTACACAAAACACTAGTACGCCCTCATTTGGTACAATTTTGGGCACCACTTTAGTCACCACATAAAAAGGACATTTTAGAGCTAAGTAAGTCCAGAGAAGGGCAAAAAAACTAATAAGTGGAATGGAGGGGTTACAATATGAAGAAAGACAAACCAAATTAAACTTATTTTCTCTAGAAAGAAAGGTGTCTAAGATGGAATATAATTACCTTTTATTAATAAATCCAGAGTCAACACCAGGCTTTGCCAATTTTTCTGCCAAGAGATTTTCAACTGACAAGAGGACATCTCTTGTGGTTAGAAGGAAAATTATTCCACTTTCAAGAAAGAAAATGGTCTTCACAGTAAGGGTGGTTAAACTGTGGAATTCTCTACCAGAGGAGGTGGTGAGAACGGATTCGATAGATAACTTTGAAAAGGGATTGGATATATCTTTGAATAAAAAGGGCATTCAGGGATATCCTGGATTACTAGATAAGGAGTATTGATCCAAGGCGGAATTCGATCTCCAGTATCTGGGATCAGGAAGGAATTTTATTTTTTTTGTTTCACTTGGCTATGTTTCAATGTTTTTTTTCTGTTTGTCTTTCTCTGAATCAATTAAAAATCATTCTGCATATCACAAAAGAGGAGATCTAAAAAGGTTGAACTTAATGGACTGAAAGTCTTTTTTCAAACTCAACTACTATGTAACTATATAAAATGTATACTTCACTTACCTTTTAAGAAGTCCCCAGAGTTTCAGATTCTCACCTTCTGCAGCCTCCCCTTGGTAGGGAACAAGAAGGTTTTGTTGGAGCTCTGAACCCTGCTTTTAGTAATTGACAATGATCCCTACCTCTGCACATGCTCAGAAACAGACAGTGGGTAGTTACACTGCTTATACTACCCCACAGAAATATAAATGCCCTCTCGCACATGCAAAAATATAACAAATGGCTCCACAGACCAGCTGTGGTATAAAACTTCATTTATTTATAAATGAAAGTTAGCTGTTTAACATGAACCCTGTCTAGTTATGCTCTTAGATTGTTCAAACCTTTCTTTTTTCATCACATAGGCTTCATCCCACATCCATGTGCCTATTAAGCTGCTCATATTCAATGAATGTATTACACAACATAAAAACATAAATTACATGATAAATACAGCCCTTGCATTTAAAATTTGAACTGACATTGGTGTTGTAATGTACTTACAGAATGTAACGTTCCTTGTTATAAGTGCTCAAGATTAAAATCAGGTAAAAGATATGCATCTTTATTAAATTGCAATTCGGCCAATTGAATAGGGCTCTATATAAGCACATAGCATATTTTTTTTGCAGAAGTTTTTAGTTAGTGAAGACCTTGCTTTTAGATAGAAGTTCACTAACAAAAAAACTTCTGTAAAAAAAATGCCATGTGTTTATATAGAGCTCTTTTCAATATGCCAAATCGCAATTTAAAATGGCTGATGGTTTCTATAAAACATTTAATGAATGTCTAATGGTAGCATTTAAGCCTGGTTTCACATTAGTAAACTTGTAGCTACAGTATATTTCCTGTCACTAAACACTCTATCTTAATTGAGCCTTTAGTAGACAAGATCAATCACAGCAGTTAAACACAGTGCATCCCAGGAGAGTCACCAACAATACACAATACACAATATCATGCATTTATCTCCCAAAATAATTATTTAAATGCCTCCAACAACTATTTCTAGCTTTAACAGTGATACTGAGACACCTGCCCCTCCCTAAATTTCTCATGGACCGTGGGTTTAACTTCAGTACTGTAATCTCTTCTTTACATAAAACCTAATTAACAAATTAGCAACCCCTCTGTGTAGTCCATCCCCGGTTCTGAAGAAAGGAATTAAAACATTTACAGGTATATATTGGTCCCACAAAATAACCAGATTGGCCCTAGAGGCCACTTAATATATGGTATATGGGTGGGCAATATTATGAATGCATTTGAACTCTTCAGGACCTCCATGATAAACAGAGGATCCTTGGTGGTCTCACTGTCTCTTTTACCCCATGGTGTGGTAATGGTGGGAGGAATGTACATTTTTAACAAAACTGTTTTTAAAATCTAACTTTAATATTATGGACTCTACTCTACATTAATTCCTTCTATTTTCTATTTTCTGGGAGCTTGTAGACTACTCCACCCAGGTCAAGTGTGGGGGCGGTAACACCTAAGACACAATTATATTTTAACAACAGAAATTCTAATTAAATTATTATACCACCTGTCATCCCATTTCAGTGGCATCATTCAGTCTTTTGCAATGGACAATCCAGTATTAATGTTTTAAGTAGAATGGTACATAAGTGAGATTCTGGTCTCTGTTAAGCCAACCAAAAGCATAGAAATTCAGTAGGAAACCAAGGAGGCCTCTAAAAACCTAGTTCATCTTATAGTTTAGAGATCACAAATTATTTGTATCAAAGAAAGCTCATATTAAGGTCTTACAACCATTCAAGTGTTGCCTTATAGAAACCATTGCACATTTTGTTACAACCTTCTCTACCATTGTTTCTAAAGCACTGAAAGGAATTAAGGCTACAATGTGTTTTATTAATCATTCATCATCTGCTGTTCCCCTCTACCAGTCCTTACACTTCCTTTTTGTTCAAATATTATAATAAAAAATCTAAGCATAACATGAAATGCCCCCAAGAGCATCTCACCTCCCTATATCTCAAATTGTCTCCAAACACCCTGCAACCTGCCCTCTCCTCTCACCCAGGGTTTGTGTCCTCCGTCATTACCTCCTCACATGCTTTCCTGCAGGACTTCACAAGTGCCACCCTGGCTTCATTAAACTCTCCCCCAGTCTTCAGATATTTAAACATTCTTTGAAAACCCACCTGTTTAGACAAGTCTACTTCTCTTTTTTTTTTAAGAGGTTATCTATTCTCATTATCCCACACCTCTTGCTCCATCATATTGTATCATTTATCCACTACTTCATGTTTCTACCAATTTAATTGCACTTTAGATTATAAATCCTCACAATCCTCATCCAGTACAAATGTCTATGTACAAATGGGTGGTTTCATCTTTATATCATCAATATATGTACAAATGTTATGTTTGCCACATAATTTCTATAATAATTATCTCCTGATGTACCTTTAAAACATTGAATCAATTTATTCTAGCATTTAAAATTGAAGCATGTTTATAATAAAGAGAGTTACTGAATCAGATTGTGTTACAACTCATTTTAATAATAGTTCTTGATAAATTGGTCTCTCTCGTTGCGGGGAAATTTTGTCACATTAATAAATGATGTTAAAAGGCTTCCCAGATTTTTTTATCAATATTCTGTCATAGTCTGTTTTCAAGTCCATGACTCCTTTTATACCATCTATTCAATAATCTAAACAGTCTAATGGAATTTGATTTATGCTATTATATCATCATCAATTGGTTGCTTTCACGATTTCCTACAGCTTGGACAGTGTTCTTTGTTTTTACGTCTTTCATGCACAATATAAAGGCAATAATAGATAATTAATAATGTCTGTGACAATATGCATGCAGATTTTTTCAATGTTATATTTCTCTAGAGCAGTGGTCTCCGAACGTTTTGATTTAATGAACCACTGTAATGCCCTAACAATACATATTTTAATTATGCACAAATCACTAACAAAAAGCCCATGATCTATAATTGAAATATTTAATATTCAATTCAGTTTCAAAATTAGAGTATCAGCCTTCAATTTTTTTGTTGTTTTCTTTTTCAAAGGGTCATCAAAGAGGAATTGGGGAGGACAGATTAGCTTAGAGACAGATCTAAAAGTTTTCTGAACAAACTGAATAGATAAGAGGCCCGACAATTATCCACAGGCTACCCACCTATAAAAGGCCTGTGGAGTGGACCAGATTCTGCTGATATAACTTTGAACCTAAAAATATCGCAGCATTCTGCTAGACAAAGCTGCCTCCATCCTATTGACCTTATAGTGTGTGGACATGAGCAGAAGCTGAGTCTGAACTTTCACAGTAAGTTTAAGAATGGATATTGCTTTATGAAATCTTTGAATATGTATTGTATGAATGATCATTTACTAATTAAAACATCTGGCTCTTGATGTTAGGGTATTACAGTGGTCTTTTAAGGACCACTTACATCTAATAATATACCAGAGGACATCAGTGGACCACTATGATATTTCTGCCTGTAAGTTAACCAACACAAAGCACTATGCTTATTATAGTATAACCTGCACACTTTGAGTACAATGTTATATTAACTAACATTGATTACATTGGATATTTATATAGTGAATAATCTATCAGTTTTTGAAGCCATAATGGATTTTCCTTCAAATGAAACAACTGTCAATGTTTCAATAAATATTTTTGTTTGCCTTCCTTCGGATCAACTCATAAAACATAGCTAAGAAAAAGAGATTTAACTTGATCAACTAAATTATTTTTGTATCTTTAAAGGATCAAGAATTGGAAAGAGTACTTTTAGGGTTTATTCTTTTCCCTTTTCTCTTTTCGATTAGAGTGGCACTCGAAATGAAGCAGTATTCTAGATAAGAATTGATTAGCACCATATACATTTATTCGCACCTAAATATTTCTGAAAGATAGATATATAAATTTGGAAAGTTAAAGTTGTTTTAGAGAATTTGGATTAACACACTGATACCACGGTATTGTAAATTATTAATGTTTTACAAAGTAATCTAGTATGTATTTCTAAAAATATAATGAATATAGGATGCATTTAAAATAATTCTGCTGGGTGTTTAAAAGATAAAAGTAGCAGTTATTAAAGAATAAATCACTCCTTTTTATTACGCCCCTCATTTCTTTACGTTGGCAACTTTCGTCTTGTAAGATAAAACTGCATAACAGAATGTTTTCAGTAATGTGTATGAATGTATGTATGAATGTTTTTGTGGAAAATAACAACACAATAAGGAATAGTGAAATTCAGAATAAAAGATAGTTTAAAGCAAGATATAGGGAGACTTTCCCTCTGTATTGGAGCATTTTTAATAGTAAACTGGAACTGAAAAACAATGATTAAAATTATATCTCAGAATGCCAGAGGCTTAAACACACCATATAAACAAAGAATAGCATCATTAAGCTTCATTAAAGAAGCTGTAGATGTGGTGTGCTTACAAGAGATGCATTGGAGGGAGGGAAAGTCTCATATAATGGCAAACAAATATTTCTCTGACCCTCTAACAGTGTCATACAAATCTAAATCAAGAGGGGTGCCTATAATGTTAGGTTCAAGAACAATTTAAAATGTTGGACCCAGAGGGTAGATTCATCATATGGCAAGGAAAGATCAATGAGGTTGTTTATACTATTGCAAATGTGCATGTTCCTAATTTTGGCCAGATCAGATATTTGAGGAAAGTTTTGAAGCAGATAAACAAGATTAGAAAGGGAAGATTAATTTTGTGTGGAGGTTTCAATATGCACATGGATTCCACAATAGATAGAATAGCTAAAAAAAACGATCTGCCAAATTCCTCTAAAAGGTTAGCAAACCAATTTTCAATGGAGTTCCTGAAAAATGGACTATACGACTGCTGGAGGGTTTTAAATCCTGAGCAAAAAGATTATACATATTACTCTGGCAGCCATTTATGTTATACCAGGATATATAATTTTTTACAGATATCAACACATTGAGTAAAATTGAAAGTGTCAAGATTGGAGATATTATATGATCGGACCATGCGATGGTAAGCATGACAATAAAAGATATACAGGAATAGAGTAAGAATAGGCAGTGAAAATTGGATGCAATCTTATTCAGCAGAGTTTGTTAGCAAATTGAAAGAAGAGATTAAAACATTTTTTTTCTGTCAATAAAAATTTGGTAACTTCAGAAACAACAATTTGATGTGCACATAAGGCATACGTTAGAGGCCTGTTCATGGCACTTAGGGATCTCTATATCGATCTGCAAAAATTACAAATAGAAAATAAAACTCTGCTTAATATAAACAAAAGCACACAATTTAAACAACTATCATTACAGATCCAAAAGATAGTCCAAATCCAAACAGACAATATTATCTTTAGATCTAAACAGGACCACTATAGTCTGGGAAATAAAGCTAGTAAATTTATTATAAATACAATTAAAAAACAAAAGGATTCAAGAAAGAATAAGATGCATCAAAGAGAGTCAGGGTAAACAAATAATTTACCCTAAAGAAATTGGAAAGATATTCAAGTCTTACTATAGATCACTATATAACTTAGAAGACAGAGTAAAGTTCTTTAAGCCTTCAAAGAGTGATATAGATGGTTTTTTGAAGAAAATAAATTTACCAAAAATAAATAAGAAGAACTTTTAGATCTTAATAAAGAAATCCACTTTAAAAAAGTGGAACAAACAATTTTAGAACTAAAACTGAATAAGGCCCCAGGCCTTGACTGCTTTATAAATACATACTATAGAGTATTTATGAATGAGATGAGTTCGACCCTATGTATAGTGCCTTGTAAAAGTATTCACCCCCTTTGACCCTTTACCTATTGTGTTACATTACAGCCTTAAGTTCACTATTGCGTTAATCTGATTTTTTTGTTATGAATCAGAACACATTAGTCTAAGTTGGTGAAGTGAAATGAGAAAAATATATACTCAAAACTAGAATAATAACTAGAAAAATATAAAACAGAAAATTGGCATGTGCGTATGTATTCACCCCCTTTGTTATGAAGCCCAAAAACGCTCTGGTGCAACCAATTACCTAAAGAAGTCACATAATTAGTGAAATGATGTCCACCTGTGTGTAATCTAAGTGTCACATGAGCTATCATTACATATACACACCTTTTTGAAAGGCCCCAGAGGCTGTAACACCTAAGCAAGAGGCACCACTAACCAAACACTGCTATGAAGACCAAGGAACTCTCCAAACAAGCAAGGGACAATTTTGTTGAGAAGTACAAGTCATGGTTAGGTTATACAAAAATATATAAATATTTGATGATCCCCAGGATCACCATCAAATCTATCATAACCTAATAGAAAGAACATGGCACAACAACAAACTTGCCAAGAGACGGACACCCACCAAAACTCCCAAAACTCTGATGAATGCTGGAAAGAATGTGGAATGAAAAGTACATTATCTCATGTGGTGGAAATTCCCTATCATTCAATGCCTCTAGAGCCAGTGTGTTAACTATATTACAGTGGTAGAAAAAAGTATTTGATCCCTTGCTGATTTTGAACGTTTGTCAGCTGTTAAAGAAATGATAATTTTAATGGTAGGTGTATTTTAACAGTGAGAGACAGAATAACAAAAAACAAACAAGAAAAACGCATGTAAAAAAAATTATAAATTGATTTCCAGGTCAGTGAGGGAAATAAGTATTTGATCCCTTATCAATCAGCAAAATTTCTGTCTCCCGGGTGTCTTTTATACAGGTAACAAGCTGAGATTTGGAGCATTCTCTTAAAGGGAGTGCACCTAATCTCAGCTTTTTACCCGTATAAAAGACACCTGTCCACAAATGCAATCAATCAATCAGTTTCCAAACTCTCCACCATGGCCAACACTAAAAAGCTGACCAAGGATGTCAGGGACAAGAATGTAGACCTACACAAGGCTGGATTGGGCTACAAGACCATCGCTAAGCAGCTTGGTGAGAAGGTGACAATAGTTGGTGTGATTATTTGCAAATGGAAGAAACACAAAATAACTGCCAGTCTCCCTCTGTCTGATTCTCCATGCAAAATCTCACCTTGTGGAGTTTCAATGATCATGAGAACGGTGAGGAATCAGCCAAGATCTACACAGGAGGATCCTGTCAATGATCTCAAGGCAGCTGGGACTATAGTCACCAAGAAAATAATTGTATATATATATATCACTGTGTGGTGATTCCTGAGTACTTAACACTCTTATTTTTATGATTAAACTAGCCACTTGCCCGTCAAAAATGACGACAATAAAATTTGAAGTCTGGCAATGGTGTTTGCCACAAATTGCAAGCCTCTCCCCCTCTACTTAACTGGCCTTGCGATGAGCACCTTTGGCGCTCATTGCGAGCCTCTCCCCCTCTACCTTTTCCCCCCTCTACTTGACGGTAGGCGCTCAATGAGAGCCACTCCCCCCTCTACTTTACTAAGCACCTTTGAAGCTCATCATGGGCCTCGCAATGAGCGCCAAAGGCGCTCATTGCGAGCCTCTCCCCCATGTGTCTCTTCCCCCCTCTCCACCCCTGTATCTCTTCCCCCCTCCCATGTGTCCACTTTCCCCTCTCTCCCTCCCGTGTCTCTTCAACCCCTCTCCCCCTCCCTTGTGTCTCTTCCCTCCCTTCCGTTTCTTTTCCCTTCTCTTCCTCCCTGTGTCTCTTTCCCCATTTCCCTTTCCTGTGTCTCTTCCCCCATTTCCCTTTCCTGTGTCTCTTCCCCCATTTCCCTTTCCTGTGTCTCTTCCACCCCTCTCCCTTGTCTCTTCTACCCCGCTTTCCCTCCCCTGTCACTTCCACTCCACTTTTCTCATCTCTCTGTCCCTCCTTCCTGTCTGTCTCTCTGTCCCTCCTTCATGTCAATCTTTCTCTCTGTCCCTCCTTCATGTCAATCTTTCTCACTGTCCCTCCTTCCTGTCAATCTTTCTCTCTGTCCCTCCTTCCTGTCTGTCTCTCTGTCCCTCCTTCATGTCAATCTTTCTCTCTGTCCCTCCTTCATGTCAATCTTTCTCACTGTCCCTCCTTCCTGTCAATCTTTCTCTCTGTCCCTCCTTCCTGTCTCTCTCTCTATCCCTCCCTCCTGTCAATCTTTCTCTCTATCCCTCCCTCCTGTCTGTCTCTCTATCCCTCCCTCCTGACTGACAGGAAGAAGGGACAGAGAGACAGTCTCTCTCTGTCCCTCCTTCCTGTCTGTCTCTCTCTGTCCCTCCTTCCTGTCTGTCTCTCTCTGTCCCTCCTTCCTGTCTGTCTCTCTCTCTCATGTCTCTCTCTCTGTGTCTGTGTCCCTCCTGTCTCTCTCTGTGTCCCTCCTGTCTCTCTCTGTGTCCCTCCTGCCTCTCTCTGTGTCCCTCCTGCCTCTCTCTGTGTCCCTCCTGCCTCTCTCTGTGTCCCTCCTGTCTCTCTCTCTCTCTCTGTCCCTCCTGTCTCTCTATCTCTATCTGTATCCCTCCTGTCTCTCTATCTCTGTCTGTCTCTGTCCCTCCTGTCTCTCTCTCCTGTCTCTCTCTCTATGTGTCCCTCCTGTCTCTCTCTCTCTATGTGTCCCTCCTGTCTCTCTCTGTGTGTCCCTCCTGCCTCTCTCTGTGTCCCTCCTGCCTCTCTCTGTGTCCCTCCTGCCTCTCTCTGTGTCCCTCCTGCCTCTCTCTGTGTCCCTCCTGTCTCTCTCTGTGTCCCTCCTGTCTCTCTCTCTCTGTCCCTCCTGTCTCTCTCTCTCTGTCCCTCCTGTCTCTCTCTCTCTGTCCCTCCTGTCTCTCTCTCTCTCTCTCTCTGTCCCTCCTGTCTCTCTCTCTCTCTGTCCCTCCTGTCTCTCTATCTCTATCTGTGTCCCTCCTGTCTCTCTATCTCTGTCTGTCTCTGTCCCTCCTGTCTCTCTCTCATGTCTCTTCTCTCTGCCTGTGTCTCTCCTGTCTCTCTCTCTCTCTCTCTCCTGTCTCTCTCTCTCTCCTGTCTCTCTCTCTATGTGTCCCTCCTGTCTCTCTCTCTATGTGTCCCTCCTGTCTCTCTCTATGTGTCCCTCCTGTCTCTTTCTGTGTACCTCCTGTCTCTCTCTCTGTGTACCTCCTGTCTCTCTCTCTCTCTCTCTGTACCTCCTGTCTCTCTCTCTCTCTCTGTGTGTCCCTCCTGTCTCTCTATCCGTGTCCCTCCTGTATCTCTCTGTCCCTCCTGTCTCTCTATCTGTGTCCCTCCTGTCTCTCTCCTGTCTCTCTCTGTCTGTGTCCCTCCTGTCTCTCTCTGTCTGTGTCCCTCCTGTCTCTCTCTGTCTGTGTCCCTCCTGTCTCTCTCTGTGTCCCTCCTGTCTCTCTCTGCCTGTGTCCCTCCTATCTCTCTATCTGTGTCCCTCCATCTGTGTCCCTCCTGTCTCTCGCTGTCCCTCCTGTCTCTGTCTGTGTCCCTCCTGTCTCTGTCTGTGTCCCTCCTGTCTCTCTGTGTCCCTCCATCTGTGTCCTTCCTGTCTCTCTCTGTCCCTCCTGTCTCTCTCTGTCTGTGTCCCTCCTGTCTCTCTCTGTCCCTCCTGTCTCTCTCTGTGTACCTCCTGTCTCTCTCTCTCTCTGTGTACCTCCTGTCTCTCTGTCTGTGTCCCTCCTGTCTCTCTGTCTGTGTCCCTCCTGTCTCTCTGTCTGTGTCCCTCCTGTCTCTCTGTCTGTGCCCTCCTGTCTCTCTCTGTGTTACTCCTGTCACTCTCTCTCTGTCTGTGTCCCTCCTGTCTCTCTCTATCTGTGTCCCTCCTGTGTCTCTCTCTCTGTCTGTGTCCCTCCTGTCTCTCTCTGTGTCCCTCCTGTGTCTCTCTCTCTCTGTCTGTGTCCCTCCTGTCTCTCTCTGTGTTACTCCTGTCACTCTCTCTCTGTCTGTGTCCCTCCTGTCTCTTTCTATCTGTGTCCCTCCTGACTCTCTCTGTGTTACTCCTGTCACTCTCTCTCTGTCTGTGTCCCTCCTGTCTCTCTCTATCTGTGTCCCTCCTGTCTCTCTCTATCTGTGTCCCTCCTGTCTCTATCTGTCTGTGTCCCTCCTCTCTCTCTGTCTGTGTCTCTCTCGGTCTGTGTCCCTCCTGTCTCTCTCTCTCTGTCCCTCCTGTCTCTCTCTCTCTGTCCCTCCTGTCTCTCTCTCTCTCTCTGTCCCTCCTGTCTCTCTCTCTCTCTGTCCCTCCTGTCTCTCTATCTCTATCTGTGTCCCTCCTGTCTCTCTATCTCTGTCTGTCTCTGTCCCTCCTGTCTCTCTCTCATGTCTCTTCTCTCTGCCTGTGTCTCTCCTGTCTCTCTCTCTCTCTCTCTCTCTCCTGTCTCTCTCTCTCTCCTGTCTCTCTCTCTATGTGTCCCTCCTGTCTCTCTCTCTATGTGTCCCTCCTGTCTCTCTCTATGTGTCCCTCCTGTCTCTTTCTGTGTACCTCCTGTCTCTCTCTCTGTGTACCTCCTGTCTCTCTCTCTCTCTCTGTACCTCCTGTCTCTCTCTCTCTCTGTGTGTCCCTCCTGTCTCTCTATCCGTGTCCCTCCTGTATCTCTCTGTCCCTCCTGTCTCTCTATCTGTGTCCCTCCTGTCTCTCTCCTGTCTCTCTCTGTCTGTGTCCCTCCTGTCTCTCTCTGTCTGTGTCCCTCCTGTCTCTCTCTGTCTGTGTCCCTCCTGTCTCTCTCTGTGTCCCTCCTGTCTCTCTCTGCCTGTGTACCTCCTATCTCTCTATCTGTGTCCCTCCATCTGTGTCCCTCCTGTCTCTCGCTGTCCCTCCTGTCTCTGTCTGTGTCCCTCCTGTCTCTGTCTGTGTCCCTCCTGTCTCTCTGTGTCCCTCCATCTGTGTCCTTCCTGTCTCTCTCTGTCCCTCCTGTCTCTCTCTGTCTGTGTCCCTCCTGTCTCTCTCTGTCCCTCCTGTCTCTCTCTGTGTACCTCCTGTCTCTCTCTCTCTGTTTACCTCCTGTCTCTCTGTCTGTGTCCCTCCTGTCTCTCTGTCTGTGTCCCTCCTGTCTCTCTGTCTGTGTCCCTCCTGTCTCTCTGTCTGTGCCCTCCTGTCTCTCTCTGTGTTACTCCTGTCACTCTCTCTCTGTCTGTGTCCCTCCTGTCTCTCTCTATCTGTGTCCCTCCTGTGTCTCTCTCTCTGTCTGTGTCCCTCCTGTCTCTCTCTGTGTCCCTCCTGTGTCTCTCTCTCTGTCTGTGTCCCTCCTGTCTCTCTCTGTGTTACTCCTGTCACTCTCTCTCTGTCTGTGTCCCTCCTGTCTCTTTCTATCTGTGTCCCTCCTGACTCTCTCTGTGTTACTCCTGTCACTCTCTCTCTGTCTGTGTCCCTCCTGTCTCTCTCTATCTGTGTCCCTCCTGTCTCTCTCTATCTGTGTCCCTCCTGTCTCTATCTGTCTGTGTCCCTCCTCTCTCTCTGTCTGTGTCTCTCTCGGTCTGTGTCCCTCCTGTCTCTCTCTGTCTGTGTCCCTCCTCTCTCTCGGTCTGTGTCTCTCTCTATCTGTGTCCCTCCTGTCTCTCTCTATCTGTGTCCCTCCTGTCTCTATCTGTGTCCCTCCTGTCTCTCTCTGTGTTACTCCTGTCACTCTCTCTCTGTCTGTGTCCCTCCTGTCTCTCTCTATCTGTGTCCCTCCTATCTCTATCTGTTTGTGTCCCTCCTCTCTCTCTGTCTGTGTCTCTCTCGGTCTGTGTCCCTCCTGTCTCTCTCTGTCTGTGTCCCTCCTCTCTCTCTGCCTGTGTCTCTCTCTATCTGTGTCCCTCCTGTATCTCTCTGTGTTACTCCTGTCACTCTCTCTCTGTCTGTGTCCCTCCTGTCTCTCTCTATCTGTGTCCCTCCTGTCTCTCTCTATCTGTATCCCTCCTGACTCTCTCTCTGTTACTCCTGTCACTCTCTCTCTGTCTGTGTCCCTCCTGTCTCTCTCTATCTGTGTCCCTCCTGTCTCTCTCTGTCTGTGTCCCTTCTGACTCTCCCTGTCTGTGTCCCTTCTGACTCTCCCTGTCTGTGTCCCTCCTGACTCTCCCTGTCTGTGTCCCTCCTGTCGCTCTTGTCTCTCTTTCCCTCCAGGCTGTCTCTCTCACCTCAGTCCCCAGCATGTCTGCCGGTCCCTCCCCAGGGAGGAGTTGAGAGCAGCAGGGGGGAGGTGTTGAGAGAAGCCGGGGGAGGAGTTGAGAGCAGCCGGGGGAGGATTTAAGACCGGCAGGGGAGGAGTTAAGAGCGGCAGGGGAGGAGTTAAGAGCGGCGAGCGGGCAGGAGGAGTTGTGAGTTGTGCGAGCCCGCAAGCGTGAGCAACGGCTCGAGCGGGCTCGTATGCTCACAACTATATATGTGATAGTATGAAGAAACAGGAATCATACAAATGGCTGGAGTGGATATGGTTGAAGCTATAGTTTGTACCAATAGTAATCTCAAAAGCATAAAATACACTGGACGGAATAAATATACTAGTGACACTCTAAATATATGAATATAGATGCGAGAGTCATATAACCGCCCATATGAGTGCTTAACTGTCTTGATACTGTAGTATGAAATCAAATTCAAACAGTATCCTATTGGGTGTGATGATAGCTTCCCTCATATGGCAATTGGAATTGCTTAATCCTTGGGGAGCTGTAACTTTAGCTAAAACCTGTAGTTGCCTAAAACAACTGAAAAACACATAAAAAGGGATAAGTGCAATTACCCATTGGTTGGGAACAAAAAAAAAGAAAATGTAGTATAAAGCAGACCCAATAACAAAGTACGATGTTATAGGTCAATATAACTATCAAGGAGAAAGTGTGAGAATATTTGTAATAATATGTATAGTAATATTAAGGGTAAATGGAAAAACATTGCCAGTGTTTCCCATATAAATTCACCACATATTCATTAAAGCATAACATGCAATTCAAAAAATGGTGTTAACCCCTAAAATACATAGGTACACACTAGAGAAATATTGCACTGAAAAAGTGATTATTCTGACACTTCTCTGTTCAATAAACCAAACCAGAGTAACTGCACTTATCTTAATGTGTTGAAAAGAAGTCCCGACGGCTCGTTTCGCCCTTCCTAGGGCTTAATCATGGGTTAATTCACTTCACTTCTGTGGTGCTTTTATAGCACCCTTCCATCCACTGATTGCCTTTTTTGCAGCAACCTCATTGGTCTATTGGATAGCGTGGTGACATCACACGTTGCTACGTCACAACGCTATCCACGTTTTGCCAACCACCTGCGTTTTGCCAACCAAGGCTGTTGTGTAATAGCGTGATGACGTCACAGCGTCATCTCGCGCATTGCATCTCTGTGTAATAATGCTGCTGAATGCCTAATTGCAATGTACACGTTTTTAAGGAAGAGAAAACAAACCTAGTAAATTAATACTAGCTATGAGTATTTCCACTACACAAAGGGGGGAAAAAATATATATATCAAAAAGATATATATATGGAGCATAGTATAATTAATTGTATACACAAACGAGGTAAATGTATCTATCCACATAATAATAAGTAAAAACCATGTAACCCCCATATATCAATGTAAATATGATTATAATTGTGAAGTGCACATGAAATGTATGGAGTGCTATAGTAAATGACTAGGGAAAACTTTAGTAATTAAATAAATAATCTCTATAAAAAAGGGAGAGATTATGAATATTCTGTGTATAAGTGAATGTGTGCATGTGAAACTAATAAGGCATATTAAATTGCTTGAGGAACGAACGGGTAAATAACGTGAATGATGTGAGATGTGACTAAACTCAATTGTAAACAGGTATGTATGATAAGATTAATGTGAGATGTGATGATAAAGGGGGAGTGGAGAAAGTGTATAAGAAAAAAGACAGGGGGTGTGGGGTTCTCATCCTGAAGAGGTCTTATAAAACCAATAAATGATGTGGACTATCTGAAAAAATGTGTAATGAAATCTCTTCTGTTACAAAAAAGCTGAGTATGTAAAGCCTTCATTAAGTCCTCGAGGACTTTGTGTATCCAGTTCAAATATCCATTTGCTGTTTTTTATTTTGTCTCTCACTGTTGAAATACACCTACCATTAAATCTATAGACTGACCATTTCTTTGTCAGTGAACAAACATTCAAAATCAGAAGGGAATCAAATACTTTTTTCCCCCACTGTAAATTAATTACAAATATACAGATATCTATGTGCCCAGAAATAATACTATTCCCCATTGTTCCCAAAATGCCGACAATACAACATGCTATGTTGATATCTCATATTTTAATGGCATGTGAATGGCATATTGTTAAATCTTGGAAAACTAAAAATGTTCCAAGGTGGCTAGATATTAAACGAAGGCTTGAACAAGATAAAGAGTTAGAAAAAGGCCTCATATTGTACAAAAACAAAAAGGGGAAAAAATATTAACAAAATAGATTATGTGGGACGAATATAATACACCATAATGGAGAATAGTAATAATGGGAGGTTGCTCCTTAGTTATATATTTCTACTTTAGCAAGTTTCTCAAAGCTTAACTATAGAACATCAGCTGTATTATATTTTTACCTCTATATATAAAAATCATGTTTTTACCTTTTTTTTTCTATATTTGTTATTCCATAACTATGCAAAAGATTGTATGTATATGTGTATATGTGATGGTACTTTTCTTTTCTATTGTATGAATTGATAATATCACAAAAAAGATTTAAAAGTCAAGAAGTAGAAAGTGGTGGGCCATGGGCTAGGGGTGATGGAAGCAGATGGTATAAAAAAATGAAAAGAAGAGATAAAAAACATAACTCTGAAAATATGTTATCAAAAAAAGAAATATATATATATATTTATATATATATATATATATATATATATATATATATATATATGTATATATTGTAACGGTGTCCAGCAAGTACAGATAACCTGCACTAGAATCCAGCAAGGGATCTACATAAGCAGAAGAATAAGTAAGGCTGTTCATTCATGCTTGAACAGAAGGGGAGCGTGTGAGCTGCGGCCTAATCAAGCCAGTACACCTGATCTAAGTCAGGAGGATTTAAAAGGCTGCGGTGTGAGCAGAGAGGGGGCTAGCCAAGTTCACAGGAGATGAGGAGCCTGGAAGAAACCTTGAGCAGAGAGAGCTGTTTTTGAGAAGCTGCGATACTGAATGCTGGAGTGCTGTTTTTCTGGAGCTGCAAGTAAAAGGTCTTGCTGGATCTGCAAAGAAATCCTTATTAGTTACCTGTGGGACACTGCTGAGTTACCTGACTGGAGACAGCTGCATGGCAGACTGAAGCTAGTGAGGAGATGGACACTCCATTTACCATAAGGTCAGAAACCTTTTACTTACATTATTATACCGCAGGGAAGAGGCTGAGTGCTTGTCCTGTTAAATTGCAGTGTTCCTATTGCAATATCAAAGGGTCCCTGGGGTGAAGCATATGGGAGAGAAGGGCGGGCCCTATGCTTCATCCAAGGTTGCTTAAGTGAAGACGTGGAAAGGCCACAGGCTGGCACTATATAAGAGACTATTCGTAACCTGGCCACAAGGTGGCACTACACCACATATACAAGACTACGGACACTGTAAGAGACTATCTGTATCCGGGCCACAAGCTGGCGCTATAACGGACTGTTTGTATCCTGGCCACAAGGTGGCACTACAAGAGACTGTTTTGTTTGCTTTATGAATTATAATTTAACCTGTAGTAGAAAAGCTGCTCAGGTTATAGTCAGGGTGTTCCAGAGTATAAGTAAGCCCGTTTACGTAGATGTTTATTTTGCTGACTATAAGCTATGTAATTTGTGTTTTTGTAACTACTCAATAAAATATATAAAAAGAGCCCAGAAGTCTCTACCATTTACAGTCCAGAAAAGGGTACCTTATTACAATATGTATATGTATATATGTGTATATATATATATATATATATATATATATATATATATATAGTTACCACAACAGTCATAATATGGTGGGCAAAAAAGTAATAGAAGCCCTCCACAGTACAGTAGTACAGTAAATAAAAAGTACATCTGTGTTCACATTTGAATGTCTAAAGCAAGTTAAAAAACCTGCTTCCAGCTCAGAGTTCTGAGAAAAAGTTATTACACTGCATTCTGGGAAGTTGAGCTGGGGCAGGCAATTGTGCCCACAAATGCCTGGAAGCAGTTTTTTTAACTTGCTTTAGACATTCAAATGTGAACACAGATGTACTTTTTATTTACTGTACTACTGTACTGTGGAGGGCTTCTATCGCTCTTTTGCCCACCATATTATAAATGATTGTTGTTGTGAACCACCTACTCATAAGGTCCCCAACACAGGCTGAGATCCCGCTCCATGCTGATGATAGCCAGTAAGCTTGAAACAGCTGTACATGGATTGGATACTGTGTTTAATCCAGCCATGGCTTTGCATTGAGGCTGTGTAGTGCAGCATGCATGGGCTTAAGGGAAGCCATGTTTGATAATGGCTATGGATTGAAGCGCAAGGCATTTGTGGGCACCTTTGCATGTCCCAGCTCAGCTTCCCAGAATGCAGTGTAATAACTGTTTTTCTTGGAACTCTGAGCTGGAAGCAGGTTTTTTTAACTTGCTTTAGACGTTCAAATGTGATCACATATGTACTTTTTATTAAATATATATATATATATATATATATATAAATATATATATATATATATATATATATATATATATATATATATATATATATATATATATATCACATATATAGTTGTCAGCAATACAGGTTGTTGTTAATGCTTGCGGGCAAAGTGAGGTGTTGCTGGCAAGGAGCGGCGATGGCGCTACTTGCGCTAGTGGAGATAAGCGCCGTAGGCACTCATCCCTACGACCCCCTACGACTTTTGGCCTGCAAATGCGGAGGTGGAGGCTCCCACGTCCCACGAGGGGCCGCATTTGCAGAGGTGGAGGCTCTACGGCGCCTCACAACCCCTTACAAACGACCACACAAGGGGGACTTTGAAAAAAAAAACACGCAATGACTAACTACGGACTTACACAAAAACAATTACGACCCGTGGGATTCAGAAAAAATCCATTACGGACTCCCAAAAATACGACTTTAATGGACAACCCGCGCACATTAAACATAAAAAAACACAAAAATACACACAAAAATAAAATAAAAATCTTACCCTCAGCAAGGGGGGATACCCAGGAGCTCTGCAACACTACTTAAACCTCCATTTTACTCAAATTTACAAAGTTTACCCACTCAAAAATCCCCTAAGCGAGAGAAAAAATGGCTGCCGAAAAAATCTAAAACGAGGCTACACGACCCATAAAGCCGCTAAATACCACAAAACAAATACGGCTTTTACAAAAACCTGTACAACCTACAACATACACCATTAGCAAGGACGCTACATCATACAAACCCGCCTACCACATACACATTCGCCGCCATTTTTCAACACTAACTTACAGAATTCGGAAGTACCCAGCTACACAAACGGTTTCCCCTCGCTCATGCAGCCTATTTACACTACACACTGCACACATTGCTGACTCTTACACCTCAGCTCAACAACACTGCAATTCTACCTTATATGCTGCAGGAACATCAAAACAGATTATTAGCTCTTCAGCATATTCCTTTCTGCATATATTAATTACAAAGAGGTAAAGTATATTCATTTACGATTTTATTAATTAATTAATTAGCATTAAAAAAATTAAAGAGACACAAAACAAAAAAAAATTAACACCACATTACCGCAAACAACCATAAACACCTTCACCGCGCCACCCACAAGGAACACCAGCGCTCCTCAAAGGACACAAACTACACCAGGGGAGAGCCTTGCAATAAGCCACAAAACGAGATCACTGCGAACCTTACTTTAAGCGCAAAAACGGCTATCATAACAGCAAATACACCAACCCAGAGGCTCTCAATGAGTGCCAAAGGCGCTCAGCGCCAGCCTCGCAATGAGTGCACAAGGATCTCAGACCACCAAAACACTTACTCTCTGTGGCAAACAGCATTACCTGCCTTACAATTTTATTGCCGTCATTTTTTGACGGGCAATTCGCTAATATATATATATATATATATATATATATATATATATATATATATATATATATATATATATATATATATATATATATATATATATAAATAGTATAGTACATTTGTGTTCACGTTTGAATGTTTAAAACAAGTTAAAAACTTGTTTCATGCACAGAATTCCGAGAACTACAGTTATTACATATTACATATCTGCATTTTACCTCATAAAAATAACAACATGTATGGTACCAACCGACACTGATATAACAAATGATGTAATTTACATATTAGCAGTCTATATCCAAATGTAATGTTCATGCCACATTTACATCCCAAGGTCAATGATGGTTCAGCATCATTCTAAAAGCCTGCTCAAAGGACATTTTTAATGCTATGAATTTGAACATTAATGTCTAATGATGATACAAGACAATTTGCAAATGTTTGTTTACATCTGGGAATATTCCTCCAACAATAAAGAATTTAACAGAATACTTACTTTAATTTGATTTTCACTGGCAAACAGTAATTCATTTGCTGCTTTGAAAAAATGCTTGTTTTTGATACAAACGTAATTAATAAGCACAGTTTGACTCCAATTTTATCAGAGTTTAAAAAAGCACAGCTGTGAAATTCCCACTGTTAAACAACCCTTGTGATATCTTTGTTCCCATCATGCAACTGTTCTATAAGTGGCAGAATTTGCAAAGCCCAACTAATTCTTGTTCATGAGTTAGCAGGTGGAGAATAAACTATAGAGAGCACTAAAAGAAAATGCATATTGAGACTCGTAATGGAGTATATTATATGTTGTAAACTGTTTGTTGCTAACGCCAATATTTATTTTAACAGAGTTTCCAAGAATAGGTAGATCAAAGGTTCCTAAGCTGTGGTTCCTGGACCACCATATCATTCACGTGGTCCACAGGTGGAATTACAAAACATTATGAAACAAAATTTAAGGAAATAAACAAAAATACATAAATCAAAGCACAGAAGATTGTATGCTTTGTATGTGTGCAAGCTATATTCCAATTATGCAAAGTGATTTATAATTGTAAGGAAGTGGTTCTCTAATTTTTAAGCAGTCAACTAGAAAAAGGTTGGAAGCTACTAGACTAGATCTGTTAACATTTATAAAACCTTTGCTAGATCTCAAGGGTAGTGTTTGATAAGTTAACCAGTATTCACATTCAATTTTACCCCACAAATTAGCTTTTTTGTAAACCTGACAAACTTATGTTAAGGCAATTTAATCACTGGAAATTATAAAAACAAAGCATCCAATCATACACAAACATCTCACTGGCTAACTTACACATTCTAAACATAAAGTTTTACACACTGACCCTCAATAAAACACAAAAACACTTTCTCTAAAAGCCCCCACAAATCCCTAGCACTCATTGATATGGACTCATTCTACACCTATATTATACTAGGATCATATGTATCTAGATATTTGAACTACTATCCCCCATATTCATTAAATATATTCATTATTCTGTCTCTCTCTCTCTCTCTCTCTCTCTCTCTATATATATATATATATATATATATATATATATATATATATATATATATATATATATATATACATATATATGTATATATATATATATATATATATATATATGTCCAGGTATGTAAAATACCTGGGATTTGGGAGGGCCCCTGGCTCGCCCTATGGGTGGGGACCTATCTCACCCCAAATCCTCCTCAGGAGTGGCTCTGCTGCCCTATAAGTACTTCCTCTTTAGTCCACCTCAGTCCATTTCTGAGTCTGTGCTTGCAGGTATGTTTCTCAGCTCTCTCACTTTTGTCTTCACTGTGCCTGTTCCTTTATTATTCACCTTTGTTGTTTTTTGGCCTTTTTCTCTGCAGTATCATTTCCTTGCAGCTTCTTTTTGTCCGCAAGGGCATTCTCATCGCTGGAAAGCAATGGTTCCAGGTAAGTCTTTTCTGCCTTTCATTGTCTTTTAACCCAAATCTACTAAGTTTTGTGACTTTGTCCATGTCCAAGGTCGCACTTTTCTGGCCTCTCAAGCCTTACTTTGTGGATTTTGGCCCAAACTACTAAACTTCACCCTTCCTCTGGCTTTCCATTAGTTTAAATCGGCCTTCTCTGGGCACTACATCTATCATTTCCTATACATTTTCTGCCTTTCTCATAACCCCTTGGGATGTATTTTGGCACAAATCTACTACGCTCGCGACTTTGTCCGTGTCCAAGGTCACACTTTTTGGCCTCGCAAACCCTACTTCATGGATTTTGAATTCACATTACTAGTAGCATCGTTTTCAGTCGCTGCTGATCCCGGGTCATTCAGCAGTCCTTGCCTTCTCGCAAGGACTCATCTGGCCCCCGAAGTAGGCTGGATGTCCAATAGCACAAGGCACATCTCATGTTACCTCTTTGGCTACTCTTCCACTACCTCTCGCCATATGAGAGGGACCCGGCCAGGAATATATATATATATATATATATATATATATATATATATATATATATATATATATATATATATACTAGGAACTTGCCCGTATTTGATATGTTTGAAAAAGGACAACAAAATATTGTTTTAGTAATTAATGTGTTTATTGTTGTAACATACAAGTTGTATAGTAATATCTATTACCAACTCAGAAACCATGTTTTTGTAACATTATAACTCTTTTTATTGTAACGAGTACATCAATATTATAAGACTGGATGAACTTTCTTTGCAAACCATTGTAAAACATTATGTTATTTAACACATATGTATTTTGTTTTATTGAATCCAGAGGAAGGCAAACAGAAAAAACCCAAGTGAAATGTAGCCAATTGTCTCAAATGGGGGGGGGGGGGGAAATAATTCCTTCCTTCCACATAATCCCTGGATCATTTGTCTGTGTGTAATTATACATTAAAACTTCACAACCCATAAATACATACATTAAACCTCATAATACAATACAATTCAAGATCCTTCTAACTAAATATAATCCAAGTTATAATTAATTTCAATATTACCATACTGTTTAAAAAAAAAATTCAAAGCATATTTCTATGTAAAGCATTACATGTTATTGAACACATTTCAAACTGTTTATATTGAATCCAGAGAAAGGTAACAGAAAAAAAAAACTATTTAAATGTATGGAATTGTTTGAATTTGGTAAAAAAAAAAAATCCTTTCTGCTGGTATTTCCACAGTATCGTCAGGTAAATTGGTTACTACGTCTGTTTTTCCATCGCCAATTTTAATTAGCCTATCATTGAATTCATTTTGGCCTTCAGATCTCATATTTTTTTCTAATCTAATGTGTGTCAATTCTTTCCATAGTGGACTTGACTTTATACATGTTTCCACAATGTCTATGCGATTTCCATGGACAACCACAGGCAATGTTTGTCTGAAATCTCCTCCTAATAACATGACTTAGCCACCAAAAAGAAATCATTACTCATGACTTCGCGTAATAAACGATCAATAAATTGTAGAGAATGGCACAACATCATGGTGGCCTCATCTATGATAATTAATTTTGATTTTTTAAACTTAGTGGCCTGAGATGATTTTATTATAGTATCGGACACTGATGTTTCCAATATTGGAACTGGAAGCTTAAATCCACTATGTACTGTTCTGCCACCTTCTAACAATAGTGCAGCAATTCCAGTGGTTGCAAAGGGAAGTGCAATTTCACCTTTAGCTCTAATAGAACTCATCAACAAATTATAGAGATAAGTTTTTCCAGATCCACTGGGTCATCTAGATAAAAATAACTCTTTGAGCAAGTCATCATCTACTGCTTTTTGTGTTGAATTAAAAGCGTTCAATTGCAAATCATTTAAAGTGGCAATTTTTTCTCCGGTTTAATGTTTTTGAACATCAGCGTCATAGTAGTCCAAGTTGATATCATCTATAATTCCTGGACCTGGGAGATTAAAATTTGCACAACTTAATCCATGACAAAGAAACACTTCTGGAATTTCCATTAATGCTTTTAATTCAGCTATGGAGTCGTTGTACCTTTGCAAGAAATCTTCATACATATGTGTTTTAAATGTTTCCCACAAAGCCAGTGCATTTGGAACATTGCAAATTATGCATATGTATGCAAACTGTTCCCTCATCTGGCGCCGCTTTTTCTAGGCATCTCTCCTATTCTGTGTCATAGGCAAGAAACTTTCTATGTTGTGCAGCTAACTGAATGGTGTCATAAACTGTGTCATTGACAGTTCTCAAGTCTTCAAAACTTTGTGCACCCAGAACATTTAAAAGTAGTAAACATAAGCAGAAACATTCAATGTTTCTGGGACTTACTGTATACATTCTGGTAATATTTTATTACCACCCTTTTTCCATTGACAAAAACATATTGATATGGAATCTCATTGTATAAGTATTCCCTTTCCTCAATATCTTTTGAATTTAGGATAAACCAATAAGTAAGTGTGGTTTGTCAATGTTCACTTTGTGCAAGAGCATTTTCATTATTGCTAGTATGAATGTAAACTAATTATCATTGTGGCAAATGTACAGCTAATCGATATACTGCATGTGAGCAATCATGCATTTAAAATTTCAGAAGCTGCCACATTGCTTCTGGCGCACTGACATAGTGAGCATCTACACAAGATGCCAGTTCATCATGCACTAACTCATTGTCTTGTTCATTTGGGCCACTTTTTATCACAACAATTGCAGCATCATATACTTTAAAAATGTATTTTTAGACATATTTAATTGATTTAATGGAAGTGCAATTTGCAAAAGTTTGATCTCTAAAATCTAGGAAATCTTTTGTGCATTTGTTATTTTCCATACAAAGTGATTGTGGATTTAGCTGTCCGCATGCACCATGAATCATATGATGTGTTACAATTTCATATAGTGTGGCATGTATTTGTGGTAGTGGTAGTTCAGCAGTAATTACTGAATCCACTTTGTCAGCAGTATTCAATTTATGATTTTTGTAAAGTATTATCAGAATATGTGCATGTGGAAGGCCTCTTTTCTGGAATTCAATGGTATAAACATAAGCCAAACACTTACTAAATAAGTTAGTAATTGTTATGTCATCTATTTAGGCTGATCATTTTATTTTGAATACTCAAGCCACTATGGTCTATCAGAAGCATTTTGGACATCTTTGAAATTATCAACAATTTCTGGCCATTGAGGATTACATGTAAATAAATTTGGTTTGCAAAATTTACTTACAATAGCCATAGCATCATTGTATCTTTCTTGCATATTGAGAGGAGATCCTTGGAAGGAAGTTGGTAAAATGATGGCTCGGCCAGCTGCTACATTTTGGTTTGTAGCCGTTTCAGCAACATAATCCATGAGGCCACAATACTGTTCAACACAGAGTTTATGTTGTTGGTATTTGATAACATTTAAAATGTTGGCTTATACTTGCAGGTAAGGATCAATAATCCATTGTTGTGTCAGTTTTCCTGTAATTAAGATGGGATTAAAATCATTCCTAATTGACGTTTGAGCCACTTTAAATTCCAGCAGGGAAGAATTCTTAATATATTGATGTTAATGAAAGGTTGCTCCTCATTTCTGGGATATATTCTAATATCCCTTTGAAAAGGTGGCTCTCCCTCATCATTTTGAAAGACCATTGCAACCTAATTAGCTGTTGGTAAATTATAACGTCTTTTATCAGAATGCCGATCTCTTCTAAGAAACATATTGACTCTTGGTATTGACAACTGATTTTGTTGTGCATGAATGCGTTTTTGTTGTTCAACTTCTGACAGTTTTTTATAAGCTTGAGTGTATGGATTTTGTTGCATAATCTTATCTAGCTCATGAAAAACTGTGGCTAAGCATTTTGTATTTTCTGCAAGCTGCATTCGTTGTTCCACAGCTTCCTTTGTATCAAGTACATATAGTTGAACACATTTTCTTTGCTCTCCTTCCTCAGGGTGTAAATGGGAGGTACGGTGGTTGGCCTTGAACTTTAAAGCAGTAAGGGCCATGTCCTGCAGCTAATTTAGCACCCATAGATGCAAAAGAAATAGCACTATTATAAGATTGTATATTTTGTACATTTTTGTACATTTTTGTAATTTGGGAAAGTTGGGTCTGTCATATTTTGTAAATATGTTGGGAATGTTTGTTTTTCTGGTAGTTTTACTTTGCCCTTTTGACAACAACTAATGAACTTACCATCTCTTGGTCTTTCATTTAGAAAATGATAAGCCCCACAAAATTGACAAAGCACATTCGACATACCACAATTGTGGCTCTCTACATTTAGATCCGTAAATAATGGATTATCTTGTGAAGCAACCTGAACATTACAATCTATATCTACATTGTAAGACATGTTGACATGTTTCTTGCACAATATTTTTATGTTTCCTATCTCTCTTACACAGAGTTTTTAGAGCATCAGGGTGTCTTTTGTTGTAAAGCCGTTCACCCTCTTGTTCTCTAATTTTTTAGCTAGTGCCCTCCGATTGCTTCTGTCTCCATCTTTTGGTTCGTTCCTGGTACAGACATTCTTGATATTGTTTCCTGGTTTCTGGCTGCTCATCCATTGAAATCTGTAATTATAAAAAATAATATTTATTTTCAACGTACCGATTATGTTAATAAGCCATTGTGAAGTGAATTAATAATTTAATGTAACTTGCCACTTCTATTTCCACTGTGCTTAATGCAGTGTATCTTTTCTTAAAAATTCTCTGACGCTCATCTTCTTGTAGTCTTTTCTTGGTGTCCTCCGACTGTTTGGCTCTCCATCTTTGTTAACGTTCCCTGTCCATACGTTGTTTTACTTCCTTCCTGGTTTCCATCTTTTCAGCCATTGTAATCTGTATTGTAAAATGTAAATCTTTCTTTTTAGCCTACAGATTATGTTAATGAAGCATTTTAATATCGTTGAATAATTTATTTTAAGTTATTGGAAGTTGTAATGTATTATCTTTTTTTTGGGGGGGGGGGATTTTCGCAATGTTTTCTTGCAAATGTGCTCGGTGCAGTGGGGAATGACATCTGTGTGGGGTGTCTTTGGCTCCACTGCTGCAAAGTGAACTGGGTGATTGCCTGGGAGGAGCACAGAGAGTTCAAGCTGTGATAGAGAGAGAGAGAGCAATGTGTGTGATAGAGAGAGTGCGTGATAGACAGAGTGCTTGGTAGAGTGCAGTGTGTGTGTGTCAGAGTGTAGTACATTTGTGTGAGACAGGAAAATTGAAGTGTGTGTGATAGAGAGGGAGGGGTGTGTAATATATAGATTGCAATGTAATATACAGAGTGGAATGTAATATAGAGAGTGCATTGTAGAGGACCACCTGCCGGGGTGGAAGACAGAGGGGAGGGAGAGGGGGATGGAGAGAAGGGGGAAGAGACACAGGTGGGGGGGCAGGTGGGGGAAGAGACACGGGGGGAGAGGAGGTGGAAGAGAAACAAAGGAGGGAGAGCGATGGTGTAGTTACAGTGTAGATACAGGGTAGTGAGAGAGGGGGTCAAAGCACCCATATTGCAAAGTGAGCCGGGTGAGTGATTGGGAGGAGCACAGAGAGTGCAAGCTGTGATAGAGAGAGGGACAGCAGTGTGTGATAGAGAGTGATAGTGCAGAGTGCGTGTTAGAGAGAGTGCGTGATAGACAGAGTACGGGGTAGAGTGCAGTGTGAGAGTGTAGTTTCTATATGTAAGAGTGTAGTACATGTGTCTGAGACAGGAAGAGTGAAGTGTGTGTGATACAGAGGGAGGGGCATGTAATATACAGAGTGCAATGTAATATTCATAGTTACATAGTAATTTAGGTTGAAAAAAGACTTTAGTCCATCAAGTTCAACCTTTTTAAATCTCCTCTGATCTGCAATACACAGATTTATTGTTTATTGATCCAGAGGAAGGCAAACAGAAAAAAAAACAATTAAACTATGCCAATTGTCTCAACAGGGAAAAAAATATAAAATTCCTTCCTGACCCCAGAAACTGGCGATCGGATTCATCCCTGGATCAATACTCCCTCTCTATTTATCCAGGATAGCCCATAGTTCCCTTTTTATTTAAAAATATATCCAATCCGTTTATATATATATATATACACTGCTCAAAAAAATAAAGGGAACACTTAAACAACACAATGTAACTCCAAGTCAATCACACTTCTGTAAAATCAAACTGTCCATTTAGGAAGCAACACTGAGTGACAATCAATTTCACATGCTGTTGTGCAAATGGGATAGACAACAGGTGGAAATTATGGGCAATTAGCAAGACACCCCCAATAAAGGAGTGATTCTGCAGGTGATGACCACAGACCACTTCTCAGTTCCTATGCTTTCTGGCTGATGTTTTGGTCACTTTTTAATGCTGGTGGTGCTTTCACTCTAGTGGTAGCATGAGACAGAGTCTACAACCCACACAAGTGGCTCAGGTAGTGCAGCTCATCCAGGATAGCACATCAATGCGAGCTGTGGCAAGAAAGTTTGCTGTGTCTGTCAGCGTAGTGTCCAGAGCATGGAGGCGCTACCAGGAGACAGGCCAGTACATCAGGAGATGTGGAGGAGGCCGTATGAGGGCAACAACCCAGCATCAGGACCGCTACCTCCGCCTTTGTGCAAGGAGGAACAGGAAGAGCACTGCCAGAGCCCTGCAAAATGACCTCCAGCAGGTCACAAATGTGCATGTGTCTGCTCAAATGGTCAGAAACAGACTCCATGAGGGTGGTATGAGGGCCCGACATCCACCGGTGGGGGTTGTGCTTACAGCCCAACACCGTGCAGTATGTTTGGCATTTGCCAGAGAACACCAAGATTGGCAAATTTGCCACTGGCGCCCTGTGCTCTTCACAAATGAAAGCAGGTTCACACTGAGCACATGTGACAGACGTGACAGGGCCTGGAGACGCTGTGGAGAACGTTCTGCTGCCTGCAGCATCATCCAGCATGACCAGTTTGGCAGTGGATCAGTAATGGTGTGGGGTGGCATTTCTTAGGGGGGCCACACAGCCCTCCATGTGCTCGCTAGAGGTAGCCTGACTGCTAATAGGTACCGAGATGAGATCCTCAGACCCCTTGTGAGACCATATGCTAGTGTGGTTGGCCCTGGGTTCCTCCTAATGCAATACAATGCTAGACCTCATGTGGCTGGAGTGTATCAGCAGTTCCTGCAAGACAAAGGCATTGATGCTATGGACTGGCCCGCCCGTTTCCCAGACTTGAATCCAATTGAGCACATCTGGGACATCATGTCTCGCTCCATCCACCAATGTCACGTTGCACCACAGACTGTCCAGGAGTTGGCAGATGCTTTAGTCCAGGTCTTGGAGGAGATCCCTCAGGAGACCATCCGCCACCACATCAGGAGCATGCCCAGGCGTTGTAGGGAGGTCATACAGGCACGTGGAGGCCACACACACTACTGAGCCTCATGTTGACTTGTTTTAAGGACATTACATAAAAATTGGATCAGCCTGTAGTGTGTTTTTCCACTTTCATAATGGGGGTGACTCCAAATCCAGACCTCCATGGGTTGAAATATGTGATTTCCATTTTTTTATTTTTGTGTGATTTTCTTGTCAGCACATTCAACTATGTAAAGAACAAAGTATTTCATAAGAATATTTAATTCATTCAGATCTAGGATGTGTTATTTTAGTGTTCCCTTTATTTTTTTGAGCAGTGTATATATATATATATATAGTGATGTCGCGAACATAAAATTTTCGGTTCCCGAACCGCGAACGCGAACCGCCGCAAATGTTCGCGAACTGGCCATAGACTTCAATGGGCAGGCGAATTTTAAAACCCACAGGGACTCTTTCTGGCCACAATAGTGATGGGAAAGTTGTTTCAACAGGACTAACACCTGGACTGTGGCATGCCAGAGAGGGATCCATTGCAAAACTCCCACGAAAATTACATAGTTGATGCAGAGTCTGGTTTTAAGCCATAAAGGGCATAAATCACCTAACATTCCTAAATTGTTTGGAATACCGTGCTTTAAAACATAAGGTATGATGTTGTATCGATCAGGTAGTGTAAGGGTTAGGCCCGCTTCACAGTGACAGACCAAACTCCCCGTTTAACGCACCGCAAACAACCGCAAACAGTCCATTTGCACAACCGCAAACTCCCCATTTGCACAAGGTTGGATACCAAGCTAGCCATGTCCCGTTCCTTGTCCTCACTGATGTCATTGAAGGTCTCTTCCTCCACCCAGCCACCAAGGGTCCCCGAAAGGTGACAACAGGCCCCCTGGGACGTCTGCTGTGTTTGGTCTTCCACCTCCTCAAAGCCACCTTCCTCCTCTGACTCCTCTTCTTCAGACTCCTCTCTCTGCGTTGCCTCTGTCTGCGTTATTATAAGGTGTGTACTGTTAAGTAGTAATATTCCTATCGGTTTAATCCCTGTTACGTCCACTATTAGGGGACGTGTATATGGCATTGATTTTTGGAAGCGTGAGATGCGTTGCCTCTCTCTGCATTATTATAAGGTTTGTTAAGTAGTACTACTCTTATCAGTTTAATACCTGTTACGTCACCTATCAGGGGGGGTGTATAAGGCCTGGATTTTTAGAACCAGGAGATGGAAAAAGATGCTATGTTGGTTGTATCACTTCAATTTCGGGGCACGGCGCGTGCAATCAAAGGTGCCACCAGATAGGAGTGGCGTGTTTGTAAGTACTTCTCTTATCAGTTTAATACTTGTTACGTCACCTATCAGGGGGCGTGTATAAGGCCTGGATTTTTAGAACCAGGAGATGGAAAAAGATGCTTTGTTGGTCGTATCACTTCAATTTTGGGGCACGGCGCGTGCAATCAAAGGTGCCACCAGATAGGAGTGGCGTGTTTGTAAGTACTACTCTTATCAGTTTAATACTTGTTACGTCACCTATCAGGGGGTGTGTATAAGGCCTGGATTTTTAGAACCAGGAGATGGAAAAAATGCTTTGTTGGTCGTATCACTTCAATTTTGGGGCACTTTGTGACATTAGCTTCTTACGCTCAAACATGTCCTTTACAGGCACCTGACTATGGGCAGATGAGCAGGAACTGCTCAAGGTGAGAGATGGTTGAGAGGGGGCAAGAAGGACAGCAGTGGTTGATTCTGGCTGATGATGCTGGACCAGGAGGAGGATGGCGGCTTTGAGTTTGTGTGCTGCTTGTACTCATGTGTTGGTCTGGAGTCACCCAAACATTAGGTCTCAACCTATAGCCGATAAGGGAACCAGGGTACTCTAGACCTTATTCATCATTACAGGTTTTGACAGATTGGTACTATGCGTGCAAGCTACTTTGACAACAGATATGAGTGGCACTGTGCACTTGCAGAAGTTGGCAGAGTAGACGCTGTAGGTCTGACACACACGCTTGCAGACAACTAACTGCTATGCAATCTATTACAGTAGAATTTTTTTTTGTTTGAAATGTACACTACTGTTACACCAGATATGAGTGGTGTGTTAAGTAGTACTACTCCTATCAGTTTAATCCCTGTTATGTGCCTTTTTTGGGGGTTTGGTTGTTGAAGCCACAGTGCAGCACCAGAGGCCAGAAAAATTAGGCATGTACACATGCCTGAAAAATTAGGTATTGTTGATCTTGCAGCGAGCCGAGAAGAAGGTAGGCCTGATTCAACGTCCCATCCCCGCATATCCACACTCAGAGATTCAGGGGGCGACCCTTACAAGGCCACGGGCCGGAGATATAAAGGGGGGCCATCCCAAATAAGCACACAAGGGGACAAAGGTAGTGAAGGGGACATAGAGGCCCATGGACTGACGGTCGCCATCTTGGCAGGAAAAGGGCCCAGCAATTAAGCCAAACTGACCCAGCACAGGCAGCTACTTGAGTCAAACGCTGTACAATTACACCTTAATAAAGCTGAAACATGTAGCAGCAGGGATTCTAAACGGCCACACGGGGACAAAAAGGCTAACAGCCCCCACAGTCTCTGCACCACTCTTTTTAACAGATAACCCAAGGGGCTAACCAGTGACCTTGCCCACATAAAAAACAGAATTTTATTGGAGGAATTATTAGTGTATTTACCCCCAAGAGAGGACATAATATACGGTATCTTTAGACTACCTGATGGCCAAACCTCCTTTAGCCCCAATGTTATCCAAGCAACATTTCAAAATTTCTATCAGACCATATATTCATCCCAATCCCGCTGCAGCGGATCTGACCTAGAATCCTTCCTACTACAGCAAGAAGTCCACAAAATACCTGTACCTCAATTGGACAGCTTGAACCTAGACATATCCCAAGAGGAAGTTAAATCTACAATCCAAGATCTTAAATTTGGCAAGTCCCCAGGGCCAGACGGTTTTACTCATCTGTACTATAAGAAATTTGAGCCCTTGCTTACCCCCGCAACTAACATCTTTGTTTAACGCTATACTAAATGGAGAACCTATGCCCCCTTAATTGAATCAGGCCGACCTCATAGTCTTTCCAAAAGTGGGTAGGGACCCTTTAGAGGTTAAAAATTATCGCCCCATACCCCTTATAAATGTGAATGTCAAGATCCTAGCTAAAATTATGGCAAACAAATATCTAAGTTTTTACTGGACTAAAGGACCAAACGGGGTTCATTCCTTTCAGAGAGGCAGGAGATAATGTTAGGAGGGTTCTGAACGCCCAGTTCTTGGCTCAACAGTGTAACAACCCAGTTTGCCCTCTAGCCCTAGACATAGAAAAGGCTTTTGATACGGTGGAATGGCCATATATGTACAAAATGCTAGATAAGTTTGAATTTGAGGGACGCTTTCTCAACCTGCTCAGAAGGTACTACGACTCACCAGTAGCTAACTTAAAGATACCAGGGGACCATAAGGCCAAAATCTAAATACAGAGAGGGACCAGGCAGGGATGCCCACTCTCCCCACTGCTCTTTGCTCTTACCATTGAACCCCTAGTGCAGGCAATCAGAACCAACCATGCCATCCAGGGGGTTCAAGTAGGACACCATCAGTTTAAGTGCACCCTGACCAAGCCCCTTCTCTCTATACCAGCACTCATGTCCACTATAAAAGACTTCAGCTAAATCTCGGGCCTCCAATCCTTGCAAAAGGATATTTCTCTTTCAATGGAATCCTGCTTACTGGGGATACAGATAAAAAAACTTATGTCAATCCTAGAACAAGCTATTCCAATTAATGGCTTTAGCATTCAAAATACACATAGCTACCCGGGCCCGGATGGATTTACAAATCTCTATTACCAAACTTTTATAGACTTGTTATTACCCCACTTAGCCACACTTTTCAATCAAATTTTAGAAGGCTCTCCCATGCCACAAGAACTAAACCATGCAAATATGATATGTTTCCCGAAAGAACGACGAGACCCATTAGAACTTAAAAATGACTGCCCCATATCACTCCTAAACGGGCATCTAAAAATTTTGGCCAAATTAATGGCAAACAGGATTTCGCAATTTCTCCCCTCCATAATCCATAAGGACCAAACAGGGTTTATCCCCCATAGACAAATGGGGGACAATATCAGAGGGACACAAAATTTAATCTCATGGTCATCCCAACATCAAATACACACATGCCTTTTGGCGTTAGATATAGAAAAGGCCTTTGATACGTTGGAATGGCCTTATTTAAAAGCAGTATTACAGAAATTTGTGATTGCAGGCAAATTTATGAACTTGATAGATACATACTACAAATCCCCGTCAACCAGATTAAAACTCCCGGGAGATCGCTTACAACACATAAAGATTCAAAGGGGAAAAAACAAATTTTTAGATTTATTTGGAATCATAAAGCCCCCAGGATCTCAAAAAATAATATGTATAGACCAAAAGGGAAAGGGGGCATATCGTGCCCGAATCTCAAATTGTGTTACAAGGCGGCCCAGGTGGCTTTCATTCCTCTGGCGCATTTTCACACACTTCAGCCGCTCTGGGTATTTATGGAATATGTAAGCATGTCACCTTATTCATGGGATACAGTAATATGGATTCCAGGCCTGTATACTTTTTTGAGAAACTTGAAAAACCCGTTGATTAAGCACTCATTAAAAATATGGACGGAGATAAACTGGACACAAAAACTGGACACTCGGGTATCAGATCTTACCCCTATCGTACCCAATCCCCACTTTAAGATACATCTTCCGGAAAGCTCTCTCAGTTGGTGGAAGTCTCAGAACCTACTAAGGGTTGGTCCATGGTGGAATGACGACAAAATAATGACCTTTGAGCGGGTGAGAGATAGATACAATTTACCCCTGGCTGAACACTATATTTTTTGCAGGATACATCATTTTATATATACGATAAGTGGTAGGGGAACCCCCGAAAGAAACACCTGGTTTTTCAAAAAATGTAGGGATTCCCCCTTTCAGCCTGGTATTATTAGCCTCATGTATGAACTATTTAATGAAAACTCATGGGCAAACAAACCAGACTATACCAAAGCCTGGGAGAGGGATTTGGGCACCGAGTTGGCAGACAGCACATGGGATAAAAGTTGGCGAGGCTTAAGTAGGAGATCTTTAAATTATAGTCTGCTTGAGACTTCAATAAAGGTCCTACACAGGACATATATTACTCCTTTTAAGCTAAATAAATGGGATCCAAAACGGAGCAGCTCATGTTTTAGGAACAGTGATAATGAGGCTACATTTATTCATGTCTGGTGGGAGTGTTCGGCAGTCATAAGACTATGGAAAGAAACATGCTTACTAGCTTCTAAAATGTTTAAGATTCAGATTTCTGCTAATATAGAAAACTGCATGCTGGGTGTTCCGTATGTCTGTCTCTTGCCCGCTCAAAATAGGCTATTAAAGTTCATCATGTTGGCCACAAAGAACCATATAGCCAGACAATGGAAACCGGATACCCTACACTTTCAGGTGGTTAAAAATAAATTAAACTTTATCCTTATAAATGAACGCCTTACCCATTTCGTAGACAACTCCATGGATACATTTTGAGATATATATGGCTGCAATTAAGGGATAGCATATCATCTGGAGACAATTAAAGAAATTTAGGTCCGGAATAGGGGCTCCCCTAAATGGGAGAGGATATTCTCAAGAGAACGGGATGGATGGAGGTGTGTGTGGATCCTTAGAGGGGCAGAGGACGGAGGTAAGTGCTATATTTTACATCATATTTATGTAAAAAAGGAGGATGTTTGTGGACCTTTCCCTTTCCCAACATGTTAAATGTTAAAACTAGTTATTTTTTTTCCCAATTATAGTCGGATTCAAGACTTAAAGGGAATCAACTTAAAACAAACTGAATTAAAGCTATATTAATAACTGAAAAGTAAAAAAATATATATATTTTTAGGCTACAGGTACAACCAAATCCAGATAACATACTAGCCCTGGATATGGTATAAGCTCCAAGATTATGGAATAGGATGGGGTAAACTGAGTATTAATAGAGATAAGGTAACTCAGTGATGTATTAACATGTATGGATATATATGTAACATGGAAATGGTTGTTTGAATATGATATATTACCTGACCTAATAAAATATTTTTTGAAAGAAAAAATACACATAGCTAGTAGTTGGAAAACCCCAAATTAAAACTTTCAGGAATTAATAATAAAAATCATCTATTTACTGCTCAACGAGAGATTAAACCATGTAGTCTTGGATAGAATCACCCAGTTCCAGACAATTTGGGATCCCTGGATAACATCCCCATTTAGTGCCCCCCTAATATAATAAAACATTTGTTAATGGTTGAAGCGACTCGGGGGGAAGGACCGAAGTGGGGGAGCCCTGGAGGAGACCCGTCAGTAGCAACCAGCGGCAAAATCATCCGAGGAAAGGAGAGGTCGCCTTCTGAAGCCTGCCCTAGGGTAACCCAAGGGCAATTGAGCAGGTTAGATATTGTAAATAATAAGCTACTGCTGGAGGGATGATAGATAATAGGACTTTGGTGTTAACTGCTGATATACTCTTTACTTTTGTCTGTTTTACCATGTCTTAGGTTTCTCTTAAAAATTGCAATCAATATAATAAAACATTTGTTAATGGAAATAAATGGTATGATGTTGCTGATGGTGCCTTCGGTGCGACTGACAAGGTTTGTCACCTCCTCAAAAGGACGCATGACCCTACAGGCATTGCGCATGAGCGTCAAGTAACATGGCAAAAAAATCCCCAGCTCCGCAGAGGCTGTCCTAGCACCCCGGTCATACAAATACTCGTTCATTGCTTTTTCTTGTTGGAGCAGGCGGTCGAACATTAGGAATGTTGAATTCCAACGTGTGGGGCTGTCACAAATCAAGCTCCTCACTGGCATGTTGTTTCGCCGCTGGATATCTAAAAAGTGCGCCATGGCCGTGTAGGAACTCCTGAAATGGCCACACACCTTTCAGGCCTGCTTCAGGACGTCCTGTAAGCCTGGATACTTATGGACAAAGCGTTGTACGATCAGATTACACACATGTGCCATGCACGGCACATGCGTCAACTTGCCCAAATTCAATGCCGCCAACAAATTTCTTCCGTTGTCACAAACCACTTTGCCAATCTCCAGTTGGTGCGGAGTCAGCCATTGATCCACCTGTGTGTTCAGGGTGGACAGGAGTGCTGGCCCGGTGTGACTTTCTGCTTCCAGGCAAGTCAATTCCAAGACGGCATGACACTGCCGTTTCCGGGATGTGGAATAGTATCTGGGGAGCTGGGGGGGGGGGTGCCGTTGATGTGGAGCAAGACGCAGCAGAAGAGGACTCAGCTGAGGAGGTTATGGAAGAGGATGGAGTAGGAGGAGTAGAGGAGGTGGCAGCAGGCCTGCCTGCAAGTCGTGGCGGTGTCACCAACTCCTCTGCAGAGCCACGCATTCCATGCTTGGCAGGCGTCAGCAGGTTTACCCAATGCGCAGTGTAGGTGATATACCTGCCCTGACCATGCTTTGCAGACCAGGTATCAGTGGTCAGATGGACCCTTGCCCCAACACTGTGTGCCAGAGATGCCATTACTTCCTTTTGCACAATCGAGTACAGGTTGGGGATTGCCTTTTGGGCAAAGAAATTTCGGCCGGGTACCTTCCACTGCGGTATCCCAATCGTTAAAAATTTTTTGAACGCCTCAGACTCCACCAGCTTAAAGGATAAAAGCTGTCGGGCTAAGAGTTCACACAAGCCAGCTGTCAGACTCCGGGCAAGGGGGTGACTTTGTGGCATTGGCTTCTTACGCTCAAACATGCCCTTGACAGACACCTGACTGTGTGGAGATGAGCAGGAACAGCAAGAGGCGAGAGACGGAGTGGCGGATGGTTGAGAGGGGGCAAGGAGGACAGCAGTGGTTGACGTGGATGAAGATGCTGGACCAGGAGGAGGATGGCGGCTTTGAGTTTGTGTGCTGCTTGTACTCATGTGTTGATCCCATTGGCGTTTGTGATGTGACATCATGTGCCTTCGCAAAGCAGTTGTACCTAGGTGGGTGTTGGACTTCCCATGACTCAGTTTCTTTTGGCACAGGTTGCAAATGGCATCGCTGTTGTCAGAGGCAGACACACAAAAAAAATGCCACACTGCTGAGCTCTGCGGTGAAGGCATTCTGGTGGTGGCAACAGCATGCGTTGATTGGCGTGCTGTCTGGCTGACCCCGGGTGCTGATGCATGCTGTCTGACTGTGCCACTAGCTCGTTGCGATGACCTCCCTCTGCTTCCAACTCGTCTCCTCCTCCTCTCTGTCTCCCCATCTGAACTTTCCCCCTGTTCTTCTTCTCTTCTAGCGGGCACCCACGTGACATCCACGGACGCATCGTCATCATCATCACCCGCCTCACTTGTATCTGACAACTCAACAAAGGAAGCAGCAGCGGGTACATCATCATCATCACATCGTACGTACATGTGTGTACTGCTGCCTGACTGAGACATATCCCTGTTATCTACATCCTCCGGCAATAATGGTTGCACATCACTCATTTCTTCAAACTGATGTGTAAATAACTCTTCTGACTGATCAATTGAATCGGCTGTGGTTCTAGTGTTGGTGGTGGTGGCAGGCGGGCGAGTGGTAACTTGAGAGGTGCCCGAAGCTAAGCTGGAGGAGGAAAGTGCGTCAATGTTCCAAGCGGAAGTTGTAGAAGATTGAGTGTCCTGTGTTAGCCAGTCAACTACGTCCTCTGAACTTTTCAATTTCAGGGTAACTGGCCTCTGAACAGTGGGCATTATTGTAGGGCCAAAGGGAATCACAGCACCATGACCACGACGGCCCCTGCGGGGTGTCTTGCACCTGCCTGTAATTTTTTTTCCGATTAGTGGTACTATGCGTGCAAGCTACTGTGATTGGATTGGTTTAACTTGGCACAATACTTGTAAGCCTGACACACACACTGGCTAGCGGTCAGGCAAATGAACTTAGATTGGCGGTCAGGCAAATTAACTTAGATTTAAGAAAATAAAATTATTGTTTTTTTAAATGTAGACTGCTGGTACCCCAACTAGATTGGATTGGTTGAACTTGGCACAGTACTTGTAAGCCTGACACACACACTGGCTAGCGGTCAGGCAATAAACTTAGATTGGCGGTCAGGCAAATGAACTTAGATTTAAGAAAATAAAATTATTGTTTTTTTACATGTAAACTGCTGGTACCTCAACTAGATTGGATTGGTTGAACTTGGCACAGTGTATTTTAAAATTATGAGAAAACATTTTCTGTAAACTAAATAAAAATCATATTAGGAGGTTGAAAGAAAAAGAAACCGGATGGGGGGATACCGAGCAGAGCACACCATCTACAGCCCACTGGGAGACAAACTCATCCATTCCCCCAGTAGACAAAGCCCGGTGGTACTCTGCCCGGATACGGGAGCGCACCAGCACCCGGAACATGGCCTCAGGTGACAAGGGAACCCCCCCTATCAAACACTGCTTCCTGGACTTATATATAGCCAACTTGGCTAATGCCAGGAGCAGGTTGACGAGGAGGTCCCTGGCCTTATTGCCCCGGGACACTGGGCGCCCAAAAATAAAAATGTGAGGGGAGAAATGCAGCCAGAACTGCAGGAGGAGGCCCCTCAAGAGTGACAAGAGGGGCTGCAGTCTGGCGCAACTAAAATAAACATGATACACGGACTCTCCCTTGCCACAGAATGGACAAGTGGAGGGAGAGTCCGTGAATTTAGCTAAGTACTCTCCCGTGCTCAGTGCACCATGGAGCACTCTCCAACTCAAGTCCCCGGTGGGTCGTGGAACTAAATCAGAATAAAGTTCCCTCCACCGGGGCCTCTTGCCCTCGTCAGCTGGTAGGACCCGCCTCCAGATGGTATCGGGACGGATCACGAGGGCAAGGAAGTGCACTGTATGGAGCACGAGAGAATATAAGCTCTTCCTCTGCATGCCGCGAAAGCATGCCGAGGGTATGTCCCTCAACTTCAAGAGGTTGGGGACAGGAGGAGCCTGAGGGGAAACACGGGGCTTGTGTCCAATGCAAACAGCCGGAGCAGGGGTGTTGAAAGGTGCATGTGGCACTCCGGCCTGCAAATCCCCACGAAGGAAGGTGCGCGAGTCGGGGGAGATGGCATCCCTAATCTCCTGGAGCAAGCGCCCTGAGACTTTGGGCGTCACATATCCCAAACGGAGCGCAAGCTCCTGGGGTGACACCCAATCAGAACGCCCGTATTCCAGGAGATCCCCGACTCGGGTCATCCGTGCATGACTAAGGCGGCGGATGATACTGGGAGACTGTAACATTGGAGCCCCCACTGCTGGATTAAATAGCAGGGGCTCCGTGAATATTTCATCCCCCAAAGGCACGCCCTGCCTAGTCACGGAGACCATGCTCCATGCCTTGAGGGTTTCCTGGTAGTATGCCGGCAACACAGAGAGGTCTCTCCCAAAACCCTCGGGCCTGATCAGAAATAATTGCCGGTCATACCCCAGGTTGCGCAACTGGCGATAAAATCTGGATGCCAGTGTGCAGCACTGCGGAGAGGGATCTGCATATAGGTATCTCTGCAGGTACTAAAGGCGGAAGGTGGACAACTGGGAGCACACACAAACTACTCCCTATCCACCCTCCACCAAAGGCAGACTTGCCACCCCTGCAGAGACCCAATGCCTTCCCATCCAGAGGAAATCTAACAAATTCCTCTGGATATTGGTGACAAACTCGGGGGTCGGACTCAGACAAATCAGCCGGTGCCAGATCTGAGAAGCCACCAGCTGATTCACCAATAGAGTCCGCCCCCTAAGCGAAAGCATTTTTGCTAGACCCCTTCATCGTCCCAGACGAGAGAGGACACTGCCCTCTAACTCCCTCCAGTTGTCTGGGACGGAAGCGTCCGCAGCGGACAGGTAGACCCCCAGATATTTAATGACATCTGCCTTCCACGTGATGTCACGAAACGTGGGAGGCAAAAAATATACCTGTAAATTACCCTCTAAAAGGCCTGTGCATTTGGACCAGTTGATCTGAGCGGAGGAGGCAGCTGAATATACCTCCTGGCACTGTTTTGCCAGCTCAAGATCAACTGGATCCTGGGCCACGAGGAGCACATCGTCAGCATAAGCTGAAAGGACAATCCGCATGTCTGGATCTTTTAGCACCAGCACTGTGAGCCTTTTCCTCAGTAGGCAGAGGAAAGGCTCGATGGCCAGTGCATATAACTGTCCAGACAAGAGACATCCTTGACGCACCCCTCGTCCAAATACCAAAGGTGCTGTTAGGAACCAATTGATTTTAAGTAAACACTCTGCAGAGGCGTACAGCGTTCTTATAAAGCCCACAAACTGTGGGCCAAAGCCGTACGCTTGCAGAGTGGCTATGAGGTAACCATGGTCCACCCTGTCAAACGCCTTCTCTTGATCTAAAGAGAGAAAGGCGAGTGACAGACCAGTCCTGCGAGAATAATGCAATAGATCCCGGACCAGAAAGATACTATCAAAGATAGTCCGGCCCGGGATCGCATAGGACTGGTCAGGGTGAACCAATTCTGCCAGCACAGACCCAAGTCTAAGCGAGATGGCTTTAGCTACAATCTTGTAGTCTGTGCTGAGCAGAGAGACCGGTCGCCAGTTCTTAATAAGCCGGAGATCCCCCTTTTTGGGCAGCAGGGCAAGTACTGCCCTGCGACAAGACAGGGGCATCGCCCCGGTCTCCAGGGCTTCCCCAAGGACCAGATGGAAATCAGGTCCCAGAGTCTCCCAGAAAAATTGGAAAAACTCTACAGTCAGTCCGTCCAGTCCTGTAGACTTCTCACAGGACATGGCACGGAGGGCTTCAGAGAGCTCTTGAAAAGATAATGGTATATCAAGCCGCTCTCTTACACCCTCACTGACTGTGGGGAGCCCCTCCCATAGCACCCTGCAGGCGTCTGGAGAAATGGGATCCGGAGAGTAAAGATCTTTATAAAAGTTCCGGGCTCTATCCCGGATACTCTCCGGATCTGTAAGGGGGCACCGTCTTCATCTAGAAGACAGGTGATGTGCCTACTGTTACCCCCCTTTTTCTCCAGTGAGTAGAAGAGGCGCGAGCCGCGGTCTAGATCTTTGAGAAAACCTAAGCGGCTGCGCACGTATGCCCCCTTGGCCTGGTGTCGTTCCAGGTCACAGAGGACACCCTTCCTCTCTACATCTCGCTCTGCAGGGATTGGTCCCTACAAGTGAACAGCCTCTGCTCCAGATGGAGTACCTCCCCCCAGAGTGACTCCAACTCAGCTTCGCGCTGCCCACTCACACCCTTGGTATATTCCTGACACAGAAGTCGCAAATGAACCTTGCCCACGTCCCACCACAGTTTTAACGTGGCAAAGTCCCCCTTGCAACCCCTCCAGTCCGTCCAAAACTCCCGGATCAATGTCACGAGCCCCTGGTCCTTCAACAAAGCATTGTTGAAGTGCCAATAGGCGGCTCGTGGCGCTGTTGGCGTTAGCACCACCGTCACAGACACACAGTTGTGGTCTGTGAACGGAGCCAGCGTAATGGCACAAGAACCGACTCGTGACATATAGTGACTAGATATATATAGTCTGTCGATCCGGGAGTGGGACACCAGACCGGCTCTCACCCTGATGTAGGTGAAACCGTCTGATGCCCCTGGGTTCTGCTCTCGCCAGATGTCCTCCAGGGAGAAGCGGGCGATGATCTCCCGCAGGGCTGACGCAGAAGGTGGGTACGGCTCTGGACTATTCCGGTCCAGAGTGTCGAGGTTGCAGTTGAAATCACCCCCGAGTACCAAACACTCATCTGCGTCAACCGTCTCCAAAAACTGGGACAGTCTTGCAAGGAACCTCACTCTCTCGGGCCCTCCAGCAGGGGCATATATATTAACTAGGTTAATGATGCTACCCTGCTCTCGGACCCGGAGGTGGATTAGACGGCCTGGGATAACAGCTTTCACAAGCAGCAGCTCTGGCTGAAAAGACTCTGAGAACAGGGTCACCACTCCACATGAGGCCGATGTGAAGTGGCTGAAGAAGACCCTGCCTCTCCACTCCAGTTGCCACAAGTCCTCAGCCTCTGGAGTGGTGTGAGTTTCCTGCAGGAAGCTCACAGAGTACCCTCCCTGATATAAATAGGAGAGTACCTGGAACCTGCGGAAACTGTCTTGACAGCCATTGGAATTTAGCGTGCTGATGTGCACAGCCATTACTGCGTGTCAGGAATTGTGCGTTCCTCAGACCCTTGAGACTGCTGATAGGACACGCACATTTTATAGAATTTCCGGACGCGGAGATGCTCCGCAGTCTCAGAATTCTTGGCCCTAGTGCTGACCACTAGATATTGCTGGAGAGAGTGGAGAATAAACAACATATTCTTCCACCTCTCCAAGGCCAGCCGCACCTTCCTTTTCTTTTGTCCATGAAGGGTGCTCTCAAGGAATAGATCTATTTCCTTGACAGGGATAACCCACCCAGAATCTGATGTTCCTTCTAGTGGGTCACCGCTGGGCTCCTCTTGGCTGAGGGCTTTTACTCCATCCTCCCCGGCTGGAGTCAGTTTCCTCAGCTTTATTCTCAGGGACCCCCTCTTAGATGATACAGAAGGAGTCCCTTTAGCACCCTTCAAGGTAAATAATGGACCCTTGGATTGCTGCTGCACCCCTGTAGCTTCAGGAGTGCATTCAGGGGTAGCTGGCTGGACAGCAGTGGCTGGCATGGCTTCCTTAATGGAAGCCTTGGAGGCTTTATATGCCTCCTCTGCCAGTTCCACCGCTGCTTGCTCAGCTTGGATGGCACCGATGTTAGGGTCAGTGGACGGCTGAGGAGGGTAGACAGGCTCTCCCATGATGTTAACAGGAAAACCTGTTTTATCACCCTCCCCCATTTCCACTTTCCCTTGTGCCACATCCCCCCTGACAGACAAATCCATGGGGTCCTGAATGGGGGTCATGCCTATATTCCCCCCCTCCAGTAGTGACTCTAGAGACACTAGAGAGTGACACTGGAGGAGGAGACTGACTGGTGCCCTTGAAGCTCAGCACCTCAGGGACACTGACTACCCATTCAGCAGGGGCATTATTGGGACCCCCCTCAAAGGCCAGAGGCAGAACCTGATCTTTCTTGTCTACCCCTGCCTCACTTGGGAGACCCTGCTTTTCCTCCAGACCCTTTTCCACATTAACCCTATAGGGTCTGGAGAGAGAGATGTGTGGTCTGGCACCGGCTGGCCGAGCTTAATAACCGGGCCAGACAATGTCACCGGATGAGGAGGAGATGTTTTGTTCCTCTTCTTGCTTTTAGAGGGAGGTGCTCCACTATAGAGCACTTCCCACTTATCAGCAACCTCCCTGTTGGTTTTATGCTTCCTCTTCCTGGGGACGTCACTCCTGGAAGAGGAGCTGCCACTAGCTGTCTCCCCTGCAGAGGGCTTATTATCCCTCTGCTTACACTGTGCCCCCACACTAACTGATGTAATTATGGTGGGGGCAGATTGGGACTTGGGAGATGCAGCTGTGACACTGGGAGGACCGGTGACATTCTTCCCCCTTTTCCCCGTGTCTGCAGTCTTGCTGGAGACCACAGACACAGATGGCTTTTTTGGGGAAGAAGGGGGTTCGGAGGCCGTGGTGGTGGCTTGAGGAACGGCCTCCTTGCCTGAGCTCTGTGGGGGGGCTATGACCCTTGAGGTCCCCGCTGTTATGGGCTCAGCGGGGATGGGTGCTGTACTGACGGAGGTGCCATTTGCTGGGGCTGGGGCATGATGCTTTACATTAGGACAATTCCTACGTGTATGCCCCAACCCCTTGCAATGATAGCACTGCACCTCCGTAGTGCTGTAAAAAATCCTGTACAGCACCCCCTCAAATGGAACCCCAAAAGACCCCTCTATGTTTTCTGCACCCTGAGGCAGGCACATTTGTACCTGCCTCTTGAAAGGGAGCACATGACGAAGTGCTCTCTCTCTGCACCCCAGGGGAATTTTAATAAATGGTGTTTTTACTTCCCCTAGGGTTAGCAGGTGGGGGCGCAGGAGGGAGTCTGGTAAGAAGGGGGGCACATTAGAGAGTGTTAATTTTGTGCCCAACCCTTCCAGGGGTTCTATTGGGACATATAATCCCCCCACTGTGATGTCTCTCTGTATAAGTATGTGAGCAGCAGCCAGCGTACGGGTAAAGAAAACTGCTTTCCCGTACATTTTGCTGGCTGCTACTATAACAGAGGGGCTGATGACATTAGCTGCAGCACGCAGATAGATATCAATGCTGTAGACCCCAGACATCTGACATTTAACCCCATGCTTCCTGGTGATCTGCCCCTCAGCCCCAGCGGTGGTATTACTGGGGCCAGCAGAAACCACATGTGACCAGGTATTAGCCACAGGGGTACGTCTGCTGGCAGAACCACCAGGAGCTGGTGCTGCCTTATCTGCCTGGGGCCTATGCTGTGCAGTGCTGCAGCTAGGATTTTCAGGGGCCATTATTCCCCCTTTTGACCCCTGAGGCTTCTTAGTGGTCTTATCTCTCATGTTTAGACCCTTTTTTTTTTAGTTTATTTGTTTTATTTATTTTTATTTTTTGTTTTATGATTTTTTACTGTTTTCTTTTTTTTTAAATATAAAAGTGTGAAAAAGAAACAAAAAGACAAAACTAAGGGAGAGAGAGAGATGATGTTTGTCAATGGAAGGGTTAATGGCCTGTTGCAAGGTGTTGCTAATTGCAACAACACAGAGAACACAGAGGCTTTTTAACCCCTCTGTGTCTCTGTGTCAGATGTTAAAAAAGCCTTTTAAACAAAACTTCAAATTGTTTTCCCCCCACTGCCTACAAAGATGTTACTTGTCTTCTCTCCCCCCAAAACATAAAAGCCAACACCAAACAAACAAAACTTTAACAAAACCTGAAAAACTTTTTTAAAAAGTCAAAGTAAAAAAAGCTCCAGGAGTGAAGGTGAAGTGCTAAGGGAGGGGTGTGGCAAAGTATCCAGTAGACAGCTCACTCTCCTGGGATAGAGAGAAGACCTGACCAACAGAAAACTAAAACTTAACTTAAATTAAGAAAAATAGCACAAAAACTCCCCAAAATTAACAACACAGTGCACAAAGTGCTTATAAACAGAAAGGTGTTAAAATAAAACTTGTATTTGAGGGACTAAGACCCTAAAAAGCCTTTTGTTTAGAGCTCAAGCATGCACACAACATGCTCTCTGGCACAGTACTTGTAAGCCTAACACACACACTGGCTAGCGGTCAGGCAAAGGAACTTAGATTGGCGGTCAGGCAAATGAACTTAGATTTAAGAAAATAAAATTATTGGTTTTTTAAATGTAGACTGCTCGTACCCCAACTAGATTGGATTGGTTGAACTTGGCACAGTGCTTGTAAGCCTGAAACACAAACTGGCTTGCGGTCAGGCAAATGAACTTAGTTTGGCGGTCAGGCAAATGAACTTAGATTTAATAAAATAAAATTATAATTTTTTTAAATGTAGACTGCTGGTACCCCAACTAGATTGGATTGGTTGAACTTGGCACAGTGTATTTTACAATCATGAGAAAAACTGTTCTGTAAACTAAAGAAAAATCATTTTAGGAGGTTGAGAGATAAAGAAACCGGATGGGGGGATACCGAGCAGAGCACACCATCTAAAGCCCACTGGGAGACAAACTCATCCATTCCCCCAGTGGACAAAGCCAGGTGGTACTCTGCCCGGATACGGGAGCGCACCAGCACCCGGAACATGGCCTCAGGTGACAAGGGAACCCCCCCTATCAAACACTGCTTCCTGGACTTATATATAGCCAATTTGGCTAATGCCAGGAGCAGGTTGACGAGGAGGTCCCTGGCCTTATTGCCCCGGGACACTGGGCGCCCAAAAATAAAAATGTGAGGGGAGAAATGCAGCCAGAACTGCAGGAGGAGGCCCCTCAAGAGTGACAAGAGGGGCTGCAGTCTGGCGCAACTAAAATAAATATGATACACGGACTCTCCCTTGCCACAGAATGGACAAGTGGAGGGAGAGTCCGTGAATTTAGCTAAGTACTCTCCCGTGCTCAGTGCACCATGGAGCACTCTCCAACTCAAGTCCCCGGTGGGTCGTGGAACTAAATCAGAATAAAGTTCCCTCCACCGGGGCCTCTTGCCCTCGTCAGCTGGTAGGACCCGCCTCCAGATGGTATCGGGACGGGTCACGAGGGCAAGGAAGTGCACTGTATGGAGCACGAGAGAATATAAGCTCTTCCTCGGCATGCCGCGAAAGCATGCCGAGGGTATGTCCCTCAACTTCGAGAGGTTGGGGACAGGAGGAGCCTGAGGGGAAACACGGGGCTTGTGTCCAATGCAAACAGCCGGAGCAGGGGTGTTGAAAGGTGCATGTGGCACTCCGGCCTGCAAAGCCCCGCGAAGGAAGGTGCGCGAGTCGGGGGAGATGGCATCCCTAATCTCCTGGAGCAAGCGCCCTGAGACTTTGGGCGTCACATATCCCAAACGGAGCGCAAGCTCCTGGGGTGACACCCAATCAGAACGCCCGTATTCCAAGAGATCCCTGACTCGGGTCATCCGTGCATGTCTAAGGCGGCGGATGATACTGGGGGACTGTAACATTGGAGCCCCCACTGCTGGATTAAATAGCAGGGGCTCCGTGAATATTTCATCCCCCAAAGGCACGACCTGCCTGGTCACGGAGACCATGCTCCAGGCCTTGAGGGTTTCCTGGTAGTATGCCGGCAACACAGAGAGGTCTCTCCCAAACCCCTCGGGCCTGATCAGAAATAATTGCCGGTCATACCCCAGGTTGCGCAACTGGCGATAAAAGCTGGATGCCAGTGCGCACCACTGCGGAGAGGTATCTGCATATAGGTATCTCTGCAGGTACTGAAGGCGGAAGGTGGACAACTGGGAGCACACACAAACTACTCCCTGTCCACCCTCCACCAAAGGCAGACTTGCCACCCCTGCAGAGACCCAATGCCTTCCCATCCAGAGGAAATCTAACAAATTCCTCTGGATATTGGTGACAAACTCGAGGGTCGGACTCAGACAAATCAGCCGGTGCCAGATCTGAGAAGCCACCAGCTGATTCACCACTATAGTCCGCCCCCTAAGGGAAAGCATTTTTGCTAGACCCCTCCATCGTCCCAGACGAGAGAGGACACTGCCCTCTAACTCCCTCCAGTTGTCTGGGACGGAAGCGTCCGCAGCGGACAGGTAGACCCCCAGATATTTAATGACATCTGCCTCCCACGTGATGTCACGAAACGTGGGAGGCAAAGAGTCTACCTGTAAATTACCCTCTAAAAGGCCTGTGCATTTGGACCAGTTGATCTGAGCGGAGGAGGCAGCTGAATATACCTCCTGGCACTGTTTTGCCAGCTCAAGATCAACTGGATCCTGGGCCACGAGGAGCACATCGTCAGCATAAGCTGAAAGGACAATCCGCATGTCTGGATCTTTTAGCACCAGCCCTGTGAGCCTTTTCCTCAGTAGGCAGAGGAAAGGCTCAATGGCCAGTGCATATAACTGTCCAGACAAGGGACATCCTTGACGCACCCCTCGTCCAAATACCAAAGGTGCTGTTAGGGACCAATTGATTTTAAGTAAACACTCTGCAGAGGCGTACAGCGTTCTTATAAAGCCCACAAACTGTGGGCCAAAGCCGTACGCTTGCAGAGTGGCTATGAGGTAACCATGGTCCACCCTGTCAAACGCCTTCTCTTGATCTAAAGAGAGAAAGGCGAGTGACAGACCAGTCCTGCGAGAATAATGCAATAGATCCCGGACCAGAAAGATACTATCAAAGATAGTCCGGCCCGGGATCGCATAGGACTGGTCAGGGTGAACCAAATCTGCCAGCACAGACCCAAGTCTAAGCGAGATGGCTTTAGCTACAATCTTGTAGTCCGTGCTGAGCAGAGAGACCGGTCGCCAGTTCTTAATAAGCCGGAGATCCCCCTTTTTGGGCAGCAGGGCAAGTACTGCCCTGCGACAAGACAGGGGCATCGCCCCGGTCTCCAGGGCTTCCCCAAAGACCAGATGGAAATCAGGTCCCAGAGTCTCCCAGAAAAATTGGAAAAACTCTACAGTCAGTCCGTCCAGTCCTGGAGACTTCTCACAGGACATGGCACGGAGGGCTTCAGAGAGCTCTTGAAAAGATAGTGGTATATCAAGCCGCTCTCTTACACCCTCACTGACTGTGGGGAGCCCCTCCCATAGCACCCTGCAGGCGTCTGGAGAAATGGGATCCGGAGAGTAAAGATCTTTATAAAAGTTCCGGGCTCTATCCCGGATACTCTCCGGATCTGTAAGGGGGTCACCGTCTTCATCTAGAAGACAGGTGATGTGCCTACTGTTACCCCCCTTTTTCTCCAGTGAGTAGAAGAGGCGCGAGCCGCGGTCGAGATCTTTTAGAAAACCTAAGCGGCTGCGCACGTATGCCCCCTTGGCCTGGTGTCGTTCCAGGTCACAGAGGACACCCTTCCTCTCTACATACTTGCTCTGCAGGGATTGGTCCCTACAAGTGAACAGCCTCTGCTCCAGATGGAGTACCTCCCCCCGGTACCTGTTATTTTCTATGTTAGATGAAATGGCAAAACACATCACAACAACGTTATATAATATATGTGATTAAATATACTGTACCTACTATAAGTTATAGTGTACACACATACACAGCTTACAATGTGTTAAAGTAGGTCAGTGTAAACTGTAATTTTTTGGGGGGATACTTTTTTTTTTAAGCAATCACTGACTGCATTAATTAATAAGAAGCCTTTAGCTGTTATCTTTCTGTGTATTTTGTTGAAATTCTATTGAGGTAAGTGAAGATTTGTACAATTACATAATCCTAAAATCTTATGTTTTATTTTTTTTTACTGTAATGAAATATACTGTAAATCATCTTTCTAAGTTGGTCTGTTTGACTTAATGCACATGTGTCAGCGTGTTCATAAACAGCCCCTGCAGGCAAAATCTGTGTGGCTTTGAAATTGACAGCTGCAAAGTTTAAAATCATCTTTCAGTTTTTTCATCTTTTTTTTTTTATTTTTTTAATAATTGTGTTTTAAAAAATCAATGTCAGAAATTAATAAGTAATAAACCTTCAGATCATATTTGTATGTATTTTTAAAAAAATCATACAGGAACCTTATCCTGTTTTATAATATGTAATCTTAAAATGAGTGTCAGCGCAATTTACAGATTTTCTGCCATTTGAGGGTGTAAATGTTAAGATTTGCAACTTAAGTGCTTCAATACAAAATTAACGATTTTACGTTCCTCGCGATGAGCATCTGAATGAATGTTAGTCTTTTCTGTGTCGTGTATTTTCTAAGTCCTGCATTGTTCAAGTGTGTTAGTGTCTTCAGTGTTGTGTATTTTCGAAGTCCCACGTGCCTGGCGTTGTTGGTGTAAGTGTTACTGTGTTTTGCGTCATGTATTTTCTAGGTTCTGCATGCCTGGCATTGCAGAGCCTCGTTTTCATGCAGTTTCAGACTTTTTACGTTTTTGAGTCCGCCATTTTTCCCCTCGTTTAGTCGATTTTCGAGTGGCGAAAAGCTTCCAATATGGCTTAAATTCATTGGCAACTTGGCTCCCAGGCTTCCTGGCTCTCCCTCTTTGCTGTGTGTGAGAGTTTATTTATTTTTGTATTTTTTTGTTTTGGGGTTTTTAGGAGTTACGCATTTGAAGCAACTACGTGCTTCAACTGGTTGCCTAAGTCCCGCGTGCCTCAACTGCTCGCCTCGCTTTGGCGCTAATTGCAGCCTAAGTCCAGAGTGCTTCATTGGCTCAACGTCTCGCCTCTCTTAAGTACTGCTCCACTGCGCGGTTGCTTTGCCTCGCTTTGCGAGGCTCGCATGTGTGATGGTGCCACTGGCTGCAATGAGAACATTCAGCGCTCATTGCAGCCTAAGTGCTACATGGCTGCGTCGCCTCGCTTTGTGAGGTTTGCATGTGTGACGACAGCTTCACGAGGGACACAATTGCGTGACCAACATTGCAAACGTCACCAACATCGCAAGATCCACAACTATATATGTTATATAGATATATATATATATATATATAAATATATATATATATATATATATATATATATATATTATGCTTATTGCCATGAAATCTAAAAACATTTATAACTTCACTCTAGTGGTGCTGTGTAGCTTCCCAACAGAAAGGCATAAGTAGGAGTAATAATTATAAAAATAATAATAATAATTATAATATCATAATACATTTGTCCATCCTGGATAATGTTATTGCATTGCATTTTTTTGGTATTTTGCCAATGCGATTATATCCCCTCAATTATTCTAAAAGTTCCATCATTTTACTTGTGTAGTTTGTGGGTGAAATATTTTTAATGCACAGCATATATACAGTAATATATATATATATATATATATATATATATATATATATATATATATATATATATATATATATATATATATATATATATATATATATATATATATATATATATATATATATATATATATATATGTTGGTATCCAGTTACTTATGCTTTGTGTCAATACCAATGCATGTCCAAGCATTGTACCTTCCTAAATTTGCTGCTTATCTGCCAGTAGTTTCTAGTTACTTACATAGTAATTTCTTATTTCTTATTACTTGTACTCACAGTTACTCACAGATTTTCATCTGCTCTTTAAATTCAATTCAGCGCCTTCATCCAGCCTCATGTTTCTCTATGTTGGGTGCACACACGCAGCTACAACTCATGCTGACTTGTTTCCTAGTCTCTGTCTGCTTTGTTAAAATCATGGTAATAAATATATTATGTATAGAATATTGTCATTTTTTGAATAATGATATGAGGGATAGCACTTTAAATATCTAGATACATATGATCCTATTGTTGTTTAGGTGTAGAATAAGTCCCTGACAGTGGTTTAAATCTAGGAGCACATACCTTGAAAATGTAATGGTATATGGTAGTGTACGCTTTTTTGGGGGGGCTGTACTAACATATATTGATATGGCCCATAAAGGTTGTGACTTTTCTAGTACTCTTGCTAGCTTCTATATTTTCCTATGTTTTTTTTTCTAGATGCGTGCTATGGTATCTAATATTATAGAATGGAGTCAAGTGTGATGGGGAGAGAGTGCTCAATGAGGGGTTTCCATTAGCTACCCTACCCTAGAAGCTTGTGCGACAAGGCCCAAATCATGATGGGACTGCTGTTGCACAATGCAATACAAGTAAGACAGAATTCAATAAAGATGGGATCACAGCGCTTTATAAAATTTATTTAATAAAAAGTAAAGTTTAACAAGGTGTTAAAGTTTAACACTGTTTATTCACAAAAGTCAAGTTACAACCCTTGATACTGTGATCATATGTCACATATATATCACATATATAGCTGTGGATCTTTGCAATGTTGGTAACGCAGTTGCGGCCCTCGCATAGCAAGGGCCACCTGCAAGCCTCGCAAAGGGAGGCGAGCATTCGACTGCAAACCTCATGAAGCCAGGCGAGCTGTTGAAGCATGTGGCACTTAGGCGGCAATGAGCACCAAAGGCGTTCATTGCACTTCGAGCCTCGCGAAGCAAGGCAAGCAGTCGACTGCGAGTCTCACTAGGCGAGCTGTTGAAGCATGCGTGACTTAGGTTGCAATGAGCGACAAAGGTGCTCATTGCACTGCGAGCCTCGCAAAGCAAGGCGAGCAGTTGAAGCATTCAGTTGGTTAAAACGCATCACTTGCAAACACCGAAAAAATAACCAAATAATAAAATATTAAAAAAACAAACCCACACAGCACAGTGGGAGAGCCAAGAAGCCTGGGAGTTAAGTTGCAAACGAATTGGAGCCATATTTTCAAAACTCGAAAATCAGCTAAGCGAAGGACAAAATAGCGGCAGAAAAAAACGTAACAATTCTGAAACAGGATGAAAATGAGGCTGAGCAAAGCCAGGCATGCAGAACTTAGAAAATAGACAACGTTAAAGATAGTAACACTTACACGAACAACCCCAGACACGTGGGACACGTAGGAAAATAAAAACAACATGCTGCTCAGACGGGCAAAACCATCGCATTGTCAGCCTTACAATTTAATTCCCGTAGTTTTTGACAGACAATTTCCTAGTCACATATATCGTTGTCAGTGTTGGATCCCGTTGCGATGTTGGCCACGCAATGTTATATAATTGCGGCTCTCGCGTAGCAGAGAGGCAAGCCGTCGACAAACAATACTGCAAAGCGAGGCGAGACGTTGGGCTTGCAGGACTTAGGCTGCAATGAGCACCAAAGGCGCTCATTGCATTGCGAGCCTCGCAAAGCGAGGAGAGCAGTTGAGGCACACAGGACTTAGGCTGCAATGAGTGCTGCAGGCGCTCATCGCGAGGCTAGTAGGACTTAGCGCAGTGCACAAAATTACAGCCCGTAGTACTTAGGAACCAAAGCACGTAGATGGACTGTGGGCCTTGGTAAATTACTACTTTAACAGCCAAGCCACGGAACTCGAAAGAGCTGCTAAAAACAACAAATATGCCTTAATTTAACTTACACACAGCACATGGTGAAACCAGGAAGCCTGTGAGTAAGGTTGCAAGTTAATTTTAAGGCATATTTAGTGTATTTTCACAAAGGAAAATCGCCTAAGTGAGAAAAAAATGGTGGGCTAAAAAATTTAAACAAAACGAAAACAAAGGACAAAGGACATAAAAATAAGCTCAAAGAAGTAACACTTAACGTAAGCCACTAACACAATCCAAGGCAGTAACATTTAACTCAAGGCAGTAAGACTTAACCCAAGGCAGTAACTCTTAACCCGAAGTAGTGTAGTGTAGTTGCAGTGTAATAACTTGAGCAGGAAGTAAGTTTTTAACTTGCTTTAGACATTCAAATGTGAACACAAATGTACTATATATATATATATATATATATATATATATATATATATATATATATATATATATATAGTATAAATGTATATATATGGTTTTCAGATTATATATTGGTTGCATGATAAAATTGTCCTTAGAAAAAACATAGAGCATTTGAGAAAATATTATAAATTGTGAGAATTGACAATCATTTTGATTTGAAACCTTATATTTATGTGTGACCCTCTTTGAAAGGTTCGGGGTTAATGATACAATGCCCTCTGACAAACGATAATGTTAGTGATGCAGGGTTATTTCCATTTCTCTCTGGCTAAAAAGCTAAGTAGGTTGAAAGGGTGAAGAGAAGTGCCATGAATGTTAACCCTTTAATTTTCATTCATGGTTTGTAAGTTAATGAATAACATATTTTGACACTTTTGCTAAGCTTTTATTATATAAGAATTGTTTTAATGTTTTATTTGCTTATAACATTATATATTTTTTTCAGAATAAATAGCATTATATTTTATGTTTAAATAGGCCTAGTATTATTTTGTATCGCACTTGTCTAAATATACAGTAATACATTTATAACGTTAATTTCAGTGTTAAATATGGTTATAAACTTTATTGTATAAATATATAACTCACTCAACATCACTGATTCATGCATTTCCCCCACTCCTACAAATCCAAAACACCTCAGCCTTCATCATATTGAATTTACATATGTGGCACCCCTAGGCAAGATCTTGAGTGACACATTCATGCCTGTTGCAGTAAATGTAATATAAGTACTGTATAATATTCTAAAATAAGTGTAGAAGTGTGTATATTTGACATAAATCATATTGTTTAATGCATTAATATGGGAATATGGGACAGACATAAACCTATGTGCGAGATTACATACAGTATGTATCACTTAAGTAAATGTATGCAAAATGTGTTTTATACATATATATACAAAATTAGTTTATTAATTGACACATACATAACACATACATTGTTTAATTCATAATCCACTTATCCACACACTAAAAATTGTTGATAATGTAATTTAATGTATAATGTATTTAATAAAAACACATTTTAATGTAATTACAGTGGCTATTGCATATTTTGTACTCTGTTCTGTGTATTACATTAATTACAATGATTTATTTTCTTCAAGATATATTTATTGATTTTAAGGGTAGTAGTGTAATAAGGAAAGTAGTGTAATAAATGTTTTTTAGGAAATATAAAAGTTGTTTTGTATTTTCTTTGGACTTCATATAATAATACTTTACATTGGTAAAGACTAATTGCAAATAAAGAGAAATACGTTAATTAAATAAAACGATTAAGTTGGAAATGTATTGGCAAAAAATACTGCATTAAAGTATAGTTACCGTTGTAGCACAAGATGAGTCAATTTAAGGCTAGAAAAATGCAATCCTAACATCCCTCCCTCCCCTGCAAATATTTCTCTGATGTCTTCATTCATGGCATCATCTATGACATTTCCAGTTAAAGCTGATTATTTAAATAATATACATGGCTAAGAATTGTTTTCTTAAAGTCATCATAGTTAATTGTTAAATTCTAAAACATATCAGTTAAAGTTGTGTTTTTGTTTTTGTTTTTTTTTGTATATAATTGTTGCATACTTCTTAGGTTTAAATCAAATATCCTTCATCAAAGAATCAAAAATAGATGTAAAATATGTTTCATACTCTATATATATTTTGTGCATTCCCTATAGTGATGGTTCCAAAACCTCATCTCAAAGCCCACCCGTCAGGCCAAAATTTATGTTTAACACTGTGTCAATATAAGTGAGACTATTAATATTCAACAAGCTTTGGAACACGTATTTGTCTCATTTGTGTTTACACAGTGGGAAGCCTAACTCATGTTGTGTCTGGCGGGCCTGGAGAAGAGGGTTGTGCGTTAGTTCATTACTGCTCTATAGTTAGAAGCTTAACAACAGGTTTATTTTTTCTATATTTCAACTAAAAATATGTCAACTTTTTTATCTATGGTTATTAGTTGAGCATTTCATGTTTATTTTATTAAATAGTCTTTAAATTTAAGTGTAGGTCACAAGACAGCAAACATTTTGATATAGGTGATACTTTTTAATGGCTGACACAGTTTGCCATTAATATGTACCAAATCCATCAAATTTTTGCTCAAATGTTGCTTTATTTTGTTCCATGGCTAACACAGTACCACACACTATTATCACAATATCTCTAGTTTCAAATATCAATGTTTTTATTAACCTTAACTATAATGCAGTTTTTGCCAATAAAAATAAATATAAATTTGTAGACATATAATAAAATGTGCATTCGTGTAGAATGTACATATACCCATATGTAAATATACATACCCCCTTCAGGTTTACTACCTTATTGTAAAGGGGCTTGTGTACTTGAATGAAGCTCTGAGCTATAGCATGCAGGGTCACCCAAAATGGATAGGTAGTAGCAGAGAGATCAGACAAAATGTGGTCCACTTTGATGAAAAAGTATGAAAAAGAAAAGACTCGGCATGCACAAACACTAGGGATTAATTTATCTAATCAGAGTCATTTTTCTAATCAGCCTGGCATCGGGAAAGCCTGATTGATAGGTAAACTTTCAAATTTATCCAAAGATTTAAAAAAGTATCTTCAAGAAAAAATGGAATGCAAGAACAAGAGATCATGAACATGGTTATATTTCAAACTATCCTAACAAGGCATTTGTCTAAGGGGGCCTCCATGGGATGGGTGTCTCATTTGCATAACAATGCATTTACATTTCAGTTTGTTTATGTTTCACACATAGACCCTGCCTTCTCTAGCCAGGTACCATGAGCCTGACATTTATGGGGGAGGAGGTGGTTGTGAAGTGATAGGCTTGCAGTGTAACAATGCATGGGAGCTAATGGGCAAGTTCACAGTGTATCCACCACCCTGCTCCTCCATGCACACTGATAGGAGATATCAGCTCATTGTACTGGCTATGCTTTTCACTTCTAACCTGCCAAGGTCCCCATTTCGCTCACTGACCATTTTCTTTCTCAAAAACATAGTATGTTCTTGCTCCCCTAATTAATGGCCCCAAGAATGCTGAACTAGGTTTCCACCTTCTCAGTTTTTTATTTGTTTGAACTGTATCAATATGAATATCCACATTCTCCCTTTCTAGTCCACTGTTTCGTTTTCCATCAGAAAGCGGGAACTTTCAGAGACTTCTTCCTTTACATTCTTTCACTACTTCACTTACAATCAATAAAAAATATTTTGTACAAAAATATAATTTGACAAAATTGATAAAGATATTAAATCCCAGCACAGAAACAACTGCACTCAATTGCCATGGTTTCTAATTTATTGGATGAATATGTGAAGATCCGCAACCTTTTCTTCAGCCACAGACTATTTGTTCTCCCCAGTTGATTTCACACCCGTCCAAGCTATCTGAAAAGACTAAAATCATTTGTTCTGGTGCCCTGGAATAAGTGTTTCAAAAATTAACCTGTCCTAAACCCGACTCAAGATAGCTTTCCTTATCCCCACAGACTCCTAAGACTATTTCTTTAAACGGCTAGCCCACTGGTTCCAATTCCCCATTTTCTCTCTGATGTGATTTCACCTGTATGTATAATATATTTTGGGGTGTGTTTAATGCATAGGCAACATAATAAACATTTAGGGGCAGCACCACTTTAAGACAGACTGGTTATGTATCAGTTCACTCAACAGCACAGTAAACCTAGACACCAGGGACACATGGGATACCACTCACTACATTTAGGTAGCTCTAAGGGCCTGCTAGTGTTCACATGACCCATCCCACTATATCCCTCTACATCACTGGGGGCAGCTCAAGTAAATCTCTGTAGATCAGTTGTGCTTAACCTGTGGGTGACGAATTGCCAGGGGTCACCGAAATCCATCAAAAATTGTAATTGTATGTAATTGGACTGTAATTTTACTGCTAGGGGTCGCCACAACGGGAAATGTTAACAAAGGGTCACAGCACTAGAAAGGTTGAGAACAGCTGCTGTAGATCAATGTAGGGGTAGCCTCAATATCGTCTACCCCTTTAACCATTTCAATGGGCTAATCACTTAAGGAAATAATCTTAGGTGTCTGTGGGGATAATGAGGGCCAACTTGAGTCGGGTTTAGGCAAGTCCATTTTTGTTCAGTTTTTAAACACTTGTTCCAGGGGCATCAGAACCACTGATTTTTGTATTTTCAGATAGCTTGGATGGTTGTTAAAACAACAAGAGAAAATAAATAGTCTGTGGCTGAAGAAAAAGGTCCAGGATCTTCACAATATAATGCACTGAACAAAAAATGCTTGTAACAACATATTACTTATTACTCTCACCACCATGATGTAGTCACATTGAAATGTTAAAATAAATTATAAATGAAGTTATTTTGTGAACATTTTATTGTATGCAGATAATGTGATTAACAATGTATGCGTGATGCATGTGCCAAGGAATAAAGTGTGCATGTATGTGTTTAAATAGTTTACATAGTAATTGAGGTTGACTTTTAGCCCATGAAGTTCAACCTTTTTAGATCTCTTCTGATCCTCGTAATATGTGGATCAATTATGAATTGATCCAGAGGAAGGGATACAGAATAACAAGGTATTTAAATGCCAATTGTCTCATAAGGGAAAATAAATAAAATTCTGCCTTGACCCCAGATCAGATTCCACCCTGGATCAATACTTTTTATTCTCTAGTTATCCAGGATAACACTGAACACCCTTTTAATTACAAAACATATCCAACCCCTTTTTAATGTTATCTAACAAATTCCACAGTTTAACTACCCTTACTGTGAAGAACTCTTTTCTTTCTTTAAGGGGGAATCTTTTTCTTCTAACATCAAAGGATGTATAGATTTTATAAGGAATTTAAATAGACACTGAACACATTTTTGTTTTTGTTATATCTGAAAGAGGGCATTTCATAATGTACAACTGTTGTTTAGTTTGTTTTAAACAATGCTCTCCAAGTAGAAAAACTGATAAATATTTAACTGATCTTTACACTTGTCCATGTCAGCCAGTGAGCAGTAATATAGATGTCCAAGTCAGACTTCTCTGCCAATAAAACAACAATATATTTGGGATTTCCACTTTGTCACTTCACTTGAGAGTGTTTGTAATATGAGGAAGTTTCACATATCAGTGCCATACTCCTCTTCAGTTAAGACATTTTTAAGATGCTGGGAAAATTGAGTCACTGATGAGACATCTTTGAGTTCTGGCACCTGCCTTGGGACGCAGTGATCTATACAGTTAGCTGTTGCCTTTATGCTATAACAGATGTACATCTTTGACGTTCAAAATCTTGTACACAGTGAGACTGAAGAAAAGGAATATGTTTTTGAGAATATACTCAGAGTAGGATATTTGTTAATTTCATTACATCTTTTATTTTTTATTTTTTATTATTTTGTACTAAACAAAATACTGCAATTTTCCTTTAGAAAAAACAGATCTTTTGTTACTAGCATTTAATTGTAAATTGCCAGTGTTGTGCTTCTCTTAAATGTGCCTTTCACAACTTGTTGCATTAATCTTTTTTTCTAGAAATGAGGATACCTGCTTAAAAAAACAGAAAACAAAATCATCTTTCTGCAAGAATATACTTTCATTTATACTACTATTGATTATTATATTTATGTTTGACATTGACCTTTAAAGGACACTTTAAAGGACCACTGTTGTGCCCCAACTGTTTCTAGATGTTGTAAGTAGCCATGGATCATTAATAAAATTCATATTAAGTGGCGTTTGAAAATAAATACTCAATATTAAATGTAAGCCTGCTGGTATCCACCCACTATAAGGTCAATGGACGCAGCGGTTTTGTATAGTAGGCAGTGCTAAAATTTCAGCCACAAAGTCACATAAACACAATGCCCCCCATCCACAAACACACACACACATCTTACTTGACAATAGGGAGTGGAGAGAAGCAGCAATGCTAATTTTAAAAATAAGTTTTTACAGCTACCCTGATTTTTTTCTTCATTATTTTTATTGCCACTCAGAAACTAAATAAAGAAATGAAACCCTATTGTATGAGCACTGCAGTAGCCCTTTAATGATCAATGCCTAATTACATCAACTTCAATCCACTTGTTAGGACATTACATGTGTCCTTTAAGTAAAGGCTGGATACATATGTGACTGCATCTGCTGCACATGAGCACTTTAGCAAATAAGACAGCGTAATGGAAACTTGTTAAGATGTTGTTAAAAACCTCTTTTTAATATATCATTATTTTATAATAATTACAGGTTGCTGTCTCTACCCAGTAATTTTCATTCCATAGCAACTACTTAACAGAATTACTTGTCATGTGTCCCATCCTCAGGCAGCTCATTTTAATGCAGTTTTTCTAACAATTTGCTTAATTTTCTTAACCTCTGAAGCAGATTGATAGATTTAAAGGATAACTGTATGATGAACATTAATATATGTGTTGACAAATTGAGTCTGACAAAGTGGTAAGAAAAAAAATGATAAAGCAATTTTTTTATTAAAACATAATACATTTGATGTCTCTGTTGGACCCTAGGGCCTTCCATGATATATTAGAGAAGGTTGCATGTATGAGAGGTGTGTTTACACTTCTACGGGAGTAGGGCTTGTAGTTATACTTGTATGTTACCTACTTCTGAGCCTGTGTGGGGGGGAAATGAGTATGGATCAATACCAACAGCTCTGATAATTTATCCAATCCTACTCCTCCTCTCTCTCTTCATCCTTCTCCCCCACTTCTCCCTCTCCAAGCTGCCAGAAAATGTTGATGACAGATAGTAAGGACAGTTTCTATACACAAACAGGATCTTCTAATCTGACATGTAATATATCTAATTATGTGGGGTCTAATTTTTACTTTCCTGGATGTTAATGTCCGCATTAAGTGACCAAAATGGTCCTATTTTTCCTTCTTACAGATTCTGTCTCAAACGGGCATGTCGCTGTAAACTAAAGAGCTTTCCATTAGATTTAATGAATGCACTGCCAGTTGTATATATCAAACTAAAATGGTGATTCCACAGCAATATAAATGTATATAAAAGTAATAAATTAAAGGCTGTCTCTTTTTTTTTTTACATTTTAAAAACATGTTGCCTATTTCAAGTGTAGTTTTTCAAATAGTGATTGGGTTTGCTGGTTGGGTACAATCTGACCAAAGTTTAGTCTTAGCGCTTGGTAGATCTTGTCTGATCGGCGATAGTGTTTAATAGGTTGGAATTGCATGAATCCTAGTTGTATACTGCTTGGTGTGTATGGCGGTCGGATGTGCTGCTATTTCCAAAAGCACTGTTCACGCCGGCACCTTGTTGATATGTGAAGGAGGTGTGGAGAGGGAATGTTTGCAAAGCCCACAATCTTGAGTGTGTCTAACACGACGTACTCGGCCGGTGTCCTCAGTCTCTTGGTTCCAAGACATATGCCGTCTATGGTGTGCTAATCCACGGTATAATGTACGTATAGTGTAATGACGCCTTGTGTTGCGTGTAACTACTGAGTCTGATGTTGTGTACTTTCCACGTGTGCGTGAAGGGGTGTCCCAAAGCACAAGTACTTCAGACCATTTTCATAAATAGAAGTATCTTTATTGGTAACATTCCGATACAATTCGAGTAAGTAAAATGCTTTGATAAGAACAATAAAACCAAGTAATAGTGTCTTTCACTTCTGGTTTCTTACTACATTCTACTAAAAGTTGTGTTGCCATCACTGGACACGAAACTCTTCAAGTACCTCCTAGGAAAGGGAAAAGAACTCACAGAACATAAATGCGGAACGCAAATGAATGTATGGCATTTTACAGACTGGAGAGCTTTGCAGCCAAATTCAGTGTTTATTGAGGATGAAGAGGGAAATGCACTGAGGATGAGAAGGGAGATGTTAGTGAGATGCATCTGTTCTCAGCTCCCAAGAGGGACATAAAGCTTGCACAGAAGGGTAGCTAAAAAAACAACCCAGAGTCAAGTACTTTATGATAATTTTAATAGATACAAAAATATTATACTTACAAGATCTGTATAATGTAAAATTTGTCTGAGGAAGTCTAGAAAAACAGATGTTAAAAGCTTCCCATTCAAGTCACAGGATATGAGAGGTACTAGAAGACAACCAATGTGTTTTGTATAAAAAAAAACTTCTCCAGAGTTTGCACTAGATAGGAGAGGGTTTTGCAATTTTTATGCCCTAGAAGCACTGCATAGATTTTACTTTGCATTTATATCTTCAAGTGCTATTATTTTTTTGCTAAAATTTCCTGTGTGATAAAAGTTTATTAATTATATTCTACTAGCGACTTTCCCGTCAAAAATGACGGGACAATAAAATGTGAAGCCATGGCAATGCTGTCTGCCACACAATGTAAAGCTGTTTCTACTCTGAGGACCTTCGGCGCTCATTGCGAGTCTTGCTCTAAGTGCCTTCAGCACTCATTGCGAGCCTCTCCTCTTGTGAACTTTTGCTCCTCTGAGCACCTTTGGCGCTCATCACAAAGACAGATATATATATATATATATATATATATATATATATGTATTTTGTTAACTAATAATTAATTAATTAGTTACATAATAAATTTATATACTTTACCTATTTCTAATTAATATATCCAGCAATCAATAGCCTGAAGAGCTAACAATCTGTTATAATTTTCCTGCAGCATATGAAGTCCAGTTGGAGTGTTGCTGCCCTGAGGAGAAAGTGTCATGAATGTCCCAACTGTGCATTAGAAATAGGCTGCGTGTGCGAAGGCAAACAGTTGGTTTAGTTGTGTAAAGCGCCATTTTAGATTTGTAATGTTATTATTTGCAAGTTTGTAAACTGGCGTCGTTTGTCTATGTGCTACGTGGTTCGCGAGTATTTTGTGTGTTTTGGTTTGCGCGGTTCGTATTTTTCGTATCTCATATTTTCTTTTCTCCTTTGTAATAGTGTATTTTGTATCTGTACGTTCCTGTGGGAAAGTGCTACACGGTTGGCGGTGTTTTGTGCGGTCCGGGGTCTTGTAGCCTCATTTTCATTTTTTGGGGCGGGCATCTTTTTTCTCGCTTAGGCGATTTTCGAGTGCAGAAACTCAGCCAAATAGACTTAAATCCGCCTTCCACCTCACTCCCAGACATCCTGGCTGTTCCCCCGTGCTGTGTGTGATGTTTTTGTTGTATTTTTTTTTGTTTTGTTTTTGTGTTTTTTGGTTTACGCAGATCGGCCGTTAAGTTCATATTTTTCATATCTCGTATTTATTTTTCTAAGTCCTGCGTCTCGTATTTATTTTGTTCTAAGTCCTTTGTCTCATATTTGGTTCTAAGTCCCGCGTTGGTCAACTGCTTACAGCCAAGGGCAATTTACTAAGGGTTTGTTGGCTACATCCCGCGTGTTTCAATGTGTGATCGGCGGTCCTTTGTGGCTAAGTCCCGCTTGTTTCATTGCCTTCACTGCTCGCCTTGCTTCGGCGCTCATCGCCTTTGTGCTGCAAGTTTTAGTGCCTTAACGGCTCACCTCGCTATGCATGGCTCCAAATCAATAAGCGCCTTCGACGCTCAGCGCCTAAGTGCTGCGAATTAATGGCTCGCAAGCGATAAGCGCATTTAGCGCTCATCATCTAAGTAGGACGCACCACGCAAAGCGTGACAACGTCTCGTAGTTTTACAACTATTATATATGAAAATCTGATGATTTTAAATGGCTCATATAATCCATTTGCTTAGAGAAGAAGTAGCTGTTTGAGGACAATTTCGTAGACCATTTGGAATCACAAAGCTTTTGGTAGATTCTAACCAGTCCATAGTTTGATAAACGTCTATTTTTAGACATTTAACTATGACTAAAGCCATAATCTCTGAGTTTACATTTGAGGGCATCATTTCCTGATGGAAATACCATTTCAAATAAGAGCCACTTTAATGCCATAGTAAGTGCAGTTAGTTATTTTAATTATGCATTGATCATTAATAAAAATCCTATTTAATAATTTATAATAGCAATATTCAATTTAAATGAATTTTGAAAGAGTACAGAGAATCAGCTTCACAGGCTATCCCATAGCAAAATCTTGTTGGCAATTGAAACCTCCAGCCACCTGTGAGGATTGTGTTGACCCACTTTGTGTTTACAATTTGTAACACTATCTGCTAGACAAAGCAATCAACTTGGCCATATTGTGGGTGGATACTAGTAGTAGTTTCCTCCACAACCAACCTATTACTTAACAAAGAACAACAGTAGGGTAAAAAAGAAAATGAAAACTAACATCACAAAAACAAGTAAAAATGCTTTAGTGAGCACTGATTACTCAATACATTTCAACCCACTATTATTTATACCCATTAATATATATTTTATGTCTGATGTGTATGCACAAGTGAAGTAGATACATATTCCTTAAAGTGTTCTATTGTTTCCTTTAATGTGTGATATTTAAATGACCACAGTATTATAGGAAAAAAGTTTAGTCTGTAGGCCACATCATTATTACATTTTGAATATATTACTGCATGTCCTTAATAAGTTATTAGTTAAATAAAAATCATTTCTCTTGGTATCATGCCCTATGTAATGTTAATTTCCATGCCCTTTCATGACCATTAATTATAATATGTGCATGTATATAAGTAAAAATACATGGGCCTCGGACCTTGACTTCCTTTTTTTGAATACATTGTGTTAAAATTAATTGACTAGAATTTGGCATTTTCTTACACAAGATACTACACAAATTGTAAAAAAAACTCACTTAACTTGTCTTTCCTTGACTACGGAAACTTGATCTCTAATGGCCTTCCCATGAACCGTATATCCCCACTTCAAACCACAATGAATGACTCCTCAAGACTCATCCACATCACTTACTTCTACTGCACCTCTCTGTCAGAGTCTCTCTTCATTGATTCCCAATACCCTACAGCAGTGGTTTCCAAACCAGTCCTCAAGGCAACCCCAAACAGGTTAGGTTTTTGATTTAACAGTGTGTTAACACAAATGAGGCAATTAGTATTTAAAAGAAACCTCTATTTTTTCAACTGTGTTCACACAGTGAAATCGAAAATCTGGCCTGCCTTGAGGACCGGATTAAAAACCACTGTCCTACAGAATAAAATTAAAATCTTGATTCTCACATAATAAGGTCTCAATATGTACACATGTGCCTACATCTCTGCCCTCATCTCCTAGTATACTCTAAACATCTCCCTTTGTTCTGCTTAGGTCCTGCTCCTATCTATTTACCTCCTCCATACAGGTCTTCTCCCATGATACCCTTGCCATATCTTTCTCTGTCAGCCTTTTCTCAAGTTTTCATAAGTTGTCATATATGCAACACTCACTAAATTATTATGGATTTGGTTTCTAATTAAAAACCAGCCCAATTATACATCTGCCTAATTACCACAGTAGTGCCTTAGATGACCACTCTAGAAAAATGAAACTTGCTTATGAAGTATAAAACAAACTAGCAGTTTTAGCAGCTGTATAAACAATGCACAAAAAAATTATAGGTAAAATGGACTCTGTTTATGTATATAAAAAAAATTGTTGTGTTTTTTCATCTCTTTCTGAGATATGAAGTAGGTGGTTGTGTTTTTTTTCAAGACTAGGGAGGGGAAAGGGACAGGATCATTTGTTTGATAATTGGATCTCACTGAATTTTTCACAAAAAGCATTAATCAATAAATGCTCCAGAAATGTAAACACCCCTGTCACTCACACAAGCTCCTCAAAATATCATGAATGCCTCTGGATTCCTGTAAAGGCATCACGATGTATTTGTTTTAATTAAACAAAAACCAAAGTCAGAGGTGCTCAGTCAGGAAATAAACTAACCTGAACACGTTAGTTCTATGGACATAATACCACACTCTGAGAGCAAACTCTTTTAACTTACTTGTGCCCTTAACAGTGAGAAATATCTTGCAGTATATCAGTCTGGTCTCGTCCAGTAGAGTCATCTAGCCCTGAAATACCAGGCAATTCTACACGGACAGGAGAGACAGCAAACCCCAGATGCATGTTTGGTCTCTGTGGGCCTCATCAATGAGTTGTAGCTAAACTCCCTAAGGCACAGTGAGCAAGGGGTCCAAAGATTAGTTTTTTTCTCTGATTGAGTATCTCTAATTTGTATATATTTTTTCTATAAATAAAAAAATAAATGGCATATATTTTGCTTAATTACACCATCAATCAGTCTCACCTTTTTTATATTTATACATCACACAGTGTTCCTTTAAGTTTCATTGATTGGGACACAGTAGATTAGAGTTAATGAACATGAGTGTGTTGCTGTTCTTAAGGGAAATGCTATAAAGTGTAAGAGTTAATGAGCAATTGATAGAAAACGTGAACTAAGACAAGAGCAGGAGTCAATGTTTTGGAAAATGGTTAATTAATTTGCGTGTGAATTGTGTTTTATTCCTCCTAAAAAGGGTCTCATCATTTCAGAGTATGTTGTGTTTTATTGCCTTGACTTTACTGCTGTATAAAATGGTTCATTTAGTTTAGAGTGCTCTGTGCCTAAAATAATATAGGTTATGCCATCAATTGGCCTAGAGCCTGAACATCGTAAATTGTGTATGTACACAAAAAATAAAAATAAAACAAAATAATATGTCCTACAAAATATATTCATGCTTAAAATATGGGAAAACTTAAGATACACAAAAAAAAACGTAATGTGTATATATATCAGTGAGGTCGGTGGGGTTGGAACCAACATTAAAAAAATAGGGGCCTCTATACCAATTATCAATATGGGCTAGAGGTAACAAACAGAATCAGGGTGGCCCTAGGCAGACTGTGGCTTTTTGCATGGGTTATTTTCCCCATTTTGTCCCCTGGGGTTTCCATTTAATGTTTTTCAATTCCAAAACCTCTGGTGTGATAGATCCAGGCATCATGTACTTTGAAAGATGTGGGTGTGGTTATGAGCACCTGTTTAGGGCTGATCCACTTGGGCCTGAACTGTTGGTCTGTCCATGGTGTTATCCACACCTCATTATCAGCTAATCTATCAATCTGTGGAGGGAAGACAAAACAGGAGACAGAGATTGCACATATTTCACATGATTCAAACATCCTGTCTGTATGTCTAATGAAAATACTTTCTCTGGGATAGGTGGGGGTCTGCCATACATAAGCTCAATGGGGGACAAGTGTATGAGTTGTTTGAGAGCCATTACCTTTGAGTCTCTTATCACATCATAGCCGGATGAGTTTTCAGGGTGTGGTTAATTCTTTCCATCTTCCCACTAGACTAAGGGTGCAAAGCAGTGTGTAGCCACATTCAATGTCAAGGGCTGTCTCTAGCCTCCATCAAGCCACCCTTTCCCCCGCTTTATTACTTGCCTTACTTACTAAGACCACCTCCTCTTATTTTCTCTCAACTGTTCTTTTGTCTCGGTCCTCAATCTCCCTCACACCTTTTCCTTTTATTCTTCCAGGCCCTTACCTACAACACCAACCTCCCCTCTTGATCTGGGGTTAATTCTGATAAAAATCTAAGATCACTTCCCACACTCCCACTCACCCCTTTCAACTTTATTTATAAAGAGATAAATATGTCTTGCACCTGACCAATCAGCAGCCTAAGCCATCCTTTTGATTTGTAAGTAGTGAGTTTCCAATCCTGTGGGGTGTTTTGGGAAAAAAAAACACTTTCTACAAAGATTCTAAGCTCAAAACAAGGTCTTACGTTTTCTACAGTTTGTTAATATTGTATTTTTCCTTATTCTTATCTCCTGCTATATGGTGTATGTTGGCTAGTCCCAAATTAAAATTAATGATAATAAAAAAAGGGCTATTGCTGTTTTCTTGACAACTTCTGCAGTGAAGGGAGGTCTTTTATCACTCCCAATGACCAAGGGCTGACCATATCAAAGGAATTATGTCCTATAAAAGGTGCAGGACCACTTCCCTGTTCTTCTCTGACTTTCAAGGATAAGTCTCTATCCAATCTCAAGAGGTATCCACCAGGAGATATCGGTTTCCATTGCATTTTGGAATCTTATTAAATAGGGAGGTTCCTTTCAGATGTGCATCAGGTAATTTACTCCATTATACCTTGGCATTGTTCTTTGCACAGATGACACAGTTTTCTATAGTTATTTTTGCATATTGAGTAAAATTCCAGTGATGAGAGGATCTATGTGAGGTTTCTATAAATGTGAGTGCCAAGTGCTCTGGTATCAGCAACTTTTCCATGGGAGCTTTTTCATTGAAGCATACTGAATGCATTGATTCCAGGGAAATGTTGGAGATCAGTGCATGAATTCCATCTGTTGAGCGACCCCCTTCAGCAGCTTGATTGCTGCAAGGTTAGCTCTCCTGTTGCCTTTTGAGATCTGGGTATTCTCATTTTGATGTGCCCTCCAGTGTTCGACTGCTATCTCTTTTTGGGCCTATACTGCTTTGTGTAGACTTAGTATTTCAGGAGAATACTTGACTTACTTGCATATTTCTGTCAACAGTCTTATCTCCTTCCAAAGGGCTCCATGGGCATGAAGAACCCAAAAATTTCAAAGGTATATTTTGAATCTGTATGGATTGTGGTTTGTAGTCCTGCTGCTAAATGTAAGGCTCTTGTCAAGGTGAAAACTTCTGCCTTTTGGGTTGAGGTACCCTCCTGGATCGGCCTTGATCCCATCACTTTGTGACGAGTAACTATTGGTTATCCAACTTTTCATTTTCCTTCTTTGAAAAAGCTCCTACCATCTGTGAAGTATTCTACTTACAGTTTTTTCTAAGGAGTGGCCCTTCAGGCCATTGCAATGACTTTACCAGATCCATGGTGACCCAGTGGGGTCTCCTCTGGAGGTGGTATTAGCATAGCTGTATTTAAAGTTGTACACACCTTGACCTCAACTTGGGGTTTTTCACTTAGGACTTCTTGGTATTTGGCCAACCAGTCATTGGTAAGTCAATAGATTCCCTTGTACTCCAGCATGGTGAGAACAGTGTGTGGCACATGGACAATAGCTTTCTATAACAAGGTTAACTTGTGTGTGTGTGGGGGGGGCATCCTGATGCCACAGTATCTAACCTTATTGACAAATATGCTACTGCTCTCTTCCAGGTAACTAGCTTCTGGTCAGAACTAAAACTGCAATTCCATTCATCTTTTGGACAAACAGTTCAAAGATCTTTGTTGTTTCTGGAAGTCCCAAGGCACCCCCGCTCAGCAATGTTTTATTTATTTGAGTGAAAGTGGTTCTTTTGCTCGGGTCCCAGGTAAAAGGATCTCTATGACCACCTTTTGGTACTTTGAAAGAGGGGAGCTGACACTGTGCTGTAATCTGGATTTTGCAAAAGCCGGCTGCCCCGAGGAATCCTCTGAGCTGCTTTCGATTGACTTTGTTCAGACATATTGTTTTATTTCTTTCTGGTAGTAGTTCACCTTCTCCAGGTTTTACCAGGAACCTTAAATATTTGACTTGAGAGTGGCATATCTTCGCGTTTTTCTTAGACACTTGATATCCACTCTTTCCAAGGTGATTCAACAGTTCTAAAGTCCCGCTTACACATTCTTCTTCAGTACAGCAGGCCAGCAAAAGGTTGCCAACATACTGAAGCAATACTCACTGTTTGGGAACACTAGGATATCCCTGCAGTCCAGAAGAGGGTGGGGCTACTTTGTAATCCTTTTTTAATGCAACAGAGCTGCGCCTTTACTCCAGTGTCAGAATCCTGTCACTCACAAGCAAAATTCTTTTGACTATCCTCCTCCAGTAGAATGTAAAAAAAAGCATCTTTTAAATCTAACACAGTGAACGACCTGGACTATCTGAGTATCAAACTTAGCGGGGTGTAAGGATTGGGGTCACCAGGTGAATAGTAATGGTAACTTCTCTCAGGTCTTGAACTAAAGGATATTCAGAAGAGTAGGGTTGCTTTACTGGTAGTATAGGGGTATTGAACTGAGACTGGCATTCCTTTAACAGTCCATGAGTCTTGAAATGCTCAATTAATAGTTTTAATCATTCCATGGCCTCTCTCCCTAGTGGTTATTGTCAGACAGAAGGTGGCGCTCTCCCTTTCTACAGCTCTGCATGCACTGGGTTGACATGTTTTGCCTGTCCTGGGGGTTCCCATTCCTCAAGGTATTGCTGATATTTGTGATAATGTGGTACTGTCGGGAGTTTAGAGGGTCACCTGAAATCGCCAGCCTTTATTCTTGGCCACACTTTGGATGATCGAGTTGGGAGAGATATAAACTTGCTATTATTTTGCCAAGGATTCCCTCCCCAGCAGTGGTAAATGACATTCAAACATGTACAGGAAGCTGTGAATAACAGTTCTCTCCCTCAATTCAGATTGTTGGGGCAGAAGGAAGGGTTTGGTCATTTGTGATCCTATAACTCTAATTATGGAGACTGAGTATTTACCTGGTGAGAATTTTGTGTTGTTTGCCTAAGTCAATTAGAAAGTCTATTAATTTGTTTCTGACTCTCATGGATACCTTAGGCTCAGAGGGGCACAGTGTAACATTCTGTGCTGAGCTCAGACTGTATGGAAGGCCCTCCCTCTGATGCTATCAAGTTTGCTTGTTTTTTCAACTTACAATCTTCCTTCTTTTCTTTCTATTGTCCTGTTCACATACACTTTCAGGGCTATCTCATTAGATGGCCATTCTCCATTGTTAATCTATTTTCTGTGATTTCTTTCTGATATTCTCTGCACTCTGTCCCACAAATATCATAGTCAATATTTTCTTGTTCTCCTCAGTTATGGGTCTAAGTCACTGTATTGTTTAAATGCACAGTATATTCTTTCCAGAAATGTACTCTTAATTTAGTCTTCATCTGCCTCTTGACTAATTTCAAACACCTTATTCATATTTTTCTGTCTGATCACTGATTTGTCAAAATCCGCTAGAATACAAATAAGGGAAAGTCCAAGGGTCTACTGTCCCATCCCCATTTTTGGGCCACAATCAAGACTTTGTAACGGAAAGAAAAGTAGGTACCTCTACATTTACATCAGTGGCTATTGTCTGTGCATGTACTCTAGCTTTCACCATGACTTTCCTATTCTTTTCCATGTCTAGATAAATTAGTTGATGACAATCAACCATGCAGGGTGAAGGGTCATACATATCAACGAGATAAAATCAATGACCCTCAGCATGTGAGTGTAATTGGTATTTCCAATTAAAAAGGCTGGGGTTGTAAAGGGAGTGTGTATCCATCTATCCTTTTCATCACCCAAAGATATAACCCTGCCACTGTATTTGCCTTCTCATTGGGTCCATATTGCATGTCCCCTTAAATATCTGAGGGGGAACCCAAATCCACCATATTATTCTCTGTCCCTGTTTCCCTGTGGCTCACTGCCTTCCCAACTGTGTGGTCGAGATATCAAGTAGGTGGGAGATGTTGGCAGTTATTGTCTCCCATCACCATAATCCCATATGCTATCATTAACAATGACGTATTCATCAAATTACAAAACAATTCTGCATATTCATGTTCCTACTAATTCTCATTAAGTTGCTAAAACAGCAGTAAGTTTAACACCACAATGTAATCAGAGGATCCAAATTCTGGCCATTTCTCTTGGTTATCAAGCTGATATTGGGGTCCACTCCTTCCTAGACAATTTAACTACTCTGGGCTTTTTCAGACTACTCCCCTTCCCTGCTAGGGTACTTCAATTTTCTCAACACACACCAGAAAGGGTAACACTTAGGTACCTTGGGGACTTCCTCCCATGGTGAGATACTATGTCCATGTCTGAGTGCATTTGGTTTACAAAGCCTAATGAGATGGCCTCTGTAAAAGCTCAAACTATCCTATTCCCCAAATTATTTCAAAATGTGGCCTAGAATTTACGAGGAAAATAAACAGTGTCTTACTTGGTTCCCACAGAAACTGTCAGTATGTCCATGGGTATATGAACTGTGGACACGGATTCCAGGACCCTACTGGAGAAAGACCTCCCAAAGAAATACTCTGGTGCAGGTAGGGGTATTGTAATCAGCGCTGTCCAAGACCCCTAAATCAATGATGTGGACCAAGTGTTGGCCTACACTCAGTCCCATCTGGGGAGCCAAGAAATATTACAGATAAAAGTCCTTAGTGTCAATAAGTCACAGCAAGAAGAGGAAAGAAAGTTTTATTCAAATTCCCCAGGTTGAAAGTACAGAGGAATATTTTCACAGTCTGAGCAATTCTTTGTTCAAAAACAGGGGTTTTAGTTAGTTCACATCTGCAAAAGGCGTACATTTGTACATTTAGGAATTAACATTTAAATTTGTCGTTTTCTATAATTAATATTTTGTGCTTAAACGATTGGAACATTATCTATAAAGCTGACTCATTTGTTCAAAACAATCTTTCTGGTCAGTGTGCCATTATGTGTGTCAGAGCCTTATCAGTAATGATAGTGAAAGTGGTGATTTAATAAATTCCACACAGTTGCACACCTCCCTTACAAAAAAAAACATATTTTAGTAAGCTGTTTTGAAGTTCTTAAAAAGCAAAGGAAATCTAGCTATACATTGTACTAGTTACTTCATTCTAAAGTGAATCATTCCTGAGTAAATCAGCATTGAATATGCTGCATTCATATAAAAATGAGGGGTTCATGGATAAGACTTTGTTGCTTTGATGAGCTAAGTATGATTATAATCTGCTTCTCTGACAAAATAATACCCGTAAGAATATCATGCAGTTAGATCCCCTAGCCTACCATGATCAAGCACAGCTCAATTGTTTTTTTTAGTTTGCGAGTTTTCAATCTTGTAAGGTGCTTTGGAAATTCAAATACAGAGGACTCCATTCTTTTGCATTGTGTTAGTATTGTTTTTCCTTGTACTTAACCTGTGTATAGTGCTACAGAATATTATCACATATAATAGTTATCAAACTACGAATCGAGGGGCCGCATTTGCAGAGGGTGGAGGCTCCAACGTCAGCCTCACACGCGGTTAAAAACACACGCACAACTTAGAAAAAAAAAACGACCTCGGAACCAACCTTAACGGAACAAACACTACGTACTAAAAATACGACCATAACGGCCGAAACGCGCGCACCTAAAAACAGTCAAAACACACCAAATACTCATAAATAAAAAGCTTACCCATAGTAGGGGGGGGCATACAGTACCTCTGAAAGTGAAGTTACACCTGCATTTAAGTCCAAATTCCGGAGTTCAGACACACGAAAATCCCCTAAGCGAGAGAAAAATGACCACCGAAAAAAACGAAAACGAGGCTAAAAGCCTAGGACTGCCCAGACACACACACACGCACGTCTTAGAAAAAAAATTACCTCAGAACCAACCTTAACGGCACAAACACCCACACGCACGAAAAATACGACCATAACGGCCAAAACGCACGCACCTGAAAACAGTCAAAACACACCAAATACTCACAAAAAATGCATAAAAAGCTTACCCATAGCAGGGGGGGGGGGGGCATCCAGGACCTCTGAAAGTGAAATTCACCTCCATTTAAGTCCAAATTACCGAGTTCAGACACAAGAAAATCCCCTAAGCAAGAGAAAAAATGGCCGCGGAAGAAAACGAAAACGAGGCTCAAAGCCCAGCCACGTACCACTTACCCAAGAAGGGATCCGATATAAGCTCAGAAACCTGCATTAACCCCACGGGATCCGACATAGGCTCAGAGACCTGCATTAACCCCACATTAACCATCGCAGTGGGGGTCCCGATCGCACGCGATCGGGGACCCCCGCTGCAATGAAAATTCAAAACCGTAAAGGACCCGTTATAAATATATATATATATACACTATCACGCATGGGGCTCTATACAAAAGCCCCATCAACCATTAATTAACCCCTTCACTCATGGGGGTCAATACAGACCCCCATAAACCCCTAATTAACCAAGTCACTCATGGGGGTCAATATAGACCCCCATAAGCCCTTCATTACCCTGTCACTCATGGGGGTCAATACAGACCCCCATAAGCTCTTCATTAACCCTGTCACTCATGGGGTTCAATACAGGCCCCCATAAGCACTTCATTAACCCTGTCACTCATGGGGGTCAATACAGGCCCCCATAAGCACCTCATTAAGCCTGTTACTCATGGGGGTCAATACAGACCACCATAAACCCCTAATTAACCCTGTCATTCATGGGGGTCAATATAGACCCCCATAAGCCCTTCATTAACCCTGTCACTCATGGGGGTCAATACAGATCCCCATAAGCCCTTCATTAACCCTTTCACTCATGGGGGTCAATACAGGCCACCATAAGCACTTCATTAACCCCCTCACTCATGGGCGTCAATATAGACCCCCATAAGCCCTTCATTAACCCTGTCACTCATGGGGGTCAATACAGACCCCCATAAGCACTTAATTAACCTCCTCACTCATGGGGGTCAATACAGACCCCCATAAGCCCTTCATTAACCCTGTCACTCATGGGGGTCAATATAGACCTCCATAAGCCCTTCATTAACTCTGTCACTCATGGGGGTCAATACAGACCCCCATAAGCACTTAATTAACCCCCTCACTCATGGGGGTCAATACAGACCCCCATAAACCCCTAATTCACCCTGTCACTCATGGGGGTCAATATAGACCCCCATAAGCCCTTCATTAACCCTGCCATTCATGGGGGTCAATACAGACCCCCATAAGCAATTAATTAACCCCCTCACTCATGAGGGTCAATACAGACCCCCATAAACCCTTAATTAACCCCCTCACTCATGGGGTTCAATACAGACACCTATAAACCCCTAATTAACCCTGTCATTCATTGGGGTCAATATAGACCCCCATAAGCCCTTTATTAACCCTGTCACTCATGGTGGTCAATATAGACCCCCATAAACCGCTAATTAACCCTGTCACTCATGGGGGTCCATACAGACCCTCATAAGCCTCTATTTAACCCCATCAGTCCCATAAGGGTATATTAAGACCATTATGGGCCTGTTACACCCCAACATTAACCACATAAGTGCCATGACGGTCCTCAAGGATCATCATGACACTAAGTATAAACACTACACTGCACTATACCCCCCCAATAAAACATTAAATATCAACTAAACAGCCTCTACACTAACCAATTAACACCTACACTACCAACCTACACTACCTACCTACCCCCTAATAACCCCCCACCACTCTAATTACAGAAAATAAAAAATCTGCATTACAGAATACAAAAAACCTAAGTCACAAAAAATAAAAAAAGGAACATTACAGAAAATAAAAAAACACATTACAACCCTACCCCCCTACTACAGAAAAAAAAAATACACACCTGAAAAGGAAATACATATAATACATACAATACAATACATGCAATATACCGTATTTATCGGCGTATAACACGCACCGGCGTATAACACGCATCTCATTTTAAAAAGAAAATTTCAGGGGGAAAAAAATAAATTTCAAATAAAGAACTTTGAAGCAAAATCCTCAACCTCAACCTCCCTCCTCATCCTCAACCTCCCTCCTCATCCTCCCTCCTCAACCACCCCATCCTCAACCCCCTCCTCAAACCCCCTCCTCCACCCCATCCTCATCCTCCTTCCTCAACCCCATTATCCTCAACCCCCTTCCTCAACCCCCCTCCTCAACCCCCCTCTTCATCCTCAACCTCCCTCCTCATCCTCAACCCCCTCCTCAACCTTCCTCCTCATCCTCCCTCCTTAACCTCCTCCTTAACCTCCCTCCTCAACCCCCCATCCTCAAACCCCCCCTCAACCCCCCCCTCAACCCCCTCATCCTCATCCTCCTTCCTCAACCCCCCATCCTCAAACCCCCCCTCAACCCCCATCTTCATCCTCCTTCCTCAACCCCCCTATCCTCAACCCCCTCCTCAACCCCCCTCCTCAACCTCAACCCCCCTATATTCAAACCCCCTCCTCAACCTCAACCCCCCTCCTCATTCTAACCCCCCTCCCCATTCTAACCACCCCTCCTCATTCTAAACCCCCAGCACCCGGTATATGCTAATGACGTGGCGCGCATGTGACGTCACATGCGCGGCGGGTCAAGGAGCGGAGGCCGGAGCAGAAGCAGGTAAGTGAGGGGGAGGTATTTAGGGGGGTTTAGGTTGAGGAGGGGGGTTTAGGGGGTATATGCTAATGACCTGGCGCGCATGTGACGTCACATGTGCGCCGGGTCAAGGAGCGGAGGCCGGAGCAAAAGCAGGTAAGTGATGGGGAGGTATTTAGGGGGGTTTAGGTTGAGGAGGGGGGTTTAGGTTGAGGAGGGGGGTTTAGAATGAGGAGGGGGGGTTGAGGATGAGGAGGGGGGAGGGAATATCGGCGTATAACACGCACACATCATTTGCCCACTATTTTCAGGGAGAAAAAGTGTGTGTTATACGCCGATAAATACGGTAATACAATACAATATACAATACAATTAAATACAATACAATACAATACATCCCTATATAATATACAATACATCCTATCTATCTAATATACATCCCCCAATCTATCTAAATAAATACCATAATCTAATATACATCCTATCTATATATATACATCACACAATCTATGTAATATACAATAAATACTATCTATCTAATATACATCCTATCTATCTATTATACATCCACCAATCTATCTAAATAAATACCATATTCTAATATACATCCTATCTATATAATATACATCACACAATCTATCTAAATAAATAACACAATCTAATATACAATACATTCTATGCTATCTATATAAAACACATACCCCTAGCTAACATACAATAAATGCAATCTATATATAAAATAATCTAATTCTAAGCTAAAATAAAATAATTAAGACCACTTACCTTTGCAGATGTCCATTCAGATCAGCCACCTAGGGAAAAAAAAAATGAGTGCAACACATTTAGAGTAACTAAATAAACATTCTAAACATTCTAAATATTCTACTCACCTTTCCGGCATGTCACGTCCTTCTTCTTTTACTCTTCTCCGGCGCGGCACCTGTTAAAAAAAACATAACATTAATACACATACATAAACATAAAAACAAAATAAAATAAACATAATCTACATTGTACTTACCTCCCCGTGATGTCTCCGGCCTCCTCTTCCTCTTCTGCCCCGCCCTGGAACCGGCTCACATCACGGACATCCCCGACACTAATGAGGCTCCCGGAGACTTTTCCAGAAGAAAATAGGCAATGGCGCCTTCTGATTGGTTGAAAACGCTGTCTATCAAATTCACCCACTCAGGAGGCGCCAATGTGTGAGCCAATCAGAAACGGATACACCCTAAAATCCAACTCTGATTGGATAATGCACCTGTCAATCTTTCTTTAAACCAATCACAAGGCGCAGATGCCTTCAGCCAATCACAATGGAATACACCCCTACAGGGTGATTGGCTGGAGGCATGAGCGCATTCTGATTGGTTGCACTGGCAGTAGCCAATCACAATGTAATACACCCCCACGTACTGATTGGTGAAGGCATTTGCGCCTTCTTATTGGCTATTGTCAATGTCAATCAGTATTACAACCAATGGAAAGGCGCAGATGTCTTCAGCTAATCACCGCATGGGGGTGTATCCCATTGTGATTCGCTGATGGCAATAAAGCCTTCGGATTGGTTCAAATAAAGATTGACAGGTGCGTTATCCAATCAGCGTGGGATTTTGGGGTGTATCCCTTTCTCATTGGTTCACAATTGGCGTCTTCTCATTGGCTGAATTTGATAGACATAGTTTTTAGCCAATCAGTAGCTGCCATTGCCAATTTTATTCTGGAACACCCCGTAGGAAGCTCATTAGCGTCTGGGACATCCGCCAGGGTGGATGTGTGTTGTTTTTTTGTTTTTTTTAAAGAGCGAATGCTTTCGGGGCACAACACGAGGAGGCCGGAGACATCCCGGGGAGGTAAGTACAATGTAGATTGTGTTGATTTTACTTTGTTTTATGTTTATGTATGTGTGCTAATGTAATGTTTTTTTTTAACAGGGGCCGTGCCGGAGAAGCAAAGATGGAGGATGTGACATGCTGGAAAGGTGAGTATAATATTTAGAATGCTTAGAATGTTTATTTATTTTCTGTAAATGTGTAGTAGTCATTTTTTAAATCTTTTTTTACCCTAGGTTGGTGATCTGAAGAAACATCTCAAAGGTAAGTGGTCTAAATTATTTATTTTAGCTTAGAATTAGGGTTGCTATTTAGAGATAGCATGTATTGTATATTAGATAGACAGGGGGATGTATATTAGATAGATAGTATTGTATATTAGATAGGGGGATGTATATTAGATAGGGGTGTATCATATTGTATGTATTGTATTGTATGTATTATATGTATTTCCTTTTCAGGTGTGTAATTTTCTTTTCTGTAGTTGGGGGGGATTGTAATGTATTTTTTTATTTTCTGTAATGTTCCTTTTTTATTTTTTGTGACTTAGTTTTTTTTTTTCTGTAATGTACATTTTTTATTTTTGGTGATTTTTTTATTTTTTATTTTATGTAATGTAGATTTTTGATTTTTGATGACATTTGTTTTTTTGATTTCTGTAATTACAGTGGTGGGGAGGGGGTTATTAGGGAGTAGGTAAGTAGTGTAGGTGTTAATAGGTTAGTATAGAGGGTGTTTAGTTGATATTTCATGTTTTATCGGGGGGTATAGTGCAGTGTAGTGTTTATACTTAGTGTTATGATTGTCCTTGAGGACCGAAATGACACTTATTTGGTTAATGTTGGGTTGTAACAGGCTCATAATGGTCATAATATACCCTTCTGGGACTGATGGGGTTAAATAGAGGCTTATGAGGGTCTGGATAGAATCCCATAAGTGACCGGGTTAAAATGGTGGAGTGCTTAAACTTTGGGTCATGAGGGTCCTAGATGACCCTCATGGCACTTATAGTGTTAATACATGCGTTCATTAGTGTGTTAGAGGGGTCTATATAGTGGAGGCACACAGTACACTCACATTGTGTGGCAAACAGCATTTCAACACTTTCTTTTATTGACCATCATTTTTTGACGGGCAGGTCGCTAGTTAGTAATAAAAATTATGAGCCATATAATAAATGCTGAAGAAACACTTTACTGTAGAGAAAACTGTGAATACAATGTATAGACCTTTTTAAATGCTCTTGATTATAAATCCAACTTCCTTTTGGGATAACAGTGTCCCTTTAAAGATACTAATCAGATTTTTTTTTAAATAAAGTCTAACTATAGATTTAGAAAATTACATTATTACTGACTTTTTTTTTGCTGATAATTACTCCACCAACAGATCCAAATATCTTACTGGCTTTTTCTGCAGTTTTTTTGCATTTTTGTCTACTTTTAGATAATTCAATATAATAAATAATAAAAATACAATAAACATAAGCTCTCAAAACCAGCTTAAAGGGATATGAAAGATTTATGGATTTTACCAGGTATATATATTTATTTTAATGTACTTTAAGATGTGTTAAGCTCTGCTTTGGTCTGCTCTGTGCCTGTTCGTGAAGGCACAGACTATGTAGTACTGACTGTGTAGTATAGTGTCCTGGCCTATCAGGGCTCACAGCATTCTGCAACATGTTGAATAGACATGGTCCCTGTTTCAGCCATACAGAATCTGTGTCCATATATGCTGCAGTGGGCAGACCCATTTAGGGACTGTCACAACCTACAATGATGATGGAGTATAGAGGATCCTAGTCCTCTTATCTCCTGTAGGTTTTAGACCTAAGTTTGGGCTGACTCTAGACCTATGGACAGTCTTTGTCGGTACAAAGGCATAAGTCCCAGCTTTTGGTAGTGTGCCTGGGAAAACCTGGAAGGGAGTCAGAACGATCTCCTCTACCAGCATATGCCCCTGGGTCAATAATACATTTGCACGCAAAGTCTTGATGAAAATTATGAACCATGTTTTATTTTAGAACAGCATATTTAACCACATCACACAAGAATAGGGGAAGTGGCTACCATTAGCCAGCCCCAAATGACGTCTGGCCAATCATGAAGGGGAACTGTGTGTGAACCAATAGTCCTCTCACAGGTCCGCCCACTAGGCGAGGCCAACTAATTCATTTGGGCTCTGAATCTCCAGGGCAAAGCATACCTTGGTTCTCTTGTGCCCATGCTATGAAGGCTGAGAAGCCTCAGGGCATCCAATTGTTTCTGGGTGCCTGCCTGTCTGCTCTCCAGCTGTGAGCTCCCCATTGTGTAGTACTCTGCTGGACACTTAGCTAATGGGATTGACAGGCCTTTGGGAACAAAGGAGGCCTGGCTGTATTCCACGGCTTCCCCTCTACAATATAATAACCTACTAATATAATAACATATTCATATTTACAAATATAACACCCAATGTTTCACCCACATACAACCAATATATCCCATTAGAGCCCTCACAGGATACCCATTACAATGAGCCTAAACATGGAAGGGATGGGAATATGCTAAGGGGTAAACTTTTAATACTTTATCCCCTAGACCACAAAATAACAATATAACCTTATAACAGTATAACAGGGGTCTGGGAGCCCCAAACCCCAAGGTATCGTCTCTTGTGTCAACAGTCTGTGACAGACATCTGTCCAAGTCCCAGATGACTGCCAAGTGAGCCATGACAATTACCCCCCCCAAGTACAGATGTAGGTATCCTGTACTCCAGGATGCCTATCTGGACTGACAGTCAGGGCTCTAGTTGGCGCGACAATCCATCTGCGTTCTGGTGGAATTTCCCTTTGCGGTGTTGTACCGTGAAATTAAAAGTTTGTATGGCTAAACTCCACCTCAGTAGTCGGCCATTCTCTCCAGCCACTTTAGATAACCAACAAAGAGGGTTATGGTCTGTGGTGACTGTGAACTGTCTTCCGTACAGGTAGTGCTATAGTTTGCGTATAGCCCAGACTACTGCTAAACATTCCTTTTCTATAGTTGCATAGGCTGTTTCTTGTTGCAGTAGTTTCCTACTAATGTAGGCCACTGGGTGCTCAACTCCCTGGTTGTCTGGCTGACTCAATACTGCCCCTATGCCATACATGGAGACATCAGTCTGTACCACGAAAGGGCGGTTATAGTCTGGGGCAGCCAGGACTGGGAAGCAGGTCAGAGCATCTTTCAGTGTTTGGAAAGCCAACTGGCACGCAGAAGTCCAATTCACTTCCCTGGGTAGCTTCTTCTTGGTGAAATCTGTCAGGGGTTCGGCTGTGCTGCTGAAATCAGGAATACATTTTCGGTAATACCCAGTAGTACCTAGGAACGCCATCACATGCTTCTTAGTTTTAGGGTGGGCCAAGCTGCCATTCCCTCTACCTTGGCTGGTTTGGGTCTTAACTTCCCATTCCCCACCCAATGACCTAGGTATTGCACTTCTGCTCTAGCCCATTGACATTTGTCAGGTCTTATGGTCAACTTAGCTTGGTGAATTGCCTGCATAATTTGGCTAATGTGCCTTATGTGGTCCTCCCAAGTCTGGCTAAAAATGGCTATATCATCCAGGTAGGCCTGGGCATACTCTTGGTGCCCTTGCAACAATGTGTCCACTAGTCTCTGGAAGGTAGAAGGAGCATTTTGCATCCCAAATGGCATTACTTTAAACTGGAAGAGTCCAAAGGGGGTGATAAAGGCAGACTTCTCCTTTGCAGTCTCTTCTAAAGGGATCTGCCAATATCCTTTAGAGAGATCCTTTAGAGAGTGGTTAAATATTTGGCAGTACCTAGCCGGTCCAACAACTTGTCCATGCGTGGAACAGGGTAGGCATCTGTTTTGGTTTTATCGTTCAGTCTACGGTAATCCACGCAAAAAAGAGTGGTTCCATCTTTTTTGGGCACCAATACCACTGGAGATGCCCAGGGTGCGTAATTCTGCCTGAATGTTGGCCCTAACTGCCTCTGGTACCCTGTAGGGGTGTTGCTTTAAGGGGGCACATTCCCCGGTTACGACTGGGTGGACAGTTAAGGGGGTACACCCTGGCTTGGTGGTAAACAGGGAGTGGAAGGGTTTTAAGCTGTGAGACAGCTGCTCTTTCTGCTCTGCGTCTAATTCCAGGGTCTGCTGGATACTTTCTCCTACTGTATCCTGGTCTGCTTTGTTTAGCATATCTGGGATCTGTCCCTCCTCTGGTTCGTCCTCTGTGGCCCTACAAATAGCTAGGAGGTGAGCTGCTCTCTGAACGTACACCTTAAGTCTGTTGATATGGGCAACTCTGGTGATGGCCCTATCCGGGTCTATCATTACTACATAGGCCTTGTTCCCCACTTTCTGGCTGATTGTGTAAGGCCCTACCCACTGGGACTGTAATGTATTCTGGGGGTGAGGTTCCAGCATAAGCACCTTCGTTCCCTCTTCCAGAATTCTATCACTGGTCCCTGCCTTGTAGTATTTCTGATCCCTCTGCTGGGCTTTCCTCATGTTTTGGCTGACTATTCCAGTTAGTCTGGACATGTTCTCTCTGAAGGCTAGTACATAGGTGGCCACTGGTATGGGTTGCTGCCTATACTCCCCTTCCCATGTTTCCCTAATTATGCTTAAGGGTCCTCTCACATGTCTCCCATACAGGAGTTCAAAGGGGGAGTTCCCTGTAGACTCCTAGGGTACCTCTCTATAAGCGAACAGCAAACATGGCAACAACCGTTCCCAGTCTGGTTCCTGGTCTGTAAAAGTGCGTATCATATGTTTAATAGTCCCATTCAACCGCTCACATAGACCATTAGTCTGGGGATGGTAGGGGGAAGAGGTAATATGCTTAACGCCACACGTGGCCCATAGCTGTTCCGTGACTTTGGCCATAAATTGTGGGCCTTGATCGGACAAAATCTCATGGGGAAACCCTGTTCTGGTGAATATAGTCACCAAGGCGTCTGCTACCTTTGGAGCTGTTATACTGGACAAGGCTACTGCCTCAGGGTACCTAGTGGCATAATCTACCAGGGTAAGGATATACTTCTTCCCCGTTCTACTGGCTCTAGCTAGGGGCCCAATGATGTCCACAGCTACCCTCTGGAAGGGTTCTTCCATTACTGGGAGGGACTGTAACTTGGCCCTGCTGTCCTTCTTGAGAGGCCTGTTCCTTTGGCAGGCATCACAAGAATGGAAAAACTCCTTTACATCCTTATCCAACCCTGGCCAGAAAAATATCTCTTTCACTCTACTCCGGGTTTTCTTCTCCCCTAAGTGCCCTCCCAGGGGTATTTCATGTGCTACTTGTAGCACCTTGCCCCTATATAGCTGGGGAACCACTAATTGTTTCCTGGGTTCTCTGCCTACCTCATTATTTATAGATACCGTGACACTATATAACAACCCCTTATCCCAGATAATGCTGTATAGGTCATCCACTCCTTTGCCTTGTGCTGCCCTGTCCCTTAAACCAGCCAAAGTCTCGTCTTTCTGCAGAACTGCCCTGATCTCCTCTCCCTTGGCCCATCCTAAAGTTAATGTATTAGCAAGCAATGGACTTACCTCAGGTCTTGGGTATCCCCTCTGCTCCTGGTATGCCTCTCCAGGGTGGTTGCTCTTGGCTTGAGCTCTGGTAATGAGCTGTACATATTGGCTCGTCATGTGGCCCAAATCATTGCCCAGTAAAACAACCGCTGGGAGCCCATCCATGACTCCCACTTCCTTGCTTTGGTTCCCCATGCCCCAGTCCAAATTAATGCGAGCCATGGGGATGGTTAACTGTTCTCCTCCTGCTACCATCAACCACATTTCCTTTCAGATAGAATCTGTAGGGCATACCCATTTGGGTAGGACTACTGTGACTGCTGATCCAGAGTCACGGTAGCCAGTAGCTTGGCGTCCTTGTAGCCACACGGCTTGCCTGTTGTTCTCCAGACAGCTTCTGCGGGTTCCTTACAGTATAGACCCCTGAATATCCTCCCTCTGCATCTGGCTCCCAAAGAGCTGCGTTGGAGCTCGCCGCCCCCTCAGTCCACTCCCCCAAATAATGTACATGGTGGTGGGGAGGTCCTCTAGTGTTTTTGGGTGTCTGAGGACAATCCTTAGCAAAGTGACCTCGTTGGTTGCAGTTGTAGCATTCTGAGCTCATTGGTTTGGCCCCCCATTGTGTCCTGGGAGCAGGCTGGGACTTGGTACCCCTGTGGTCAGATGTTTTTACTGGCCATGCCCAGGGCGCATTATGCATCTCAGGAGCTGATCGTGCTGGCACCACCTCTCTGGGGCCCCTACCCGTATTTAGGCTAGGTTTTGTTCCTTGGGACACTCTTTTGGCCCTGGTGCTGATAAACCGATCTGCCAGCGCAGCTGCTTGGTCTGCAGTGGTCGGTTTTTGATCTTGCAACCAGTCACTGACTTCTGAGGAGCAAATGTTCAGGAATTGTTCCATCAGTACCACTTCCAATATCTGTTCGGCTGTGATGGCTCCTTGTGTAGACCACCACTGGGTACAAGCTCGCCTTAACCTGCACATAACCTCCACATGAGTGTCAGCTGGTCCTTTGGTGGTGCCCCTGAATCTATCCAAAAATGTCTCAGGCGTCACAGTATATCTGCTCAGCAACACAGTGCACAAATATTTATAATCCTGGGCTTGTTCCCGTGGAAGGGCTCCACATGCCGCACTGGCCCTTCCTGTTAACTTGTTCAGCAGCAATTTGGCCCATTCTCCATAGGGAATATCTTGGACCCCACATTGCTGCTCAAACTCCTGAAGGAATTCGTCCATATTGTCCATACCATCCTGGAACTTCTTAAAGTTCTGGTATGCCATCTTAACTCGTGCTGGCAATTCCTCTGTGCGGCAACCAAGCCTTTGCTGAGCTTGATCCCGCTCCCCAGTGCGCTCCTGCCAGATTCTCTGGTAATGCTGGTCCAGCAATTTGGCCACCTCTTGTGCGGTCATCTCACTGGGGTATAGGTGTCTGGCTTCTTCATACCTCCTTGTTGCCTCTTTGGTGATGTCTTGCTCTGGTTGGGGTCTTGGAGCCGTGGTGGTCCCTCACCCAACTCCTCTGCTTCCCCTTGCTCTGCATCACTTTTTTCTCAGGGCTGCAATCATCCCCGCTCATTGGTCTCCCTTCCTCCTAGGGATTCCTTTCTGCTTCATCGCCTCCCTTAGCTCCGCTGAGGACCATTCCTCGTATTGCTGCTCCATTCTTGGTCTTTCTGTAGAGTCGTCCCACCGCTGCCAGCCAATTGTCACAACCTACAATGATGATGGAGTATAGAGGATCCTAGTCCTCTTATCTCCTGTAGGTTTTAGACCTAAGTTTGGGCTGACTCTAGACCTATGGACAGTCTTTGTCGGTACAAAGGCATAAGTCCCAGCTTTTGGTAGTGTGCCTGGGAAAACCTGGAAGGGAGTCAGAACGATCTCCTCTACCAGCATATGCCCCTGGGTCATTAATACACCTGCACGCAAAGTCTTGATGAAAATTATGAAACATGTTTTATTTTAGAACAGCATATTTAACCACATCACACAAGAATGGGGGAAGTGGCTACCGTTAGCCAGCCCCAAATGACGTCTGGCCAATCATGAAGGGGAACTGTGTGTGAACCAATAGTCCCCTCCCAGGTCTGTCCACTAGGCGAGGCCAACTAATTCATTTGGGCTCTGAATCTCCAGGGCAAAGCATACCTTGGTTCTCTTGTGCCCATGCTATGAAGACTGAGAAGCCTCAGGGCATCCCATTGTTTCTGGGTGCCTGCCTGTCTGCTCTCCAGCTGTGAGCTCCCGATTGTGTAGTACTCTGCTGGACACTTAGCTAATGGGATTGACAGGCCTTTGGGAACAAAGGAGGCCTGGTTGTATTCCACGGCTTCCCCTCTACAATATAATAACCTACTAATATAATAACATATTCATATTTACAAATATAACACCCAATGTTCCACCCACATACAACCAATATATCCCATTAGAGCCCTCACAGGATACCCATTACAATGAGCCTAAACATGGAAGGGATGGGAATATGCTAAGGGGTAAACTTTTAATACTTTATCCCCTAGACCACAAAATAACAATATAACCTTATAACAGTATAACAGGGGTCTGGGAGCCCCAAACCCCCAGGTATCGTCTCTTGTGTCAACAGTCTGTGACAGACATCTGTCCAAGTCCCAGATGACTGCCAAGTGAGCCATGACAGGGACTATTTGTTTCATTTTCAGCAAATAGAACTTTTAAGCACTTCTTAGTAAAAGTACATAAATACACATGTATATTATATCCCTAATGAAACCCAGAAACCTTCCATATCCATTTAAAGTATAATAAGATTCTTATTTCAAAGTACGGTGTAAATAAGCTTAAAAAATACTAATAAAGAAAATATTTTTTTATAAATAACAGAAATAGAGAGCAATATGCTTTGTTAGTTTAAAAATTATTAGATAAATAAGATTATGCTTGTTTCTGCCATGGTCGCTTTACTAAACAGAAAGGCACACTGTATGATTAAAGAAAAATATATATATTTATGAAAAACCAGAGTCTAAGAACATAATCAGACAAGATGAAGCTAGTTTTATCATAAAAAATAATTAAACATTGTCTCGGCACTGGGGGAATCCATGAGACTTTGGTGAAAATAGCATATGTGAGAATGGTGTTTATATTTCTGCAGAAACGGTGCTTACAGTTATTGTTTAGAAAGCTGCCTGGTTCTGAAATGAAGTGGGTAGGTTGCAAATGTCAACAGCTCCAATGATTTAACAAACACCCAGCCATGTCCCTTCTCACTTCACTGTTCAGTAGAAAAAAAGTTCCACGCGATGAAAGATATGCTCAAGTCAGACAATATCAAAACTATCTATATTGGAAACTTGGAGCCATATTCAATTTGAAGCCTGCATCTCACGGTATACAGGCTGTATGTCTGCGGGCTTGCTGCGGGCTTGAACTCTGCTACAATTATGATGCTATTCAATTGAACAAGCTCACAAGTTACGGGCCAAACCATGCACTTGTACGTTGCAGCTCAGGGCGGGAAGATGATCAATTAAGCAAAGCCGTAAGCACCCATTTCGAAACAGCCAAAAGAAAATGAGACGGCCATCATTACCGCAGTAAAACATGGAGGTTACATGTCAATTATTTAGCGTTTAGGGGTCCGATATGCGATGGGACTCGCAAACCCTCAAAATACAAAATAATAAAAATGAATGGCGATACTGTTCTAGTCCATATGGGTGGCCTGATATATATTAACTCATTGATTCCCGAGATCGATATAACCCTTTCCCCTTCATGTACAGTGCAGTATTGATTTTATATTTGCATTTACAGTGCTGCGAACAGGGGTTAAACCCCCTTTGCTGGTCCTCTCTAGTACTTGTAGGATTTTCTTCTACATTTGCCATTTACAGGTCTGAAAACATTTGCGGGCTTGGGGAATTGTAGCAATTTGCAATTTTAGCCATCGTAACTCTTGCGGACGGGAAAGATCAAAGGCTTCAGGAGGCTGTAAGTTCCGGTTTTAACAACCACAAAGTTTTCAAGGCCGTAACCGTAAACCGCTTGGAGCCCATAAAAAGTAACTTACGATTTATTAATTGAATCAGGCTCTTTTTGTTTAGAACAATTGTGAGGGTTTTACTAAAAACATGGTGCTTTAACTTTAAATTACATGGAAAACATATGTGAGATTTAAGCTACACGGCCACCCTAACAAGTTTGATTCCACTAAAGAGCAGTAAAAGCTGAAAATATATTGTACTAGTACTACAGGGAATCACTAGTACTGTAGTGAATAATTTCTGGGATCTTCAGAATTGTTTGTGCTGCATATTATAATAACCTAAGGCTCAGTATGCTAATTTGGGCTCATGCTTCATATGGATGGGGGGATTTAATCACTATAATAGTTGTGAGCATACGAGCTGTTGCTCACGCTTGAGGGCTTGCATAGCGAGCCCGCGGCCCTCGCCAAGCGAGGACCTCAGTTGCTGGCATGGAGCGCCAAAGGCGCTCCTTGCCAGCAACTGAGGCCCTCGCAAAATTTACGTTGTAATGCAAACAAAATACGAGACACGTTACGACCCATTACGACCTGGCAAAAAACGGCCGCAACACGCGCACATCAAAACATGAATAATACACATACACACAACAAATACATAAAAAGCTTACTTACAGGAAGAGGGAGCATCCAGCACCTCGAAAACTAAAGTTACACCTCATTTTAACTCAAATTAAAAGAGTTTAGACACTAACAAATTCTCTAAGCGAGAGAAAAAATGGCAGCCGAAAAAAACAAAAACGAGGCTACAGCAATCTAAAGACGCAAAACACCACCAAAAACCTACGTATTTGCCGAAAAACACCTAGGAGATTAGAAAACAAGGATGCAACCCGCGCAACCACATTACAAACACAACAAATACAAACAACAAACACATAAAAAGGTTACTCACAGCAAGGGGGGGCACCGAGGACCTCTGCAAGTGAAGTTACACCTCCATTTAAGCACAAATTTCGGAGTTTAGAAACCCAAAAATCACCTAAGCGAGAGAAAAAATGGCTGCTGAACAAAACTAAAACGAGGCTACAGGTCCCTAAACACGCAAAACACTACCATAAACACGCAAAACACCAGCAAACAGCTACATATATTCCGAAAAAGCCCACCAAACAGCTACGGATATTCAGAAAAACTTGCACGACATAGATAACGAATATTAGGAAAAAACATAGAAAATGAACGACGCTATATCAGCCACATTATATACACCAAACACCCTTAGCTCACTTACAATTTCATTGCCGTCATTTTTTGACGGGCAATTCGCTAGTGCTATAATAAAACTGGGCGTAGGTTCTGATTATGTGTTTACAAAAACAGCGTGCTGATTAGCACATCAAAACAGGTAATTGGTATTCATGAGCTTAAGAATACAATGGGTAATACAATATATAGCCAGATTTCAGACTTTAAAGGGCCAATAAAAATGCAAAAAAATCTGTAAATAAAATGGTTTAAAATAAATGTTAACCTGCCTGATGTGCTAGGTATATATACATTTCCTTCCCGTCATATGACACATATTCTTTACATGGAAGTCATCTGGTAGCTGTGTAATGAGTTGTGACTTATCTCCCCCTATCATTTGGCTTTGATCAAGGTCTTTTTTTTTGCTGCCAGACTTTCCAAAAAACATATCAAACCAACCAGATGAAAGGAATGCAAGTCACAGCTCCTGAATAATTAATTAGCTACCAGATATCAGTGGCTTTCATACAAATAATTGGAGTCATGTGATAGGAGGGAGGTGGAGTCCCAGCACCTCAGGTAGGTGAGATTAATTTTAAAACGATTTTATTGACAGATGGGTTTATTGTGAACTTTATAAACACACATTTCTTAAACTAACAAGTGGTTGGCTAGATACTCAAAAACCCTTTACCCTGGTGCTCATACTTGCCTTTTATGAATGTCTTTAAAATACTATTTAATTTTTAGGTAACAGGGTCACCAAAATTGCTGAAATAAAATGCTAAAAAAAAAAAAAAAAAAAAGCAATTTTTGGGTAAGGAAACTGGGAATACCATTGGTGGACATAAAACTCAAGCCTTACAAAATGACTTGTTATGTCAGCAGATTCCCTCTTTGGTCTGTCTATTATGGAAAGTTATAATGTGCTAATATTCAAAATAAGATCAAGAACTGAATTAATAAAGTAGGTGGAAGTCCCTATCAATGTAAGAAGGAGAACACATTGCGTTTTCAATGCCCGACTTATCAGCAACTCAAGGATTTAAGCTCAAGGCTTCCTATCAACCAACCCCACAGCCAAAATCCATTCATTTTTAAGGAACAAACATTCACTTCTTTTGAAGACAGTCTGGAAAGTTATTAATACAAAGTACTGACTCAGAAGACAGGACGTTGCTTATCTTTTAATGCATCATTTTGTGACGTCTGTTTCTCTTATATATTCCATTAAGTGCTCTCTTATGAAAAAATAAATCATTGCAAAACGGTGAAGAGCAACTGACAGCAACCAATGGACTCCTTGAATTGGTGAACTTAAATCAAATGGACTTGTCACTTCCACAATTCTGGTGTTATGTTAGAGGAAAATTACAAATTTATTAGATTTTATATAAAAGATTTTGTTCTAAACTCCAGTAGATCATTCTTATGATCTACTTTTTTTCTATGGGTGGCACTTGTTAAATAATATTTATTCATCAAAGATAATAGTGATAAGACACATGTAAAAGTGATTTGAGAAACAATACACTATTCCACAAAAATAATCTTTGTTGAGTGATAAGAGGCTTGTGAAGTATGTAGCAAAATGCAAGAAAAGGCTGATTGTATCATATGAAAGTTAATCTTAGTCTGCTATTCTGTCTGTAGCTTGAGGGGAGGGCTTTTTTTATAGGGCTATTGAGTTCTCTTGTCAAAGGGCTATTTCAGGATAACATTATTAACAGATCTTATGCGTGTCCAATGTTCCTCTTACATTTCTAAACCCTTTACAAACAAAGGCAAATTTATTTATTTTAAAATTTGTAAAAAAAATTGCACATTATCAATGAATATCTTCAAACGAACATGCAATAAATATGATATTTCAGTGATCCTCTGTTATTGTAAATATTTACTCAAACTGGGCGTGTGCCTGTTCCCCCATAGTCCATAGGCACAGGAGCCAAAAAAATCTGGGGGTGTGAAGCTTGATTAAAAGAGCCAAAAAAACTGTTGCCATGAATGTTGCAATTCAACTCTACTCTCAGAACAGGCAGCCTCCAAGGAAAGAGAGGGTGAGCCAAGCAACAAGTATAAAGAAAACATACAATAGTGGAGCACTAGACAATCACATATATAGTTGTGAGCGTACGAGTTGTTGCTAACGCTGCGGGCTCGCGTAGCGAGGGACGCGGCTCGAGCAGCGGCTCGCGCAGCGGCTCGCGCAGCGAGCCAAGGCCCTCGCAAAGCGAGGGCACTGCCCGAGGGTCTCAGTTGCTGCAAGGAGCGCCGAAGGCCGTAGGCGCTCCATGCCAGCACCTGAGGACCTCGCAACGCGAGGGCCGCAGTTGCTGGCATGGAGCGCCAAAGGCGCTCCATGACAGCAACTGCGACCCTCGCAAACTTCACGTCGCAACCCAAACAGTACGACACACACATTACGACACTCGCAAACAACATACGACACACGTTCACACACATTACGGCCTCGCAACACTCGGACGCAACTCGCGAACATTACAAAATGTAAAACACAATACATACACACAGCACATACATAAAAACATTACCTACACCAAGAGGGAGCACCCAGAACCTCAAAAATGCAACTTAGACCTCGATTTTACTCCAAATAAAAGAGTTTAGAGACTAAAAAAAAATCTAAGCGACAGAAAAAATGGCCGCCAAACAGCATTAGCTATCTTACAATTTCATTGCCGTCATTTTTTGACGGGCAATTCGCTAGTCACATATATAGTTGTGAGCATGTGCGTCACGTCATTAGCATTAGCCGGGCCCCGACACAGCCGGAAGACGAGAGGAGGAGTGGAGGAGCAGCTGGTGATGGAAGGTAAGTGAGGGAAAAGGGAGAGGGGGAGGTAATTAGAGATGCGTAAAATGAGGAGGGAGGTTGAGGACGGAGGATGAGGAGGGGGGTTGAAGTTGAGCAGGAGGGTTGAGGTTGAGGAGGGGGGTTGAGGAGGGAGGGTGAGGAGGGGGGTTGAGAGAGGATGAGGAGGGGTTTGAGGTTTAGCAGGGGGGTTGAGGATGAGGAGGGGGGTTGAGGGGGGGTTGAGGAGGGGCTGTTGAGAAGGGAGGATGAGGAGGGGGTTGAGGAGAGAGGATGAGGAGGGAGGATGAGGAGGGGGCTTGAGGATGAGGAGGGCTGTTGAGGAGGGGGGTTAAGAAGGGGGGTTGAGGAGAGAGGTTGAAGAGGGGGGTTGAGGAGAGAGGTTGAGGAGGGGGGTTGAGGAGAGAGGATGAGGAGAGAGGATGAGGAGGGAGGATGAGGAGGGGGTTGAGGATGAGGAGGGGGTTGAGGAGGGAAGTTGAGGAGAGGGGATGAGGAGGGGGATGAGGAGGGGGTTGAGGAGAGAGGATGAGGAGGGAGGATGAGGAGAAGGTTTGAGGATGAGGAGGGCTGCTGAGGAGGGGGGTTGAGGAGGGAGAATGAGGAGGATGATAAGGGAGGGGGAGGGAAAAAGACATGAGGGAGAGGGGGAAAGAGACACAGGGAAGGGAGAGGGGGTGAAGAGACACAGAGGAGGGAGCGAGGGGGAAGAGACACAGGGGAAGGAGAGGGGGGAAGAGACACAGGTGAGGGAGAGGGGGGAGAGACACAGGGGAGAGAGAGGGTGGACACAAGAAAGAGGCACAGAGGGCACACAAGAGGGACACAGGGGGCAGCACATTTCCCACCCTCGGATTATACTCGAGTCACTAAGTTTTCCCAGTATTTTGTGGTAAAATAGATGCCTCAGCTTATACTCGGGTCGGCTTATAATCGATGGAATGTAAGTGAGGGGAAAGGGAGAGGGGTTGAGGAGGGGGATGAGGAGGGAGGATGAGGAGGGGGGTTGAGGAGAGAGGTTGAGGAGGGGGGTTGATAATGAGGAGGGAGGAAGGTGGGGGTTGAGGATGAGGACGGCTGTTGAGGAGGGGAGTTGAGGAGAGGGGTTGAGGAGGGGGATGAGGAGGGAGGATGAGGAGGGGGGTTGAGGATGAGGAGGGCTGTTGAGGAGGGGGATTGAGGAGAGAGGATGAGGATGGAGGATGAGGAGGGGGGTTGAGGATGAGAAGGGAGGATGAGGAGGGGGTTGAGGAAGGGGGTTGAGGAGGGAGGATGAGGAGGATGATAAGGGAGGGGGAGGGAAAGAGGGAGAGGGGGGAAAGAGACATGAAGGGAGACGGGGAGAAGAGATACAGGGGAGAGAGCGAGGGGGAAGAGACACAGGGGAGGGAGAGGAGGGGAAGAGAGACAGGGGAGAGAGAGGGGGGACACAAGAAAGAGGCACAGATTGCACACAAGAGGGGGGCACAGAGGGCACAAGACGGACACAGGGGGAAGCACATTTCCCACCCTCGGCTTATACTCGAGTCACTAAGTTTTCCCAGTATTTTGTGGTAAAATAGATGCCTCGGCTTATATTCAGGTCGGCTTATACTTGAGTATATATGTATATATATATATATATATATATATATATATATATATATATATATATATATATATATATATACACAGTTACCCCCAGACTACCCACACTATATCTATCTATCTATCTATCTTTAATCTATCTATCTATCTATCTATCTATCTATCTATCTATGTCTTTTTTTCTGTCCTTCACTTCTTTTGTTACTTGTTCTAGATCTTGTTCTTGATGTCTCTATATATGTATAAATATGAGTAATATACACTTTCTTATTTAATAGCAACATAAAAAGGACAAACTTGAACATTGGACTTACGAGGCTGAAATTTAATATGGCCCATAATTAGCACTCAAATTTGCTTATTATAGGGAGTGGCCTACCTAGGTGCTGCTATCCTCATCCTATTAAAGCTCACTGACAATAGACTGTGTACAGAAAAAATCCTACTACCTCTACTCTTCATACACAGATATTCTTGAATTTTTATTGCCACTATAAAACTACCTTTTTTAATTTCCTAAAATTAAACAAATAATTCGGTGATGATCAAAAATATATCACTGATATATATTTTGTATTGGAGTTGCTACACACAACGTTAAGTTACAAAAATTCAATAGAGATTATTGCAAGTGTATATTATCATCCAAATAAAGTACATAAAACTAAATAGATACATAGGTATATTATATTCCTAGTTAAAACCAGAAACCTGTGAATGTCCTGTGCTTGAGTAACATCAGGGCTGTGGGTCATAATCTTGGATTATAGGAATGGTGCTTTCCTTTACACCTTTTTGAATTTTAACACTGACAGACAAAATACAGATTGCTTTTGTGCTGCCTGAAACACCAAACTACTTTCCGTTTTATATTTGCATCCTGATTTAAAATCACTGTTTAAAACAGAACATGAGTTTAATTTTTCTTAACTATTAACCCTCTTGCAAAGGCGTTTGAGCCTCAATGTGGTTCGACAATTCATCAGTTAAAGAAGAAATCTGGCTGTACTGTAAGTCGTGGAACATTCTGCTATTAGGAAGAGGTTATATGCCATAAATGTTATAGCACATTCACAGCATGACTGCTCTGTAATGACAAAGAAAATCTGCTCCTTGTGAATTGGTTTCCAAGATTGTACTTTAAATGAATTTAATGAACATAGTAATTCACTTGCATTCTATGGCAAATACTACCTTTGTGTCAAAACAGAAACCATATGTTTACAGTAGGTGCAAATTAGATTTCATTAGTCATGAATTGAACATTTCAGGGTTTTTATTCCCAGCTGGTTGTAAGATTGTATCTACTGTCATTTCTTACCGAATCTAGAAAAATATGTATTGTATTCATTTCAATATAAAACAGTGTGGTGTAGGTCCTGGGCTTGTGTGAATTGACTTTGATATTCCCCTCCTGCTCCTCCCAGGATGATGTCCTGAAAGCCTGACTACTGGGACTATGTCAGCCATATTGTTTTTTGTGTGCCATGTTTTACTGTCAGCCATCTTGTTTGTGATAAGCTATGTTATACTTGTTACTATGTTATGTACAGGTATTGATGGATGGATGAAACCAGTCATGTTTGGTCTCTAAATGCTGCATGTTCCCCAGAGAGTTCATTAGTTTGTTACTATGGACTCCTGGGAATGTGAGGTACAGTGTATAAGATGCCCGGTTGAGAGGGGTTTAATACTTCTCAGATTGTTCTGGCAGGTGCCAGAGGATAATACGTATGCTGCAGTGAATAGGGTAACAAGGTGGGATTGACTGCTATTGTTCTAAAGTCAACATAGGGTTGGTATCACTTTAAGACTCGTCTGTTTAGCTTACAATTAGATGACCACGGTCAGTGGTTTGATCTCTGTATGAGCTGTCAAATGGGATGCTATCAGGGCTCAAATCGCTGATCACGCCGCATAGACTTCCATGAGACCTGGGGTAGTGAATAGAGCAGTCAGATATGATGCAATTAGACTCTCACAAATTTTGCTATGGCCATTTATGACCCATCAAGCTAAATGGTGGTTTATTGAGAAACCTATGGAAATATAAAATTGGAATATATACTTTGGTACATAGGAAAATAAATTAAGAGTTTAAACCCACTTAATGTGATTACATCAGGAATGAAAGGTTGGCAACAAGTAAATAAACAATAGAATTTGATTAGAGTACCCTCACCAGTGACCCCTATACATTTTATCTATTGAAAATATTTATTCAATGGTGGAAGAATAAAAAACTATAGGGAACTACAAGAAGAGTACCAAGTTTTGAATATAAACTAATTAATATATAACACTATAACCAGTAATTTAAGCCAGTCTGATTATATTATTGAGGAAGATAGAGAATTATCTAAATCTGAAATTTGGGCTGTTCAATAAGATAAGAAAATCTAAATATCCCAATGCTATAAACTATTAAGAGACAAATTTTAGACTGATAAAACCACAAGAATGATAGAATGAGAAACAGAATTTTAAGAAAACTGGGAAAGATCAAGTTGGCTTAAAGCATGTGAACTTACTGAAAAATCTAGAAAATGCTTAACCTATGTAGACATTCAATTTAAAATAACCCAAAGGTGGTATAAAGTTCCATATATATTAGCAAACATTTTCTGATTAGTGTTGGTGGAATTGTGGAGAGGAAGGTACTCATATTCATATATGGTGGAAATGTTTAAAAACACAAACTCTTTGGCAGTTATGTATAAAACACTTATCAACTATATGCGGTTATAAAATAGAATATGTCTCCTCAAATGATTTTATTTCATATATTCCCCCCCAAAATTAAACTCTATAAACTATCTAATAATTTAAATTTTAATTGTAACTAAATGGATAATTACAAGTAATTTGAAAAAAATTAAATAGAGCAGTCAGCGAGCTTGTTAGCCATTGTCAAAAAATAACACAGAGATCCAGGGAGAGCAGTTGTGTTATGCAACCCTGCTTTGATCTCTGATAGCTAAGCTCAATGATCCCTATTCACCCTTATAGCCATAAGAGTATTTGTGCAGGAGAATTTGAAAAATTCATGGAAGCCTAGACCGGACTGAAAACCAAATATGCCCAATTTTTCTCACTTTAAGGGGGAAATGGGCCTCCAGATGTGGACTCCTTGCTCACTGTTTCTTAGGGAGTATAGCTGCAATTTACTGATGAGGCCCAAGAGAAGCCAAAACGTTCCTCTGGGTTTTGCTGTTCTTCTGTTCAGGGTAGAATTGCATGGTATTTTGAGCTGGATCACTCTTTTGACTAAGACCAGCCTAATATACTACAATATATTTCTCCCTGTGAGGGGCACAAGTGAGCTAAAAGAGGCTGCTCTCTGAGTAGGTAACTAGACATGTAGAATAAACCTATTTAGGAATTGTTTGTTCTCAGATGAGAGCCACTGACTTTTTTTTTGTTTGCTATTTACCTTTAAAGCACCTGCTGACTGGAGATACATAGTCATCTTCCCCAGTAACAACCAGGAATCTTGTGCTTGAATGTAACTTGGTCTCCCACTGGCTCTGCAGTTTAACACTACCCGCCATAGGTGAGGCAGTGCCGGACAGTAGTTCAGGCTTCCCTGCTATTTTAGATAACCTGTACCAAAATGCATGTAACTGAGTCTGGCGTGATCCCAGACCATCTAAGTAAACCCTGGCCACCTCAGAATTGGCTCAGATCACCGCAGAGCCACCCTTTCATGGGAACCGGGACACTGATATTGGGATCCCCTTAAAGGAACAGTTACCTAGGGGAGACTTATGGATAGTCATGTACACTATCAGACAGGTAGTCTGCAGACTCATGATTGGCAGATACTCCCTGGAAAGCCTGGGACAAAGGTAAACTTAAATTAGTTACAAGCTAGTTGACAAGCTCCAGGTCCAAGGGATTTGACTGTGTGGGATGGATAGTCATCCCTTGTGGCTAGGGTGTAGGCTGATGGAGATTGGTGAAAGAGCTGTTGACCAAGGATATGAGAATAAATATGATTGGATAATGTTATGCATAAATATTTTGTACCATCAACAATAAACAGTTGTCAGCTTCAACGTATATAATTGTGTGTTTTATTCTGGGGGAACATAATAATTCTAAATACTGGAATTATTACTACAGATTCTGCCTGGAAATATACTCTTAACCACTGAGAGTACCCCTGTTAAGCAGTCTTCCTGTGCTTCCTGGGTATCTGTGGTGATTCTATGCTGTACTGGGTTCATTCCAGCTAGCAGGAATAACTAACAAATCCCACGAACTCTGTCTCTCTCTTTGTGCACCCTCTCTCTCTCTGTACACCCTCTCTTGTGTGTGTGCATTCTCTCTTTCTCTGTGCCCTCTCTCTGGACTCTGTCTGCTCTGTCTCTATCCCTCCCTCCCTCCCCTCTCTCTCTCCCTCCCTTTCTTCCTTTCTCTCTCCCCTCCCTCCCTTTCTCTCCCCGCACCCTATCTTTCTCTCCCCCTCTGCCTGCCTTTCTTTCTCCCTTTCCCCTTCCTCTCTCCCTCCCTCCATCGCTCTCCCTATCCCTCCCGCTGCCTCTCTCTCTTCCCCTCCTTTTCTCTCTCTCCCTCTCTCTCTCGGTCTCTGTAACACCTGCAAGAACGGATCTCACAGGCCTTTCTCAAAACTGATAACTATTATAGGTGAGTGTTTGAATATCTGAAGACTGGGGGAAAGCCTTGTGGAGTGTGGTAGAGAATTCAAAAGAGTAAAGGCTAATCCTGTTAAGCAGTCTTCCTGTGCTTCCTGGGTATCTGTGGCGATTTGGTGCTGTTCTGGGTTCATTCCAGCTAGCAGGAATAACCAACAAATCCCACAACCTCTGTCTCTCTCTTTGTGCACCCTCTCTCTCTGTACACCCTCTCTTTTTTGTGTGCGCTCTCTCTTTCTCCTTACAGGTGGGCATGGAAGGAGTAATGATGGAAGACAAGAGGTGCAAATCAAAAGCAGAGAGGAAAGTGCAATTCAGGGCATTTATTTTATGAAATAGGAGTTGAGAAGTTGGGAAGAAGGAGTCTTATTGAGAACTTTGCATGCTAAATTTAGTATTCTGTATTTTATCTTCAAGGAAAAACAGAGCCAGTGTAAGGTCTGGCACAGAGGAGACACTGATGATGTTTGTGTGGTGAAGCCCATTAGTCTGGGTAAACTGTGAATCTGGGCAAATTATAGCCATGCCTATAATAGTTTGTATCTTGAGTAACGCCTGCGCACCTTGCGCCTGCATGCAAGAGCCACACTACAGCACCTGCAAGGCAGAGGGGTAGAAAGAGAAGGAGGGGGAGAGGGTGAGAACAGGAGGAGGGGAGCAGAGAGTGAGAGAAAGGAGGGGGGAGAGGGTGGAGGAAGAGAGGGAGATGGGAGAAAGAGAGAGAATGGGGAAGAAGAGAGGGAGGGGAAGAAGAAAGGGATGGAAGGGAGTGAGGGGAGGAAGAGAGGGGGAGAGAGGGGGAGAGAGAGGGAGTGGGAGAAATGGAGGAGGTGAGAGGGTGGGGAAGAAGAAAGGGAGGGGAAGAAGAGAGGGAGGATGATAGAGGGGAAAGAGGGAGGGGTAAGAGAGGGAGAGAGGGAGGGGAAGAAGAGGGGGGAGAGGGAGGGGAGGAAAAGAGGGAGGAGAGAACGAGAGGGAGGGGAAGAGAGAGTGAGGGGAGGGGGAAGAGAGAGAGGAAGGGGGCAAGAAAGAGAGAGAGGAAGTAGAAAGAGGGATGGAGAGAGGTGTAGGGATAGAGAGAAAGAGAGGGGGAGAGAGGGAGGGGTGAGATAGAGATAGAGGGGGAGAGAAAGAGAGCGAGGGGGTGGGCACAGAGATAGAAAGAGGGCACAGAGAGAGAGAGGGTGCACAGAGAGAGGGATTGTGTGCACATAGAAAGGGAGAGGGCACACAGAGGCAGCACAGAAAGAGACAGAGAGACAGCACAGACAATTAAACATAACATATATGACATTTATGACATAAGTTACAGTAGTTACAGTAGTAAAATATTCTCTGGTAATACAGGTATTCCTCCAGTTTATCAGTTTGCTTGTGGGTGTGACTCCCCCCCCCCCCCCCAAACACACATAATGAAAACTCTGCTGCCAATCAATATATATACCATCTATGGTCTACTTTGTGATTAATAATTTGTATTTTTGACCATTTGTGCTTAGTTCCCTGAGTTTGGAATCCTATGATTGTTCCATCCTAAACATAGCCCGATCACCCATCCTAGTATCCAGTATAAAGCATAGTTATCCCATGTGCATAGCATAGAATAGCATAGTGACCAAACCAAATACAAATAATATTTTTTACACTGGTTAAAGTTTAAGTTTTTAATCATGGATTACTGGTTTTATGGACACCAATGTCTAGCATCAGGTCAGTATCAGTCAGCTAAAGGACCACTATAGTAAACTTTTTACTAATTAAACGTGATAACTGGCAGAATATTTTTGTAACAGCATAGCCTTTACGTATTCAACCATTTCATGTAATTATTCTTCACTGTGGTGTTGTAGTTTAGTTACTGAACGTTTTTTTATTAAGCTGTTTAAGGAAGGCGTGACTTTGGAAAGCAATGAGTTTTTCATCAGTCCTATTAAAACCCACTGGGAGTATTAGATGCCATTGGGAGCATTAGCTGCCATACAAGCTTTCTCATGTATTCATAGTCTCATCAAGCATGTGGAAGAACAGTAGAAGCCAAAACGACAGAAGTATAAATGAACATAAAATGTGGTCTTTGAAGGTAAAGGCATTTCTGCAAACTAGACACATCTCTGTTTGGCGTAAACTCTACAAACATATTTTTTTATTCTTTATATAAATTAGCAATGATTTTACAATTCACTTGCTACTTGACTGCCTGAATTATTAGGAACATTAATTGTTCTTGCTGGAAAAGCAATTTTACATAAAATTATTTAATGAGCTTTCTGTATTATAGAAAAACAACTTCATTCAACAGTTTTAATTCACTTTCTGAGAAGATGTTGCTGAAAATATCGGAATGATTTAAAGCATCATTTTGAAGAATTTATATAGGGATGGATCTAATGAATGATATTGTGTTCATGCTTTGAGGACATCTTTGCATTAATGATACAGATTTTTAAGAACAACAGAACCTAGTTACAGTAAATATGTGTTTGTTTATCAAAGGATGAAGAAACTAATATTTGAGATTGAGCGCCACAGAATTTTTATATTTTGGACAACTATAAATGTACACATGTCTGAGGTTGATGTGCCACAAGCAGACAGTGACAGTGAGAAACGAGGACTTCTTAGAAGCAACTGAAGTGTAAATTTGATATCACAATTTCTCTTAGGAGAATAAAACTAATTTTGCCACGTAGTTAAAAACATTTAACTTTTAACTGAAACTCACCTTTCTTCTAGCTCATGTATTAACCCTGTTCCAACAAATACAGTATCCTATTAAATCATCCCCCTACAACCCAAACCTCCCCCATCCTAGCCCAGCTTCCTGTCTATTAACTTTACCTTTACAAATGTCTAACCATTATCTACAAATATATATAAAGCTTTGCTCCTCAATTCCTTGCTTCAATAATCGCCCACATGTTCGAGGAAGCACAGGAAGACTGCTTAACCCATCTCAGCTTTCGCAATTCATTCCAACCCTTTGCCATCCCACTTCTATTCTTCCTCCACCTACATTGAAATAAAATCCCACTTCATGACAGACAGTCTCCAACTTGACCCACTCCACACCTCCCTGAAGACTCACTTCCTCTCTCTTTCCATGCCTGATACAACTTAGATCTGTTCACCCTACTGTTCTTGATCTCTCCTCCTGATCTGGCCCTTCACTTTATATTCAGCCTATTATCTATATTTATATTATAAAATATTACCCTATATATCAGTGGCCTTAAACGGCTGATCGTTAGCTTCAGAAACAAAACAGAATGAGGAGAGTTAAACAGATTTAACATACTACTACTATTAATTGTAGTTTTAGATAGATTATTGACAAAGTTTGGGGGATTCTGTAACTCCAAAATCAAGTTTTTTAAAGTAAATTTTAAAAAGCATGAAAAGCAAGCTATACCTTGTAATGATCTAAAGCAAAACAATATTGATGAAATCACTATTGTTCAAGTACTCTGGATCACAAATTATCCATCTATACAATGTTGAAAAACTCAGGAATGATTTATTGTAAAGAAAAATGGCTACAATATACAGACATTTTTTTTAAAACCAAGTTCTTCGCAGTGTCCCTTTAAATGTACTCTGTTAAAATCAATAAAATACATCCAAATTTAGTGTGATATCACCCTTTTAAAAATGGTCTGGATCTCAAAGACAGCCCCATGGACATTAGGAGGTAACCAACCGAGCTCCAGATCAAACGTTTGAGAGCCACTGCTCTATATTCCAAATTAAAGTCTGTACCATGTGGTCATTTCCTCCCAGCCGTCTGCAGCGATAAGGTATGGTTAAGAAGGATCTTTAATTTGTACCAGTAATATTGTGGTCTACTGTTTAGAAAATTCATGTAATCTCAAGTATTTTGGGATCACTATGAGAGAGTTACCTCGTCGGCTATATGAACATATTTGTAATTTGTAATATCCCAAAGATTTGGAAAAACATTTTCTGACCAAACAAGACTCTAAGCCTGTCTTAAAATGCTTGATATTACAGAAGATTAATTTGGGCATTAAGAGGGGTGATATTGAGAAATATCTTTTGAAGGCAGAATTCCGTAGGATAATAATGTTGAATACAATTATGCCAAATGGGATGAATGAAAACAGTAATTTTGTGGTCTATAGTTGAACTATTTTAACAAATGTCAAGATTATTGAACCAATTCAGTTTTAGATAAAAAAAAAATTTATAAGTTGCAATCTTGTAAATCATGAAGACAAGTAGACTATTATAGTTTTCAGTTTTTTACAAGATGGTAATTTGGGAACCACTAGAATCCTTAACTGTTGCAAGATGATGGTAAGGGACGAGGAGAGAAACATTTTTTTCGAACTTAGGCCTTTCTTATTTCCCTTTTTTCGAATGGAAATAATGTGAGACGATTAATTATGGTAATATGTCTTTCAAATACAATTTTTTGATCTAAATTTGTCTTAAATACTTAGGCCCTCATTCTATTATTGGCCGTAAATCGTCCGCAAAGCTGCAATTCCTTGTGGGTCTCCCGTTACCTTGCAATTCAAATAGACGGCGCCGCAAGGCTATCCCCTTACGGCCGGCCGTATATCTTGCAACCGGCCGTAAGCTCAGAAATCTTTTGAAGCAAAAATAAATTCAAGACGGCACTGTAAAGCTCTGTAAATGCTAGGGATCATAATGGGGGACATGAGGATTAATAGCAATCCCCTCTCAAGCTTGCACATCAGCCCAAATCCGAGATTACATTAACTGTTTATTTTCCGGCCGCAGCGTGGGCGGGTCTGAGGTGCTCCAAGCCCTCTGGACTTTTTACATGGATATGTAACATAAATTTAAAAAAAATGTATTTACGGATTTGAGTGTAGGGGAATGTTGTGCTATGAATGCTAACACCTACAATCACTTTATAGTCTCCTCAGAGTGCAGGATGGCTTTATTATGGCTTTATAATGTGCTTAATTGTGTGCCTGCGGGACCTTTTTGCTGCAAGTAAGCTGCGGCTCGGTTTTAGCCTTGCAGAGAGGGTTCCCGGAGCAATTGAATAGCAACCAGGATTTTCTTGCGGTCGAAACGCTTGCTGCCGTTTAAGATCAATGGCTTTCCTCCGGCGCGTGCGGCCGCAAGGGATAACAAGGCGCCGGCCGGAAGGGAATAGAATAGGCAAATAGCTTGCGGCAGGTCCTTGCGGCCCCGCATCTCCTACGGCCGATAATAGAATGAGGCCCTTACTGTATAGACATGAAAAAATATAGTGAAGCTGAACAAGTTGTCTTTTTAATGCAATGTAGATATAGATAATTAGATGTGGAGCCAAGGTGATTATTTAATACTCTGGATATGTGTATCTGGTTGTCATTAGCAGTGTGTAGCTGTGCACATTTTTCAGTCGTAAGAGTGCAATGATAATACTTCTTGCTACAACACTGCCTATGTATAAAATATTTATCTTAAACTTCAGACATATCAGTACTTAAGTAATGAGTTTACTAATATTCTGATCTCACTTACATAATTACCAGTCACAACATTTTTTTCCTTTTCAAAAATCATCTTTTTGAATTAAGGATATTGGGGGACATTCCAGATATTATTTAATTGATCTTGGTCTTTTTAGTTGAGTTTATATATTATCATTAGGAACAGGCTAACAATATGGATTCTGCAACTTAGAAGTTCATTGTTTGTCTTATGGAAAAGATGTAAAGAAGTAAGATTTTTTACATATATTTTATAGAATCTGGTTTTCTTTATATGCATTTCTTGTAGGTGGTAAGTATACATAGATTTTTAATCTGAGTTTTCATAAAGGTCACTTTCATCATGGGTCTAATATTTAAAATATCTGTTATTAATTTTAGTTACATATAATTGCACTTTAATTCAGTTTTCAATGTATTTATTATTTGAACCATTAATATCATTTATTTGGTATTAACTTGGGCACATCAATATGAGGTGTGGTTTAGTATGGTTTAGTAATGCATGGTGGACACTTTAGCAGTATTAACTCCATATGGAGATGATCGGCAAAGTATACTTTATGGGCCTCATTCTAAAACGGCCGCAAAGCTGCGATTCCTTGTGGCTGTCTTACGGCCCCGTGTAGAGCTACCTTTACCTTGCAATTCAATTATACAGCGCCGCAAGGATATCCCCTTACGGCCGGCCGCATATCATGCAAACCGGCCGGAAGCTTTTTCCCAGCGCCCGTAAATCTTGTTTTCCAGCCTCAAAGTCCGAAAACTGTAAATGCAAATATAAAATCGAGAATGCACTGTAAAGCTCCGTAAATGCTAGGCATCATAATGGGGGACATGAGGATTAATAGCAAAACCCTCTCAAGCTTGCACATCAGCCCAAATCCGATATATTATTTACGGATTACTTCACGTCCCGTAGTTCCGCGGGCTCGTCCTTGTTAAAACCTGTACGGGTTCGGAGATGGAGGGACGCAAACCAAGCATTGTACTAGCCAATATATATTCAATCCAGCACTGCAAAGCACTGTAAATGATGGGAAACATAATGGGGGGCATGAGGATTAATAGCCAAACATTCTCAAGCTTGCACATCGCCAAATTGTACTTTGATTTTAAAATCCGTACAAGTCCCACGGACTTCAATGATCAAGCCCGTAGCTCCGTATTCAAGCCCGTGCGGGCTGTCCTCCAAGCCCGCAGCTCGTTTTGAAAGGCCGTACGTGCTTGGAGGTTGAAGGTATCCATTTTGTTACGGTTTTTGCAGTCTGCATGGTTTAAGCCTGTAACCCTAAAATGGAGGCCCAAGCATTACAGCCTCCAAATGAACAATAGTTCAAATTAGTTTAATATTCCTCATATGTTTGATTGGTCAACACACATACAGGTTCCATTGTAGCCTCTAAAACAGCCCTATAATAGAATATGTAACCCCAACATTGGCGCGCACAGCAAATGTGTTTTGACAACATGTAGCTGACATGAGCGGTCCCACATCATTGCGCAGTTGTAATATTTTTGACTAGTGCGCGTCGATGAAAGGGCGCAAGTGATATGACCTAATGCCATAAACCCTTCTAACCCTTGTAGCCGCAGCCTAATCCTAACCCTTACACCCCATAGCCTAATCCTAATCATTAGATCCGCTAGCCTCCTGTCGGGCCTGCTGTTGTTGATGCGCGCATGTATCGGTGCGCAGATGACAGCGCACATTCGATGCACGCTATATGGTTGATCAACGATAGAATACACATCTCGCTCATCACATCTACATTAGAGAATACAAATAGTCGCCAAATCAGACCGCCACTTGGCATATATCAAGTACCAGGGGAATATTTCATTATATGTGGTTAAGTTCTTCAGTTGTGTCCGACTCTCCGTGACCCTATGGACTGCAGCACATTCAGCTAGGTCTCTGCCTGTGCTGTACTCCAAAGTTTGAAGGCCAAAGAGATTGGAGTGGGTTGTCAGTTCCTCCTCTAGTGGATCGGGATTTGTCTGATCTTTCTGCTATGACCTGCCCACCTACAGTAGCTCACAGCTTCATTCAGGTACACAAGCTGCTTCACCACCACCACCACTTAGCAACCCTCACCCATGTAAATTGATAAATAGCAGAACAGTTTGGAAGTTCACCAAATGGGAATAACTAGATACCTGGCACATGGCTCCCACCAGGATGGGCGTAGCAGAGATTATGCCTGATGGCGGTGAGTTTGCTGTCGATCCCGGAGCTTGCGGCCTTTCCTGATGGGTCAGAGTAGATATGTGTGGTGTATGTTTCCCTGGTCCCCTTCAGCAAGTGGTGTGAAGGGGCTTGTGTACCTGAATGAAGCTGGGAGCTATAACATGTAGGGCCACTGTAGGTGGGCACATCATAGCAGAGAGATCAGACAAGGTCCAATCCACTTGAGAAGGAACTGATAAACTACACCAGTATATTTAGCATGGAAACCGTGGATAACAGCACAGGCAGAGACCTAGTTGAATGTGCTGCAGCTCATAGGGTCACAGAGTGTCAGACACAACTGAAGAACTGAACAACATACATTACAATGTTTCCCTGCTACTTGATATATGCCATGTGGCGGTGTAATTTGCTAAATAATAGTGTTACCAAATGTAGATGTGATGAGCGAGATGTATATGCAATTAGATAGAGATTTAAGGGATCACAATAGAGCTCATGTGCGTGGCAAAGGGTTCATATGACCTGACTCATGTTTTACTCTTGCTATTGAATTGGGTAGTGTGGCTTCAATCATATTATGCATGTTGCAGCATGGTTTGTCATATTGGCATGTGCATGGCCATTACAACATATGATAACCAAAGGATATTTAGCCAATGCATGTTCATTATTGGGCAACTAACTGTATTCATACATATGCTAAGTGATGTGGGTGAAGGAGTTTGTGTACTTCAATGAAGCTGTGAGCTATACTACATAGGGCCAGTGTAGGGGGGTTCGTCTTATCAGAGAGGTCAGACTAATCCCAATCAACTAGAGTAGGAACTGGAAAAGCACTCCAGTGTCACCTGTCCTATTCATTGTAGGCCCTCAGGGGAATGTTCCTACTCCACTCGCTAATCAGACTTGTCATGGGTATTAACCCTATATTAGTAGTAGATATGATATTTGGGATCATATGATATCTAAAGCAATTCTGACTCCTCAACAGTTTTAGATGTATTGATCTATTGCATGTTAACTATGGCTCATCAGTTTACATTTATAGGAATGTGACACTAATGTAATGCATGTGGATCTCACAGAACCAAACATATTCATAACACATGGACGCAGTCATAAAGGTCTAACAAAGCTTTATTTCTTACACAGACCACAATCAGCAGTGGTCAAGATTGTGCATTCACATAACAGTATAACAAAGCTTTATTTGCTAGACAGACCACAATCAGCAGTGGTCAAGATTGTGCATTCACATAACAGTATAACAAAGCTTTATTTGATAGACAGACCACAATCAGCAGTGGTCAAGATTGTGCATTCACATAACAGTATAACAAAGCTTTATTTGATAGACAGACCACAATCAGCAGTGGTCAAGATTGTGCATTCACATAACAGTATAACAAAGCTTTATTTGATAGACAGACCACAATCAGCAGTGGTCAAGATTGTGCATTCACATAACAGTATAACAAAGCTTTATTTGATAGACAGACCACAATCAGCAGTGGTCAAAACTGCATTAATATCATGGGTGTGGTGTGGGCGGGTCCTTGAAGAGCAAGAGGCTGGAAAAAAGGGGAAACCTACAGGGGTCAATCTAATAGTCTAGAATAAGCATGATGCATAGCACCTACCAGGGTCACATGCTGCAACCGGAACCAGAAATCTATCCATTGAACTGAAGAAACCATTTATGTGCATAGCACTTACAACTTGTAACTAGATCTGCTCAATGAAACAGATGATTCAACCTTTGGACTGTGTAATCCAATCCAGTTTCACACATACAGTGTGTTGACCAAACAAAAATCTGAAATAAGTGTTCAAATCAAAAAATGCGGAGGAGGATCCAAAACAATTTAGAATCACGATGTATGTACAGTACAGTTCTAAATACTGTACCAATATACCAACTCACCTGATTCCCATCTGCAAGCATTACTAACTATTAGCTAGGTCTGTGGATAATCAGAAATATGGCCAAATAGCCATTATTATGGAGAGGACACAAAGGTCAGCAGCCAGATTCACTGTTTCTTACATCAGACCCAAAGATCTGTTCTCAGACCGATATTGAGGTCAGGATCACATGCTTTATTAGTGCATATATTATTGCTGGCTGTTATTAACATGCCATTGTGAGACTTTGCAAGTCCACAGCCATAGCAGTATTAGTCTACATTTAAGCTACCAACAATCATGTCGGAGATATCTGGCTATATGATAGCTGTAAGATTGTGGGCGCTACATGTTAAGGGGGCTGGGTGCCAGGCAGCGGTGGTCTTGGTTGTGGCGGACCCATGGGAGGAGAGGATGGGCCAGGCTGCTCTTGACTGGGGGATTGGGAGATCCCTGTTGATGTTGGGCTGGGGACCATCGCCTGTCTGAGCAGCCTGACCTGAAGGTGTTCGGTGGTCATGTGGTGCCTCCTCACCTCCCTGGACAGCCTGGCCAGGCTGTGGGTCATATGTGACCGGAGGGCAGAGATGCTGGCATCAATCCTCTGCATGGTGGCCTCGATCCGCTGGGAGCTTTCCAGCTACTTCTTCATGACGGCCAGCATCTCCACCAGCACAGCCTGGCTCTGCGGCGACGACACCGCTGGGTGGGCCTGGTGAGGTGTAGTCTGGAGGGCCACAGCTGGAGCCAGGGGGGACAATGTGCCCGGTGGTGACCAGGCCAGCACACTGTGTGGGGAAGGAGGTGCTGTCCCTTGTGCGTGGGAGGGCCCCAGAGCAAGTCTTTGGAGTATGGGCATAGGCCCAGGGCTTGTGGCAGTTGAGCTGCCGAGGTCAATGACCAGCCCATCCTCTGACCCAGGGCCCTCCGATCTTCCTTCCTCCTCCCCCTGTGCTGGAAGATCCTGTTATGGGGCCGATGGCCCCGCCTCCTTTGCCTGGTCACAGGACCCAGAGCTCCTCCTGGATGCTGAGAGATAGAGAAGAAAGGTACATGTCATTAGTATGTTGATTAGCGCATTGATATGTGTTCATTTTTAATTATCTGACATCTAGCCTTGAATATGGATGATTTTCCTCTTTGCAACTCTGATTAGCTATCTTATACTAGCTGTTATCTATTCTTAGGTTTCTGTTCTTGATGGTTCTCGGCTCACAACGCTATCTGTATTACGGCTGCTGTCTGTAACTGCATAGGCTGAACGGGCACACCAATACATGGACTCTCTATAACAGGGGTGTCCAAACTCTTTCCTGGATTAGAAGATATCCTTTCTGTGCACAGGTGAGTCAATCAGGATGACTGAAGAAGCGATTGACTCACCTGTGCGCAGCAGGGTTATGAAATCCAGCAATGTGTGTGGCCCACTAGGACCTAGTTTGGACACATCTGCTCTATTGCTTGATTACTGTTGTGTTGACCAGTAGTGATGTCGCAAACCTAAAATTTTCGGTTCGCGAATCGCGAACTCGAACCGCCGCAAATGTTCGCGAACCGGCGAACATCGGCGAACCGCCATAGACTTCAAAGGGCAGGCGAATTTTAAAACCCACAGGGACTCTTTCTGGCCACAATAGTGATGGGAAAGTTGTTTCAACGGGACTAACACCTGGACTGTGGCATGCCGGAGGGGGATCCATGGCAAAACTCCCATGGAAAATTACATAGTTGATGCAGAGTCTGGTTTTAAGCCGTAAAGGGCATAAATTACCTAACATTCCTAAATTGTTTGGAATAACGTGCTTTAAAACATCAGGTATGATGTTGTATCGATCAGGTAGTGTAAGGGTTAGGCCCGCTTCACAATGACAGACCAAACTCCCCGTTTAACGCACCGCAAACAACCACAAACAGTCCATTTGCACAACCGCAAACTACCCATTTGCACAAGGTTGGATACCAAGCTAGCCATGTCCCGTTCTTTGTCCTCACTGCTGTCATTGAAGGTCTCTTCCTCCACCCAGCCACCAAGAGTCCCCGAAAGGTGACAACAAGCTCCCTGGGACGCCTGCTGTGTTTGGTCTTCCACCTCCTCAAAGCCACCTTCCTCCTCTGACTCCTCTTCTTCAGACTCCTCTCACTGCATTGCCTCTCTCTGCATTATTATAAGGTGTGTTAAGTAGTACTACTCTTATCAGTTTAAAACCTGTTACAGCACATATCAGGGGGCGTATATAAGGCCTGGAATTTTAGAACCAGGAGATGGAAAAAGATGCTTTGTTGGTCGTATCACTTCAATTTTGGGGCACGGCACGTGCAGTCAAAGGTGCCACCAGATAGGAGTGACGTGTTTGTAAGTACTACTCTTATCAGTTTAATACTTGTTACGTCACCTATCAGGGGGCGTGTATAAGGCCTGGATTTTTAGAACCAGGAGATGGAAAAGATGCTTTGTTGGTCGTATCACTTCAATTTTGGGGCACGGCACGTGCAATCAAAGGTGCCACCAGATAAGAGTGACGTGTTTGTAAGTAGTACTCTTATCAGTTTAATACTTGTTACGTTACCTGTCAGGGGGCGTGTATAAGGCCGGCATTTTTAGAACCAGGAGATGGAAAAAGATGCTTTGTTGGTCGCATCACTTCAATTTTGGGGCAGGGCACGTGCAGTCAAAGGTGCCACCAGATAGGAGTGACGTGTTTGTAAGTACTACTCTTATCAGTTTAATACTTGTTACGTCACCTATCAGGGGGCGTGTATAAGGCCTGGATTTTTAGAACCAGGAGATGGAAAAGATGCTTTGTTGGTCGTATCACTTCAATTTTGGGGCACGGCAAGTGCAATCAAAGGTGCCACCAGATAGGAGTGACGTGTTTGTAAGTAGTACTCTTATCAGTTTAATACTTGTTACGTTACCTATCAGGGGGCGTGTATAAGGCCTGGATTTTTAGAACCAGGAGATGGAAAAAGATGCTTTGTTGGTCGTATCACTTCAATTTTGGGGCACGGCACGTGCAATCAAAGGTGCCACCAGATAGGAGTGACGTGTTTGTAAGTACTACGCTTATCAGTTTAATACTTGTTACGTTACCTATCAGGGGGCGTGTATAAGGCCTGGATTTTTAGAACCAGGAGATGGAAAAAGATGCTTTGTTGGTCGTATCACTTCATTTTGGGGCACGGCACGTGCAGTCAAAGGTGCCACCAGATAGGAGTGACGTGTTTGTAAGTACTACTCTTATCAGTTTAATACTTGTTACGTTACCTATCAGGGGGCGTGTATAAGGCCTGGATTTTTAGAACCAGGAGATGGAAAAAGATGCTTTGTTGGTCGTATCACTTCAATTTTGGGGCACTTTGTGACATTAGCTTCTTACGCTCAAACATGTCCTTTACAGGCACCTGACTATGGGCAGATGAGCAGGAACTGCTCAAGGCAAGAGACGGAGTGGCGAATGGTTGAGAGGGGGCAAGGAGGACAGCAGTGGTTGATGTGGCTTATGATGCTGCACCAGGAGGAGGATGGCGGCTTTGAGTTTGTGTGCTGCTTGTATTAATGTGTTGGTCTGGAGTCACCCAAACATTAGGTCTCAACCTGTAGAGGATAAGGGAACCAGACTACTCTAGACCTCATTCATCATTACAGGTTTTGACAGATCGGTACTATGCGTCCAAGCTACTGTGACAACAGATATGAGTGGCACTGTGCACTTGCAGAAGTTGGTAGAGTAGACGCTGTAGGTCTGACACACACGCTTGCAGACAACTAACTGCTATGCAGTCTATTACAGTAGAATTTTTGTTTTTGTTTTAAATGTCCACTACTGTTACACCAGATATGAGTGGTGTGTTAAGTAGTACTACTCCTATCAGTTTAATCCCTGTTATGTGCCTTTTTTTGGGGTTTGGTTGTTGAAGCCACAGTGCAGCACCAGAGGCCAGAAAAATTAGGCATGTACACATGCTTGAAAAATTAGGTATTGTTGATCTTGCAGCGAGCAGATAAGAAGGTAAGCCTGATTCAACGCCCCATCCCTGCATATCCACACTCAGAGATTGAGAGGGCGACCCTTACAAGGCCACGGGCCGGAGATATAAAGGGGGGCCATCCCAAATAAGCACACAAGCGGGGACAAAGGTAGTGAAGGGGACATAGAGGCCCATGGACTGACGGTCGCCATCTTGGCAGGAAAAGGGCCCAGCAATTAAGCCAAACTGACCCAGCACAGGCAGCTACTTGAGTCAAACGCTGTACAATTACACCTTAATAAAGCTGAAACATGCAGCAGCAGGGATTCTAAACGGCCACACAGGGACAAGGAGGCTAACAGCCCCCACAGTCTCTGCACCACTCTTTTTAACAGATAACCCAAGGGGCTAACCAGGGACCTTGCCCACAAAAAAAAAGCAGAATTTTATTGGAGGAATAATTAGTGTCTTTACCCCCCAAGAGAGGACATAATATACGGTATCTTTATATTACCTGATGGCCAAACCTCCTTTAGCCCCAATGCTATCCAAGAAACATTTCAAAACTTCGATCAGACCATATATTCATCCCAATCCCGCTGCAGCGGATCTGACATAGAGTCCTTCCTACTACAGCAAGAAGACCACAAAATACCTGTACCTCAATTGGACAGCTTGAACCTAGACATATCCCAAGAGGAAGTTAAATCTACAATCCAAGATCTTAAATTTGGCAAATCCCCAGGGTCAGACGGTTTTACTTATCTGTACTATAAGAAATTTGAGCCCTTGCTTACTCCTGCACCTAACAGCTTTGATTAACGCTATACTAAATGGAGAACCTATGCCCCCTTAATTGAATCAGGCCGACCTCATAGTCTTTCCAAAAGAGGGTAGGGACCCGAATCTCAAACTGTATTACAAGGCAGCGCAGCTGGCTTTCATTCCTCTGGCGCATTCTCCAAAACACATCAGCCGCTCTGGGTATTTATGGAAAATGTAAGCATGTCACCTTATACATGGGATACAGTAATATGGATTCCAGGCCTGTATACTTTTTTGAGAAACTTGAAAAACCCATTGATTAAGCACTCATTAAAAATATGGAAGGAGATGAACTGGACACAAAAACTGCACACTCGGGTATCAGATCTTACCCCTATCGTACCCAATTCCCACTTTAAGATACATCTTCCGGAAAGCTCTCTCAGTTGGTGGAAGTCTCAGAACCTACTAAGGGTTGGTCCATGGTGGCATGACGACAAAATAATGACCTTTGAGTGGGTGAGAGATAGATACAATTTACCCCTGGCTGAACACTATAATTTTTGCAGGATACATCATTTTATATATACGATAAGTGGTAGGGGAACCCCCCAAAGAAACACCTGGCTACTCAAAAAATGTAGGGATTCCCCCTTTCAGACTGGTATTATTAGCCTCATGTATGAACTATTTAATGAAAACTCATGGGCAAACAAACCAGACTATACCAAAGCCTGGGAGAGGGATTTGGGCACCGAGTTGGCAGATAGCACATGGGATAAAAGTTGGCAAGACTTAAGTAGGGGATCTTTAAATTATAGTCTGCTTGAGACTTCAATAAAGGTCCTACACAGGACATATATTACTCCTTTTAAGCTAATAAATGGGATCCAAAACGGAGCAGCTCATGTTTTAGGAACAGTGGTAATGAGGCTACATTTATTCATGTCTGGTGGGAGTGTTCGGCAGTCATAAGACTATGGGAAGAAACATGCTTACTAGCTTCTAAAATGTTTAAGATTGACCTAATAAAATATTTTTTGAAAGAAAAAATACACATAGCTAGTAGTTGGAAAACCCCAAATTAAACCTTTCAGGAATTAATAAAAAAAATCAACTATTTACTGCTCAACGAGAGATTTAACCATGTAGTCTTGGATAGAATCACCCAGTTCCAGACAATTTGGGATCCCTAGATAACATCCCCATTTAGTGCCCCCCTAATATAATAAAACATTTGTTAATGGTTGAAGCGACTCGGGGGGAAGGACCGGAGTGGGGGAGCCCTGGAGGAGACCCTTCAGAAGCAACCGGCGACAAAATCATCCGAGGAAAGGACAGGTCGCCTACTGAAGCCTGCCCTAGGGTAACCCAAGGGCGATTGAGCAGGTTAGACATTGTAAATAATAAGCTACTGCTGGAGTGATGATAGATAATAGGACTTTACTATTGTCTGTTTTACCATGTCTTAGTTTTCTCTTAAAAATTGCAATCACAGTAAAAAAAAAGAAAATGTATTAACCAAAAAAGTAAAAAAAAGAAGGCCTAGCCACCTAATTTTAACAAAATGTCTTCATTGTAAATATGTATTTTTGCACAACTGTTGTGTTATGCAAGACTGTTCAATATGCTTTCTTTTCTATTACATGCTGTACGGCTTCTGGCATAAAAATTGAAATTCAAAAATTAGATATTGTTGCAGCCGCTGCTGTTGCAGCGGCCAGAAAAATTGACCTTTGTTCCCCAGGCAGAAAGTGCCATAAAACATTGCCTCTTCTTGAACCCTAGTTGGTGGCGGATAATTCACGCAAGTCATCCGGCATTCACAGATAACATACAGCAGCGTGTGGACCATTTATAGCCGAAGGCAGCTCATCTCATCAGGCCTTTTTCAGTCGAATGTATCGCCCAGTGTCAGTCCCTTCGGGATCCATCCCTCATTCATCTTTATAAAGGTGAGGCAATCTAGACTTTTTTGCCCTAGGCGACTTCTCTTCTCGGTGACAAAACCTCCTGCTGCACTGAAGGTCCTTTCTGACAGGACACTTGAAGCGGGGCAGGCCAGAAGTTCAATTGCAAATTGGGATAGCTCAGGCCACAGGTCTAGCCTGCATACCCAGTAGTCAAGGGGTTCATCGCTCCTCAGAGTGTCGATATCTGCAGTTAAGGCGAGGTAGTCTGCTACCTGTCGGTCAAGTCGTTCTCTGAGGGTGGATCCCGAAGGGCTGATGCGATGCGTAGGACTGAAAAAGGTCCGCATGTCCTCCATCAACAACACGTCTTTTAAACGTCCTGTCCTTGCCGGCGTGGTCGTGGGAGGTAGATTACTTTCACCTCTTCCCCTGTTATATTGCCCTTGTGCTGTGACATCACCCTTATATGCTGTGTAAAGCATACTTGTTCATTTGTTTTGGACCTGCTGCATCCTTTCTGACTTGCGGTAATTTGGTAACAAATCAGGCACTTTCTGCTTATACCGGGGGTCTAGTAGTGTGCACACCCAGTACAGGTCGTCCCCTTTCAGCCTTTTTATACGAGGGTCCTGCGACAGGCACAACAGCATGAAAGACCCCATTTGCACAAGGTTGGATGCCGAGCTAGTCATGTCCCGTTCCTCGTCCTCAGTGATCTCGCTGAAGATATGTTCTTCCCCCCAGCCACGTACAACACCACGGGTACCAGATAGGTGACAACGAGCACCCTGGGATGCCTGTTGTGATTGGTCTTCCTCCTCCCCCTCAAAGCCACATTCCTCCTCTGACTCCACTTCCTCACAATCCTCTTCCAGCGTTGCCACAGGTCCAGCAAGCGATGCTGATAAGGCTGTTTCTGGTGGTGATGGTGACCACAACTCTTCCTCTTCCTCGTCACGCTCATCTATGGCCTGATCCAGCACTCTTCGCAGGGTACGCTCCAGGAAGAAAACAAATGGTATGATGTCGCTGATGGTGCCTTCGGTGCGACTGACAAGGTTTGTCACCTCCTCAAAAGGACGCATGAGCCTACAGGCATTGCGCATGAGCGTCCAGTAACGTGTCAAAAAAATCCCCAGCTCCGCAGAGGCTGTCCTAGCACCCCGGTCATACAAATACTCGTTAATGGCTTTTTCTTGTTGGAGCAGGCGGTCGAACATTAGGAATGTTGAATTCCAACGTGTGGGGCTGTCATAAATCAAGCGCCTCACTGGCATGTTGTTTCGCCGCTGGATATCTGAAAAGTGCGCCATGGCCGTGTAGGAACGCCTGAAATGGCCACACACATTTCTGGCCTGCTTCAGGATGTCCTGTAAGCCTGGATCCTTATGGACAAAGCGTTGTACGATCAGATTACACACATGTGCCATGCACGGCACATGCGTCAACTTGCCCAAATTCAATGCCGCCAACAAATTTCTTCCGTTGTCACAAACCACTTTGCCAATCTCTAGTTGGTGCAGAGTCAGCCATTGATCCACCTGTGCGTTCAGGGCGGACAGGAGTGCTGGCCCGGTGTGACTCTCTGCTTTGAGGCAAGTCAACCCCAAGAAGGCATGACACTGCCGTATCCGGGATGTGGAATAGTAGCTGGGGAGCTAAGGGGGTGCCGTTGATGTGGAGCAAGATGCAGCAGCAGAAGAGGACTCAGCTGAGGAGGTTATGGAAGAGGATGGAGTAGGAGGAGTAGAGGAGGTGGCAGCAGGCCTGCCTGCAAGTCGTGGCGGTGTCACCAACTCATCTGCAGAGCCACGCATTCCATGCTTGGCAGGCGTCAGGCGGTTTGCCCAATGCGCAGTGTAGGTGATATACCTGCCCTGACCATGCTTTGCAGACCACGTATCAGTGGTCAGATGGACCCTTGCCCCAACACTGTGTGCCAGAGATGCCATTACTTCCTTTTGCACAATTGAGTACAGGTTGGGGATTGCCTTTTGGGCAAAGAAATTTCGGCCGGGTACCTTCCACTGCGGTATCCCAATCGCTAAAAACTTTTTGAACGCCTCAGACTCCACCAGCTTGTATGGTAAAAGCTGGCGGGCCAAGAGTTCAGACAAGCCAGCTGTCAGACGCCGGGCAAGGGGGTGACTTTGTGGCATTGGCTTCTTACGCTCAAACATGCCCTTGACAGACACCTGACTGTGGGGAGATGAGCAGGAACAGCAAGAGGCGAGCGACAGAGTGGTGGAGAGTTGAGAGGGGGCAAGGAGGACAGCAGTGGTTGATGTGGATGAAGATGCTGGACCACGAGGAGGATGGCGGCTGTGAGTTTGTGTGCTGCTTGTACTCATGTGTTGATCCCATTGGCGTTTGTGATGTGACATCATGTGCCTTCGCAAAGCAGTTGTACCTAGGTGGGTGTTGGACTTCCCACGACTCAGTTTCTTTTGGCACAGGTTGCAAATGGCATCGCTGTTGTCAGAGGCAGACACACAAAAAAAATGCCACACTGCTGAGCTCGGCGGTGACGGCATTCTGGTGGTGGCAACAGCATGCGTTGATTGGCGTGCTGTCTGGCTGACCCCGGGTGCTGATGCATGCTGTCTGACTGTGCCACTAGCTCGTTGCGATGACCTCCCTCTACTTCCAACTCGTCTCCTCCTCCTCTCTGTCTCCCCATCTGAACTTTCCCCCTGTTCTTCTTCTCTTCTAGCAGGCACCCACGTGACATCCACTGACGCATCGTCATCATCATCACCCGCCTCACTTGTATATGACAACTGAACAAAGGAAGCAGCAGCGGGTACATCATCATCATCATCATCACATCGTACGTACATGTGTGTAATGCTGCCTGACTGAGACATATCCCTGTTATCTACATTCTCTGGCAATAATGGTTGCGCATCACTCATTTCTTCAAACTGATGTGTAAATAACTCTTCTGACTGATCAATTGAATTGGCTGTGGTACTAGTGTTGGTGGTGGCGGCAGGCGGGTGAGTGGTAACTTGAGAGGTACCCGAAGCTAAGCTGGAGGAGGATGGTGCGTCAATGTTCCAAGCGGAAGCTGTAGAAGATTGGGTGTCCTGTGTTAGCCAGTCAACTACGTCCTCTGAACTTTTCAAGTTCAGGGTAACTGGCCTCTGAACACTGGGCATTATTGTAGGGCCAAAGTGAATCACAGCACCACGACCATGACGGCCTCTGCGGGGTGTCCTGCCTCTGCCTGTCATTTTTTTTTAAATGTGGTCTTTTGGTACCCCAACTAGACTGGATTGGTTGAACTTGGCACAGTACTTGTAAGCAGGACACACACTATGGGTAGCGGTCAAGCAAATTAGCTTTGATTGACGGTCAGGCAAATGCACTTAGATTTAAGAAAATAAAAGTTTGGGTTTTTTAAATGTGGACTGTTGGTACCCCAACTAGACTGGATTGGTTGAACTTGGCACAGTGTATTTTAAAATTATGAGAAAAACTGTTCTGTAAACTAAAGAAAAATCATTTTAGGAGGTTGAGAGATAAAGAAACCGGATGGGGGGATACTGAGCAGAGCACACCATCTAAAGCCCACTGGGAGACAAACTCATCCATTCCCCCAGTGGACAAAGCCAGGTGGTACTCTGCCCGAATACGGGAGCGCACCAGCACCCGGAACATGGCCTCAGGTGACAAGGGAACCCCCCTTATCAAACACTGCTTCCTGGACTTATATATAGCCAATTTGGCTAATGCCAGGAGCAGGTTGACGAGGAGGTCCCTGGCCTTATTGCCCCGGGACACTGGGCGCCCAAAAATAAAAATGTGAGGGGAGAAATGCAGCCAGAACTGCAGGAGGAGGCCCCTCAAGAGTGACAAGAGGGGCTGCAGTCTGGCGCAACTAAAATAAATATGATACACGGACTCTCCCTTGCCACAGAATGGACAAGTGGAGGGAGAGTCCGTGAATTTAGCTAAGTACTCTCCCGTGCTCAGTGCACCATGGAGCACTCTCCAACTCAAGTCCCCGGTGGGTCGTGGAACTAAATCAGAATAAAGTTCCCTCCACCGGGGCCTCTTGCCCTCGTCAGCTGGTAGGACCCGCCTCCAGATGGTATCGGGACAGGTCACGAGGGCAAGGAAGTGCACTGTATGGAGCACGAGAGAATATAAGCTCTTCCTCGGCATGCCGCGAAAGCATGCCGAGGGTATGTCCCTCAACTTTGAGAGGTTGGGGACAGGAGGAGCCTGAGGGGAAACACGGGGCTTGTGTCCAATGCAAACAGCCGGAGCAGGGGTGTTGAAAGGTGCATGTGGCACTCCGGCCTGCAAATCCCCACGAAGGAAGGTGCGCGAGTCGGGGGAGATGGCATCCCTAATCTCCTGGAGCAAGCGCCCTGAGACTTTGGGCGTCACATATCCCAAACGGAGCGCAAGCTCCTGGGGTGACACCCAATCAGAACGCCCGTATTCCACAGAGAGGTCTCTCCCAAACCCCTCGGGCCTGATCAGAAATAATTGTCGGTCATACCCCAGGTTGCGCAACTGGCGATAAAAGCTGGATGCCAGTGCGCACCACTGCGGAGAGGGATCTGCATATAGGTATCTCTGCAGGTACTGAAGGCGGAAGGTGGACAACTGGGAGCACACACAAAGTACTCCCTGTCCACCCTCCACCAAAGGCAGACTTGCCACCCCTGCAGAGACCCAATGCCTTCCCATCCAGAGGAAATCTAACAAATTCCTCTGGATATTGGTGACAAACTCGGGGGTCGGACTCAGACAAATCAGCCGGTGCCAGATCTGAGAAGCCACCAGCTGATTCACCACTAGAGTCCGCCCCCTAAGGGAAAGCATTTTTGCTAGACCCCTCCATCGTCCCAGACGAGAGAGGACACTGCCCTCTAACTCCCTCCAGTTGTCTGGGACGGAAGCGTCCGCAGCGGACAGGTAGACCCCCAGATATTTAATGACATCTGCCTCCCACGTGATGTCACGAAACGTGGGAGGCAAAGAGTCTACCTGTAAATTACCCTCTAAAAGGCCTGTGCATTTGGACCAGTTGATCTGAGCGGAGGAGGCAGCTGAATATACCTCCTGGCACTGTTTTGCCAGCTCAAGATCAACTGGATCCTGGGCCACAAGGAGCACATCGTCAGCATAAGCTGAAAGGAAAATCCGCATGTCTGGATCTTTTAGCACCAGCCCTGTGAGCCTTTTCCTCAGTAGGCAGAGGAAAGGCTCGATGGCCAGTGCATATAACTGTCCAGACAAGGGACATCCTTGACGCACCCCTCGTCCAAATACCAAAGGTGCTGTTAGGGACCAATTGATTTTAAGTAAACACTCTGCAGAGGCGTACAGCGTTCTTATAAAGCCCACAAACTGTGGGCCAAAGCCGTACGCTTGCAGAGTGGCTATGAGGTAACCATGGTCCACCCTGTCAAACGCCTTCTCTTGATCTAAAGAGAGAAAGGCGAGTGACAGACCAGTCCTGCGAGAATAATGCAATAGATCCCGGATCATAAAGATACTATCAAAGATAGTCCGTCCCGGGATCGCAGAGGACTGGTCAGGGTGAACCAATTCTGCCAGCACAGACCCAAGTCTAAGCGAGATGGCTTTAGCTACAATCTTGTAGTCCATGCTGAGCAGAGAGACCGGTCGCCAGTTTTTAATAAGCCGGAGATCCCCCTTTTTGGGCAGCAGGGCAAGTACTGCCCTGCGACAAGACAGGGGCATCTCCCCGGTCTCCAGGGCTTCCCCAAGGACCAGATGGAAATCAGGTCCCAGAGTCTCCCAGAAAAATTGGAAAAACTCTACAGTCAGTCCGTCCAGTCCTGGAGACTTCTCACAGGACATGGCACGGAGGGCTTCAGAGAGCTCTTGAAAAGATAGTGGTATATCAAGCCGCTCTCTTACACCCTCACTGACTGTGGGGAGCCCCTCCCATAGCCCCCTGCAGGCGTCTGGAGAAATGGGATCCGGAAAGTAAAGATCTTTATAAAAGTTCCGGGCTCTATCCCGGATACTCTCCGGATCTGTAAGGGGGGCACCGTCTTCATCTAGAAGACAGGTGATGTGCCTACTGTTACCCCCCTTTTTCTCCAGTGAGTAGAAGAGGCGCGAGCCGAAGTCTAGATCTTTGAGAAAACCTAAGCGGCTGCGCACGTATGCCCCCTTGGCCTGGTGTCGTTCCAGGTCACAGAGGACACCCTTCCTCTCTACATACTCGCTCTGCAGGGATTGGTCCCTACAAGTGAACAGCCTCTGCTCCAGATGGAGTACCTCCCCCCGGAGTGACTCCAACTCAGCTTCACGCTGCCCACTCACACCCTTGGTATATTCCTGACACAGAAGTCGCAAATGAACCTTGCCCACGTCCCACCACAGTTTTAACGTGGCAAAGTCCCCCTTGCAACCCCTCCAGTCCGTCCAAAACTCCCGGATCAATGTCACGAGCCCCTGGTCCTTCAACAAAGCATTGTTGAAGTGCCAATAGGCGGCTCGTGGCGCTGTTGGCGTTAGCGCCACCGTCACAGACACACAGTTGTGGTCTGTGAACGGAGCCAGCCTAATGGCACAAGAACCGACTCGTGACATATAGTGACTACATATATATAGTCTGTCGATCCGGGAGTGGGACACCAGACCGGCTCTCACCCTGACGTAGGTGAAACCGTCTGATGCCCCTGGGTTCTGCTCTCGCCAGATGTCCTCCAGGGAGAAGCGGGCGATGATCTCCCGCAGCGCTGACGCAGAAGGCGGGTATGGTTCTGGACTATTCCGGTCCAGAGCGTCGAGGGTGCAATTGAAATCACCCCCGAGTACCAAACACTCATCTGCGTCAACCGTCTCCAAAAAATGGGACAGTCTGGCGAGGAATCTCACTGTCTCGGGGCCTCCAGCAGGGGCATATATATTAACTAGGTTAATGATGCTACCCTGCTCTCGGACCCGGAGGTGGATTAGACGGCCTGGGATAACAGCTTTCACAAGCAGCAGCTCTGGCTGAAAAGACTCTGAGAACAGGGTCACCACTCCACATGACGCCGATGTGAAGTGGCTGAAGAAGACCCTGCCTCTCCACTCCAGTTGCCACGAGTCCTCAGCCTCTGGAGTGGTGTGAGTTTCCTGCAGGAAGCTCACAGAGTACCCTCCCTGATATAAATAGGAGAGTACCTGGAACCTGCGGAAACTGTCTTAACAGCCATTGGTATTTAGCGTGCTGATGTGCAAAGCCATTACTGCGTGTCAGGAATTGTGCGTTCCTCAGACCCTTGAGACTGCTGATAGGACACGCACATTTTATAGAATTTCCGGACGCGGAGATGCTCCGCAGTCCCAGAATTCTTGGCCCTAGTGCTGACCACTAGATATTGCTGGAGAGAGTGGAGAATAAACGACATATTCTTCCACCTCTCCAAGGCCAGCCGCACCTTCCTTTTCTTTTGTCCATGAATGGTGCTCTCAAGGAATAGATCTATTTCCTTGACAGGGATAACCCACCCAGAATCTGATGTTCCTTCTAGTGGGTCACCGCTGGGCTCCTCTTGGCCTAGGGCTTTTACTCCATCCTCCCCGGCTGGAGTCAGTTTCCTCAGCTTTATTCTCAGGGACCCCCTCTTAGATGATACAGAAGAAGTCCCTTTAGCACCCTTCAAGGTAAATAATGGACCCTTGGATTGCTGCTGCACCCCTGTAGCTTCAGGAGTGCATTCAGGGGTAGCTGGCTGGACAGCAGTGGCTGGCATGGCTTCCTTAATGGAAGCCTTGGAGGCTTTATATGCCTCCTCTGCCAGTTCCACCGCTGCTTGCTCAGCTTGGATGGCACCGATGTTAGGGTCAGTGGACGGCTGAGGAGGGTAGACAGGCTCTCCCATGATGTTAACAGGAAAACCTGTTTTATCACCCTCCCCTATTTCCACTTCCCCTTGTGCCACATCCCCCCTGACAGACAAATCCATGGGGTCCTGAATGGGGGTCATGCCTATATTCCCCCCCTCCAGTAGTGACTCGGCCTGGGGCTCTAACAAAGCCCGAAGTACGTCACTAGAGAGTGACACTGGAGGAGGAGACTGACTGGTGCCCTTGAAGCTCAGCACCTCAGGGACACTGACTACCCATTCAGCAGGGGCTTTGTTGGGACCCCCCTCAAAGGCCAGAGGCAGAACCTGATCTTTCTTGTCTACCCCTGCCTCACTTGGGAGACCCTCTTGCCCCTGCTTTTCCTCCAGACCCTTTTCCACATTAACCCCTATAGTGTCTGGAGAGAGAGATGTGTGGTCTGGCACCGGCTGGCTGAGCTTAATAACTGGGCCAGACAATGTCACCGGATGAGGAGGAGATGTTTTGTTCCTCTTCTTGCTTTTAGAGGGAGGTGCTCCACTATAGAGCACTTCCCACTTATCAGCAACCTCCCTGTTGGTTTTATGCTTCCTCTTCCTGGGGACGTCACTCCTGGAAGAGGAGCTGCCACTAGCTGCCTCCCCTGCAGAGGGCTTATTATCCCTCTGCTTACACTGTGCCCCCACACTAACTGATGTAATTATGGTGGGGGCAGATTGGGACTTGGGAGATGCAGCTGTGACACTGAGAGGACCGGTGACATTCTTCCCCTTTTTCCCCGTGTCTGCAGTCTTGCTGGAGACCACAGACACAGATGGCTTTTTTGGGGAAGAAGGGGGTTTGGAAGCCGTGGTGGTGGCTTGAGGAACGGCCTCCTTGCCTGAGCTCTGTGGGGGGGCTATGACCCTTGAGGTCCCCGCTGTTATGGGCTCAGCGGGGATGGGTGCTGTACTGACGGAGGTGCCATTTACTGGGGCTGGGGCATGATGCTTTACATTAGGACAATTCCTACGTGTATGCCCCAACCCCTTGCAATGATAGCACTGCACCTCCGTAGTGCTGTAAAAAATCCTGTAGAGCCCCTCCTCAAATGGAACCCCAAAAGACCCCTCTATGTTTTCTGCACCCTGAGGCAGGCACATTTGTACCTGCCTCTTGAAAGAGAGCACATGACGAAGTGCTCTCTCTCTGCACCACAGGGGAATTTTAATAAATGGTGTTTTTACTTCCCCTAGGGTTAGCAGGTGGGGGCGCAGGAGGGAGTCTGGTAGGAAGGGGGGCACATTAGAGAGTGTTACTTTTGTGCCCAACCCTTCCAGGGGTTCTATTGGGACATATAATCCCCCCACTGTGATGCCTCTCTGTATAAGTATGTGAGAAGCAGCCAGCGTACGGGTAAAGAAAACTGCTTTCCCGTACATTTTGCTGGCTGCTACTATAACAGAGGGGCTGATGACATTAGCTGCAGCACGCAGATAGATATCAATGCTGTAGACCCCAGACATCTGACATTTAACCCCATGCTTCCTGGTGATCTGCCCCTCAGCCCCAGCGGTGGTATTACTGGGGCCAGCAGAAACCACCTGTGACCAGGTATTAGCCACAGGGGTAGGTCTGCTGGCAGAACCACCAGGAGCTGGGGCTGCCTTATCTGCCTGGGGCCTATGCTGTGCAGTGCTGCAGCTAGGATTTTCAGGGGCCATTATTCCCCCTTTTGACCCCTGAGGCTTCTTAGTGGTCTTATCCCTCATGTTTAGACCCTTTATTTTTTAGATTATTTGTTTTATTTATTTTTATTTTTTGTTTTATGATTTTTTACTGTTTTCTTTTTTGAAAAAATACAAAAGTGTGAAAAAGAAACAAAAAGACAAAACTAAGGGAGACAAAACTAAGGGAGAGAGAGAGATGATGTTTGGCAGTGGAAGGGTTAATGGCCTGTTGCAAGTTGTTGCTAATTGCAACAACACAGAGAACACAGAGGCTTTTTAACCCCTCTGTGTCTCTGTGTCAGATGTAAAAAAAGCCTTTTAAACAAAAACTTCAAATTGTTTTCCCCCCCACTGCCTACAAAGATGTTACTTGTCTTCTCTCCCCCCAAAACATAAAACCCAACACCAAACAAACAAAACTTTAACAAAACCTGAAAAACTTTTTAAAAAAAAAAGTCAAAGTAAAAAAGCTCCAGGAGTGCAGGTTCAGTGCTAAGGGAGGGGTGTGGCAATGTATCCAGGAGACAGCTCACTTTCCTGGGATAGAGAACTGAGCCTGGCTCCCAGAAAACTAAAACTTAAATTAAACTAAGAAAAATACCACAAAAACTCCCAAAAATGAACAACACCGTGCACAAAGTGCTTATAAATAGAAAGGTGTTAAAATAAAACTTGTATTTGAGGGACTAAGACCCTAAAAAGCCTTTTGTTTAGAGCTCAAGCATGCACACAACCTCTTGGCACAGTACTTGAAAGCAGGACACACACTATGGGTAGTGGTCAAGCAAATGAACTTTGATTGACGGTCAGGCAAATGCACTTAGATTTAAGAAAATAAAAGTTTGGGTTTTTTAAATGTGGACTGTTGGTACCCCAACTAGACTGGATTGGTTGAACTTGGGACAGTACTCTTAAGCAGGACACACACTATGGGTAGCGGTCAAGCAAATGAACTTTGATTGACGGTTATGCAAATGCACTTAGATTTAAGAAAATAAAAGTTTGGGTTTTTTAAATGTGGACTGTTGGTACCCCAACTAGACTGGATTGGTTGAACTTGGCACAGTACTCTTAAGCAGGACACACACTATGGGTAGCGGTCAAGCAAATGAACTTTGATTGACTGTTATGCAAATGCACTTAGATTTAAGAAAATAAAAGTATGGTTTTTTAAATGTGGACTGTTGGTACCCCAACTAGACTGGATTGGTTGAACTTGGGACAGTACTTGTAAGCAGGACACACACTATGGGTAGCGGTCAAGCAAATGAACTTTGATTGACGGTTATGCAAATGCACTTAGATTTAAGAAAATACAAGTTTGGGTTTTTTAAATGTGGACTGTTGGTACCCCAACTAGACTGGATTGGTTGAACTTGGCACAGTACTTGTAAGCAGGACACACACTATGGGTAGTGGTCAAGCAAATGAACTTTGATTGACGGTCAGGCAAATGCACTTAGATTTAAGAAAATAAAAGTTTGGGTTTTTTAAATGTGGACTGTTGGTACCCCAACTAGACTGGATTGGTTGAACTTGGGACAGTACTTGTAAGCAGGACACACACTATGGGTAGCGGTCAAGCAAATGAACTTTGATTGACAGTTATGCAAATGCTCTTAGATTTAAGAAAATAAAAGTTTGGGTTTTTTAAATGTGGACTGTTGGTACCCCAACTAGACTGGATTGGTTGAACTTGGCACAGTACTTGTAAGCAGGACACACACTATGGGTAGCGGTCAAGCAAATGAACTTTGATTGACGGTTATGCAAATACACTTAGATTTAAGAAAATAAAAGTTTGGGTTTTTTAAATGTGGACTGTTGGTACCCCAACTAGACTGGATTGTTTGAACTTGGGACAGTACTTGTAAGCAGGACACACACTATGGGTAGCGGTCAAGCAAATGAACTTTGATTGACTGTTATACAAATGCACTTAGATTTAAGAAAATAAAAGTTTGGGTTTTTTAAATGTGGACTGTTGGTACCCCAACTAGATTGGTTGAACTTGGCACAGTACTTGTAAGCAGGACACACACTATGGGTAGCGGTCAAGCAAATGAACTTTGATTGACGGTTATGCAAATGCACTTAGATTTAAGAAAATAAAAGTTTGGGTTTTTTAAATGTGGACTGTTGGTACCCCAACTAGACTGGATTGGTTGAACTTGGCACAGTACTTGTAAGCAGGACACACACTATGGGTAGCGGTCAAGCAAAAGAACTTTGATTTACGGTTATGCAAATGCACTTAGATTTAAGAAAATCAAAGTTTTTTTTTTTTTAAAGTAGACAACTAGTAAACAATATTATATTGTATGCGTTCTGCACACACAGTATAAGCTGTGAGCCTGACACACACACTTACAAGCAGGGGCTAGCAGGGAGACAGGCAAATGAAGTTAGATTACACAGAAAAAAAAAAAAGAAAAAAAAATGATGTTATAGCCCTAAAAAGGGCTTTTTGGGGTGCTGTGTTTACAGCAGAGATCTGATGAGTCCTTCAGCACTGCACTGGACACTGAATATACTTGCCTAGCTATGGTTTTCCCTATTGATGCAGTATCACCTACACTCTACCTCCTCTCAGTAAGACTACAAGTTAGTTTTGATTCCAAAATGGCTGCTGTCCATGAGGTAGAAGGGTGTGGAAGGGAGTGTATGCTGCTGATTGGCTGGAATGTGTCTGCTGACTGTGACATGCAGGGTCAAAGTTTGCTCAATGATAAATTATTGGGGGCGGGTCGAATCTCGCATATGTTCGCTGTTCGCCTCGAACGCGAACATGCTATGTTCGCCGGGAACAATCCGCCGGCGAACTATTCGCAACATCTCTATTGACCAGGAATGACAGTGATTTGTCAGCTTCATGAATTTAATGATGCATCCATCTATCCCTTGTTATTTCATGGAGCTGACATGTCAGTGTCATGTGCATGTGTAGTGTGTGTGATGCACATGTGGTGGCATGTTGCTGTATGTCATATTCACCTGCCATGGAGGCAGGGTCCTGCTGCTCCACCGGGCCTGATGCTCCAGCTGCGTCGGAGGGTGCAAGCATGGCCCTTGCAATCCCCTCATGTGCAAGGTACTTGACCCTCCGCCCCTCGGCCTCCTGCTCCATCTTCATACTCACCACAGCCCTGATGTCGTCAAACCGGTGCTTAATGGACCGCAGACTCCGTCCACGGCCCGCCACAACATTGACCAAATCGACCACCTGCTGCCAAGCATTAGTCCTGGGCCCAGCCTTGACTTCCCTACCCCCCCGAGGTGATGACGGGGCGGGAACGGATGGCCTCCAGGAGGACCATGTTCTCCTACCGGCTATAATTGTGGGCCCTGGACCTGCCGCCAGCCTCTTGCTCTCCAGACTGGGGATGAGGACCCTCTCCACTCTCCTCCTCCCTCCTCTCCTCTCCTCCCTCCTTCCTCTACTCTCCTCCCTCCTTCCTCTACTCTCCTCCCTCCTTCCTCTACTCTCCTCCCTCCTCCCTCCTCCTCTCCTCCCTCCTTCCTCTCCTCTCCTCCCTCCTTACTCTCCTCCCTCCTTCCTCCTTCCCTCCTCTCCTCCCTCCTTCTCCTCCTCTCCTCCCTCCTTCTCCTCCTCTCCTCCTTCCTCCTCTCCCTTCCTCCTCCTCCTCTCCTCCCTCCTCCTCCTCTCCTCCCTCCTCCTCCTCTCCTTCCTCCTCCTCCTCTCCTCCCTCCTCCTCCTCTCCTCCCTCCTCCTCTACTACCCCCCCTCCTCAACTAGTACCTCCTCCTCACTCCTCCCCTCCTCTTCCCCACCTCCACGCCCCGGGACTCCCTGCCACTCCTCTTCCCTCTGCTCCTCCCTCGTCCCCCCTTCTGATCGCCACTAACACTATTTCTGCTTGGATATCAATGTTGGAACTAACTGCAGTAATCAACCTTAAGTGGACAGAGCCTGTGACAGCAGTGGGAGGGGTGTACAGCACCTCTCACTCTGGACCTGAGTGGCGCTGATGAAACACGCTAGATCAATACTTTCCTAAACAATGTGGAAGGGTCAGTTACAGTTTGCATATATACAAGGCATGCGGCTATGTCTGAGGCCAATAATATCCTATCTGCATTATACTCTGCACATATTCCTGGGAGTGGTACCTATCCTGAAGCCATCTTCTGTACCAGAGGTAGTAGGAACTACATGGTCCTGCTGGGCTAGGCTGAAAATAAGTTCTTGTCAAGCCCCATTGAAGAAGCAGTTTGGAACACCTATGTGTATTGCAAATATGTGTAGAAATCTTAATCAAACTCAATCAAACTCAATCAAATTCAAACTCAATCAAATTCAAACTCAATCAAACTCAATCAGACTCAAACTCAATCAAACTCAAACTCAATCAAACTCAATCAAACTCAAACTCAATCAAACTTAAACTCAATCAAACTCAAACTCAATCAAACTCAAACTCAATCAAACTCAATCAAACTCAAACTCAATCAAACTCAAACTCAATCAAACTCAAACTCAAACTCAATCAAACTCAAACTCAGTCAAACTCAATCAAACTCAAACTCAATCAAACTCAATCAAACTCAAACTCAATCAAACTCAATCAAACTGAAACTCAATCACACTCAAACTCAATCAAACTCAATCAAACTCAAACTCAATCAAACTCAAACTCAATCAAACTCAATCAAACTCAAACTCAATCAAACTCAAACTCAATCAAACTCAAACTCAATCAAACTCAATCAAACTCAATCAAACTCAAACTCAATCAAACTCAAACTCAATCAAACTCAATCAAACTCAAACTCAATCAAACTCAAACTCAATCAAACTCAATCAAACTCAAACTCAATCAAACTCAAACTCAATTAAACTCAAACTCAATCAAACTCAATCAAACTCAATCAAACTCAATCAAACTCAATCAAACTCAATCAAACTCAAACTCAATCAAACTCAAACTCAATAAAAATCAAACTCAATCAAACTCAATCAATCTCTCTCTCTCAATCTCTCTCTCAATCTCTCTCTCTCAATCTCTCTCTCTGTCTCTCAATCTCTCTCTCTCAATCTCTCTCACTCTCTCTCTCTCTCAATCTTTCTCTCTCAATCTCTCTCTCTCAATCTCTCTCTCTCAATCTCTCCGGATCAAAACTCAAAAACACTCCAAACACCTATAAATAAGCAAAAAAACAATTGTACTTCTTTACATCGGCATCCGTAAATGTAGTAACGGATTCCCGTAAAAAGAACTTAAAACGCGACTTGATAATAAAGCAACTTACCTCCTCTCAACCAACAAGCTCCGGGAACCGCGTGCTACTTCGTCCGAAATCACAACACAGTCGAGGCGTGGGCGCGTGTCATTCCTATTTATTCACTCACACTGTCAATCAAATGGTCTATCCCGTAAGTGATTGGCTGTGCGACCTGTGGCCCGATGCGTGATTCCGTTATTGGATGGTTCGTGACGGGCGCGGCTAGTCCGTCCCCCTTCCAGCTTGCGTGCGCGCCTAAACGTCACGGCCTTCCTACATTCTGAAGGCTGCGATTCGCGCCTGGCTAGATTTAATTTACGGCCGTATCCGTTGAAGTCCACACGATGCACTTACGGCATTGTAATGAAACCGGGCTGAAAGGGCCCTAAAAATATAAAGGAAGCAATAAAAGGCATTCAAATTACTGTAAAAACAATCCCCAATGATCAAATATGTTAATAAAAGATATCTTTTTATTGTCATGTACATCCTCAATATGGCGGCCATATTAACCCTTTAGCACTCAGAAAGGCTAGAATGTGTCCCCTAAACATATCAACATTATCTGATTTACATCTCTTTTATCACATCTACTTTTTTGAACACAAATATTGGCTATATTTCAACGCCACATTACATGGATCATGTAGCATGGGCTCAAATTCAAATGTGGGCCAGAATATTAGGGGTTACTAATTAAAATGGCTAAACCAATCCATAATCAGGGAACTTCATAACATGATGAAGCTTAGATACACCAGTGAGCTTTTCCATTTGTGAAATCCACCCGGATAATGACATCTGGGGTAATTAGCAAGCTATATAACCACATCATCATCCATTAATTATCAAGTCTGAACCATCATGGATAGCAGCAACCTGAGTGCGGTGTATATGTATGTGAGTAGAGCGCAGCGTCGTAGGAATGGATATTTGTTTCGAATGTTGCAGAGTGGAAACCGGGCTGTTAGGCGTGCGACTGAGGAGTGGCTGAGGCGTGACAGAGAGGGGCGGCTGGGAGTGAATGTGGGTGAGCGTGCTGATGCAATCCATGGTGGTCCGGAACCAAGCCAGGCAAGTGGCTCATCACAGGATATGCCTAGGGTCATGGTGGGGGGTCAGTTAGGGGAGAGAGCTCCAGTGGCACAGGGACAGGGGGATATGAGGGCACCTGCAGACAGGGAGGAGGACCTTGATGTGGGTGATCAGCTGATGGGGGGGCCAGATGAGAGACCCCTAGAGGGTGTGGCACATGAAGTGGTGGCTCCTGCACAGCCAGACCCACAGGGGGGTGAGCAGGCCCAGGAGCCTGCCAGGAGGATTCGTGCACCCAGGGTGTACAGGGAGAGAGAAACATTAGAGGGGTTAACTGATGTGGAAGTGTATGAGCGTTTTAGGCTAACCCGTGCCAGCCTGGAGGAGCTCTATGTGGTCCTGAGGGAGGACATGGAGCCTTCCTCATGGACCAATAGAGCCATCCCAGGCATGACACGGATGTTAGCCGCCATACACATCCTATCATCTGGTAGTTTTCAGAACACTGCTAGCATAGTAGGAGGAATGTCTCAGGCAAGCCTTTCAAGGTGCCTGAGCACATTCCTCCATGCTATCGTTCCGAAAGCTACCAGATACATCAGTTTCCCCACACTGGGGAAGAGATCTTGAAGGTGAAAGCAGATTTCTTTCGAATGGGAGGTATCCCCAATGTGCTTGGTGCTTTAGATTGTACACATGTAGCATTGATACCTCCTAGAGAGCAAGAAGCGCTGTTCCGAAATCGCAAACACTATCATTCCATCAATGTCCAGGTTGTTTGTGATGCAGACATGCGCATACAAAATGTGGTTGCAGGCTTCCCGGGAAGTACTCATGATGTACCCATGATGTACCAAAGTACCCATATCCTGCATCAGTCATCCACCCATCTTTATTTTGAGTCTGGACAAGCTCCACCTGGGTGGCTACTGGGTGAGTACCCATAAAGGATCCCCTAACATATACATCATGTTCCACTGTAATGCTATTCCATTGTTGCGTGAAAAATGCACAACGACGCATGCGCCAACAGACAAAATAGAGTCCCTCAATAGCGTGCACAACATCTGTGCGCAGGAGTTGAGATAAGGATTTAAGGGTGGACTTAGGGGTTTTAGGGTTAGGGGTCTTTGGGCTAAGGCTTTGGATTATGAGTGTTAGTGTTAGGCATGGGGTCTCAGTGGTTCGGGTTAGAGGGTTTTGGGCCATTAGTCAATAGATTCTACAACTTGCGCTCTTTGATTGACGCACATTTTGGCACACAATTTCCAACAGTTTTGCGCTACTGTCGCCGGCTTTGGCAGCGCCGTATTGTCCGCGCTCATTTGCCGTGCGCCATAAAGGGCCATTGCATCGTAGCTTATTGCTGTGCCTAACCCGATGTGACGTGGTCATAGGAGTATGAAGTTCCAACTCAGAGATCCCTAAACTAATGTCACATTAATCATTGTGTATATTTACAGATGCTTTAACAAGCAGCACAACCTCACATTCATATCTACATCTCCCATTTTTGTTTCCTTCAGGTGATGCAGGATATAGGTGTTTGCCGTGGTTGTTGACCCCTGTGAACAATCCACGCACAGAGGGGGAGGAGAGGTACAATGCGGCCCATGCCAGAACCCGGAATGTAATAGAGCGCACCTTTGGCCTCCTGAAGATGCGCTTCAGATGTTTACATTCCACTGGCGGGGCGCTACAGTATACACCAGTGAAGGTTTGTCACATCATCATAGCCTGCTGTTGTCTGCACAATATAGCAGTACAGGCAAACTGTCTGGGTAACATTAATGATGCTCCGCTTGAACCGGCGGAGCGTCCAGTACCTCCCCCTGGTGAGGATAATGTTCAGGGGTCACAACTATGTGCCCACGTCATTCGGGAGTACTTCCCATGTAAGTCTGAAACTAATAAGAACCAACTATAATGTACCTTGATTATGGTTACTAATACATCTCTTTTCTCCTTCCCCATTGTCTTCCAGAATATCCAACAGTCCACAGTAGAGGATAGCTTTGTGATGTAACATATGTCTCGTGACACATTCTTCATACTGGATCAAATACAGCCTGCTCTGATATCCGTTAATGGTAAGTATGCGCACATTCCCATACACATCATATATATTGATATCTGCCAACCTCAAGAAGCTAAGCTAAATGGATGGTCTGATGTATTCCACAATGTCAATGGATATAGGCCTCACAATCGTATTTGAAAACATCTTTACAGAACAGTAATGTTCCCATTGTCTGATCATGCTATTCCACATCCCATGGAGGTCAATGCAATTCCTAGCAATCTGGATATATGAACATACCAGCATATTGTAAACCATAATAAATGTACCTCATGGGATGCAAAGAGGGGATCTCTCCAGTTCTTTGTCAGCGAATGCTGGTGAAAGCATTCTCAGTCAGATAACAGGAATAGTCTCAAGGATGTGTTAACTAGGAATCATTGTGCAATATATCATATGGATTGTGTGACTCATCTCATCATATTGCCATTACAGAACTGTTGCCGTGTGTCAACACATTGTTTACCCACACAGACATGGAAAACGACCTGTACAGCAACAGAACATCAGCTACATCAATGTCGTCTACATTGTAAGTGAGTATTTGCGGGAAACATGTGCATGTATGCATGAGAGGAAATGACTAATAACTCCATTAATGTAGGCCTAACTTTCTTTTCCCCAAGACATCCCCTATGTATTGCTGAAGCGGTCCGAAATGTTTATCGGACCATGCAGACATGTCCTGGGGGAACAGATCTATTCGTTGAATACTCCACTTGATCTATCCAAGGTAGAGAACCAGATGTGGATGTCCGAACATGTATCAATGTGTGATAGTTGTGATTTTCCCTTTCTATTACAGGCTGCACTGGTCTCTCTGTCTCTCTCTCTCTCTCTCTCTGTCTGTCGGTCTGTCTGTCTCTCTCCTCATCCCACCCACCCTGTTTACCCTTAATTTATTGAGTCACACAAGTCTTCGACACATGACCAATTAGCAACTTCTGCTAACTATCCCAATTAACCCATTACACTATGTTTTCTCTTGTCTTCTTCCTCACATCCCCTGCCTTTTCCTCAGACTCTTCTTTACTTCTCCCCTTTTTGTCTCCAACATTTTCATTTCAACTCTCATGCCCACCTCTCTCCTTTTATTCGCCCATCAGCTAATCTTACTCAAGCTGGGGTTAAACTATGTGTCTCCTGACTGTCCCATCTGAAGATTACATTATCTGTCCACATGGGGCAGATACCTTATTACATAATAGTGCATCGCACTTTACATCTGATCCCTTTCCTCTCTGACTAATGCATATCTTTCTACTTGACACAACCTCATTCCTATGTATCTCTCACTTACTTATTAACCTTGCTATTCCTTATATACTCTTCCCCATGTCCATTACCTTTAGCTTGGAAGTGGTGATTTTCGAATCTTGTGGGGGCCTTTGGGAACAAATCAGTTATCAACAGACTTTACGCTCAAAACAGGGCCCTCCATTTTCTTGCGTTGGCAATATTACATACTGTATATTTTCGTGTTCTTCTCCCCTGTACAGCGCCACGGAATATGTTTGCACAATACAAATAAATGAGAATTAGACTAATCCTAATATTCCCACATCAGGACAAATTAGTCTGGGCCATCATTATCATCGGACAGATGGTTAGCTTGTACGAGATCCCAATGCATAACATACCTACATCTGTTGGTGGCTGCTCATATGGCAAATGTAAGGTTTCCACTAATATATTATTTGTGTGTTTGTATTCCAGATCCCGGTCAGAACAAGGCATGACGATAAACATCCTGACATTCCATGGCCATGTCAATTTCCTCATGTATGTGCATGTGTCCGTTTCATTGCTTTGTTGGATCCAGTTTGATATCTGATGACCTTGACTGAATAGCCGATATGTGTCACGAGACAATTTCAATATACAATGCAGATGTGATGTGACATCTGTCAGCTGATGTTCCTGGTATATCCACAGCATGTGTATGCTCATATAGTCTATCTAGATTCATATGTACCTATTGGTTTAGACATTCTATCCTCTCCTCTACTTGGACTGTTGTGAAGCCTGCAGCACCAACCCTTCCAGATCTTTTCTTCAGTGCTGATGTGACCCTCCCTGTGCATATGGGGAAGAGTAAATCCAGGCTTGGGACTTAACAGTTAAGGAGGTTACATTAATCTTCAGTTATGCATATGCAACAATAGTGAGTATAGATGCTCAATCAGAGAACAAACTGTACTTGATATTGCCTGGTTTGTTGTGAGTTCTCTGCAATAAGTAACATCTGACTGATATGGTCCTGGTCAGGTCACCATCTTTTTGACCAAGGTTATCTATGTGCTGCTTATTGTTGCGTGAGAACTGACGTTATGGGCTCATAGCATTCACTGATTGAGCACTTATACTTCTGATGTGGCATCAGAGTGTCCGTTTAACACACAAGCATACATTTTGCTCTCCCCATATGTATATCACCTTATTCTGGATTATTATGGTCTTTCCTTATTGACTGTTATATATATGTAGTAACAATAATGAGATATATTATATTGCCTAATGTTGGTTGATACACTGTACATCCCATGATTATCTATATCAATGTAATTTTCCCTGCCTGCATTCTGCTCTCATATCCCTATTTCCCTGTGTTACTTGGATTTTGTATCCTACCCCCCTCCACCATGATCCTTTGCATACCTGTGTTGATTAGTCAACCTGTGGCTTTGTGGCAAGCTTGCTTTGTTAATTTCTTTAAATAGTAAATATGATTTATCCGAGATGTTGTTTGTGTCTGCCTCGTCAATGTTGATACCATAGCATTTCCGTAACATCAATGAAAGGACCTTCAGACTCCACATCTGTGCTCTGCACCATCAGTTAGGGGTGTCAATAGAATTCTCACAGTGTGTTTGCATTACTGATTTCAACCATGAGGGAAGGTTGGTATTAACAATCTATATGACACAGAAACAGACAAATGAGACAGGTGTCCGTAAGTGGCTCACATCCTAATAGTGAACATACAGGGCCTCATTCAATTGCGATTTGGCCATTTGAATAGGGCTCAAACTAAGCACAGAACATATATTGTTTCCAAAAGTTTTTAGTTAGTGAAAACCTTGCTTTTGGATAGATGTTTACTAACTAAAACATTTTTCCAAGAATATATGTTATGTGCTTATTTCGAGCCCTATTCAATTGGCCAAATTGCAATTGAATGAGGGCCACAGTATCAAACAGAAGTGAGTACACCCGTCACATTGTTGTTAATATTTTAGTACTAGCGAATTGCCCGTCAAAAAATGACGGCAATGAAATTGTAAGGTAGCTAATGCTGTTTAGTGTGTAATAATGAAATATATAATACATTAATAAATGAATATACTTTACCTATTTTAAAGCATTGTGTGGAAGAGCTGTGAATGTGTTTTGATGTTGCTGCAGCATTAGTGGTGTGGATCTGCTGTGTAAGCGTGCTGAATGTGTGCAGTGTAACACTGTGCGTGCGCGAGCCCAAACCGTTAGCGTAGTCGTGTACTTCCGCATTGGCGTAAAATGGCGAGTAATGTGTGGTATACGTCTGTATCGGAATATCCGTAGGTGTTTTGTGGTGTTTTGCGAGTTTCTTGTGGTGTTTAGCGAGTTTAGAGTGCTGTAGCCTCGTTTTCGTTTTGTACGGCGGCCATTTTTTCTCTCGCTTCGATTTTTTTTTAGTCTCTAAACTGTTTTATTTCGACTAAAATCGAGGTGTAAGTTGTATTTTTGAGGTGCTGGGTGCTCCCTCTTGGTGTAGGTAAGTTTTTTATGTATGTGCTGTGTGTATGTATTGTGGTGTACATTTTGTAATGTTCGCGAGTTGCGTCCGAGTGTTGCGAGGCCGTAATGTGTGTGAACGTGTGTCGTATGTTGTTTGCGAGTGTCGTAATGTGTGTGTCGTACTGTTTGGGTTGCGACGTGAAGTTTGCGAGGGCCGCAGTTGCTGGCATGGAGCGCCTTCGGCGCTCCATTCCAGCAACTGCGGCCCTCGCTTTGCCGGAGGCCCTCGCTTTGCCGAAGGCGCTCCTTGCAGCAACTGAGACCCTCGGCCAGTGCCCTCGCGAAGCGTTAGCAACAACTCGTACGCTCACAACTATATATGTGATATCTTTTCATGTGACAACACTGAAGAAATGACACTCTGCTACAATGTAAAGTAAGTTTGCTGACCCATCAATAACTCAATACACAGCCATTAATGTCTAAACCATTGGCAACAAAAGTGAGTACACCCCTAATTTGAAATGTCCAAATTGACATTAAATGTCAATTATGTGTGGCCACCATTATTTGCCAGAACTGCCTTAACCCTCATGGCCAGGGAGTTCACCCGAGCTTCCCAGGTTGCCACTGGAGTCCTCTTCCACTCCTTAATGATACATCAGAGCTGGTTGATGCTAGAGACCTTGCACTCCCCCACTGTCAGTTTGAGGATGCCCCACAGATGCTCAATATGGTTTAGGTCTGGCGACAAGCTTGGCCAGTCCATCACCTTTACCTTCTTTAGCAAGGCAGTGTCGTCTTGGCGGTGTGTTTAGGGTCGTTATGTTATGTTGCCCTGCGGCCCAGTCTCCCAAGGGAGGGGATCATGTTCTGCTTCAGTATGTCACAGTACATGTTGGCATTCATGGTTCCCTCAATGAACTGTAGCTCCCCAGTGCCGGAGATAAATGGATAAGTCACAACGAACACAAAAACATTGATATGAGATGAACCCATCATTTTGAACATAAACAGTGATGCAGAGAGAGGGGAGGCAGCATCTGACATCATTAGGTAAATGCATATAGGGGGAATCCACACAACATATTATCTAAAACATATATAGACATGCATATATGTTTGGTCTGGGCCTGCATGCATGCTGCCAGCACTGAGAAGCTACAGTTCTTTGAGGGAACCCATGAATGCCAACATGCACTGTGACATACTGAGAAAGAGCATGATCCCTCCCTTCGGAGAACGGGCCGCAGGGCAGTATTCCAACATGATAACGACCCCAAACACACCTCCAAGCCGACCACTGCCTGGCTAAAGAAGCTGAAGGTCAAAAGTTGATGAACTGGCCAAGTAGGTCATTAGACCTAAACCCTATTGAGCATCTGTGGGGGCATCCTCAAATGGAAGGTGGGGAGTGTAACGGAACCCATCACTGTTTTACCCTGTTTTATGGTTATGGTTAAAATATGATCATACTGTTATACTGTATGTATGTTGGTTTATGCTCTGCAGAATATTAGCCCAGACTATTGCAGACCTTGTCATAATAGATAATCCTAGTACAGACTCCTCATAGGATAAGGAAGTCTATTGTATAAAGTGTTTGCAATATCAGACATAACAAAGAAGGATGATCTAAGCAATGTCTGATTGTATCAAAGTAGCCAGGTAGCCTCCGGGAGGTGTGACCCACCTATTGTCCCTCTATGTGTATTGTGTGGCCAACTATGAGGGATGTGTATATTGCCTGTGGGAAGAGATGTGTATATATATATATTTCTGCAAAACAAAATAAAGTCAGTATTCATTTGACTCCCAATTGAGTGTCGTCCAATATGGGAGGTTGGGAATGGTGAGACTGTAGTGCTTCTTGGATATTGTACCGTATACCTGCGAAGATATTGGACTGCGTGTTCCAACTCCGTTACAGGGAGTGCAAGGTCTCTAACATCCACCAGCTCCATGATATCATCATGAAGGAGTGGAAGAGGACTCCAGTGGCAACCTGTGAAACTCTGGGGAACTCCATCCCCATCAGGGTTAAGTCAGTGCAGGAAAATAATGGTGGCCCCACAAAATATCAACAATTTCACTTTGGGGTGGACTCACTTTTGATATTTACCCTGAATTAATCTCTCCATGTGTCAGAAACACGAATATCATGCATCACCGTTACTGGAATTAAACTCAGGAATATTACCTCCACCCTCAGCTGCACTAGTGGCTGTTACCCCAACCCTACAGTAACACAGGGCTGGTATATTGAAGGAAGATGTATGTACTAATCCAATAACGTTGGTGTGTAGCATTCATGTGGTGTTTACCAATCATGGTACAGTACAAACGAAAACAAACAATGATAATGTGAGCAATACATAATCTTTAATCTTATGCTTGCAAATGATAGAAAAAAGAAAGAAAACTGGAGGCATAAATTCCGTCGACTGGAACCTAAAGAGATAAGAACAAGACATCAATTAGAACAATATACGCATTGACTGCAACACCTCAACGTCAATAGATCTTGGACATCAATTGCTTCTATATGCAACATGAACATGTTCTCACCTATTTCCGCTTTCGCTTGTGTGTTTCCTGGCTCTCCTGGCCTTTGGCAACCGTTGCCCTAGGCCGGCCACGACCTCGGCGAACGGTTGGCGGCTCTTCCGGCCTGGATGCTGGGGATAAGGTCTGGGAGGTTGAAGGGGTATCCCGGTCTTGGGGATGGCCTTCGGGCATACTCCTCCATCACAAGGTTATGCCGCCTCACCTCTTCGAACATCCTGTCATTGTGGCGTCTTATCTCCAGCATGAACTGTTGATTTTGCTCACGCTCATGCTGGAGATGAGCCAGGAAATCATGGCACTGGGCCGCTGACAGCGCCGGACTAACTGGCGGGGACCCAGACCACTGTGTCCTCTGGGTGGAGGCACGGCTGGGTGGAGTGTCCTGCCTGACCGGAGTGGCCTGCGGGCCCGGAGTGGCCAGAGTCACCTGCTGGGCCTGCAGGGCCGGAGTGGCCAGAGTCGTCTGCTGGGCCTGCAGCGCCGAAGTGGCCAGAGTCACCTGCTGGGCCTGCGGGGCCCGAGTGGCAAGAGTCGCCTGCTGGGCCTGCGGGGCTGGAGTGGCCAGAGTCGCCTGCTGGGCCTGCGGCGCCAGAGTGGCCAAAGTCGCCTGCTGGGCCTGCGGGGCTTGAGTGGCCAGAGTCACCTGCGGGGCCTCCGGGGCCTGCTGGGCCGGAGTGGCCAGAGTCACCTGCGGGGCCTGCGGGGCCAGAGTGGCCAGAGTCGCCTGCTGGGCCTGCGGGGCCGGAGTGGCCAGAGTCACCTGCGGGGCCTGCGGGCCGGAGTGGCCAGAGACGCCTGCTGGGCCTGCGGGCCGGAGTGGCCAGAGTCACCTTCTGGGCCTGCGGGCCGGAGTGGCCAGAGTCACCTGCTGGGCCTGCGGGGCCGGAGTGGCCAGAGTCGCCTGCTGGGCCTGCGGGGCCGGAGTGGCCAGAGACGCCTGCGGGGCCTGCGGGAGCCACATGCCCTGCCGGGGGCCCATGCTCCAGGGCACCATTCCTTGGGGATCCATACTGTGGGCCCAACTGGGATGTGACCACATTGGGTGGCCCCACATTTGTCCAGCCCACATTGGCTGGGAGCCAGGCGGTGCCATTATCCTGGCTGGAGGGGCCATTGCTGGAGCCAATTGGTGGCATCTTGTGGATGGCCCAGGTGGACTTTCGTATGACGGTCCTGCTGCAGGTGGTGTTGCTGCAGGTGGTCCTGCATCTTCGCATGGTGCAGGAACCTGAGGAGGCATGGGACACCTGGCTGGTACTGAAATGAGACAAGATTTGGATTTGAGTATTTTTGTTTCCATATCTCTGAGATCAAACTGACTTGTAATTGGCTGTGAATGTTTGACGAAAATCAAAATTGATCTGCATCATTAGTATTGTGGATCCTGGCTGGGATCTTTCCTGTTATGTGACAGCGACTGCTGGCAGCAGCAGTTGGACCAAGGGGCTGACAGATGACGCTGCCGCTGTTATATACATCATTTTCACCTTACACAGTAGCCCAAAAGCACTAGACCTCACACTAATCCGAACCCCTTACCTTAACACCACCATAACCCACTAAATATGCATGATTATATAATCTCCAGGAAAATGCTGTGACATGTAGAGGCTGCTCACTGCTGCTACCAGCAGTCACGGTCAGATAACAGGAAAGGGCCCATGGCTCATATGACTATATGTAATGCTGGTGCTGTGTGCCAACTGCAGTTAATTAGGACACGTGCTCATCTGAATCTGTTGGCCAGTGTGTGAGACAGACCAATCTGTGACCAATCCTCAGCAATGTGAGTTAACATGTTAATGTAACATGGTCCAGATTATGCTGTTACACGACACAAACTTGCAGTCCATCAGAGTCTGTATCCGCATATGCTGCAGTGTGCACATCCATACATGTAGTCTCATGGGGATGTACCAGCTAGACCGGACCTATCCTGTTGTATCTGCGCATCTCTGGAAGTGCACCGCCAACGACTCTAGCTACGCCAGCCCAGCAGGCCAGGTAAGTGGTTATGGGTTTCGGGTTCTGGCTACAGTTAGGGGGTATAGGTTAGAGTTAGAACGTGGGGTTTAGGGGGTTAGGGTTAGAGGGTTAGGGGCTTTGGGTGTACCAAATATTTTTGATGGCTACATGGGGACGCAAGCGCAGCCGCATCCCTAGAGTCGGCGGCGGCACTCTTCCAGCACATACTGAAATGCCCACATAAAACAGGATACATCCGCTATACCTAGTTTCAAAATGTACATGAATTCTAAGCAGTAGGAGTGTTAAGCCAAACAGCTATGGATGGGCCAGTTTGTCATGGAGTAGAGTGTGACAGGAGAACTCATGACAATAAACAAACAATTGCAATGGAGTTGGCATGTATGCTTTATATGCATTGGGAACCAACAGCAAACATAACAGTAACATCAATAGATTTTCAAAACAGTATCATAATCAGTTGTGGGAGGAGGTATTGGACATATATTTCATTGCTAACAATTCTGAAGAGTATATTTCTTTACACTGGATTTACATGATTTTTGCGGCCTCATATATCTGTAGTCACAACCAGATATCTTACAGTGCAATTCAACGTCAGTTATCTATCTGTGTGGGGTACATGTGCGTACATATGAGGGTTACGGTGTACATGGTACTCACATTGCAGGCTTTGTGACCGCCCCGTGTCCACCAGGCCAAGGAGGCCCACGACTGACGCTGGCTGGATCATGTCGCGGACTGTGGCCTCCCAACCGGGGTATGTGAAGGTTTCTGGCGGCCCACCACCGGTTCCACGTGCCGCATTGGCCTCATTCGCCATCTTCTTTTTGATTTCAATGCTGCAGTCTTGGTACCGGTGCTGGACAGACTGCCAGGTTTGATTTGCATACCCCAGCGAGGAGACCTCAGCCGCGATCGCCTTCTAGGCATCTGTCCTTTGCCTGGGCCTCACTTCGCTCCCACCGGTTAGGATGGAGTGGTGGGCTTGAACTCCTCTAACCAGTGTTTCGATTTCCTGGATGTTGAAATTTGCTGCCCTTTTGCATGCAGCAGCTGGCTGGCCAGCCTGTGGCTGGGGGGCCTGCTCTCCATGACCTTCACTGCCTTCTCCCTCCATCTCTCCTCCTCTCTCTCTCTCTTTTGCTCTCACAAAACCTCCAACTACAAGACCTGTGTGTCCACTTGCACAGCATACAACACAGTCACAGATTTACGAATTTCCCTCCCTTTTAAACTATTTGTGCTCTTGATTGTCATCTTCCTATTGTTTAATTGATTTCAGGTTTGATTTCAGGATTACGGGCTTGAGACTTGGCCGTAGCTTCTTAGTGAAGCACGTACGGGTTTGGTGGATGATTACCCTCCAAGCCCGTAGCTCGTTATTCAAACCCGTGCGGGCTTGCATGATAGATGAAGTTAAATATCTTTATTTGCGGATTTGAGAGTAGGGGAATGTTGAGCTATTCATTCTAAAACCAAACATCACTTTCACTTTTATTAAAAGTACAGGATGGCTTTTCTATGCTACGACTTGTAAGTTAGCCCTTTACGACCCGTAGGTCTATTTTACCCATTTACGGACTTGACGGAGGCTAATCCCGCAGCCTTTGCGGGTCTGAGGTGCTCCAAGCCCTCGTGACTTTGTCCACGGATATTTGACAAGAATTTAAAAATAAAAAAATTACGGATTTGAGTGTAGGGGAATGTTGTGCTATTTTTGCTAAAACCTACAATCACTTTATAGTCTCCTCAGAGTGCAGGATGGCTTTATTATGTGCTTATTTGTGTGCCTGTGGGACCTTTTTGCTGCAAGTAAGCTGCGGCTCGGTTTTAGCCTTGCAGAGAGGTTTCCCGTAGCAATTGAATAGCAACCGGGGCTTTCTTGCGGCCGAAACTCTTGCGGCCGTTTATGATCAAAGGCTTTCCTCCGGCGCGAGCGGCCGCAAGGGATAGCAGGGCGCCGGCCGCAAGCCTGCCGGAATCCCCGGCCGGAAGGGAATAGAATAGCCGAATAGCTTGCGGCCGGTCCTTGCGGCCCTGCATCTCCTACGGCCGTTAATAGAATGAGGCCCTATATGTTTTGGAGTCAAGAGTTGTTAAAGATAATAATCTCAAGTCTAGTGATCCAGTAAGATTTACAACAGGTAAAGTCTACAAATTAGTTCTGTTAGACCTATTGATTTAATGTGCCTATAGTGAGTTTACATGATTCACTCCATGGTGTAATACACATTATAGTAAACACAACAGTTTTATTTATATATTTATTTTCTGTTGATGAGATATAAATATCCCTGTACCTGTGTGATATTTGGGTTCCAGAGTTGCTTTTGTGTAACTTGGTGATGCGTCTATATACAAGACCTCAACATACCTGTGAAAAGAAAGAGAGATGAAGAAAGGGTCCTTCTGTAACCAATCCACGGGTCCAGATGAAGCCACCTCGAAACGCACGTTGTCTTGATCCTGTCGCACATCTAATGACATCACACGCCAGGCCTCAAGCTCGGTGATAGTGTGAGCAGTCGGGAGAAGACTGCAGTGATGTTATGTATTAAGTACACACTGTATCAGATATGATAGCAATTAACTTATAGTGTTATTATATTGAGAATGGGTATGTAAAAACAGCAACCTATATAAGTGAATAGCTACTAGTCTAACATACAATCTAACTTTTTGATATATGAGTTTATTATATCATGATGTATTGGTGGATTGTTTGTTCTGAATTATAATACAATCTAGCTCTGTAATCCACATTATCATATTGTACTGTAATAATGATTGTTATATATAGATATATGTAGTTTCAATATGCACTTTATAATAGTGCCGTATGATACAGATGGTCTTACAACTATTTTGGTAGAAATAATATTTTGGTTTCACATTTATAATTAATTATATTAATTATTAGGTTATTATTTGCATAGTCTTATTTTGTATGTTATATCTAGTAGTATTATTTTTCTGGGTGACATCAGTAATATATTTTTTGTGGGATTATGTAAATAATCAATTTTTATATTAATTAGTTATGTCTATGCATATATATAAAATATGAATCTATTGATTGATTAATGGCACAGCAATCAAGTTCTATGGTTAATTTTTTGTGTGCAAAGACAGCAGATTTTTAGATACCCTCCTCATATGTGGTATTATTTTCTCATTGCTATATTATTATACTGGATCTATGTACCCCCAATAACTGATATGTGACGTTAACATCAGATGTTCTTGTAATTATCTTTTTATTTTTTAATCGTCGTTTTTATTATATGTGAATAAATTCATTAATTTTAATTATTTTTCTTCATTATTAGTAATGTATTCCCAGAGGTTTAAATTATGTTTAATTACACTTATTAATTGAAGTGACTTTCTATATATTCTAGAATCCTAATGAATTAGAGTGTATTTGTGTAGAATATAAGTCCAAACCCAAAAAGTGTTATCCTTCCTGTTCTTTTTTTGTATGTATAAACAAAATGAAAATAGTGAAAACTTACTTTGTCTGTTTTTTAAAAAAAAAGTAAAAAAATTGTTTCCATTACAAATCTTTCTTAATCAGTGACTTAAAAAGTTAAATCAGTAAATATAAATACCTTTAAATGAATACCTATAGTAGCAGATCATGAACTATTAGTTGTCAAAATAAGCCTGACGCTTCAAATATGGTATAATATAAAAACTATATTATGAATACTTTTTTATTTGAATATTGTCAAAAGAAAGACATTTCTTGCATTAAACTAACACTGGGATTTGCCATTATGAGCTGTCAGTCAAATTGTCTGATCTACCCATAAACCGAGATAATGAAAGATCATTGACATTAATAAATGAAAATACCCAGATGCATTGGTTCCATTGTCTTAACTGTAGTCATATGCACAAAAATAGTCTTGGCAAGTGCAGGCAACTGCAGACAAGACAATTGACCCAACGTCTCAAGGACTGATCAGTAGTTAAAGCTGATTATCTTTCATTAACAAATTATATGAATCTGTTTTTTGATAAATCCAAAATGCCTGACTCACAACTAAAAATGTGAGGCACAATTGCTAGATGCAAGGAAACCTAATTCTTTTTTTTAGAAATATGCATCTTATAAAGTACTGGTTGTTACCTATCGTTTCTAAATATACCATATTTGGAGGTTTAAAAGCAGTCTATTTGCAACTTATTTTTAAATTTTATTGTAAATTTCCTGTTTTTTCTGTGCTCAATTGATCCCAAAATCTACGTAAAGGTAGATCAGTTTACTCCAGTCCTATTAAATAATGAACAGAAACCGAACATAACATTTACCTTTTGGATCAAGCATGCACTATTAACACAGTAGCTGTAACAGCATCACTGTAGTTTAGGAAACACGTCATCTACAGTATATTTGTCAAGTATCTATGGCACTAACCACATTATCAACTATGTAAGCTATGATCATTCACATATTTTTGAAAATGTATGTATGTTACCATACAATGCTTGGGCCATGAGAAGGCATTTTGTGCTAATATTTATCTGTTTATGAGTCAAAGGAGGGTGGGAGCAGTCAATGCAGGATTATTACTTTACTACAACACGCTATCAATCACAATGTCAATGACAGAACATTTTACCAGGTAAACTGGTGTTTTTTTATTTACCACTTTATCCCAATACAACTTCCCAACCAAGATCATTAGTGCTATTACCTAATATATAAGGCATATATAAGGATGCCCCCAAACCACTTTTATATGCTTATATATTCAACTCTTAGACATAGCAATTGGAGGATACAATGATATAACTGGCATTAGCATTTTGAAACATCAATATAAATTAGCACTTTATACAGATGACATCGTTCTTATGCTTTCTAACAATGCCAATGAAACTTAACAATTAAACACAACTTCTATTACACTTAACAAATTATACACAAGTTCTATTACAGAAATAATTTCCTTTTGAATGGTCTAAGACATTTGTTACCAAGGTGAAAAAATCACACTGCCTTTATGAGTTTAATTTTCCTCCTTTAATAACACAATTTGCTAATGAACTAAAAGATACAACTTTCTATTCCCCTACTAGGGATAACAGCAATCCAGAAGATGATTCCTTTGCCATGTTTACCATAATTATTTAGAACTAGCGACGCCCGTCAAAAAATGACGGTCAATAAAAGAAAGTGTTGAAATGCTGTTTGTCCCACAATGTGAGTGTACTGTGTGCCTCAACTATATAGAACCCTCTAACACAGTAATGAACGCATGTAATAATACTATAAGTGCCATGAGGGTCATCCAGGACCTCATGACCCAAAGTGTAAGCACTACACCATTTTAACCCGGTCACTTATGGGGGTCTATCCAGACCCTCATAAGCCTCTATTTAACCCCATCAGTCCCATAATGGTATATTATGACCATTATGGGCCTGTTACAACGCAACATTAACCCAACAAGGACCATCATGACACCAAGTATAAACACTACACTGCACTATACCCCACCAATAAAACATTAAATATCTTAAACACCCTAAACACTAAACACCCTCTACACTAACCTATGAACACCTACACTACCTACCTACACTACACTACCTACCCCTAATAACCCCCTCCCCACCACTGTAATTACAGAAATAAAAAAACTAAAGTCATTGAAAATCTACATTACATAAAATAAAAAAAACTAAGTCACAATAAATAAAAAAGGAACATTACAGAAAATAAAAAACTACATTACAACTCCCCCCCCCCCCCGACTATAGAAAAGAAAATTACACACCTGAAAAGGAAATACATATAATACATACAATACAATACATACAATACAATACAATTAAATACAATACAATGAAATACAATACAATACACCCCTATCTAATATACACCCCGTATCTAATATACAATACTATCTATCTAATATACATCCCCTATCTAATACACAATAAATACTATCTATGTAATATACATCCCCCTATCTATCTAATATACAATACATGCTATCTCTATATAGCAATCCTAATTCTAAGCTAAAATAAAATAATTAAGACCACTTACCTTTGAGATGTTTCTTCAGATCAAAGATCAGCAACCTAGGGTAAAAAAGCTTAAAAAAATTACTACAACATGTTTAGATAAAATAAATAAACATTCTAAATATTCTACTCACCTTTTCAGCATGTCCCGTCCTGCTTTTCTTCTTCTCCGGTGCCTGTTAGAAAAAAACATTACATTAGCACACATACATAAACATAAAATTAAGTAAAATAAACATAATCTACATTTTACTTACCTCCCCGCGATGTCTTCGGCCTCCTCATGTTCTGCCCCGGATGGGCCCTGGAAGCATCCGCGCTCTAAAAAAAAGTTAAAAAAAACAACACACATCCACACTCGCGGATGTCCCCAACGCTAATGAGCTTCCTACGTGGTGTTCCAGAATAAAATTGACAATGGCGGCTTCTGATTGGCTGAAAACGCTGTCTATCAAATTCAGCCAATGAGAAGACACCAATTGTGAGCCAATGAGAAAGGGATACACCCCAAAATCCCACTCTGATTGGATAACACACCTGTCAATCTTTATTTGAACCAATCCGAAGGCTTTATTGCCATCAGCAAATCACAATGGGATACACCCCCATGCGGTTGTAATACTGATTGACATTGACAACAGCCAATGAGAAAGCTCAAATGCCTTCACCAATCAGTACGTGGGGGTGTATTCCATCGTGATTGGCTATTGTCAGTGCAACCAATGAGAATGGCTGGAGGCATCTGCGCAATCACCCTGTGGGGGTGTATTCCATTGTGATTGGCTGAAGGCATCTGCGTCTTGTGGTTGGTTTAAATAAAGATTGACAGGTGCATTATCCAATCAGAGTGGAATTTTAGGGGGTATCCCTTTCTGATTGGCTCACACATTGGCGCCTCCTGATTGGGTGAATTTGATAGACAGCGTTTTCAACCAATCAGAAGGCGCCATTGCCTATTTTCTTCCGGAAAAGTCTCCGGGAGGCTCATTATCGTCGGGGATGTCCGCGAGTGCGGATGTGTGTTCCAGGGCGGGGCAGAAGAGGAGGAGGTAAGTACAATGTAGATTATGTTTATTTTCTTTTGTTTTTATGCTTATGTATGTGTATTAATGTTATGTTTTTTTTAACAGTGGCTGCACCGGAGAAGAAGAAAAGAAGAAGGAAGGGACATGCTGGAAAGTTGAGTAGAATATTTAGAATGTTTAGAATATTTAGAATGTTTATTTATTTACTGTAAATGTGTTGTACTAATTTTTTTTTTTTTCCCTAGGTGGCTGATCTGAAGGGACATCTGCAAAGGTAAGTGGTCTTAATTATTTTATTTTAGCTTATAATTAGATTATTTTATATATAGATATCATTTATTGTATGTTAGCTAGGGGGTATGTGTTTGATAGAGATAGCATAGCATGTATTGTATATTAGATTGTGGTATTTATTTAGATAGATTGTGTGATGTATATTATATAGATAGGATGTATATTAGATTATGGTATTTATTTAGATAGATTGGGGGATGTATATTAGATAGGATGTATATTAGATAGATAGTATTTATTGTATATTAGATAGATTGGGTGATGTATATTACATAGATAGGATGTATATTAGATTATGGTATTTAATTAGATAGATTGGGGGATGTATATTAGATAGATAGGATGTATTGTATATTAGATAGGGGTGTATTGTATTGTATTTCATTTTATTTGTATTGTATGTATTTGTATTGTATGTATTATATGTATTTACTTTTCAGGTGTGTCATTTTTTTTAATTTTCTGTAGTGGGGGGGTTGTAATGTATTTTTCATTTTCTGTAATGTTTCTTTTTTCTTTTTTGTGACTTAGTTTTTTTTTATTTTATTTAATGTAGATTTTTTATTTTTTGTGATTTAAGGTTTTTCTTTTATGTAATGTAGATTTTTTATTTTTTGTGACTTTAGTTTTTTTTATTTTCTATAATTACAGTGGTGGGGATGGGGTTATTAGGCGAAAGGGAGTGTAGGCAGGTAGTGTAGGTGTTAATAGGTTAGTGTAGAGGGTGTTTAGTTGATATTTAATGTTTTATTGGGGGGGTATAGTGCAGTGTAGTGTTTATACTTAGTGGCATGATGGTCCTTGAGGACCGTCATGGCACTTATGTGGTTAATGTTGGGTTGTAACAGGCCCATAATGGTCTTAATATACCCTTATGGGACTGATGGGGTTAAATAGAAGCTTATGAGGGTCTGTATAGACCCCTATGAGTGACAGGGTTAATTAGGGGTTTATGGGGGTCTGTATTGACCCCCATGAGTGAGGGGGTTAATTAAGGGCTTATGGGGGGCTGTATTGACCCTCCTGAGTGACGGGGTTAATTAAGGTTGCCAGGGTTATTTATGGGCTTATGTGGGTCTTTATTGAACCCCATGAGTGACAGTGTTAATTATATGCATTATGGGGGTCTGTGTTGATCCCCATGAGTGAGGGTGTTAATTCAGTGATTATAGAGGTCTGTATTGAGCCCCATGAGTGACCGGGTTAATGAAAGGCTTATGTGGGTCTGTATTGACCCCCATGAGTGACAGGGTTAATGAAGGGCTTATGGGGGTCTATATTGACCCTCATGAGTGACGGGGTAAATGAAGGGCTTATGGGGGTCTTTATTGACCCCCATAAGTGAGGGGGTTAAGTGCTTATGGGTGTCTGTATTGACCCCCATGAGTGAGGGGGTTAAGTGCTTATGGGGGTCTGTATTGACCCCCATGAGTGAAAGGGTTAATGAAGGGCTTATGGGATTCTATATTGACACCCATGAGTGAGGGGGTTAATGAAGTGCTTATGGGGGTCTGTATTGACCCCCATGAGTAATAGGGTTAATGAAGGGCTTATGGGGGTCTATATTGACCCCCATGAGTGACAGGGTTAATTAGGGGTTTATGGGGGTCTGTATTGACCCCCATGAGTGAGGGGGTTAATTAAGTGCTTATGGGGTCTGTGTTGACCCCCATGAGTGACAGGGTTAATGAAGGGCTAATGGGGGTCTATATTGACCCCCATGAGTGACAGGGTTAATGAAGGACTTGAAGTGCATTCTAAATAGGCTACGTGTGCGAGGTAAAGCCGTTGGTTTATTGTTTAAAGTATAATTCTATAGTCGTAATGTTATTAATGTGGTACGCGTCTCGTGAGTGTGATGTGTAAAGTGCTACGCATTTAGCAGTGTTTTGCACGGTCCGGGGTCGTGTAGCCTCGTTTTCATTTTTTTGGGTGGCCATTTTTTCCCCCTCTTAAGTGTTGCTCGTATGTCTAAGACAGAAATCATAGGACCATATGGTTATATAGAAAATGGAGTAAAAAGTATGTATGTGATACAGAAAATGGTTACAAATTATGTACATTAAGTCACTATATCTGGTGCACAAACCAAATGTATACCTCTGATGAAATGTGTAGGGACACAACCTTACCACGTATGCATACCTTTGTCATGGAGGGAGTAACTCCTTCTCTAGAGGTTTTTTACCTTACCTTAGAGTAGGCCAAGGCAGTGTGCATACCCAGAGCATCTGGTGGTCCTCAATGCCATTAATGCCGATCGGTTTCGCCAGCTACTTGCTAGCTTCCTCCTAGACTTCTGTGTGTATCACTTTATCCGTTTTTGCTGGCTTTTTAAAAGGTCCGTTTACTTTCTGGGTGTGACGTTGCATTCTTGTATAGCCTATTAGAAATTAAATCGTCCGCTTCCTGGTTCTCTTAACGTAACATCATGATGTAATGTCGTAGAGCTTAGCTCATTGGCCGGACATATTGGTTGACGTCCTTGCGCTGTTATCCATTTTCAGCGTGTGACGTAATGTTTCTTATACATGATTAAATACTCATTAGCGTAAAAGAACTTGGGTCTACCTAAGTGTACTTCCTTGTTCCACATAGTCATTTCTCATTGTTCTTCTTCTGTTGTAGCAACGTGTCATGCCAGCCAGCTTTGGGGGACTACGCTCACCCCAAGTCTCTATTATTAAGTGTTCTGACAAACTCTTCAAATTCAGAACTTTCTCCCAACCAGAAGATTAGAACATCATCAATGTATCTCCTCCATAACAGAACTGTATCTGTATAACCGTTACTGTCAATGAAGACTCTTGTGCTTTCCTACATTCCAAGGAACAAATTTGTATATGTAGGGGTACAGGATGTCCCCATCGCTGTGCCCCTAATTTGTTGGTACCATTTTTAATGGAAAAGCAAAAAAAAATCTTGTTACAATGAAGTCTAGCAGTAATTTCAAGAATTTGTTTATTTAGTTTTCAATATTTAGCTCTTCTCATGTCCAGGATATATGTTACTGCTTTAATTCCCTGTTCGTTAGGGATACTACTACACAATTGTTCAATGTTGCTTGTTCCCAATAGAGTTGTCATTGGTAAATTTACTCCATCTATACTCTTTAAAGCATCAGTAGTATCTCGAAGAAACAAAGGCAGGCTACAAACAATTTCCTTAAGCTCTTTATCAACAAACTGGCTAATTCTTTCAGTTAAATTATTTGTGCTAGAAACAACTGGTCTACCTGGAATCAGGGTACGTTGTTTATGTGCTTTTGTCAAAGCATAAAATGTTGCCACAGTCAGATTTTTTTGGGAGAAGCTCTTGTTAGAATGCCATCCTCCATGGCTTTTAGCAATAGAGATTGTAACTCTACGTAATATTCATGGCTATGATTTCGAGGTAAAATTTCATGTGTCGCAATCCTTTAAGATTGTTAAACACATGTTCAAGTATGTATCTTTCTTCATTAATACAATATTACCCCCTTTAGCCCCCTTTTTATCTCAATATTCAGTTTTTTACGATCTTCCAAGGCTCTTTTTTCTTTGATGGGGATATTATTGTTATAATGATTAGATATATTATTTTTGTTCATTTTATCCAAATTTTCCAAGTCTTTACATACTAGAGTTGAGAACATGTGTATGTCACTACGGCTCTTTATTTTAAGAGTAAAGCAATTATTGTTTTTAGGTATTTTTGTTTCTTTCTCTTTTACAGTATCATTTTCTTGTAACAATTTCACAAGATTCTCTAATACATCTTTATCTTCTATTGTAAAACCTACTTCTTCTAGTCTCCTTTTGTCCTTTTCAAAGTATAATTTCTTTAATGCAGGCTTTCTTGAGAATAGATTAATATCCCTAAGGTTTGTAAATAAGTTTGAGTAGCCAGATGGAACAAATGATAGACCACAAGTCAAAATAATTTTTTGAGCTTGACCCAGTACAATATCTGTAAGATTAATTATTAAATTATCATCTTAACTTATGGGTTTTTCAGATACTCTATCTATAGATTCTTCATCTTAAGTCCTTGTATTTCTTTGTATTGCAATTTCTGGTTTACCCATATTTACACTATTTACAATTCTTATATCTATGGTTTTTATACTCCTCTCACTCCATTCCGTACCGATATTCAAGAGCTTCATTGGTGGGGATACGTTCTTTTAATACCGGCATCTCCTTGTCTTCGTCTGGGTTCTTGGTCTACCTCTTCCTCTCCCTCTGGGTTTTTGGACGTGCCCCGCTCATTGCAGGCGTTGGCCAACCCGCAACTTGCATCATCCCAAGTAACACCACTTGTATCCTGCTTGCAAAACAGACACTAATACAACAAGAGCACATGACCCGACACGATCCATTGGTGCCTTCTTCAAAATAAAGACACAGAACACCTGTTGCAGGTAATACTGGTCACAACGCTTTATTAATCAACACAACCCAGTTAAACCTGGGGAGGAGGTGCCCAGTACTTGGCAGCAAACCCTGGACCATAATCAAACGTTAATGCCCCAGCTTTTTGCCATCAGCACACCTTTCTAGTGGTAGGGGTGACCCCTTTTTACCACTGGGCTGGGCAACTCCCCCTGTGACATAAATTACCACAATGCTTGGAATAAAATCATTCCATACAATTAATATAAATATTTTTTAAACGTATTAACATGTTTCTCTCTTTTCTTTTTTTGTTATTGTCAATTATCAATACAAATCCATTCACAAGGTAATGACAAATACTTTGTGAACATACTTTACATATATGTAACTATTATTAACAAGATAATTATCTTTTTCCCCGAAACTAGCTTCCCCTTGCTATCCAGCCGCAGAGTGATGCAAGATGGTGGCCGCGCTGCCGGGAGGGGGTTAATCCACTCTTACCCACGCAGCCCACCAATCACTCCTCAGCTGGCACCCGAGGCTCCCCAAGGTCAGAGGTCCCCTTTAGCCACCCCCTTCTCAGGTCTGCCACCGTGGACCTCCATGACCCGACACAATCCATTGGTGCCTTCCCCAAAATAAAGACATGACACATTTTTACCACTGGACCGGGCAATGCCCCCACCCGCCACAGAGTTTATTCCTCAAAGGTGCTGCTCCCCCACTAGTACCAGGGCCCGTTGTACCTCTACCCTAAATTCAAGCATAAGTAGCTCAAGTCCAATTTCGGTAAGATGCAAACCATCAGGAAGAAACAAACTATCTGCATCACCACCTTCCAACTTGTCGAAATCTCCACTCCACCGATCTTCCTGATGAAACGAGACATGAACTTGTTGACCATTTGGCCCACAAGTCTCATAGGATCCCTGGCATTCCTCTACGCCCATTTCTTAATAATTTCTGACCAGCCCACCTTCATATCTGGAATCCTGCGCTTCCATTCATCAATGTCTCTCCTCATATCCCTCACCTTTCTCTTGAAAGGGATGAACCTTATTGCCTCCTGCATGAATCAGCAAGACATCCAGGTAGACATTTCAGCAATGAACCTACTCGCCTGTTTCCATTGCATGCCCCTGATGCTTTTTAAGTATGACAAGTTGCAGTGGCAAAATGTTCCTCCCAATAAATGTATGAATGGCTAATAATTCATAGCTGTTTCCGGCGGCCTGCAACGGCATGTATATTTTAATAAGCAGCAGTAGGTGGTCTTACATAAAGCCTAAAATGGTTTGACTCCCATTTTTCTTAAGCATATAATCTTGGAGACCCAATCCAGCTGCCTCAGTCGCCACCCATATGGGGAAAGAATGGGTGCCAAAATTGGCATGATTCAAGCCCAACTTTTTCAGACAAGTTTTTAAAACTTTAGAAAATTGGAAGCAAGATAATGCAAGCCCGCTTGTATGTATTAATAATGGCCCAGGCAGACCTGGTCGCTGCTGAAAAAAAATGTCTAACACACTCAAAGGGACAATAATCTGTTTCTACCAGATGAAAAGTTATCTCCCTTTCTTGTAGAACTTGATTCATTTTAGATTTTTTTCACCACATCACCACACTTTCACCTTGCAAATGAACGTTGTCCACTTGAATGCCTTCTTGCCCATGCCTGTTAACCGCAACCAGATTCCCTATTCTGAACTCCCCGAAGAAGGCTAAGAGAAGTCTGTACAGAACAGCAAGGCCTCGTAATCCGAATGACAAACCACCTGTAACATCACTGATAAATGTGATATCATGACTGATTTATGGGGCCCAGGATGGGGGATCCCTGAACCTCACCAGCAAGGGCATGTATAGACCAGGATCGAACTGTCACCACCATAAACTTTAGGACTATTTTGTTATGACTGCAATATCCTGTGCAATGTTAGGCCTCAGGCTCTGATCCAGTACCCCGGATGCCCAAGGAGCATGGCCTGTGAGTATTTAGGCCATAATAAGATTTTTTTTATAATGTTTAGTGTTCAGGTTGTAGTTAGGACATGGCACTCTTATGCCAAGTCCCTTTTCAAGTACCATTTAAAAGTAATGCTATAATGTTTAGAATAGTGATTTGATTTAATAAGATGATTTGGGTCATTGTATAATTAATGTTTAAATAATTTATTTATGCTAGAAACAGGCCCCAGAGTATACCAATATTTTATAAAATTACTTCAGTCACTTATGGGACAAAGGATAGTTTATGACCTATTGGAATGTTAGTCCTGTCATAGAGGGCGCTGGAGGGGGGAGAGATTAGTTAATACATTAGCCAGAACACATCTGGCTGCTTTCCATGGATGATCAAAAGGATAGTCATAAAGTGGTAAGTTAGTTTATGGCCTCTGAGAAATCAGATCAAGAAATTAGTATGGGGGTCGGTAACCTTGGTGATTGGGTGTGGGGGAAGTATTTTTGTGTTTGTGATATATTTCTAGGCAAGCAAACATATAAACTGGTCAGTCTGGTTTGTACTAAGCAATGGTACGTGTGTGCTTCTTATATCCTAACAAAAGGGATCTGATTGTGCCTCTAACTGATCTGAATTGAATTGCTGAGGGCTAAGATTGAACACAAATGCATGACCTCGAAGGAGAAAGTTGAGGTGCGTGTGGCCCCTCAAGTCTGGGTCGTAACATGCAATAACAATGAAAATGTCATAGGGCTCCTTTTGTCCTTCATTGCCTTGTCCCATGCTGAACCTCGTAGCACTCTCTGTAGTCAGGCTGCGACCTGACTACCCACAGACGCAGCTAACATAACTATGTCCTTACATTGCAAAATAAACCACAGGGGAAAAACAAAACTTTTCTCATTCGAATCCACACTGCCAGCCAAGAGCCAATGGTTCTTAGGGTTAAGGTGAAGCATCCGGAATGCCGACTCAACCCCTGCTCGCCTTACAAGTCACTATCAATACCATCATATGCTTTCTAATGCTGCAGCTTCCCCAGCATCCATGACACATAGCCACACAGGCAAGCACAGACAGAATGAAGTACAGACAGAGAGGTGAGAGAGACAAAGCCCAGCAATGCAGAGACACCCACACATTCACACAGACATGCTCCTACTAAGGGCAGTGGTTTCAGATGCTACTTATAATAATAGCTGAAACCCTGTCCACAGCCCTACACTGATTCTGCTCCAGACACCTCACCATGCACTGCTATCTCCATGCTGTCCGGCCGCCGAGCGATCCACTCCACCTGCCAATCACTCCTTAGCCGGCAACCTAGGCTCCCCCAGGTCAAGGGTCCCCTTCAGCCACCCTCTTCTCATGTCTTCCTCTGGGGACCTCCACATACACTGTGTCTTTCTATACAGCCCCCTATCTATCTATCTATCTATCTATCTATCTATCCTTGTCTTTCTGTGCATCTATATGCCTATTGGTCTTTCTGTCTATCCAGCTTAGAGTATATATATGTACCAGCTACTCTTTCTACTATCTTTTAAAGTCTAGCTTTACCATTCTAAACAATTACAAAATCATCAGAAGAATACTCCTAAAGAGATTTAATACAATAATAGCTCACACAATGTTTTCATTTGTTTCATCAGGTTGTGCCATGATATTGACTTTGTTTTTAATTACATGAATAAACAATTCACTTCTCCTCCATAGAACTCCAACAATAAAAAAAAGAGTTTCAGCTTTTTATTGAATAAAGACTTAAAAATCTATCATAATGTAACTAGGCACAAAGTTAAAACTTTGACTCATTATGTACACTGCAGCCCACACACCAACATTGTTTATATGTGACTGCTGCAGAATGCTATTTCTTCTTGTCTCCTTGGTAATAAATCATATAATGTATAACAGTTCTTTGGAAGCAACAGCTGGTTTTAAAACTTCCATAGTAATATAAAATACACAAGGGAAAAAAGCAGGTAGATATTTATTATTAAATTCAAATGAGATATGGAAAGGGAGAAAGACACAAATCGTGAGCTAATAACACTTGATTACTTCAAAAATAAATATAAAAACTGTACAGACTTTTCAATGCAGATTTGGTCATGTGTTGAATTGAATTCATTTTTTTAAACTTGTGTCAGAGAAAAAGAGAGACTTTACATGTTTAACTTCTATCATTTGATATATTTTGCTTGTCCGTACCAAGATATTTATTATTGCTTGCTATTTACACAGGTAGTTGCCTCTCATTATTTGATGGCAAACATTGCATTAGCATACATAAAGGACACACATTGAAAAATAAATATCGGTCAGTAACTGACTAGGAGCATAATTAAGCACGAAAAATTAATATAGATGTTTTTTTTAATTAGAAAAAATATATAATTTCGATGCCACTGCAGGACCCTGGAGAGATCCATAATACATTGTTTGAAGTTGTGTGTGTGAGAGGGATGTACATTTCTAAAGAGCATTGGTTGTATATTTTGATGCAACATCCTGTTTCAAGGTCAGTGAGGGGAAAGAGGTGTGGTGTAATTTTTGATCTTACCCACTTATCAAACAAAGGCTCTGGACTTCTGCTTGTTCCTTCATCCCCACCGCTACCTCCACTGACAACTACAAACACACACTCCCATCATCCATTTCTTAGGATGTGATGTATCAAACACAAAGTGGATTCCTATATTTATAAACAAAGTTTTCAAAAATTCTGATTTTCCCCCAAATGTGCTTAATGTCGATGGTTTACACAGCTACTAATATTATTAGTCTGGTCCATACTTAAGTAACATCTGTCTTTTTTCTTGAACAGCAGTGGTCCTTTATTGTAAACCTACACATTATTTTGCAATGTACTGGGACTTATCAAGTCATCATAATATATAGCTCCAAGTGCCAAAGAGGCAAGTCAGTGTCTGAGTTGTAGAACAAACTGGACAAAAAAGAACAGAGGTCCCAAGTCAAACCTCACCAAAAATGTTTTTACATAGGAAGCTTCACAGAGCTGGAATTTAGGACAAGGAAGTCAACTGGAAACCACTTGTTCAGAAGGCCTATGCACAAAAACACAGAAGGTGGTGTAACAAACTCAAAACCTGGATCCCTGAGGTAGAGAAAAAAGTCTTTTGATTTGATGAGTCATTTTTTTACAATATTTTGTATATCTGCACAGGTTTACATTTTGGAGAAAGCCAAAGGATGCCTTCAACCCACAATGTCTGTCACCAGGCATCCATGGTGGGGAATCTGTCATTAGGTCCAATGATTGTTTTGCATGGTCATATAACAGCCAAGTAATACAGTATAAGGCATTATACAGTATCAGATGCACCCTCCTATGCAATCACTGTTCCCTTGTGATGTTCTCATATTCCAGGACAATAATGCCCCAATGCATACACATTCAATAACTGGAGGGCCACACACATGCCTGGATTTGAAGATATCCTTTATTTGCACAGGTGATTCAATCAGGATGACTGAAGAAGTTATTAACTCACCTGTGAGCAGCAATGATATCATGAAAACCAGGCATGCAAGTGGCCCTCCAAGACCGAAGTTGCACACCCCTGTTCAAGAGTGATTTCAACATCGGGATGCCTTCCGTGACCTCCCAAATCACCAGATCTAAATCTTTATGGCCAGTTCTATATCACAGAGTGCAACGTATATTTCCATCCTTTATCCCTCAAAGAACCAAAGGCTTTTTTTCTTCTTCTTGAAGAATACCGTATATACTCATCTGGCCTGGGCCTCAAGTAGGTAATGCAAGATTCCACTCATTAAAGGGGTCATATACTTGACCTTGCTTTCCAGAGTGTCTTGGAAACCTAATGCATTACAACAGACCCTATCATCTGGTATGACAATCATTTAATCAGGTTTGCAATTGCAGCACCTTTATGTGTCTCCTCCTGTGACAAAGACAATATACTCTTCACTGAAGGAACTGCCATCCCATGTTCTGAATAAGAAACTTGATCTCATTGATGATGTTGTACACCATTATAATAAAGGTGTGAGTGCTAAAATGGACAGCACTGCCCCTGTTTGTCTGTGACCCCTAATTTTGCTGATGATACCACAAAGAAATAAAAAAAGGGATGCAGTGTTGAATGGCTTTGGAGGAGAACTCAAGAATCTGAGGGCCATCCAAAAAATATCAAGCTATCATTACTGACAAGAAAGGATAATGTTGTCCAAAGAAATCATAGCAGCAGAAAACAAACCAGATGAGGTATTCCATACTGTGGGAAGGCTTTGAAAGCCAACTCTTCCTAACACTGTCCCAATCACAATGCACTGAGTTTTACCAGTGTTTAACAGATAAAGTGTCCTCTCTAAGAAGTGACATTTCAAGATCTATGACTTATGAAGGACAAGAAGCAGGGCAGGTTAATTTGAGCACTTCTGTACTTATGGTCTGAATTCACTCAAGTACACATGGGGCACATGATGCAGATAATGAAGCAACTGCACTACACTAGCCTTATGTTGGATCCAGGACCAACTCATCTTCTCAAAGGTTATCTTTACATAATGGTCCCAGCATTTAGAAAAATAGTGAACTGTTCACTGCACAGATACATATTTCCTGATCAACTAAAGTATCAATCATCAGACCTCAAAAAAAATCTTTATATCCACACCACATGGCAAACGGTATAAAACTCAACAGCATAACATACAGTAAGTCTGACTATAAGACCATATAACTATATTATAATTTACATTATAATTATAATAACAACAATCATAAGTGTATTGTACAATACGCACTGTGCACACAGTGGTGGACTACATCACAGAATAGGATATTTGTAGAGTACCAACAGATTATTCAAGGAACGTTGGGAAGTGTTTTAATGTACCTTACATTCATGAGGTCATAAGATATGAGAGTCAAATTCCATACTTATGTTAAATATTTGGCTATTATATCAACCAAGGGGACCTGCACTAGGGATGGTGCGCTCTCTATCCCCCTATTCCCTCTTTTAATAGATTACACATACAACAGTGAACATTGCTTCTTTATGAGAACAGTTGCACACTGCAAACAAGATGACCTCCTAAATTATATTTCCTGCAAGAGGAGGTAAATTTCCAGTTCAATCTGCCTTATTATAGGAATAAGTCCATAAGGGTCCCGAATAACAAAGAAGGACACACTATTACCACACTTATCCTGCTCAAGAGCATTACAGAGAATTGACAAGGGTCTATTGCTACCCGGTATCTTTGTAAAGGCAGCCCCTGGAGACAGAATGGGGGAGGGACTTTTGTTTTGACCAGGCTAAGTGCTAAGTATTTCGAGCAATCACCACTGTTTTTATGATTCTGTTTAATCATTCAATAAAGCTGTTATTATTATTATTATTATTATTATTACTATTATTATTAATCCCATGCTAAGTGACAATTGCTTTATTGGGTTCATGGGGTTTTTCATTGTTTATTTTACAGACTCTGTCACTCAGGTCAACTACAGAATTGTTTAACATTTTCCCTTTTGGATTTTTTTTTTTTTTTTAAGTATTGCAGTGCAGCTTGAAATGCATATGCACATTAGTGAAGCTAGAAAATGGAGGGCCCTGGTGCAAAAAAATAATAATATAATAATTTGCCACACAGCACTTAACACTCTTAGCATCCATCCCTACATAGAAACCACTCCTAGTCAACAGCCATCCCCACACAGCACCTAACCCCTCTCAGAACCCACCTCACATAGCACCCATCCTTTTCTCACCCCTCACAGAACCCATCCCCCTTTACTTTGCTGTAATCAACTATCTCACTTCTTCCCTGATACACATCCCCAGAGAGCTGAACTGCACCACACTGTTACCTCTAGGAGTTTCAGTAAACATTTAATAAAAAAAAAGGCATGGACCAATGTCTGGGGTGATCTGCGATCAAGGTGCCACAAAGGGCCCAGGGAAGGTTGTAGCAGGTTGAAGTTGGGTGGGGCCCAGGGGGACCCCTACACTACAGAAAAAAATGTAAATGCAAAAAAAAATAATTATAAAGCACCATCTACACTATGGGTAGCTCCGCCCCGGCATCTGCAAAAGCATCACCTTTATGAAGCACTCCAGTCAGTGTTCATGAAAAGACATAGTACAAAAACAGTCCTTTTTCATTTTTTATGATCTTCTGATAGCAAGAGATAGAGGTGACTGTTCAATTCTAGCTCTTCTTGACCTCTCTGCAGCATTTCATACAGTGAACCATGGAATATTAATATATCAGTTGAAGAACTACTAGGGATTGTCAGGTCGCAGAGGGTTTCTTCAGGTACATACTTCTCTAAAAATGCTACCACATGAAGAGATCATCATAAGACATGGCCTCCTTTTCAACTGTAATGCCTATTACATAGAACTTTAAATGCCCTTTTGCCCAGATACAGTACATGCAACCTTTGCTCCTAATAGATGTATAAAAGATCTCCAAGATTGGATGAGTAGGAACTGGATGAGGATGAGCCCAACAAAGACAGAGATAGTTCCAGTGGGGTCCTGTTGTATGACAGCAGATTCCTTGGGCAAACAAGTGTGGGCCTTTTTTATATCTAAATTCCATAGCCAGGATAAAGCACTTGATACCACCAGGAGGCCTCCCTACTTTGGTTCATGCCTTTATATCATCATGAGTGGTGTATTGTAACTGTCTTTACAGTATCTAGGACTGTCAAAAAAATACTGTAACTACTTTTAGGACAGAACGTTGCCATGAGGTTATTAACAAACCATCCTCATTCCTACCAACTAAACAATTATATTCTGTGGCCTACACTGACTCTCTGTGAAAGACTGAATAACATTTTTGCTTGGCATATAGACATACAAAGCTATGATTTTCTCTCGCTTAGGGGATTTTCGAGTGTCTAAACTTTTTAAATTCTACTCAAATCGAGGTGTAACCTGTCTTGCAGACATTCTGGGTGTCCCCACTTGCTGTGGGTAACTTTTTATTTTTTTGGGGTGTGTATTTTGTGTTTTTTTTATATTTTCGGCTCTGCGCGGGTTGTCCGTTAAGGTCGTATTTTTGCGAGTCAGTAATGTATTTTTTCTAAGTCCCGCGGGTCGTATTTTTTTTTCTGCAAATCTGCAATTTTGTTTTTGTAAGTCCTGCGGCTCGTATTTTTAGTGTAAGTCCATATTTAGTCATTGGGTGTTTTGTGGCCATTTGCGGTGTGCAATGAGTCTTGGGCTCATTGCAGCCGACGTGGGAGCCTCCACCTCCGCAAATGCTGCCCCTCGCAAGGGTCCACATTTGCGGTCCGAAAGTGGTATGGGGCCTATGGCGCTCATCTCCACCACCACAAGGAGCGCCTTTGGTGCTCCTTGCCTGGCAGCGGTTGCCGCAGCATTAGCAACGGGTTTTGCCAAGCCCGCCTGCTGACAACTATATATGTGATTATTATTATTACTCCTTAAACCCATTTTTTTTAAACAAACCCTTAATCCACTCTGGCATCATTCATGACTGGGCTTTTACCTTCAACTTTGATATTATAATATAGAACTTATAATATAGGTCTGCCTTCTCCACTAATACAATATGAACTTCTCTGCAAAAGTATATCAATGACAGACAAACATCTAATTCTGAGTCTCTATTCCCTGCTCCATTCCCAGTCCACATATCTCTCAACTAGCCAAGCTGGAAACAAAAGCTTTCCAACTGGCAGAAGATATATGAAAGCTACAAGCTACTAATGCAGTGGTTTTGGATTACGACCTGTCTTAATGAGATAATCTCCTTGATCGCCCCACTAACAAGCTGAACTATTGCTAGTGCAACCGGTTCAATGAACCCGTGCCCAGTGCTTCCAATTTTTCTTTATTTAATGTTTACTTGCTTTGTTCCTGGCGGGACCCGGCTGCACAAGCCCCTCCTGGGCTTGCAATCGCATTCAACAGCCCCTCACACACACACAAGATGGCACTCAGGCCATTATATATATATATATATATATATATAGCAATTATTTCACATATGGTGGGCTAAGAGTGATAGAAGCCCTCCACCGTACAAAGTACAGTAGTACAAATAAGGAATAGTACATTAGAGATTCCACTTGAATGTCTAAAAATAAGTTGATAAAAACTTATTTCCTGCTCAAAATTCTCAGAAACACAGTATATGCACTGCAATCTGGGAAAACTGGGCGGGACATGCAAATGAGGCCACATAATGCACCATCACTCTGTCAATCCAAACCATTTTAAACATGGCTCCTTTAATGCATATGCTTACTGTATTTCACAGTTTTAGACACAGCAACGGATGGATTTTTCACAAACCAGGTCACTTAACCACATACAGTACTGTTTCACGGTTACTGCCGATCCTCAGTATGGTGTGAGTGCCTGGGTTGTGTGTTGATTGTTGTAAAGAGTATTTCTATACAGCAATTATTTCACATATGGTGGGCTAAGAGTGATAGAAGCCCTCCACCGTACAAAGTACAGTAGTACAAATAAGGAATAGTACATTAGAGATTCCACTTGAATGTCTAAAAATAAGTTGATAAAAACTTATTTCCTGCTCAAAATTCTCAGAAACACAGTATATGCACTGCAATCTGGGAAAACTGGGCGGGACATGCAAATGAGGCCACATAATGCACCATCACTCTGTCAATCCAAACCATTTTAAACATGGCTCCTTTAATGCATATGCTTACTGTATTTCACAGTTTTAGACACAGCAACGGATGGATTTTTCACAAACCAGGTCACTTAACCACATACAGTACTGTTTCACGGTTACTGCCGATCCTCAGTATGGTGTGAGTGCCTGGTTTGTGTGTTGATTGTTGTAAAGAGTATTTCTATACAGCAATTATTTCACATATGGTGGGCTAAGAGTGATAGAAGCCCTCCACCGTACAAAGTACAGTAGTACAAATAAGGAATAGTACATTAGAGATTCCACTTGAATGTCTAAAAATAAGTTGATAAAAACTTATTTCCTGCTCAAAATTCTCAGAAACACAGTATATGCACTGCAATCTGGGAAAACTGGGCGGGACATGCAAATGAGGCCACATAATGCACCATCACTCTGTCAATCCAAACCATTTTAAACATGGCTCCTTTAATGCATATGCTTACTGTATTTCACAGTTTTATATACACTGTATATAAAGTACAATGTAAAGTAGTAAGTGTACAGCCTGTATAACAGTGTAAATTTGCTGTCCCGTCAAAATAACTCAACACACAGCCATTAAGGTCTACACCATTGGCAACAAAAGTAAGTACACCCCTCTGGAAATGCCAAAATTGGACCCAAAGTGCCAATATTTTGTGTGGCCACCATTATTTTCCCACACTGTCTAAACCACTTATTGGCATGAAGTTCACCAGAGCTTCACAGGTATCCACTGGAGTCCTCTTCCACTAGCCCATGATGACATCACGGAGCTGGTGGATGTTAGAGACCTTGCACTCCTCCACCTTCTATTTGAGGATGCCCCACAGAAGCTCAATAGGATTTAGGTCTGGTGACATTCTTTGGCCAGTCCATCACCTTTACCATTAGCAAGGCAGTGATCGTCTTGGAGGTTTGTTTGGGGTCGTTATCATGTTGGAATACTGCCCTGCGGCCCAGTCTCCAAAGGGAGGGGATCAAGCTCTGCTTCAGTATGACACAGTACATGTTGGCATTCAAGGTTCCCTCAATGAACTGTAGCTCCTGTGACAGGGTCGGCCTTTGGCTACCGGTTGCTCCTGTGATTTTTCCATAAACCACTGAGTCCGATATACTTTTATCTTTGCTTTAATAAAGTCTTACAAAGCAAACAATAGCTTAACTTCAGCATAAAAGAAACATCTACACAAACGGGCTTGCTTATTTTCAGGAACACCCTGACTAGCCCGGAACCTGCTTCTCGGTCTGCAGGTAAAACAAGAACTTTTCACACAGAGGGGTGGTACCTTTAAGTCCAGTCTCTCTCTCTCCGCTGCAATGGATCCTCTGCAGGTCCTCTCCTCTTAGAGCAAACAGTCTCTCTAGTACGTCGTGTTGTAGTCACACAGACTGATCCTCACAAGGGCAGCTTGACGTGCTGCTCTGGCACCCACTCTGTAAGTCCTGCCAGGTCCTGTTCAGGAGATCTCTCTCTTTCTTCTCCCAGGTCACTCTGAAACACTCAGTGTCTCTTATTCAGATGCTGGCTGTACACTGCAGGCAATCCGTATTCACGTGTCAGTGTCTCTCTGTAGTTCTAGCAGTTTTCTTTACTGCCTTACTTCAGTGCTTATCCCAGATCTCAGGATCCAACAGCAGCTGAGCTGTCTAAGGTTCACTCTCCCAGCTCCAATTAGCCCAGCTACAGGGGATTAGCTCCAAGTTAGCTGGATCAGATCTTCTCCCTACTGCATGCACCATCCACCATCCACCGGGTGGCAGTACACCACCATCCACCGGGTGGAAGTAAACCACACTCCCCAGTGCCTTGTGAGCTTGAAAAAAAGTTACGGGTTTAACTTGCGCCATTATTTTTCAAGCCTGTAACTCGGAAGGCGTTGGTAGGCTGCGAAAAGATGGCAGTGGGAATAGCAAATTAGCTGGCAACCTCAGTTATGGGCTCCCTTACTCAGGAAGTGGCAGGGGGCCCGTAAGGGAGGATGCAAGCTAATTTGCTGTTCAATTGTCATCTTTTGGCGGCCTCCCAATGGCTTCTGAGTTACGGGCTTGAATAAAAATGGCGGTGGTTAAACCCGTGAGGCCCGCAAGCCATCTCCAATTTGCGGGTTTGGTGATGAGTGCAAGCAATTACGACAACTATACATATGACTAGCAACTTGCCTGTCAAAAATTACAGCATGATAGATTTTTATAAATTGTGCCTCTCTCCCCTCCTCTCCATCCGCTGTGTCTCCCCTCCCCTCTCCCTCCCCTGTGTCTCTTTTCCCCCTCTCCCTCCCCTGTGTCTCTCCCCCTCTCCTGGGTCTCTTCCCCCCTCCATTGTATCTCTCCCCCTATACCTCCCCTGTGTTTCTTCCCCCTACATCCCCTCTCTTTCCCCCCTCTTCCTGCCCTGTGTCTTTTCTTGTCCTCTCCCTCCACTGTGTCTCTTCCCCCTCCCGTGTGTCTCCTTCCCCCCCTTTTCCTACCCTGTGTCTCCTTTCCCCCTCTATCTCCCCTGTGTCTCATTTCCCCTCTCCTGTTCCTCATTTCCCCCTCTTCTTTCCCCCTTCTACCTCCCCTGTGTCTCATTTCCCCTCTCTCTATCTCCCCTGTGTCTCCTTTCCCCCTCTCCCTCTCCTCTGCCTCTTTTTCCCCTCTCCAGTGCCTCTTTTCCCCCTCTTCTTTCACCCCCCCTCTCCCTCCCCTGTGTCTCTTTCTCCCTACCCTGTGTCTTCTTTCCCCTCTCTCTCTTCCATGTGTCTCCTTTGCCCTTTTCTCTCTCCCCTGTGTCTATTTTACCCCTCTCCCTCCCCTGTGTCTCTTTCCGACCCCTCCCTCCCCTGTGTTTCCCCCCTCCTTCTCCCTTCCGTGTCTCTTCGCCCCTCCCTCCCCCTACGGGCCTTGTGCATGTAAGCGGGTGGCGTGTCTCGTGACCTACGTCGGCCATCATCAAACCCCAACCCTGCGACCTATGGGCCTCGCAACGTGGCCTTCATCCAAGCTCACAACCAACGCTGCATGTATGGGTGGCTGCAAAGAGCGCAAGCCACGGTTGGCACAGCCAGGGGTACTGGAATCGTGCAGGCCTTGCGATGAGCGCCTACATGCAGCGCTCATTGAAAGCCCTACAATGAGCGCAAATACTACAACTATAATAGTTGATACATTGGTGGTATAGAAATATGTAAGAAGGAGCATTTACATATCTCCAAATGTTCTCCTCATAGATCAGTTTATCAGAAAAAAAGTCAGCATGTAACACATGGCATGTAACACTGTGAGGTGGGAATCTCCTCCACTTTGGGTGTGACCATTCGTTAGCCTTTCTTAGGTGTGAAAGATGTCAGCATTCATGGGAGTAAACAGAAAGAGGGATGTTCCAGAGCTGACAAACTGTTACTCTGCGGGCTTTTGGCCACAACTGTGCAAGATGACACCTCTCATGAGAAGGTACAGGAAGAAAGTAGAATTTTCCAGAAGATGAGGATCTTGTAATCTAAGGACTTCTTAAATGTAAGTGAAGAGTACATTCATATCATACTTATATTATTTAATAATTACATTGTGGGGGACAAAATGAATTGTTAAATAAGCGTATCTAAACATTTACAGCCTTATTAAATTGTGATTCAGTAAATTTAAAAGGGCTCTATTTAAGCACACAGCATATTTTATTTACAGAAGATTTTAGTTAGTGATCTTCTATCCAAAAGCAAGGTCTTCACTAACTAAAAACATCTGTAAAAAAATATGCTGTATGCTTAAATAGAGCCCTTTTAAATTTACCGAATCACAATTTAATAAGGCTGTTAGCCTAAACAATCCTTTTAAGGTGGATAAAACAAATTATGTATATATATAAAATGTATATAAAACGAAAGAAAATTTTAATTTAAAGATTTTGATATGTTGTTTGAGGTTATACTGTATTTAAAGATTTCTAAGTTTCTAAACCAAAAACATCTACTTAAAGGGACATGAATGTTTCTGGATTTCACTAGGAATATAATACAACCATGTATCCATCTACTTTTAAGTACTTTATATTATTAAGATTTCTTAATTTTGTTTTCTACCTAAAATCATACAAATAGTTTCTAACTATTTTTTTAACTCTGCAGCTCATCTTCTAATTACAGGGGTTGTTATATAGAAAAAGTTCAGTACACTTAAAAAGTTATAGGCAGGAAAATAAAATCCAGCTTTGCACACACACACATGAAGCTTACATAACCAAGTACACTGAGGAGAGAAGTCAGCTACAGAGTTTGACCTTTTAAAGGAAGTACTTGCTGCAGGATGGAATCACATGGTTGGTTGGGGTCTGAGCTCACAGCTGAATCAGAGCACAAGGATAGAGAAAGACTACATATCCCAGGCTGCTATCCAACACAAGAACCCCAGAGTTTAATACAAATGTAACAGCTAAGCATCTGCTTTCTCCTGATTGGCCAAAACAAATTATTAATTCTATGCTAATTTTAGCAGGGATTTTCAGGGGTGTCAACTAACAAAAGCTGCAGTTTGCAAACTAAAGGGATTTTGCAAATATCAGGATGAGTTTGTAAATATTTAGTTTTGTACTTTTTTCATGCCAAAATGTTTTGCATACACTACTTATTCTTCTCTATCAGATGCATTCTTAATCCAGGAAACTTAGATATGCGTTTAACAGTCTGTATATCCATGTGTTGCTTGAGCTAGAGGGCAGATCCATATAGGTAAACATGATATGGTATTAGAAAGAAAAAAATAAGCCTTTTAAGCATGTCTTAATAAAATAAAGTACATCAAAGTAAATAGATACATAGGTATAGTATATTACTAGTGAAATCCAGAAACCTTCCATGTGCCTTTAAGCACACAATGATTACTAAGTGGCTGACTTAATTCTATTATTTTCTTTGCTATCGTTACATATCAGCTTGTGAAAGGTTACAAGCTTAAAATACATTTGTAGAAATTACAGCCCACTTGCTTTTGCATTTTTCCTGCCTTTCTTGAGGTATTGTGTTATTTCAAACATATGCGATTTTAGTGTTTCTTTAGTGTTTCTTTTCTTTATAAACCATTCATGACATGTTCATACATCTCAATCAACCCTCTTTTTAGGGGATGTCCCCCTTGACCCTCTTAGCCTCCAAAATGTAACTCTTTCAGAGGAAAGTCATACATTTAAGGGGAAAGCCTATTTTCCAGCCCTGACTATGCCCCACTTTCTCTAGTTCCTTCTGTTTCTCTCAGTGCAGGAAAAAGATTGAAGTCCAGAATGTTAGTTTTCCAGAAAATATGTCTTTATGAAGTATATTAAAGATAGTAAACATATTAAAGGATCACTGTAGAGATCATACAGCAGGGTCTCAATTCTTTATTTAATATCTGGTTATCAATACAATCAGTAATTGAAGAAGATAATTAATTTAGCTGTTTAGTGTTTTGGAGTTTTTACCCATTGTTCTGATAACATTGCGTATCTGCCAACATATTTGCTGTGGCTAGAGATGTCGCGGACTATTCGCGCCGATTTTGGCATGTTCGCGTTTGCATCGGACGGCGAACCCATGCGCTTTTCGGTTCGCCCCCTATACTTTATCATTGAGGAAACTTTGACCCTGCACCTCACAGTCAGCAGACACATTCCAGCCAATCAGCAGCATACACTCCCTTCCAGAGCCTTCCATCTGAAGGACAGCATAGATTTTAGAATAATTCTGAAGCTGCATTCGTTGTGAGAGGACAGATAGTGTAGCTGCTGGAGATTTAATAGGGAAATAGATAGCCAGGCTGTGTATTTAGCTTCCATTACAGACCTGAAGGACTCCTCTGATATCTGCTGCAAGGACAGGAACCCCAAAAGCCCTTTTTAGGGCTAGAACATCATTTATTGTATTTTATAAAAACAATTCTGTGTAATCTAATTGCATATGCCTGCCTGCCAGCGTGTGTGTGTGACAGGCTAACACCTAACAGCTTATATTGTACTTATTTTCACTACTCATACCTTGTGGTGTACCATACATTGAAAACAACCATTTTTTCCTGTAATCTAATTTCAGTTGCCTGCCTGTGTCAGGCTCACAGCTTATATTGTGCTCAGTGAAATAAAACAACACTTTTTTTGACTGTAATAGATTGAATATCTGTTGCCTGCCTACAGGCGTGTGTGTGAAGCCTATTGCATCTACTCTGCCAACTTTTGCCAATGCACAGTGACACTCATATCTGGTGGCACCTTAGATTGCACGCGCAGTGCCCAAATTCGAAGTCAGAGGCCTGACCAAGCATCTTTTTCCATCTCCCTGTTCCAAAAATCAAGGCCATATACACGTCCCCTAATACTGGACGTAAAAGAGATTAAACCTATAGGAATAGTACTACTTATCAGTACACACCTTATAAAAACGCAGACAGAGGCAATGCAGAGAGAGGAGTCTAAGGAAGTGGAGTCAGAGGAGGAAGGTGGCTTTGAGGAGGTGGAAGACCAAACACAGCAGGCATCCCAGGGGGCTTGTTGTCTGGTGGCTGGGTGGAGGAAGAGACCTTCAATGACATCAGTGAGGACAAGGAACGGGACATGGCTAGCTTGGTATCCAACCTTGTGCAAATGGGGAGTTTGCGGTTGTGCAAAGGGACTGTTTGCGGTTGTTTGCGGTGCATTAAACGGGGATATTGGTCTGTCACTGTGAAGCGGGTGTAACCCTTACACTACCTAATCAATACAACATCATACCTGATGTTTTAAAGCATGTTATTCCAAACAATTTAGGAATGTTAGGTGATTTATGCCCTTTATGGCTTAAAACCAAACTCTGCATCAACTATGTAATTTTCCGTGGGAGTTTTGCCATGGATCCCCCTCCGGCATGCCACAGTCCAGGTGTTAGTCCCCTTGAAACAACTTTCCCATCACTATTGTGGACAGAAAGAGTCCCTATGGGTTTTGAAATTCGCCTGCCCATTGAAGTCTATGGCGGTTCGCCGATGTTCGCCCGTTCGCGAACATTTGATGGAAGTTCGCGTCCGCTGTTCGCGAACCGAAAATTTGATGTTCGGGACATCACTAGCTGTGGCTAATACAGGCAATCCTACACTGGTCAAAAAAGATTTAGGAAAACCGTCACTTTTAACCCCTTAGATATTTGGAGTCTTATTTACATGTCACCAGGATCCTTGCCTACAGTGGGGAAACTGTTTTCTAGGGAATTATGATGGGAAAAGGGTCTTCTGGCTTGCTTGAGACTTGTAAATGTACTCAGAATGTTTTTCTTTTCTTACTGGATATATAGTGGATAGTTTTCCAACCTGTTTTATACCCTCCATATCATACCGTAAGTTCTGAGAACTCTTGCACAATTACTAGAACTAACTTGAAACTAGAGAACCCCATATAAGGGTGAAACTGCAGTATGTGACTGGGTTTCTACCACTGTGCTCTAATGCAGTTCTATATCTGAAGGCAGGCTGAGAGCAGGGTCCGTAGTCATCAATGGATGTGTTGAGTGAGCTACAGCTAAAAGAGGGTACGTTTTGAGCTTCATTTACGTCATTATCCAGAATCTTAATCAGCAGTTGGAATACGGTCTTCTGAGTGTAAACAGGTCTCTCGGCCTCCTTGAGATACGTATGAGTAATCCAAATGTTATTTCTTTCCTTACTGGCTATACAATTAATTGTTTTTCAGACACTTTTCTAACCAGCATAACATACTGTCTGTGTGTCTGGTCATAACCCATTGGATAAAAAATATTATGAGGATAATTAATCTTTTGGAAACTCCAATGTTATATTCAGATGCAAGTATTAAAAGCTACATTTGAATTATTGTTTTAAAAATAATGATTTTATTGTTAATCAGCTCCTAAATTAACAACTTAAGCCTTAAAGGGACACTGTCACCCCAACGAGAAGCTTAATTTTGAAGAGCAACAACAACGGATTATCATTTGTACTATGCTTTTGTCACATCCCAAGATCCGCTGTTCCAGCTTGTCTCCCGAATTCTACCAATGAGGTCCACAGATCAGTTGGGATGGGTCTTCTGGGTGGCTGGTTCTTAATACAGAGATCATTGGAGCCTAAAGAGAAGATTCTAATTTAAAATAATAAAAAGGGGTCTTGGACCCTGAAAATAACACACTATATCAATTCATTTTTGGGCAAATATTTATAAAGGTCAAAATATAGAATATAATCAAATATTAACTTTGCTAAACACTAAGACAAATTAGAAATCCCTGCAGAACCATCAAGCAGCCAATCCGGTAGAGGCCTACACCAGAGGGGCTGTGATGGTGAGGGGTGAGCCAATCAGCAGACAGTTTCACAAATGTGATTCAAACTTTGATGGTTCTGATTGGCTTGGGGTACCCATCGGGCAACCAATCAGAGAGAGGTTCTTCAGTCCTAGCATTTCGGTCAGTCAAGGGACATCAAAGCCTACTACAGATTAGTGATAGAATAATGATGTTAGGAGACAGCCAGTTTGCAGTCTAATCAAAGACACGGTATGCAGACAATGAGGCAGCCCTCAGTGGACACCCCTCAATCTACTCACGGGTAAGTGAGGGAGAGGTCATGAAAATGATGGTAGTACTTTTGGTGCCTGTGTGAACAAATCCCTTATAGGCAGGGGTAATACCCAGGCTCTGGACCCCAGACTTCTGGTTTTGGCTTAGCCCCATGATTCATCTGTGTCCCCTTCTTCAGCCCTGCTCCTCACTGGTGTGAGGGAATCCAGGGAAATCCTATAAGTCCTAGTTGGGGAACAGCCACATGTAGTGGTTAATATTCCCTCCTAAGTTCAAACTTCCTACCAGAGCATAACCTCTGCTTCAGCGTCCCTATTACTTTTGGTCATCCTAGTCGGGACAATCCTCATAGTGTTAACAAACAGGGGAAATTAAAAGAGGCAAATAGCAAAGGGGGCTATAGTCTATTAGGAAATTAGTGTTTTTCCCACTGGTGCCTATTCTAGCAGAGAAGCCAGTGAGTCCCCATTCCCAGACCCAAGTGAGAAACCGTTCGGGTAGGGCCATGAAGGACCAGTGTAGGGTAGTCCAAAAGTGGATTCTTACACCTTTTTATCTATACCAAACCAATCCTGAGAAATACTGCATTATTTTGAGAGTCATAATGTAGCCTATAAATGAATTTGCTATTCAATTGGCGTCTTTTAGCTACCCGCAACTGATTTGCCGGGTACAGGCTGAAAATCCTTGAAATTGTCAAAATCGCAACTTCCAACCCATCTAAGCCTTTGTTCTTTCAAGCCCGTAAATGTTACAATCGCAAATCACTATTCAATTGCTACAATTCCTGAAGCCTGCAATTGTTTTCACACCCGTAAATGGGAATTGTAGAAGAAAATCCTATGAGTACCAGATAGGACTCACTCCTGATCATAGCACGGTAAATGCAAATACACTTTAAAAGACAGGGAAAGCAATGAAAGACATTAGAATTAATTGCACAACAGTCTCAAGCTCGCAAATCTGCGATAAAAAATATTCTTTTATGTCTTATTTCTGTGTTATATTAATCTTGGTAATCAAGGAGTTAATGCATATCAAGCCAGTCACATGGACTAGAACAGTATCGTCATTCATTTTTATTTCATACATTGCTGGATTGCGAGTCCGATCGCATTTCGGACTTCTAAAAGCTAATTGATTGACGTTTAACCTCCATGTTTTACTGACTTAATGATGACAGTCTCATTTGCTATTTGCTGTTTCTAAATCAGTAGTTACAGCCTTGCTTAATTGATCATGATCATGCTCTGAAATGCTACATACAGGTGCATGGTTTACGGTTTAGGCTTTCGCCAGGTAGCTGCGGGCTTGTTCAATTGAATCGCTCTGTACCTGTTGAAAATTTCAAACCGACTGGTATAAAGTCAACTGTGGGCTTGCAATTGAATAGAGGCCTTAATGATCTACAGCCTTATTAAATTGTGATTCTGTAAATTTAAAGGGGGTCTATTTAAGCACATAGCATATTTTATTTACAGAAGTTTTTAGTTAGTGAAGACCTTGCTTTTGGATAGAAGTTCACTAACTAAAAACTTCTGTAAAAAAATATGCTATGTGCTTAAATAGACCCCCTTTAAATTTTCCGAATCGCAATTCAATAAGGCTGCTAGTCTGCATCTCAGAGTATTTGATAAGATAGGGGAGTGTATCTAAATGAACAACAGCATAGAGGGATCATTATTTTGGCCATAACAGAGGCAGCCAAGCAGATTGAGATTCTAATTAGCATATGTAAAGAGCTAAGAATAATTCAGGAGCTGATCATTTGCATACAAATCCAGCACAAAAAAATACTGGATTTCTCAGGAATGATAAACTTTAGAAAATATGGGTAATACATTGTAAACTATTCTTCCATGCGTTTTAAGTATAACCTAAAAAATGAATGTAGGGTGCTGTAGTCCCTTAAAGTTTTAGTGTAGCTCTTAGCTGTTTGAAATCTTGATATATGAATGAATATGAATTTATTACAAAGCAGTCTTTTTGACCCATTATACTCAAAAAGTGAATGAAATCCCAGCTTTTTTGTCATTACAAATTATTGTCAGATTTCAAAATGATTGGAAACAAGGATATAGTGTATACATACAAATATATGTAGTTGTTTACATGGTATAGATATATCAGAATACATACAGTATGGTGCATTATGATGGGACTTTTTTATCACTATGGCAACCACATAGTTGAATATGGAAAAATAGGTGGGAGGAGGAAGTAATTTCCATTGCATATGCATAACTAGCCCGCACAGGTCCAATACACCCACAGAGAATGCAAAAGAAGAATTTGAATGTTTTTATTGGCTTTACTTCAGTGTCTTAAATTTGTTAATAAAATCTGACGGATAAAAAGAGCAAACATTACGTTATGTAAATGTATCACATATTAGTACTGGTATATAACATATGCATGTAAAGTGCAACAGCGGATTGTCCACATATAGTATAATACAAAATGATATGTACAGTAATTGCAAGTACTTTATCAATTAAATATTATTTAAAAAAACTAGCGACTTGCTCTTCAAAAATGACTTAAATAAAAATGTGAAGCCTGGCAATGGTGTTTGCCACACATTGCGAGGCTCTCCTCCCTATAACCTGCCTGCCCCCCTCTCCCTCCCCCCCGTGTCTCCCCCCCCAGTCTCTCCCCCCACTATCCTGTATTTTCTTTCTTTCTCCTTACTCCCCTGTGTCTGCCCCCTCCTCCCTACCCTGTGTTTCCCCCTCCTCCCTCTCCTGTATCTTCCCCCTCCTCCCTCTCCTGTCTTCCCTCCACCCTCTCCCCTGTGCTTCTCCCCCTCCCCTGTGTCTCTCTCCTCCCTCTCTGTACCCTATGTCTGTCCCCCCTCTCTCCCCTCTGCCTCCCCGTGTCTCTCACCCCCTCTCCCTCCCCTGTGTCCCCACCCCTGTGCCTCCTCCCCCCCTCCCCTGTTTCTCTGTCCAAGATATTTTATATATATATATATATATATATATATATATATATATATATATATATATATACTAGCGACCTGAAGCCAAATTTGAAGCCATGGCAATGCTGTTTGGCACACAATGTTAAGCTTTTTATACTCATCCGGCGCTCATTGCAAGCCTCTCCTCGTGTGTCCTTTGGCTCCTCTCTCTATTTTTTTAAAAACTAATTAATTAATTAATTGATTAATAATTTAATATAGTTTACCTTTTTCTATTAATATATGTAACAATCAATAGCCTGAAAAGGTAACAATCTCTCTTTATTGTCCTGCAGCATATAATGTCCAGTTGGACTGCTGCTGGCCTGAGGAGAAAGTTTTATGAATGTCCCAACTGTGTATTAGAAATAGGCTGCGTGCGCGAAGGCAAACCAGTGGTTTATTTGTGGAAAGCGCTACTTTAGATGCGTAATCTTGTTAGTTGCAAGTTAGGGTTGTAAAATAGCGTCATTTGTCTATGTGCTACGCGGTTAGCAAGCATTTGCCGTCCTTTGTAATAGTGTATTTTGTACCTCGTACGTTCCTCTGTGAAAGTGGTACAAAAAAAAAAAAAGTAACAAAAAAATGTGTATTTATTTTAAGAAAAAAAAAAGGAACAAATGTAGCCGAGTCATGTTGTGTGGCAAACAAATTTCACAACATTTAATTTTTATTGACCGTCATTTGACCATTTGACCATATTTACTGTTAAACCATAGTACTTTAGCGGGCTTAGCGATGAGCAGCGCAGGCTCTCATTGCCCGGCGAGCCTCGCATAGCGAGGCGAGCCATTAAACCGTAGTACTTTGGCAATGAGCGCCGCAGAAAAAATGGCGGACGAACAAAACGAAAACGAGGCTACAGCACTATAACCACGGAAAACACGTACCGATAATCCGCTAAGACGCATACCACACATTAACCACCATTAAACGACGGACGGATCATGCGCTTAAACGCATACCACACATTATCCGCCATTTTAGGATAATGTGGAAGTACACAGCTACGTTAACGGTTTCGGCGCACGTACACTATTACACTGCACACGTTCATCACGCTTACACAGCACCTCCACACCACTAATGCTGCAGCAACATCAACACAGATTGCCAGCTCTTCAACACAATGCATAAAAATATGTATATTCATTTATTAATTTGAATTCTATATTTCAGTACTACACACAAAACAACATTAGCTACCTTACAATTCCATATGTATATTAACATATAACTAAACAACTTTAAAAACATACACATTTCATTGCCGTAATTTTTTGAAGGGCAATACGCTAATATATATATATATATATATATATATATACAGTACATACACCCACCCCGCTCCCCGCTTCTCTCCTCAGGGCCCTGTTGGCTCTTTGCTTCATTCTCCGCGCTAGGAGGCGAAAGCAGCGGCGGTGGAGGAGGGGGCGGTGGCACTTTCTCAGCGGTCTGCTCCATTTGCAAGGCTGTAAGTGTTTTGCGCTCATTGCATTCGGGGGGAGGTGATGTGGCCTGCTATAGTGCGGGCCTTATGATGAGCGCCTACGTTGCTCATTGCAAACATCAGTGGGGCAGAGGAAGCTGCTCATTGCAGCATGTGCAAGCGCCAGTTGTCGTCCCGCAACTGCGGGCCTTGCTTCACGAGGGCCGCAAAGCGCGACGACAACTTGCAGTACGACAACTATATATGTGATTGCATATTCCTACTAACATTTATTTTTGCCATTATGAGATGTCAGACAGCCTTTCTGATCTACCCATAAACCAAATATTGTTTTGTTAATGAGAGATCAAGGCCATTGATCAGGGGTAAGTCTCTGAGGCGTTGGGTCTATTGTCTTCAATGCAGTCACCAGCACATTGAGCAGTGGCTGCATTGAAAATAACAGACTTAAATACTTCAGTAGCTTTCCAGGAATTAATGTCAATGTTTCATGAAATAAAATCTGAATCTCAGAAAGGCTGACTGAACGACTTCAATGTTGGCTCACTGTAGGAAAATTACTTTTGTTAAAATAACAATTCATTTGATAAAGTTCTTGTTATTACCCATAGCTTTAAATTAGAGCATATTTGGAAACTCCCCTATGTCACTTTAAATGACTACTGTAGTGCCCTTATAATAGGAGCTAAAAGTTTTAATGGAGTTTGAATGAGGCATTGATTTAATAAAATTCATGTGCAAATAAGAAAACATTGTTCAGTATTAAACTTACTTTAAACAAATCAGAGTAATCTGTTACAGGCATCTACTGGCAGAAAGTATTAAATTATCAGCCACAAAGTTATATCAAAGAAAACCACACTTCTATGCCCGGGTCATCCATAAACCCTTCCACACATACCCACACAAGCTCTTTACCTGTTACTGTCACTGATCCGCGCTGGTGTCGCTGCTTCCTTTTGTCATGCGCGCTGCTGTTGGTTTGCTCTTTTGATGGTGCGCAGATGAGGGCGCGCTCATCTGGTGCGCCCAAAGAACGGTGTGCCCAATGACAAACACTTATTAAAAACTCTGCCAATAGGGATAACCCTACAAACAAAATTCAGCTTGCCTAGCAAAGATTGTAGCTCCCTAAGTGTCTACCTTTTTTGCATAACATTTTTCTCAATGCACCTTTTTAAATCCTGCACCTTATCCAAAGGAAGAGAGCTTTTGAAGCCAACATAATCTATATTAATACCAAGAAAGCTAAGGTTCGTAGCAGGGCCTTCTGACTTATCCACTGCTAGGGGAATCCCAAAGTCCTATGATACTTTAAGGAAACAGTCCATCAAGTACCTGGTGTGTGAAAATGATGATCCTACAAACAAGAAATCATTCAAGTAGTGAATGACTGACTTACAGCCAGCCACCTGTTCCACAACACAATGCACATAAGTACTAAATGCCTCAAAATGTGAGCAAAATATTGAGCAGCCCATTGGCAAACAAAGATCAACATAAAACCCACTATTAAAGCAGCAAACTAACAGTTGGTGTGAATCCAGATGAACCAGCAAGAGCCTGAATACAGATTCGATATCAAACTTTGGCAAGCAAGCTCCCCTAATGATTTTCATCCATGTTCCCATGTCATACTCATCCAATCTCATATCCATGGTCGCTGATAATCTTTGATGAAAATGCTCGTCATACAACAACCATGCCATGCCGCTGTAATTCCTATCTATGCTCTCAATTTCGTCTAAATAGCAAAAAAGAGGTGAGCAGTTCTCGGGGGAGTGCTCTCCAATGATACTTGCCATGATTATGAATGCCTGTAACCAATTAGAGAATGTTTTTGGTATTCCCCTGAATCTACACTGTCTCTCTTTCTCTCCTCCATAATCTCAATCAGATCTAGAATTGCTCAGATTAGCTGCCAGATCAGAACAGCAATGGTGTAAAATTATAAAAAAATAATCCCACTAAGAGGGAGAAAGTTATATAACAACCCCTCCCCTAAAGGCCCATTCCTGTTAACTCTACTTAACCCAAAACCTAAAATCCATATTCCTAGCCCTGTCAAATGCCCACTATCCTTAACTGCCTTCAGCCGTGGGCTTTCTTTCAAGGCTCAGTTCAATTACCACTGTCCATATTTGCTTACCTTTTTACTATAATATGTCTGTATGTGTATCTTTCTCAACCTTAATAGATTGTAAACTCTTTGCAGTTGGGACTATGTAACCCATTGGCTATCTTTATGTCAAATACATTTTTATTGCCATTTAATTGTTATGTTTATATTTTCATTTATATTTAAAAAATATGATGATAACATTCAGTTTTCTTTCACAACCCCAATATTCAAGCTATTTTCTGTGCTTATGCACAAAGCATATAAAATGCCTCCTACCCTCTGTTACATGATGTTACCATAGTCACAGTCTCACGCTGTAAATAATATATACACAACAACAAATCACCTTCAACTCGTTTTTTTAAAACTAAATTACCATTACCAAGAAGTCTATTCAGGCTGTTTCATTAGTTTATTAATGAGAATTTCACGCAGCTACTATTGCATAGCAATTAGAAACAAGCAGGTAATGTACAATTAACAACCTATTTTCTTTGGCTTGTCTAAAAGAAGGGTGCTACAATCATTTGAGGATTAAGGTTCTTGCTGGTTTTACACAATGCAGAGAAAAAATACTAAAATGAACACAAGACAGAAATTTCTGAAAGCTTCAGGGAATCTCTTACATTTTAAGCAAAAAATAAATTGATGCACTCTGCTTCAAATAAGAATGGACCAAACTACATGTATTTGGTAAAGTAAATACAGAGAACTAGAAAGCAAATATCCTCTGCATTAAATCTAATAAAGTCAAAAAAGTAATACTGGTATAATGGTAATCCATGCAGGTATGTATGAGCTTGTCCATGGTTACATTAATTGTATGTATACATATATATATAGACTTTGTTTTGTTCACATATACCTCCAGTTCTATAACTTTATTTACAATGCCCTCTTATACTACTACGCTTATGTCCCACAGCCAGAAAGGAACAATGTAGTCCAAATAATGCAATTAAAATATCATATTTTAAACACTATAAAAGGTATTTTTGCCATGAAAAGTAAGTAGTAAAAATGCATTGAAGTGAGGCACAATGGAATTGTTTTCTCCTCCTTCATTCTGACACAATATAGAAAACAGAGGCAGTGAGCCTTGTGGATGTCTGTAATTCCATAAAATTGTGCTTTCATTTCTGTTCAATCAAATGTAAACCAAGTAATAAAGCACAATTTACAGATTCTCTCTTAATCTTTGTTAACTCACACACTTGATCGGTCAAGTACTTTATTTATGATGTCGTCTGTAATACATGGGCTTGTTATTTCTTAGAATCCTTGTTCTGTATATTCCATTGTTCATATTATACCTTAATCAGTATTGCTTCTGTCTTGATAAATAGAGGTGGAACTCACAAAAGCTTGTCACCAGGGCCGGATCATTCAACTAGGCATTGAAGGCACTAGCCTACAGGCGGCCTCTGACAGGGTTGCCTTATTTTCATGTCCTAGAACACAGCACACTCTGCAGGTATAGGAAATTACTAGGGGACATTTTACATAGAGCACCCAAGATGTAGGGAGGTGGAACCTCTCCCAGCTCTCCCATTTCCTCCAGAAGCGGTTCTTCTGCCCATGAGGAAAAGGAGCTACAGAAACCTAACCCTGGGAGTCCATGGCACAGGTAGACTTTATATTCGGCCTAGCTGCCCTCTAGTAAAAAAAATAAATGTAAATGGTGTGTGTGTGAATGATGGGTATGTGTGTGATGTATGTGCGTATGTATGGTGTGTGTATGCATTTGGTATGTATATGTATATGATGTGTGTATGTAAGTTTGCTTGTGTATGTATAAGGTGTGTGTGTGTGTGTATATATGAGGTGTGTGTATGTGGTATGTGTATTTGGTGTGTGTGTATGTATGTGGTGTGTGTGTATGTATGTATTTGTGTATTATATGTGTGTATGTATGTATTTGTGTATTGTATGGTGTGTGTATATGTATGTGTATGTGGTAAAAATGTGTGTGTATGTGTGATGTTTATGAATGTGGTGTGTGTATGATATGTGTGTGTGTATATGTACAGTATGTGATGTGTGTATGATGTGTATGTATGTGATGTGTGGTGTGTGTGTGGGATGTTTATGTATGTGGTTGTGTGTGTGTGTGTATGTATGCGGTGTGTGTGTATGTATGTATTTGTGTATTATATGCGTGTGGCGTGTGTATATGTATGTGTATGTGGTGAGTATGTGTGTGTATGTGTGATTTTTATGAATGTGGTGTGCGTATGATGTGTGTGTATATGTACAGTATGTGATGTGTGTATGATGTGTATGTATGTGATGTGTGATGGATGTGTATGTGTGTGCATGTATGTAAGTGTGTATGTGAGTGTGTGTGAGAGTGACTGATGTGTGTGATGTTTATGTATGTGGTGTGTATGTATGTGGTGTGTGTATGATGTGTATGTGTGTGATGTGTGATGGATGTGTATGTGTGTGCATGTATGTAAGTGTGTATGTGAGTGTGTGTGAGAGTGACTGATGTGTGTGTGTCTGAGATTTATGTGTGATGTGTATGTGTAATGTGGATGTGTGTGAAATGTATGTGTGCAATGTGATGTGTGTATGTGTGTGATGTGTGTGAATGAATGCTTACATACATCAAAGCAAAAAATGGTAGTGCACACTACACAGGGGAGCCTGGACATTCATGGCTAGCCTACTCTTCATTTATATATATATATAAATATATATATATATATATATATATATATATATATATATATATTATATATATATATATTATATGTTTTTTTTAAATTAAACTTTGAGCTTGCCTAAGAGCATATTTAGGCAAGCAAGTCATAACTCTATTTTAAAACAACAAATACTTCTAAATCTGCTGAACCCTAGTGTCACCCATGATACTTTAGTGGAAGCTGTGTGTGTGAGAGGGGTAGTTACATCTCTGAAGAGCAATGCTTGCATCAATTGATGTATTCTGCCTGTGTCAAGGCCTATGATTGTCGGTTTCATGATTGACCTCTAAAGAAGTGATGCAACAAAGAAATTAAGTATTCATAAACAGTCTTCAGAAATGAAACATCCATCCTAAACTTTCCATATTCTTAAATAAGTCGCCAGTTAAATGATTTTTATCTCATGTGCTATGAAATGTTCCTTCTTCTGCCTTTTTCATTGGCATTAAACTAAACAGTTTCTCTATGTTTAAAAAATGCAAAATGGGATTCAGACCTTGATTTCATTTTCACAAATACATTTAGACATTGGATGATTTTCTTTTAATTATTTGACTACCCCTGGTGTATATATATTTATATGTTTAGAATCTGTTTGTCTCACCTAAAGATATCTTACCAACTAGTCGTGCCCGACTCTCTGTGATCTCATGGACCACAACACACCATGTGGATCACCTTGGTATTCATGGCAGAGATACTGGAGTTGGTTGTCAGTTCCTTCTCCAGTGGACCTCAGCATCCAGCTCCTCGTATTCCTAGCTAGTTTCCCATCCAAGTACTGACCAGGCCCAACCTTGCATGGCTTCAGGGTGGTGTGATCTCTTGGTTCCCTGATTGGAATCAAAGCCAGTCGCAGTTCATTCTATCCTTCATTCTATCCTTCTGTTCATTCCTATCTGACCTCTTGTCCTGAACCTGGATATTTCACTAATTGTCTACTATGAGTAGCTATCTTTTGCTAGATGGGATCTATTCTTTGGAACATGAGCTGGATTGTTATTGGTTCATGACGTTATCTTGATTCCAGGTGTGGCCTGTATCTGCATATGCTGCAGTGGGCACACCCATAGATGGACTCTCCTCTCCCCTCCTCCACTCTCCCACCCTTCACTCTCCCCTCCTCCACTCTCCCCTCCTCCACTTCAATACTCTCCTCCACTTCCCAAGGCCACCTCTCTCGTTCCTCTCTCTCCTCCTCTACACTCCTCATCATCTCCTCCCCATTGCTCCCCTCCTCCACTCTCCATTAATATGTGTATGTGGTGACCTATCTATACGTGTATCTATGTCTGATATTTACGCTATGTGTATGTATTTTCAAGGATTAAGTGTAAAATAGGTATTTAAGAAATATAAATAAAAAAAAAAACGTTAGAAACTGCTCTCAATCAATGCCTATTCTCTCTTTCTCAATTCTCCAACCACCAACTCCGGAACCTGCGTGCTGCTTTGTGAGAAAATACAACACGGTCAATTCTGGGGCGGGGTGAACGCACCTTTTATTATCTCTCCTTTTCAATCATAATTTGTTAGCCTGCTTTCTATTGGCTCACAGGGCTGTGGCGCACACTGCAATTACGGGATTCGATTATACCTGCAGACCCAATGTGTTGCAGCCTTCTAACAACTTGCGGTGACTGGAACAGTTTATGGTTTTAGACCTTATCTCTGTAATTGCAGCTTTGAGTCAATTGAATACAGCCAGAATTGTAGCAAATTTCTAACCTGCAGACATGTGCCCTGTATGAAGGTAGTTACAGGTTTGCAATTCAATGGAGGCCATAGTATCTAGTGGCCACTGCAAGGAAGGAAGTATATAAAGACTTTGATCAGGACAGCCTCCTAATATGATCCTCTTGTACCTCCTGGATACTTGACAGGGATGTAGTGAATAATTTCTGCTGATGTCTGAAACACTAAAGTTTTACAACAGTTTTTTACAATATTAATGATCTTACTACTCCACTGTTAAACAAACATATTCATTTCAGTCGGCACTGCAGTGGTAATGGTGGGATTTTAATAAAACCCATTAATCAGACAATTTAAGTACTTGTTGCTTCAGGTAAGTGTGTCTTTTCTCTTCCAAATGCCATTCAGGATTATTGCAGTACATAGTGGATTTCACTATCTCCACCAGAAAATTAATGTTCATTATTTTACTGCAACTGCATAAACACTGTATATTATTACTTTAAAAAAATGAATGCTTTGCCTCACAGTGTAACAGCTGATATTGCGGGAAAAATATATCTATTCAAAGTTTTATGTCTTTAAATTATCTGATGTTAATAGTACTGTCACATTAATTATATAGAAAAATAAGCTACATATTTCAGTGGGCACAGAAACAAACAGTGTGTTGCAATTAAAAATTCATTGAAAAGAATCACATGGAATTAGATACTGTTCCAGAAGCGTGTACTGCAAATACTGTAACCTACAAGAAAGCCTAATATATCATCTAGGAAGGTCTATTTTTCACCTGAATTGGATAGTAAATCAAAGGAATACAATTTGTCATGGACATAACTGCCTTTGAAGCAAAAGTGGCTGCTTCCGAAACTATAGTCCTTGATCCTGGCAATAAGAAGTTACCTGGAAATATATAGATATTTTGTTAACTGTTTGATTTCTGTTGTTGAAATCTTTGCTGACTGTGGAGTGATTTTTTTGTTATATTTTTAGGGAGCAGCTTAAATCAATAATCAGTGGTTTGCAACAGGTACCTACTATCACCACCAACAGTCCAGGATTTAAATCTTCTTCTGTATTCAGTTTTTATCTAATGTTCAGTTGTTCAGTCATATCTGACCCTCTGTGACCCTATGGACTGCAGCATGCCTACCACTGGTCTAGTTGCATGGCTAGAAGAAGCATGTTTCACCTATGCCCCCATCTTGTTATTTCTTTCCTACTTTTGAAAAAGGATCCTTATGGATATCATGAGCCACATTGAATTGCAAGGCGGCATCTTGCGGAATACAGGCCGTATGGCTGCGGGCCTTCTGCAGGATTGAACTCTGCTACAATTATAGTGCTATTCAATTGAACAAGGGCGCAATTTACGGACTGAAGCCTCAAGACCGTAAACCCCTCCCATGCCCGCAAGCTGTTAATGGGCTGGAATAAAAGTGGTCCACAGTTACAATCCAATCACGGTATTAAGGAGTGTGACGCAGGCCTCGCAGCCAATAGAAAGTGGTCTAGCCGAAGATAATTGACAGAGAGAGATTATAAAGTTGCGTTCCACCCGCCCATGCATTGACTGTGTTGTAGAATCTGACGAAATAGCACGTAGGTCCCGGAGTTGGTGGTTTGAACATTTATAGAGAGAGAGTAGGCATCTTCCGATTTTATTATTTTTATTATGATCTTACACTTAAACTTTGATTACACATATTTACAGATTACACATAATACAAATACAAATATATTAAATAACACACAGATACACAAAGAGCTAGGTCACTCCATCCTATATATACAGTAACACTTATCTTTATTTATTGTTATAATCTTTTTGGGATTGAAATGGAGACAGGAGAGAGGAGGGGAGAGGAGTGGAGAGGCGGAGAGAAGGAGAAGAGGAGAGGCAAGGAGGAGAGAGAGGTGGCCTTTTGGAGTGGTGGAGGAAAGAAGGAGGAGGTGAGGAGTGGTGGGTGAGAGGAGGAGGAGGTGGAGGAGGGGAGGAGTTGCGGAGGTGAGGAGGAGGAGGTGGGGAATGGGAGGAGTGGTGAAGGAGAGGAGGAGGAGGTGAGGAGCAGCGGAGGAGAGGAGGAGGAGAGTGGTGGAGTGGAGGAGGTGGAGAGCAGAGGAGAGGTGGAAAGTGGAATAGAGGAGGTGGGTGGTGGCAGGGTGCCCCTAGAGATAGGTGCATGTAGTACAAGGACAGAGAGGGAGGCGCCTATTCCCCCGGGGGCATGGCAGTTCGGGGGAGGGACAGGCCTCAGGGGCAGATGAGGCAGCTTAAGATCCCTGTCCACAGTCGGGAGGGCAAAAGGCTAAAGGCAAGCACAGGGCCCATAACTACACACACCAGAATGTAGTCCTCCTTGGTGCCATCCGTGGATCCCTCGTTATACTTGCGGGGTGAGGGAAGTTAGGCCTGGTCCTAGGGTCCAGGCATGGAAGGAGGTAGCGGCCACAGTAACAGCAGTGGGAACACCGTCAAGTGATGTGTAGCACCAGTTTGATGACATCAGGGCCATGGTGAAGAGGATGATGGCCAAGGAGGCCAGTCAAGCTGCAGCACCAAGCAGTGGCCCAAAGTGACTGTGTGATACGATGAGTGGGAGAGAGTGGCCAAGGACCTTCTGAGCCAGGTGCTCTGGAGCTTCAGGCCTGGTGGCCCAGCAGGATCCAGCCTCCATGTCAGGTAAATATCACATACACTAACATGGCACCACATGTGTAGAAGGCGCTCAGCGCGAGGCTCGCAATGAGCGCCGAAGGTCCTCAAATGTTATTGCACCGTCATTTTTGATGGGCAAGTCACTAGTAAAATACAGGGAGTGCAGAATTATTAGGCAAGTTGTATTTTTGAGGATTAATTTTATTATTGAACAACAACCATGTTCTCAATGAACCCAAAAAACTCATTAATATCAAAGCTGAATATTTTTTTAAGTAGTTTTTAGTTTGTTTTTAGTTTTAGCTATTTTAGGGGGATATCTGTGTGTGCAGGTGACAATTACTGTGCATAATTATTAGGCAACTTAACAAAAAACAAATATATACCCATTTAAATTATTTATTTTTATCAGTGAAACCAATATAACATCTCAACATTCACAAATATACATTTCTGACATTCAAAAACAAAACAAAAACGAATCAGTGAGCAATATAGCCACCTTTCTTTGCAAGGACACTCAAAAGCCTGCCATCCATGGATTCTGTCAGTGTTTTGATCTGTTCACCATCAACATTGCGTGCAGCAGCAACCACAGCCTCCCAGACACTGTTCAGAGAGGTGTACTGTTTTCCCTCCTTGTAAATCTCACATTTGATGATGGACCACAGGTTCTCAATGGGGTTCAGATCAGGTGAACAAGGAGGCCATGTCATTAGATTTTCTTATTTTATACCCTTTCTTGCCAGCCACGCTGTGGAGTACTTGGACCCGTGTGATGGAGCATTGTCCTGCACGAAAATCATGTTTTTCTTGAAGGATGCAGACTTCTTCCTGTACCACTGCTTGAAGAAGGTGTCTTCCGGGAACTGGCAGTAGGACTGGGAGTTGAGCTTGACTCCATCCTCAACCCGAAAAGGCTCCACAAGCTCATCTTTGATGATACCAGCCCAAACCAGTACTCCACCTCCACCTTGCTGGTGTCTGAGTCGGACTGGAGCTCTCTGCCCTTTACCAATACAGCCACGGGCCCATCCATCTGGCCCATCAAGACTCACTCTCATTTCATCAGTCCATAAAACCTTAGAAAAATCAGTCTTGAGATATTTCATGGCCCAGTCTTGACGTTTCAGCTTGTGTGTCTTGTTCAGTGGTGGTCGTCTTTCAGCCTTTCTTACCTTGGCCATGTCTCTGAGTATTGCACACCTTGTGCTTTTGGGCACTCCAGTGATGTTGCAGCTCTGAAATATGGCCAAACTGGTGGCAAGTGGCATTGTGGCAGCTGCACGCTTGACTTTTCTCAGTTCATGGGCAGTTATTTTGCACCTTGGTTTTTCCACACGCTTCTTGCGACCCTGTTGACTATTTTGAATGAAACGCTTGATTGTTCGATGATCACGCTTCAGAAGCTTTGCAATTTTAAGAGTGCTGCATCCCTCTGCAAGATATCTGACTATTTTTGACTTTTATGAGCCTGTCAAGTCCTTCTTTTGACCCATTTTGCCAAAGGAAAGGAAGTTGCCTAATAATTATGCACACCTGATATAGGGTGTTGATGTCATTAGACCACACCCCTTCTCATTACAGAGATGCACATCACCTAATATGCTTAATTGGTAGTAGGCTTTCGAGCTTATACAGCTTGGAGTAAGACAACATGCATAAAGAGGATGATGTGGTCAAAATACTCATTTGCCTAATAATTCTGCACTCCCTGTATAAAATAGAATACCAATATATTTCTATGCCTATTGCATTTACAACTATTAGGAGATACTTCTTAAAATCCTTACTTATTATATCTTATCCTGAAGGGATAGTTCTTCCACATGGTAATAAATGAACCTTGCCATAGTATAATACGTATATAGTGTCTACACCACAGTAAATCTCCACACATTCATAGCCGGAACAAGTTACTATGGTAGGAAAATGTATAGAGGCTCACAACTAGATGTCAGAAAACATTAATGTCAAGCTGTCCTTTAAAACATACATGAAACATGGCAGGTATTAGAACAAAAAGAAAAAAGGGGGCGTTTAGCGATATAAATATCTGACTGTTACATAAATATAATGAAGTTAAAAATTAGTTGAGAGATAAATAATGAAAGAAATAAGATGAAAAATACATCTATAAAAATACACATTTAAAAGTTGGGTCATTATGGGTCACAATCCTTAAGTCCATGAATGTAGTGAAGATATATTTAAAATACAATTATATTACTACCCATGACAGTCCATGAAAGTATGAAACAGAGGGGGATGGTGTACACGAGATCAGTACATGGTCAGCAGCACAGACGGGGAAGTAGGACTAAAAAGTCCCCAAAAAACGAGGGGGCGGGGGGGTGGCACATAAAGCAACATGCAATAATAAAAAGATGGCCAAGAAAGTGGGATCAAAAATGGGTATAACTATATCTTGGTAGAGTGATAGTTCTAAACAGATGGTAAAATCTCAAGTGGAGATAAACGCTGCTAAGTTTATATCCAGGTTAAGACCTCTCAGATTTAAAGTGCCAAGCCTATGTATCCACTTTGTTTCACACTTCCTGAGTCTCATAACCTTATCTCCACCCCTATGTGAATTGTATATTTTCTTCAATCTGAATTACAATACCATCTACAGACCCTTGATGTTCTGCTATGATGTTTTTCAAGAATCCACTGTGGAGGTATCCTCTTCTCACATTATACAAGTGTTCCCATATCCTAGTTTTCACTGTTCTTTTAGTTCATGCCACATACTGTTTATGGCATTGGCAAGTGATAACATATACCACGAAATCCGGTCGACAGTTTGTCAAACGATGCCTGTTTACATGTGGAAGTAATTTTTTCCTTATGTTTTTTCTTTAGTAATGGGCATGTGGTGCACCCCTTGAGTTTGCACCCTATGCACCCCACACTTGGTTTAAGACATTTTTTAGAGCCAGATTCATCTCTTTGTTTTTCTTTTTTCAATTCACTCTGGGCTAAGATGTTTTTCAAACTGTTGTTCTGTCTATATGTTATCGTAGGGTATTTCTTCAAACACCTACTTAGATATTCGTCATTTAACAATATGGACCATTGTTTCCTCATGCATTTCTCTATTTCTTTAGATGCTGCATTGAATTGGGTCAAAAACCTGATATCTTCACTCTTACTTCCCATTCTTCTTCCATTTCTATTCTTTGCTTTCTCCTTCTTGCACGTTATAAGGTCTGCTTGGGTTGTAGCCTTCTTGAAAGCAGTCTCCAAAACTTTCATAGGATATTTTTTCTCTTTTAATTTGTTCACCAGATTTTCACTCCCCATAAAAACATCTGCATCTTTGGTTCAATTCCATCTAATTCGAAGGAACTGGCTATACGGGATGTTATTAACGCACTTCTTCAAGTGGCCACTCCTTCATGCAGCAGACCATTTGTGTCTGTTGATTTCTGAAACAATTTTGAATGGATTCCCGACTCGTGTCCCATCAAGATCACATCTAAAAAGGAAATGTCTTCCTTATGGGTGTTAAAAGTGAAATTATGTCAAACTATGTTGGTTATAATTGACACACTCTACAAAACTCCTAAGCGTCTCCTCGTCGTCACCATCCCATATCATAATGATGTTATCTATAAAGCGGTGCCAGCAGATCAATTTGCTTTCGAACAAATTACCAATCCAGATGAATTCCTCTTCCTGATGGGACATGTAAATATTTGCAAAACTGGGTGTGCATTTTGTACCCATTGCTGTTCCCCTCATTTGTAAATAATACTTGTTTTCAAATAGAAAGTAATTCTTTCTTAGGATAAACAGCATGGCATCAGTAATAAATTCCTTTTGTGCCACACCCATGTGGTCGAAGTCATCTAGCACAAGGCGAATTACTGATGTTCCCTTGTCTTGTAGAACCGAGGTGTACAATTCTCTTACATCCAGTGTTACCCATCTGAAACTCAGTTTCCATTCCTTTGTTAGAAGTATACTCGATACATGAGATGTATCTTTGATGTACGACTTGGATGATGTGGCTACAGATTGTAGTTGGTGGTCCACATACTCTGACAACCTTTCTGTCAGGTTTCCAATCCCAGACACAATGGGTCTGCCTGGTGGATCTTCCATGCTCTTGTGAATTTTTGGGAGATGGTAAAAAATGGCAGTTTTCTGATGTTTCACGTCTAAGTATTCAAATTCTCTTCTGTTAAGTATGCCATTCATATGAGCCCTTTCCAAGAGTTTAGAGTATTCATCCCAATATTCCATTGTCGGGTGTTGTGACAAGGTAGTGTAGGCATGGATGATGCTCAGAAGGTTATAAGCTTCCTGTATGTATTGATCTCTTCCTTGCACAACAATACCTCCCCCCTTATTGGCTTGCCTAATCATGACACTGGTATCTTCCCTCAGACTCCTCAGAGCTTGCTTCTCTTTATTGGACAGATTCGAATTTCTCTGAATATGCTAACATGAGTCTTTTTTAAATACAGGGATAAAATTCCCTTTGGAGTTCACCAGGTAAAATGTGGATTCAGGTTTTAGATCAGTATGTCTGATCTTGTGTTTTCTACCTTCCTCCATCAAACAGTCCACATTCTATGAATCCTTATCATAGTTGTCTTCCTCCAGGTCTTCCAAAGTCGATAAGACTTCTATATCTAGTTCTCCTAGTCTTATGGGGTGCTGTTCATCCAGTGGTTTATCTACTTCCCCTCTTCCCTTGTCGAGTTTTGAGAAGTGTCTTTGGAGAGTTAATTTCCTGACAAATTTTTGGACATCAACAACTAAATCCAATGCATTCTGCCCATATCGGGGGAAAAAGATGGCCCTTTTTCAAGAACACTGATTTCATATGGAGTTAAAACCCTTTTTTGACAAATTAAAGATCTTTATTGGTTGTTTCTGTGCTCTTTTCCTCTTTTTACATTGGACTCGTCTTCCACCTCTTGACCCTATTGTCCTCCATTTCCCCAACTTCTTTTTTGTCTCTGTGGAAGCGGGGATCATTGTCTCGAATTGGGGTGTTCCATTTGCTCCATCACCTGTAGTCTCCGGTCCTTCCCTAAAAAACATAAGTCCTTACTGGTTGATGGTATTTCCCCATCTTGTACAAATTGCTGTTTAGCATCAATATTTTTCGAATGTATAGTATGCCAATTGGTGAACTTCACATTTTTTGTTGTGGTATTACTCTCCCTTTCATTCTTTCTAGAATGCTCATTATGGGTAAGGCACCATTATTTTGTGCTGTTTCTTAATATATTAAAATCTCTCTTCTTCTCCATTTGTTGTGGTATGTCACATTTAAGGTTGTGTGTTGATATTTTCTCATCATATAGTGGTGTATCATTATGAGATTGGTATACCTGTTGTCTCTCCATATTCCTGCTACTGTATGGAGGTGCTGGCCATCATGCTCCAGCAACTGGAGTGTCTTGAGGGTATCCAGGCCAGCATCTCCGCCAATCATGCGGAGGTCATGCGCAGCTTGGCTAGGTGCGATAGGCACCATCTGATGACAGAGTCTTACCTTGCCGGGCTGTGATGCACTCTGGTCCCCAGCTCCGCCTCCTCAAGCCTGAAGGAATAGCCCGCACACATGCAGCCCGGCCGCTCCTCTCCTCCAGCCATGCCTCCACCAAGACCAGCACCACCACTGCGTGCTGCCTCCTGAGGGGATGCCTCCCCCTGCCCCCACCACCACCAAGGAGACAGGGGCCGGCCACAGGTATTGGGGACCTGATGCTAGGCGGAGGTGGATGTAGGGGCTGCACATATGTTTTGTGCCTTCTCAACAGCACTCCTCAGTGACAATCTATTGATCCAAATGTTAACATAATCTAGCCTGGTTACAGAGTATAGTATCATGGCCTATGTGATAGTGATATTTTGTATTCAGATGGCTACCTCCCATCACATGGTCCATGATCCTCTTCTCTGTGGACACGTTATAGTTCTTTGTGAGCAGATCTAGACAAGCTGTACGTTTTATGCACATTACTGGTTTCTTCAATTAAATGGAGTGACTTCTGATGATCCTTTTATGCATCAGATTCCGGTTGCAGTGGTGTAGTGACCACATGTGACCCTGGGAATTGCTATGCATCATGCTTTTTCTAGACTATGACATGCCCCCCTGTAGGTATCCCCTTTTACCCCAAAAAAGCCTCTTGCTCTCCCAGAATACACGGACACCACATCCATGATATTAATGCACATTCTTGTACATTTCTGATTGTTCTCTGTGTATGAAATAAAGCTTTGTTATACCGTTATCACTGTGTCAGTGTGTTTTTAAGGGTTTGGGTTTTGGGTTATCCCCATACATAACATTTGTGACACATTCCTATATCAGTAAACAAATAAGCCCTAGTTTTTTGCAATAAATGAATAGATATAATAATAATAATAATGTAATAATATAGAGTTAATACACATGAGAGGTCCATTTTGTGATACTGTGGAGTATCAACATTCCCCTGAAGGGCTGATAACAATATGACAGGTGATAATGTCAATTGATTGATAGCAAAAAACTTAATGGGATGTCACCAAATGATAATGGGTATACATCTTGGCACATGGCCACCAGCAATGGCGTGGGACTTTCCAGGATGGGCGTAGCGGAGACGGAGGGGAGTTGGCTGTTGCTCAACGTGCCTCTGCACAGCCTCTATGTGTGTCTACTAGAGAAGGAACTAGCACACCACTCCAGTATGTTTTCCATGCAAATCTTGGGGATAAGCACAGACAGAGACATAAGTAATTGTGCTGCAGTCCATAAGGTCACAGGGAGTCGGTTACAACAGAGGGACTGAACAACCATAAATAAAAATGTCCCCTGGTACTTGACATGTGGCGGTGTAATTTGGGTTCTAGATGCAATGAGTGAGATGTATATAAGACAATCTATGTGTTTTTAGGGTTCACATTAGAGCCTCTGTGAGTGAGAAAGGGTTTATTATGGCAGCCACTTAATCAGGTAGTGTCTCTTTAATTGAGCATCTTGCAGCATGACTTTTCATATTGGCATATGCATGACCATTACAACATATGAAATGTTTTTGTTAATTGGGAATTGTTGTGCAATTAATTCTAATGTTGCTTTCCCCATATTTTTGTCTATTTGTGTGTTTTTATTGTCTTTTCCAGTGTCACAAACTAGTCTGTAAACCCTTTGTGGGTCCTATTTGGAAGCCGTAAGATTCTGGCCGACATTTGTCGTTTACGGGCTTGACTGCGTTTGTGGTCTTGTGGAATTGGAGCAATTGAAAAGCTATTTACGATTTTAGCGATGGTAACTCTTGCGGATGTGAAATATCAAAGGCTTTGATGGGCTGTAAGTTCCTGTTTTAACAACCGCAAGGATTTCAAGCCTGTAACAAGTAGACCTTTTGCGGCTCAAAAAAAACACCAATTGAATAGCAAATTAACTTACGGACTACAGTAACTTATAATTGCTCAATTGAATGTGGCTCCATATGTCACAGTTATCTCAAAAATCTCACATTTAAGTGCAAAATCATATCTGTTTGTGTGTGATACCCACATGGGGTTCAATGAAAAAGCAAATAAATTACATTTTGACCACTCTCCCCTCCACTAATAAATCAAGTTTCATTACTCCAAGCAGCAGATGCTAGCAATGGTACTCTGCCTCTACAGTAGCACAACCCAGTAGGTGGAGGAGCCATACAGCAAACATGGCGTTCAAGGTGGTCCCACAGGAGCTCAATTGGGTTCAGGTCTGGGGAATTTGGAGGCCAGGGAAGTACTTGAAAGTCTTTGTTGTGCTTCTCCAATCACTCCCAGACGATTCTGGTCATATAACATGTTAAATTACCCTGCGGGAAGATCCCATTTGCTCCATGGAGGTCAGACAACATCTATGGGTGTACTTGATCTGCAAGGATGGATAGATAACCCAATCAGTTGAGAGCGCCCTCCAGAGATATGAGTGGACCCAGACATTGCCAAGAAAACATTCCCCAGACTATAACGCTGCCACCACCAGTTTGTGTTCTTCCAACGATGGTTACAGAGTGTTTGTTCTCTGAGGTTTTGCACCTGACACGCAAACGTCCGCCCAGATGATTGAGCAGAAAACGTGACTCCTCAGAGAAGGCAACCCTTTGCAAATCAGAAGAGCTCCAATTTCAGTACTGTCGTGCAAATTGCAGCTGTTTCTGACAATGAATCCTCGTCAGTATGGGTGCAGTGACTAGCCATTTGCTTCGGAGCCCAGTACGCAATAGGATTTGCTGTACTGTCATTTTAGACACACTTCTGGTAGCCCCCTGGTTTGTTTCAATTGTAAGTTGCTCAACTGTAGCATGTCAGTTAGCCCTCACACTCCTTCACAGCCAGTGTTCACCTCTGACATCAATGGCTTGTGGTGCTCCGCAGTTTCAACAATGTTTATTCACTATGGTGCTGTTTGTCCAGTAATGGTACACTTTGACCATAGCAGCACGCAAACAAACTGTGCTGTTTTAGAAAGCCAATGATCAACCCCTTTTCAAAGTCAGATAAATTGCATGTTTTAACCATGACAGCTATGGTTGATATGTTTGCATGTCAACTTATGTACCCACCAAGCAAGCTCACAACACATGCAGCATTTCATTGGCTATGCACTGCTGATATCAAAAATAGGCAGTGATCATAATAATATGACTCAACCCTGTATATACACACACATATATATATATATACTAGTGACTTGCCTGTCAAAAATGACGGCAATAAAATTTGAAGCCTGGCAATGCTGTTTGCCACACAATGCAAGGTTCTCCCCCCTCTAACTTGCGGGCCTCGCCAGCTCACAACTTCTGTGCCTCACAATGAGCGCTGAAGGCGCTCATTGCGAGCCTCTCCCGCCTCTACCCTTCTACTTTTCGGGCCTCGCGATGATCGCCTTTGGCGCTCATCATGAGCCCTGCAATGAGTGGCTTTGCCTCTCATTGCAGGGGTCGGCCAACCCGCAACTTTCTGGCCTCGCAATGAGCACCTTCGGCGCTCATTGCGAGCCTCTCCCACTCCCTCCTGTGTCTCCCCCCCCCCTCTCAGCCCTGTGACTCTCTCCCCCCCACTCCCTCGCCTGTGTCTCTTTCCACCCTCTCCCCGTATGGGCCTTGTCTCTCTCTCTCTCTTGTGTGGCTCACTCTCATTTCTTTCTCTCTGACCTGTCTCTATCACTCCTGGTGCACACTCTCTCTCTCTGTATGCTCTCGCTCTCTCTGCACTTTCTCTCTCTGTTGTCTGTGAGCTATTTCTGTGCCCTCTCTCTTTCTATGTGTTCTCTGCATTCTCTCTGTGTGCTTTCTGTCTGTGAACTCTCTCTCTCTGCGCTTTCTGTCTGTGCACTCTTTCTCTTTGGGCACTCTCTCTTTGTGCGGTCTCTCTCAGTGCACTCTCTCTGAACTCTGTCTCTGTGCTTTATCTCTGTGTGCACTGTCTGTGTGTGCTCTCTGTTTGTGTGCACTCAATCACTCTGTACCCCTCTCTCTCTCTGTCGATCTCTGTGCGTTCTCTCTTTCTGTTTGCTCTCTCACTGTGCGCTCTGTCTGTCTATGCTCTCTCTCTGTCTGCGCTCTCTCTCTGTCTGCGATCTCTCTCTCTCACTATTTGTGTGGGCACTGTCTGTAGCTCTCTCTCTCTTTGCACTCTCTGTCTCTGCTCTTTGTCTGTTCATTCTTTCTTGGTGCACTCTCTGTCTGTGCGCTCACTCTGTCTGTGTGCTCTCTCTTGCTCTCTGTGTGTGCTGTCTATGTGTGCACTCTCTGTGTGTTCCTCTCTCTCTGTGTGCTCTCTCTGTCTCTACTCTCTGTCAGCGCAATCTCTCTCTGTGTGCTCTCTCTCTCGCTCGTTGTGTGCGCTGTATGTATGTACTCTCTCTCTCTGTGTCGATCTCTCTGCGCTCTCTGTGTGTATGCTCTCTTTGTGCATTCTTTCTGTGGCTCGCTCTCTCTGTGTGCTCTCTTTTTCTGCTCCCTGTCTGTGCACTCTCTGTGTGTATGCTCTCTTTGTGTACTCTCTCTGTGGCTCTCTCTGTCTGCGCGCTCTCTCTTGCTCTCTGTGTGCGCTGTCTGTGTGTGATCTCTCTGTCTGGGTGCACTCTCTCTCTGTACCCCTCCATCTCTGTGTGTCGCTCTCTCTGTGCTCTCTGTGTGCTCTCTCTTTGTCTCTCTCTCTCTTTGCGCGCTCTGTCTCTCTCTGTGCTCTCTGTCTCTGCTCTCTGTGTCTCTCTCTCTCTGTGCGCTCTCTGCCTCTGCTCTTTGTCTGTGCACTCTCTCTTTCTCTGTGCGCTGTCTGTGCGCTCTCTCTGTCTGTACTTTAGAAGCACTTGAATCTGATCAAAGTGCTTTCCTGGTATAACAATCCGTAAAATCACATATATAGTTGTGAGCAGGCGAGCTTGCTTAAGCCGTTGCTCACGCTAGCGGGCTCGCATAGCGAGCCCGCGGCCCTCGCGAAGCGAGGGTCGCAGTTGCTGGCAAGGAGCGCCGCAGGCGCTCCTTGCCAGCAACTGCAGCCCTCGCGAAGAGGGCTGCAGCCCTCGCAGCAACTGCAGCCCTCGCGCTCCTTGACAGCATTTGCGGCCTTTGCGAAGAGAGGGAGCTGTGCGTGCACGCCCCTGGAGAGAGGGAACTGTGCGTGCACGCCCCTGGAGAGAGGGAGCTGTGCATGCACGCTGCTGGAGAGAGGGAGCAGAACTCCATGCCCCATTAGACCCATCAGACTACTTACATTCATTGGAGCATTTCAATTCACTTCCGCCATGTCTCCCCTGCCTGCACATTTTCTGCAGAGGCAGGGAGTTTCAGAATTACGTCACATGCATGCAAAGTCATTCAGGAAGTCCCTGCCTCTGCAGAAAAACGTACAGGCAGGAGATGCATAGTGGTGGATAATTGAACAGCTTCGATGAATGTAAGTAGTCTGATGGGTCTGACTGATGATGTATTGTGTGTGTGTGTGAGGTGTGTGTGTAATGTGCAGAGTGTATACATATATATATATAATGATGCATTGTGTGTGTGTGTGTGAGGTGTGTGTGTAATGTGCAGTGTGTATACATATATATATATATATATATATAATGATGTATTGTGTGTGTGTGTGAGGTGTGTGTGTAATGTGCAGTGTGTATACATATATATATATATATAATGATGTATTGTGTGTGTGTGTAATGTGCAGTGTGTATACATATATATATATATATAATGATGTATTGTGTGTGTGTGTGTAATGTGCAGTGTGTATACATATATATATATATAATGATGTATTGTGTGTGTGTGAGGTGTGTGTAATGTGCAGTGTGTATACATATATATATATATATAATGATGTATTGTGTGTGTGTGTGTGAGGTGTGTGTGTAATGTGCAGTGTGTATACATATATATAATGATGTATTGTGTATGTCTGTGAGGTGTGTGTGTAATGTGCAGTGTGTATACATATATATATATATATATAATGATGTGAGGTGTGTGTGTAATGTGCAGTGTGTATACATATATATATATATATATAATGATGTATTGTGTGTGTGTGTGAGGTGTGTGTGTAATGTGCAGTGTGTATACATATATATATATATATATAATTATGTATTGTGTGTGTGTGAGGTGTGTGTGTAATGTGCAGTGTGTATACATATATATATATAATGATGTATTGTGTGTGTGTGTGAGGTGTGTGTGTAATGTGCAGTGTGTATACATATATATATATATATAATGATGTATTGTGTGTGTGTGTGTGAGGTGTGTGTGTAATGTGCAGTGTGTATACATATATATATATATATATAATGATGTATTGTGTGTGTGTAATGTGCAGTGTGTATACATATATATATATATAATGATGTATTGTGTGTGTGTGTGTGAGGTGTGTGTGTAATGTGCAGTGTGTATACATATATATATATATAATGATGTGTTGTGTGTGTGTGAGGTGTGTGTGTAATGTGCAGTGTGTATACATATATATATATATATATATATATATATAATGATGTATTGTGTGTGTGTAATGTGCAGTGTGTATACATATATATATATATATATATATATAATGATGTATTGTGTGTGTGTAATGTGCAGTGTGTATACATGTATATATATATATATATATATATAATGATGTATTGTGTGTGTGTAATGTGCAGAGTGTATACATATATATATAATGATGTATTGTGTGTGTGTGAGGTGTGTGTGTAATGTGCAGTGTGTATACATATATATATATATATAATGATGTATTGTGTGTGAGGTGTGTGTGTGTAATGTGCAGTGTGTATACATATATATATATATATATATAATGATGTATTGTGTGTGTGTAATGTGCAGTGTGTATACATATATATATATATATAATGATGTATTGTGTGTGTGTAATGTGCAGTGTGTATACATATATATATATATATAATGATGTATTGTGTGTGAGGTGTGTGTGTGTAATGTGCAGTGTGTATACATATATATATATATATATATAATGATGTATTGTGTGTGTGTAATGTGCAGTGTGTATACATATATATATATATATAATGATGTATTGTGTGTGTGTAATGTGCAGTGTGTATACATATATATATATATATATAATGATGTATTGTGTGTGTGTAATGTGCAGTGTGTATACATATATATATATATATAATGATGTATTGTGTGTGTGTGTGAGGTGTGTGTGTAATGTGCAGTGTGTATACATATATATATAATGATGTATTGTGTGTGTGTGTGTAATGTGCAGTGTGTATACATATATATATATATATATATATATATATATATATAATGATGTGTTGTGTGTGTGTAATGTGCAGTGTGTATACATATATATATATATATATAATGATGTATTGTGTGTAATGTGCAGAGTGTATACATATATATATATATATATATATATAATGATGTGTTGTGTGTGTGTAATGTGCAGTGTGTATACATATATATATATATATATATATCACATATATAGTTGTGAGCGTACGAGTTGTTGCTAACGCTGCGGGCTCGCGTAGCGAGCTGCGGCCCTCGCATAGCGAGGGCACTGGCCGAGGGTCTCAGTTGCTGGCATGGAGCGCCGTAGGCGCTCCATGCCAGCACCTGAGGACCTCGCAAAGCGAGGGCCGCAGTTGCTGCCATGGAGCGCCGAAGGCGCTCCATGCCAGCAACTGCGACCCTCGCAAACTTCACGTCGCAACCCAAACACTACGACACACACATTACGACACTCGCAAACAACATACGACACACGTTCACACACATTACGGACTCGCAACACTCGGACGCAACTCGCGAACATTACAAAATGTAAAACACAATACATACACACACCACATACATAAAAAACTTACCTACACCAAGAGGGAGCACCCAGCACCTCAAAAATATAACTTACACCTCGATTTTAATCGAAATAAAACAGTTTAGAGACTAAAAAAAAATCGAAGCGAGAGAAAAAATGGCCGCCGAACAAAACGAAAACGAGGCTACAGCACTCTAAACTCGCAAAACACCACAAGAAACTCGCAAAACACCACAAAACACCTACGGATATTCCGATACAGACATATACCACACATTACTCGCCATTTTACGCCAATGCGGAAGTACACGACAACGGTTTGGGCTCGCGCACGCACAGTGTTACACTGCACACATTCAGCACGCTTACACAGCAGATCCACACCACTAATGCTGCAGCAACATCAAAACACATTCACAGCTCTTCCACACAATGCTTTAAAATAGGTAAAGTATATTCATTTATTAATCTATTATATATTTCATTATTACACACTAAACAGCATTAGCTACCTTACAATTTCATTGCCGTCATTTTTTGACGGGCAATTCGCTAGTAGGATATAACTTCCTGAATATGGAGACTTTGAATGCAGAGAAAACTATGTGTGGGGATGTGGCAGCTACAACTGCCAGAGCTTGCAACAAGACTAATAGAAATCTTTTCATTTTACAATAATGTCCTCTCCTGAGAAAGTAGCAGATGGAATAAGGCCATAAAAATTAAGAATAATTGCACATAAAGCAAGCTCGCAAGAACTGCGTCCCTGGCAAAGCGAAAGAAGCAGTTCGGGCTGCAAATGCGGACCCTCGCAAAGCAAGGGGCTGAATTTGCGGAAGGTGGAGGCTTTACAGCGCATGTCTTTGAAACAACACCACCCCACACACCTCTAAACTCGCAGCACTTAGTCCTACAGCGCCCGAAACTACCCCACACAACCGTTAACTCGCCTTAGTCCTCACCTTCCCCTCCTCCTGTGTCTCGCAAAACACAGCACTAACCCCTCGAACAGCGCAAACACAAAAACACTAAAAACACACAAACAAACACAATAATGCCGCCAGGACCTCTGGAAGTGAGGTTATACATGAATTTAACCCCAAATTCCACAGTTTTGGAACTCGAAAAATGGCTAAGCAAGGAAATAAATGACTGCCGAAAAAAATGAAAACAAGGCTTTACGGCCCGGGACCGCACAGCCACGTACAACTTACCCAAGAAGAGTTCCGAGATAAGCTCGGAATCCCGCATTAACCCCCCTTAAAGGACCCGTAATAAAAAAAATGACTGCATCACTCATGGGACTCTATACAGAGTCCCATCAACCCCTAAATAACCCTGTCACTCATGGGGGTCAATACAGACCCCCATAAGCACTTAATTAACATGGTCACTCATGGTGGTCAATCCAGACCCCCATAAACCCTTACTTAACCCTGGCATGCATGGGGGTCAATACAGACCCCCATAAGCACTTAACAAACCCGGTCACTCATGGGGGTCAATACAGACCCCCATAAGCACTTAATTAACCCTGTCACCATGGGGGTCAATATAGACCCCGATAAGCACTTAATTACCCCTGTCACTGATGGGGGTCAATACAGACTCCCATAAGCACGTAATTAACCCTATCACTGATGGGGGTCAATACAGACCCCAGTAAGCACTTAATTAACCCTGTCACTCATGGGCATCAATTAAGACACCCATAAGCCAATAAATAACCCTGGCACTCATGGGGGTCAATGCAGACCCTCAAAATACATAAATTAACCCTGTCACTCATGGGGGTCAATACAGACCCCCATAAGCACTTAATTGACCCGGTCACTCATGGGGGTCAATCCAGACCCCCATAAACCCTTAATTAACCCTGACCCACATGGGGGTCAATACAGACCCCCATAAGCACTTAATAAACCCGGTCACTCATGGGGGTCCATACAGACCCCCATAAGCACTTAATTAACCCTGTCACCATGGGGGTCTATAAAGACCCCGATAAGCACTTAATTACCCCTGTCACTGTTGGGGGTCAATACAGACTCCCATAAGCACTTAATTAACCCTGTCACCATGGTGGTCAATACAGACCCCGATAAGCACTTAATTACCCCTGGCACGCATGGGGGTCAATAAAGACCCCCATAACCACTTAACAAACCCAGTCACTCATGGGGGTCAATACAGACCCCTATAAGCACTTAACAAACCCGGTCACTCATGGGGGTCCATACAGACCCCCATAAGCACTTAATTAACCCTGTCACCATGGGGGTCTATAAAGACCCCGATAAGCACTTAATTACCCCTGTCACTGTTGGGGGTCAATACAGACTCCCATAAGCACTTAATTAACCCTGTCACCATGGTGGTCAATACAGACCCCGATAAGTACTTAATTACCCCTGGCACGCATGGGGGTCAATAAAGACCCCCATAACCACTTAACAAACCCAGTCACTCATGGGGGTCAATACAGACCCCCATAAGCACATAATTAACCCTGTCACCATGGGGGTCAATACAGACCCTGATAAGCACTTAATTACCCCTGTCAGTCATGGTGGTCAATACAGACTCCCATAAGCACTTAATTAACCCCGTCACTCATGGGGGACAATACAGACACTCATAAACCCCTAATTAACCCTGTCACTCATGGGCATCAATAAAGACACCCATAAGCCCATAAATAACCCTGGCACTCATGGGGGTCAAGACAGACCCTCATAATACATTAATTAAGCCTGTCACTCATGGGGGTCAATACAGACCCCCATAAACCCGTAATTAACCCTGTCCCACATGGGGGTCAATACAGTCCCCCATAAGCACTTAATTAACCCCCACACTCATGGGGGTCAATACAGACCCCATAAATACCTAATTAACCCTTTCACTCATGGGGTCAATCCAGACCCCCATAAACCATTAATTAACCCTGTCACTCAAGGGAGTCAATACAGACCCCCATAAGCACTTAATAAACCCTGTCACTCATGGGAGTCAATACAGACCCCCATAATCACTTAATTAACCCTGTCAATCATGGGGGGCAATACAGACCCCCATAAGCACTTAATTAACCTGGTCACACATGGGGGTCAATCCAGACCCCCATAATCCCTTAATTAACCCTGGCACACAACCATAACATTAACCACATAAGTGCCATGATGGTCCTCAAGGACCCTCATGACACTATGTACAGACACTACACTGCACTATACCCCCCAATAAACCATTAAATCTAAACTAACCCCCTCTACACTAACCTATTAACACCTACACTACCTACCTACACTACCTACCTACCCACTAATAACCCCCTCCCACTCTAATTACAGAAAATAAAATAACTTAAGTAAAAAATAAATAAAAAAAAGGAACCTTATAGAAAATAAAAAAAAATACATTACAACCCCCCCCCCCCCAATACACAAAAAAAAAATACACATCTGAAAAGGAAATACTTACAGAATACATACAATACAATACAATACAAATAAAATACAATACCCCCTATTAATCTAACATACAATCAATCCTAACTAATATACTATAAATCCTATCTATCTAAAATGCATCCCCCAATCTAAGATACAATAAATACTATACAATATACAATAAATACTATCTATCTAAAATACATACCCCTATCTAACATACAATAAATGCTATCTTCATACACAAACCCTAATTCTAACCTAAAATTAAATAATTAAGACCACTTACCTTTGCAGATGTCCCTTCAGATCATCAACCTAGGGAAAAAAATAAAATAAATTAGTACAACACATTTACATACAATAAATAAACATTCTAAACATTCTAAATATTCTACTCACCTTTCCAGCATGTCCCCGTCCTTCTTCTTTTCTTCTCCGGCGTGGCCCCTGTTGAAAAAAAAACATTACATTAGTACAACATATATATAAACATAAAATAAAATAAACATAATATACATTGTACTTACCTCCCCGCGATGTCCCTGGCCTCCTCCTATATGCACTGTATAGGGAAAGAGAACAGGGAAAAATACAATATAAGCAACTAAAGAATATGGAGGGCGCTGTTTTGAGCTTAGAATCTTTGTAGAAAGTGCCTTTTTTTCCTCAAAGCACCCTACAGGATTGACAACTCACTAGTTACAATCTAAAGGAAATGGAAGAGGCATTAAGATGGGGAAGAAAAGGCAAGGAATAGAAAGGGTCAGGAAGAGGGTGAAAGTTTGCTTGGGTGGGAAGGTGTGAAAACTTGGAAAGGTTTTTCATTACTGCTAGAGGGGAGGGGCCTCAGAGAGAGTAATTTGAGGTGACTGGCTCTAGTATGTATTATGTTATCTGCCCTTAGTGGTCAGATATAATATAGCCTTCACGTGGGAAGTCGGGGTTAGCTTTACAGTGTGGTGGAGGGTATATTTTAGACATAGCAGAGGAGTAATATTCAAACACATGGATTAAGAACAAAGTTAACAGCCCTGGGACTGAGCATAGGTCAGGGTTAGGAGATGAGAGGAGGGACTGAGGTAGGGGTCAGGGTTAGGAGATATATCTCCAGGAGCCTGCAAAATAAGAAGGGATAGGAGATGAGAGAAGGACTGGCAGAAGCATTTCTGCTTATGAGCTTTAGAAGATGAATGAAATAGGGATTGAGGAAAGGAGAGGAGCAATGGCTTTGGAGACATAATGTGGAGAAAATGAAGAGGATAGTCTGAGACAAGCAGGAGCTTAAGATGAAGAACAAAGGAAAAATAGTGGTCAAGAGAGCAATCTGAGAGGAATAAGTAGACACAGTAATCGTGTGCTGTTTGATTGATCAGGTGCAAGTAGTTTGAGTGATTCAATAAATGCAAGCTAACCAGGGGCGGGTGGGAGAGAGGCAGGGAGGGAGGGATTATTGGCTGGGTTCAGAGACCCAGAGAGTGTGTTCAGGGAGTGTTTGGAAGTTTGAGACGGCTAAAATAGACAAACATTTGTAAATTCAGTGGGGGATGCATGGTAATTAGGCATATGGAGTCTCAGCATAAGGAAGGGGATCAGATGAATACTATAAATCAGAATAAGCTTTTTCTGATTTCCCATATATATATATATATTTCCTATTTACAGCTGACGTTACCAGTGTAGTATACAATTTTAGGGCACCATTGCACTACACTAGCTATCCAAGTACAAATGTTTAAATGTCTGATATGGTATGAATTTGAATTGTTATTTTTTTTAACTAGCAGTGAACAGAGTTGGAAGCAATGACGTGGATAAGTAGTGATAGGTAAAAGTATAATGTTGCTTGGGGATGACAATTTTGGACAGATTTTCTTTATTTTCTCTAATATTTTAGTTCCATATGTGTAGTACATTTGAAAAATACTTATAATGGTATGATACATCATATGGGTGGAATGATCCTTTCACTTTGATGTCATATATCCAAAGATAGACCCCTTCTAAACAGAGTAAAGCTGTATTGTACATTATGGCTTGAGGAAAACAGTGACGGAATGATGAAAAGAATAGTACCCAGTAACAGCATAACAGATAATCTTGGCATCCCATAATTTAGAAAAGATACAATGCACAGGTGTACACCTTAAGGGTAGCATGCAAACTCTAAATAACAGCAACACTTGGCAAAATAATTGGCAAGTAGGTTTGATCCAATAGTTAATCAAGATTCTTTTTTGATTTCCATTACTTTGAAGGTCCTCCAATGATCAGCTTTTCATATACTTTACAGATTAGGAACAGTGAGATATGAGTAGCATTCTTAACTACTAGCTCTCATGGTTACAGCCCCCAAACTAATCAACAACATTCCAAGTATGTATCATGTATTAATTTTACCTCTCTAGTCACTACATCACTATATTACATAAAACACAACCAAAATTCTAATCCTTTATCTCATCATATCTAACCTCGCCTACTTCAACTCACTTCTTGCTGGCTTTAAATCATGCAGCTGTCTCCACTCAAATTCAAAATTAACACCTCCTCTAGACTCATCTTCCATACTCAGCTCATACTAAATGTCCTTTTTACTCAAAAATAAATCTACCCCCCTTTTTAAAGTTATCTATCAAATCCGATGTCATAGCTTAATTTTAGTAGAGAATTACACAGTTTAACCAGCCTTACTGTGAAGAACCCTTTTCTTCAAAGTAATCTTTTTTCTTCTAACCTCAAGGGGTGTCCTCTAGTCAGTTGAAAACCTCTTGGCGCAGAAAGTTTAATTGGTTATTGTCAGTGCAATTGATCTGACATAAATATTACACTGTATAGATTAATATAGTTTCTTAAAATATTGCAGTGTATAGTTCAAAGATCAAGTTATCGACAAATATATACGCTGTGTGCTGAATTAGCTTTTATTGGTATAACAGTAAATATCAAGGATAAACAATTAGAAGTGTTTACACTTGTAAGATCTGATACTTACCGTGTATACTCAAGTATAAGCCGACCCGAGGCACCTATTTTACCACAAAATACTGGGTAAAATGAGTGACTCGAGTATAAGCCGAGGGTGGGTATGTGCTGCCCCCTGTGTCCCTCTTGTGCCCTCTTGTGTCCCCCTCTCGCTCCCATGTCTCTTCTCCCCTCTCCCTTCCCTGTGTCTCTTCTCCCCTCTCCCTTCCCTGTGTCTCTTTCCCCCTCTCCCTTCCCTGTGTCTCTCCCCCCTCTCCCTTCCCTGTGTCCCTTCATCCCCTCTCCCTTCCCTGTCTCTCTTCCCCCCTCTCCCTTCCCTGTGTCTCTTCCCCCCTCCTCATTCTCAACCTCCCTCATCAACCCCACTCCTCATCCTCATAATCCCTCCTCATCCTCAACCTCCCTCCTCAACCTCCCTCCTCAACCCCACATCCTTATCCTCAACCCCCCCATCCTCAACCCCCTGCTCAACCTCAACCCCCCTCCTCATCCTCAACCCCCTCCTCAACCTCCCTCCTCATCCTCAGCCTCCCTCCTAATCCTCAACCCCCTCCTCAACCTCCCTCCTCATCCTCAACCCCCTCCTCAACCACCCATCCTCAACCCCCCTCCTCAACCCCCCTCCTCATCCTCAACCCCCTCCTCAACCCCCCCTCCTCAACCCCCCTCCTCATCCTCAACCTTCCTCCTCAACCTCCCTCCTCAACCCCCCCATCCTTATCCTCAACCCCCCATCCTCAACCCCCTCCTCAACCTCAACCCCCCTCCTCATCCTCAACCCCCTCCTCAACCTCCCTCCTCATCCTCAGCCTCCCTTCTTATCCTCAACCCCCTCCTCAACCTCCCTCCTCATCCTCAACCCCCTCTTCAACCCCCCATCCTCAACCCCCCTCCTCATCCTCCCTCCTTATCATCCCTCCTCAACCTCCCTCCTCATCCTCAACCTCCCTCCTCAACCTCCCTCCTCAACCCCCCATCCTTATCCTCAACCCCCCCATCCTCAACCCCCTCCTCAACCTCAACCCCCCTCCTCATCCTCAACCCCCTCCTCAACATCCCTCCTCATCCTCAGCCTCCCTCCTAATCCTCAACCCCCTCCTCAACCTCCCTCCTCATCCTCAACCCCCTCCTCAACCCCCCATCCTCCACCCCCCTCATCAACCCCCCTCCTCATCCTCAACCTCCCTCCTCAACCTCCCGCCTCAACCCCTCCATCCTTATCCTCAACCCCCCATCCTCAACCCCCTCTTCAACCTCAACCCCCCTCCTCGTCCTCAACCCCCTCCTCAACCTCCATCCTCATCCTTAGCCTCCCTCCTAATCCTCAACCCCCTCCTCAACCTCCCTCCTCATCCTCAACCCCCTCCTCAACCCCCCATCCTCAACCCCCCTCCTCATCCTCCCTCCTTATCCTCCCTCCTCAACCACGCTCCTCATTCTCAACCACCGTCCTCAACCCCCCTCCTCAACCTCAACCCCCTCCTCAACCTCCCACCTCAACCTCACCCCCCCATCCTCAACCCCCTCCTCAACCTCCCTCCTCAACCTCAACCCCCCTCCTCAACCTCCCTCCTCGTCCTCAAACCCCCTCCTCATTCTAACCCCCCCTCATTTTACCCCTCTAAATACCCCCCTCTCCCTTTCCCCTCACTTACCTGCATCTGAAGCTCCTGCTCCGGCCTCTGCTCCTTCCGGCGTCTTGACATGGCGTGCATGTGATGTCACGGCATTAGCATATACCGGGTGCCGGCCCCACATATATGCTAATGACATGGCACGCTTGTGACATCACGTCATTAGCATATACCGGGTGCCGTCACATGCGCCACGTCAATACGTCACATGCGCCACGTCAATACCCCGGAAGAAGCGGAGGCCAGAGCAGGAGCTTCAGATGCAGGTAAGTGAGGGGAAAGGGAGAGGGGAGGTATTTAGAGGGGTAGAATGAGGGGGGGTTAGCATTAGGGGGTTTTGAATGAGATGGGGGGTTGAGGATGAGGAGGGGGGAGGGAAAGAGACACGGGGTGTTAGAGAGACACAGGGGGGTAGAGAGATATGGGGGGGTAGAGAGACACGGGGGGGTTAGAGAGAAACAGGGTGTTAGAGAGACACAGGGTGTTAAAAGAGACACAGTGGGGAGAGTGACTCGAGTATAAGCCGAGGGGGCCCTTTTTAGCCTTAAAAAAAGGGCTGAAAAACTCGGCTTATACTCGAATATATACAGTAGTTAGATCACAATATACAATATATCTGATGTGTATTACAATCTCTTTGGATGATTGGATAACAGTTAATCCTAAAATACTTTGGCCCTCATTCAATTGCGATTTGGCCAATTGAATAGTGCTCTAAATAAGCACATAACATATATTTTTTACATACGTTTTTAGTTCGTGAAAACCTTGCTTTTAGATAGATGCTTACTAAGTAAAAACGTACTTTAAAAAAATATGTTATGTGTTTATTTAGACCCCTATTCAATTGTCCAAAATAGCAATTGAATGAGGGCCTTTATATTTGGTTAGATCAATATATCAATCAATAAACAATGGATACAAACTTATCAAATATGGATTAACAATGTATGTTAATACAATCTATAATCTTAATCAAGTTTGGTTACAGTCCGTCTATATATTTGGTTAGTGCAATACAGAAGTGCTATGAATACACAAACAGCTGTCTATTTATTATATATACAATATATATATATATATATATATATATATATATATATATATATATATATATATATATATATATTAATAATTAGCAATATAACCTGTTACTCTATGAACGCATTAAAATATAGTAAGATACTTTATATAGCAGTTAAACCAGTGGCGGCTGGTGACTTTTCAAGTTGGAGGGGCGACAGGGCGAAACATAGCCACTCCCCCTTTTTCAAACCACACCCATTTTTATAACTCCTCCCCCTGACATCATAATGACCTTTATAAGCCCCGCCCAATGACCTTATGCTTGTAAAGCCCATTGAAATACATGATCTGCAATGCAGAAATGTCAAGAAGTAAAGTAACAATGTGTTAAATTCATTGGTATACAATATAGATTGAAAAAACTCATGTGACAAGACTACAGCAATATCATAATTGCACCTATACGTATTAACAGAAAAATTAAAGGAGTGACACCTACCATTAGTCGGCTCTTCTTCTCAGGGTATTCATGTTCATTAAGTTGACCAATGAGTAGAAACAAATCTGCAGCCACATAGGGTTTGCACCTGGGGTTGAAAGAAAACAAGCAAATCAATCAGACCATTCAAGAACAAAACCATACTTTCAAAACCTTAAAAGACCAAGTGGAACCATATAGGCCCCAAACATACCTTAGAAGACCAAGTGTGACTATATAGGCCCCAAACATACCTTAGAAGACCAAGTGTGACTATATAGGCCCCAAACATACCTTAGAAGACCAAGTGTGACTATATAGGCCCCAAACATACCTTAGAAGACCAAGTGTGACTATATAGGCCCCAAACATACCTTAGAAGACCAAGTGTGACTATATAGGCCCCAAACATACCTTAGAAGACCAAGTGGGACTATATAGGCCCCAAACATACCTTAGAAGACCAAGTGGGACTATAGGCCCCAAACATACCTTAGAAGACCAAGTGTGACTATATAGGCCCCAAACATACCTTAGAAGACCAAGTGTGACCATATAGGCCCCAACCGTACCTTAAAAACCCTAAATAACAAATTGGGACCATATAGGCCCCAACCGCACCTTAAAAACCTTAAATAACAAATTGGGACCATATAGGCCCCAACCGTACCTTAAAAACCCTAAATAACAAATTGGGACCATATAGGCCCCAACCGCACCTTAAAAACCCTAAATAACAAATTGGGACCATATAGGCCCCAACCGCACCTTAAAAACCCTAAATAACAAATTGGGACCATATAGGCCCCAACCGTACCTTAAAAACCCTAAATAACAAATTGGGACCATATAGGCCCCAACCGTACCTTAAAAACCCTAAATAACAAATTGGGACCATATAGGCCCCAACCGTACCTTAAAAACCCTAAATAACAAATTGGGACCATATAGGCCCCAACCGCACCTTAAAAACCTTAAATAACAAATTGGGACCATATAGGCCCCAACCGCACCTTAAAAACCTTAAATAACAAATTGGGACCATATAGGCCCCAACCGTACCTTAAAAACCCTAAATAACAAATTGGGACCATATAGGCCCCAACCGTACCTTAAAAACCTTAAATAACATATAGGCCCAAAAAAAAAAAAATATATATATATATATATAAATATATATATATATATATATATATATATATATATATATATATAAAAATTGATATCAATATATCACAATAAATAAATATATATATATATATATATCAAATTGTTATATATATATATATATATATATATATATATTTATTTATTGTGATATTTTGATATTAATTTTTATATATATATATATATATATATATATATATATAAAAAATTACACATAAATATACATAAACATATACATACAACAATATATATTAATTGATATTTATTATTTGATTAATTGATGTTCTTTATTACATGGTATATTATATTGTTCATGCATTTCTATTACACTTTATTTGTTATACATATTACAGTGCTATTTTTTGGCTATACATGTTACAGGATATTATCCTGTAACATGTATATCACATAAAATAGCCCTGTAATATGTATAATACATACAGGGTCAAACAAGTTCACACTAACCTTTTTTACCCTTACAGGCTTCCATACCTGCTTGCTGATTTGCTAATTTTGGTTGAAATCGATGTCAATCAAAAATTTCAGCCAATCAGAGTCCTTCAAAAATTAGTATATATAGCAGACCGTGGGAAAAAAACAATTAATCGCGGGAGGGGCTCCTTGTAGGAGGAGCTCTTTTTAGTGTGTTGTTTTTTTTTTTTTAGAGCATCGGTTTTTTTTTTTGGAGGCCTCTTTCAATGGGCCAGAATGGATGGATGGACAATGGCTTCAATCAAGATTGGATTATTTTTGATCATTGGCTTCAATCAACATGGATTATTTTATTTTTGATCATTGGCTTCAATCAACATGGATTATTTAATTTTTGATCATTGGCTTCAATCAACATTGGATTATTTATTTTTCATCATGACTATATCCAGAGAGGACAGAAGGCCAACGCTGGAGGGGTCAATTTTACAGGTAAGTATGTGCTGTTGTTTATTTTATTTTTTATTAATGTTTGTTTAAAGCTGTTTATTTTTGTATACAATGTGTTGTGTTACTAACTGTACTAACAATGTGTGTATGTGCTGTTTATTTTATTTTTTATTAATGTTTGTTTAAAGCTGTTTATTTTTGTATACAATGTGTTGTGTTACTAACTGTACTAACAATGTGTTTGCTTACTGTGTGTTTAATTGTAATAATGTTGTTACTGTATTTTTTTTTTCCCTTCCCTTATTTTTATTTTATCTTTAGAAGTGACATGCACATATACATGCCTGTTACTTCTAAAAATGGAATAAAAATAGGGGGTGGGGGGGGTAGGTAGTTGGTTAATGGTTCATCCAGGGTGGGGTCGGTCACGGTCAGGCGCCCATCGGTCGCCCATAGGCCACGACCAGGGGTGGCACAGGCCTCATGGGGGTGAACATCCACCCCCATGTGGCCTGGTCAACCCCGCTCACTGCCCGAATACCCGGGGTAGCATAGGCCGCATCGGGGTGGTGCCGGGGGCCCGGTGGTGATCGGGCCTCGGGGGTGGCATACATGGAGGTCATCAGGGGTGGCACAGGCCTCATCAAGGGGGTGATCCGATCACCCCCATGTGGGCCTGTGCCACCCCGCTCACCACCCGACTACCCCGATCCCGTGATCGGTGTAATCCGGTGGTGGCATGATGGCATAGCTAGGCTAGCATAGGGCAGGCCTGATCGGGGGTGGCACAGGCCACATGGGGGTGATGGCTGGGGTCGTCGGTGGTAGTGGGTGGCTGGGTAGGTGGCACTGGCAGGCTAGGCAGGCATAGTGGGGGACTGGGGGTAACTGGTCACCCCTAACTTTTATTAGGGGCTACTAGGGGTTTTGGTTTGGCCAGGGGCAGGGGCAGGTGCCAGGCAGAGGCAGGTGTAGACTTACTGTGTTAGGCAGGCAGAGCAGATGAGTAGATTCAGCCAGGGAGGTCTCTCAGTCTCAGCGTGACCAGGGTCAGGAAACAGAAAGGGGGAAGGGACAGGGAACTGGTGGTTTTATTGACTGTATCAGTCAATCAAAATCAAACTCGAGGCTCTATTTGCTGGCGGGCGCTCAGGGCTAACGGTCTGGGTGGGTTTAGATTGATCACTTAGTAACTGGACAGCCTTCCATCATTGATTGGTCAATGATGGAAGACTGTCATTTATAAATTGATACATTTATGACCGCCCATGCATATCGTCACTGTGATGGTGGGCGGCATGCATTAACGGTCAGTGGGCCAGGCCAGGACTCATTGAAGAGAGAGCAGATGCAGAAGAGTCTAAAGGTTAGTGTACACACTACACAGTGTATAAATAACTATTGTAATTTGATCACACAGGGTGCAGGCAGGGGGCGATAGATACACAGCATTACAGTTAATGTAGCGCAAGGGTTATTTTAAAGTGACAGTGTCCCTTTTCTAACTTTAATTCATTTTAATACTATTTAGACTTGAAATGATGATGTACACCTTATATTTATTTGTTTTTGGGTTATACTAATACATTGTTGTGTTTTTTTTATTGCAGGGTGAAGAAAATATTTGGGGGGGCGTTTGCCCTGACGCCCCAATGGACGGGCCGCCCCTGAGTTAAACTATAGAAGTATATATATGAAGCAATATGTATCTGAGTTGATTATATTGTATGTGAGGTTGCAAGCTAAATAACCTTTGTATTTAGGTGTTGGCAAGCTGTTTTTGAATGTTGGTCTTACATCAGAATTGATTACATTTAGTTTAATTTAATTTATCAAGTCGGTCAATTCATTCAATAATGATGTAAGACAGTTTTTTGTTTTTTGTTTTGTTTTTATGTTTATTTCAAATTGACAATACAAAGATATAAAAGTGAAAAATACACATACATAATTCATGGATACAACTCAATATCAATTTTGAAAGTGCTATACATTACGAATGTATTTAAAAGAAAAAAGAATGAGAAAAAGAGAAAGAAAGTAAACACAAGATAAAAAGACACCATGCACTCATACAAACATACAGAAGGTTACATAATTTAGTTAATACGATATAATGGAGGAACACACTTTACAGTGATTTTACCATCAAGCTGTACCGATCCCACTTTGACCAGTTAATAAGGGACACATATTTCTGAGGTACTTAACAATTCAAATTCTGCATCAAGTCCCTATTCAAACTAACTCAGTTCCCTGATTGTTGGTACAGCAGATTGATTCCAATATTTCACAATCAGCCATATAGCCACTAACAGAATATGACAAATCAAATATCTATCTGCTAATGGCATTTTCTCAAGGTTCATATGGAAGATGACTAATTGTGGAGAGCATAAAATTTGTTTGCCCATCACCTTAGATAATACCTGGCAGATTTCAATCCACCACCTGTAGATTTTATTACACTCCCACCATACATGGACTTCAGTACCTTGTAAACCACATAATTTCCAACATAAGCCTTCCCCTTTTGGGTCAATTTTGGCAATTTTAGCCGGTGTTAAATGCCATCTACGGATTATTTTTAAAAATAACTCTGTGTATGTTGTATTAACCAACGATTTCTTAACCAGTCTTATGATTTCCCTCCTCCTAGTATCATCTAAGTTCTTTCTAAGATCTAGCTCCCAGCCTTTAATTCCTAAGCTTTTGGAGAATGGAGTTGACTCATTAATAATCCTGCTACATTTAGAAATGATTTGTAACATTTCTCCCTTTATAAACAATTCTTCTGTTTTTGTTGGAGTACTCATCCCCGAAATTTTATATCCCCTTCCATACAGATTTTTCCTCAAGCTTTCATAATTAAGCCAATTACATTTGTTATTCTCGAGTTTAAACTGCAACTTCTGTAAGGTAATAAGATTGCCTTTATTATATAATTCTAATATGGAGGTTAAACCATGATCTTTTAATATTTTAATTGTTGGACATAGATCTTTAGTTTGGAGTGACTAAATCGGTGCTGCCAATGAGGGGAATTTGGACAATTTCATTTTCTCTTTATTATTATACCAGTATTTTAAAATGGCTTTGATGTTTTTTGGAAGTTTACTAAACAAGATTTTATTATAATTGGAAAACCATAAAGTAGTTTGAATGGGAAATTCCTTAATTAAGGCTTCTTCCAATACCAACCATCTTGGTTTATCTTGAATGATATTCCAATTTATAAGTTGGGCTATAATGATCTTTTGATGAATTTATTTTATACAAGGTGCATTTAGACCTCCTTTATCTAATTTATTATAAGTTATACAGCCAACTAAGATTGGCCTAATTTGTTTCATTACCTCATTAATATTATCTTTAATAATCTTACCAACACAAAAGGAGAATCTAATACCTAGGTGAACTATATAACTGGATTTCCAATTAAAACTAAAACATTTCTCCAACCTTTTTTTGACTTCAGGTTCTATGCCTCTGATTAAAGTATCTAATTTTATTTGGTTAATTTTAAAGTAGGACAATTTACCAAATACGTCTAATATTTCCTTAAGTTTTTGACAGGAAGTCTCTGGGTTGGATATAGTGATAATGATATCATCCTCAAAGGCCATATATTTAAATTGTTCCTGGCCTATAAATACCCCCTTGATTTCTCTACAGTCTCTTATATAGATCGTTAACGGCTCCATAAAAAGAATAAATAATAACGGATATAATGGACATCCCTGGCGGGTACCATTACCAATTTAAAATTTCTTTGACTCAAAGTCAGGACTCCAAACTCCTGCAAATAAACTTGTATATAGAGCCTTAACTGACTTTGAGGCGTACTCACCAAACCCGAACTTCATAAGTAAAGTTAGCAAAAATTCCCAATTGACCCTATCAAAGGCTTTCTCTGCATCCAATGACAGGGTCAATAAGGGTACCTCATTATCCTTAACATAAGACAAAATATTCATTAATCGTCTGAAGTCCTGGGGCAAAACCCATTTGATCGGAGTGAATCACCTTAGCAATTCAAGATTTCAATCTATTTGCTAAAATCTTTGAGTAGATTTTTACATCAATGTTTATTAGTGAGATTGGACGGTAGCTCCTACAATCCTCCGGGTTCTTCCTTTCTTTCAGAATATTTACTATTTTGGTCTCCGACATCTCCAGGGGCATATCACCAGTTAGTTTCATGTCAACCCTCCTATCCTCATCCTCCCTCCTCAACCCCATCCTCATCCTCAACCCCCCTCCTCAACCCCCCTCCTCAACCTCAACCCCCCTCCTCAACCTCCCTCCTCATCCTCAACCTTCCTCCTAAACCCCCCCTTCCTCAACCCCCTCCTCAACCCCTATCCTCAACCCCCTCCTCAACCTCCCTCCTCAACCCCCCTCCTCATTCTAAATCCCCCTCCTCATTCTAAACCCCCCTAAATACCTCTTCCTCTCTCTTTCCCCTCACTTACCTGCTTCTGCTCCGGCCTCCGCTCCTTCCGGCGTCTTGACCCGGCGCTCATGTGATGTCACGTCATTAGCATATACCGGGTGCCAGCACCCGGTATATGCTAATGACGTGGCGGGCATGTGACGTTGAAAGACGCAGGAAGGAGCGGAGGCCGGAGCAGAAGCAGGTAAGTGAGGGGAAAGGGAGAGGGGGAGGTATTTAGGGGGGTTTAGAATGAGGAGGGGGTTTAGAATGAGGAGGGGGTGTTGAGGATGAGGAGGGGGAGGGAAAGAGACACGGGGGGGTTAGAGAGACAGGGGGTAGAGAGACACGGGGGGATTAGAGAGACATGGGGGGGTTAGAGAGACACGGGGGGTTAGAGAGACACGGGGAGGGGAGAGTGACTTGAGTATAAGCAGAGGGGGGCCTTTTTAGCCTTAAAAAAGGGCTGAGAAACTCATCTTATACTCGAGTATATACGGTACTTTCTATCTCTTCCCATGTGTCTATGATATTAAGATAATTGACCTTGTTATATTTAGTACTTTATACCTATATAGTGGGTAATTTACCCTGAGAAAAAAAAGAAAAAATACTACTAAATAAGATTCTATTCTGTGCCTCTTTTTACTCTAACAACTATTTATACTCTACAAATCTCACTTACTTATGGATTATAGCAATCTAAATCAATCCCTGTGAATATGTTTTGGGGGTACCCTAAAGTAGAGAAATTATACCTCTTAAGTTTATAACATTTTAATAATTATGCCCACGGTGTATATACCAGTCCAACCCCCCCAAACAATTTCTGTCTTCTTAACTAGCTCTAACATCTACACCTCTAAATTTTTCTCTTTTTTTAGCCATACCGAATTACTGGCAGTCAAAGTAGGTTGCTTATCCTCTTTATCTGATGATGCTATTTCAAACTGCCAGGATTGCATCATCTTTATTCCCTCCTGAACTGATTTTTATCCTGTGCCAATTAGAATCCTTATACACTGAAATACCCACCGGAGATAACCATTTATATCTCATTTCTTTATGCCTTAGAATTTCTCATTATATTCTCTTCTTCTAAATAATGTCTGGGCAGATAAATCTGAGAAAATTCTAATATTCTCATATGGGGGTGAAAACTTTTGCTTAACATATGCCGCCTTCATTAAAACATCTTTATATGATCGGTAGTGGACTCTCATAATAACCTCACTAGGTATGGATTTATCTAAATGTTTCGCTAGGGGTATCCTATGAATACAATATAAACATCAATAGTGTTTTCATTTGTTAGAACATTTGGAACCAATGTCCCCAAAAAGTTCTCCACATAAGATTTTAAGTTGCTGTCCTGTATTGTCTCAGATATGCCTTTCAAACGAAGGTTGTTCATCCTGCTTCGGTCTTCTAAAAATTATATTTTAATTGTTAAGTCCTCAATTCTATTTTCCAGATCCATTGTATATTTGAGTAGATTGTTATTGTCCATGATTAAATTGTCTCAAACATTTTCAACTGATTCAACTCTTTGATTTGCTTCTTTAATGAGTAGAGTGTTATCTGATATTTTTTTGTCAGATCAGAGATTAGATTTGTTTGAAAAATCTGTAACATTTCTTTCATTTTAGAGCATGTGAGAGTTTCCTCTTCATCTGAAAATTAGTTTGCCGAGCTTGTTGTTTTGAAGGCTTTATCTGGTGATTGGTTAGCCAACAATGTTGGAGCGGTATCTTCTATTAAGGTGCTCATAGTGGGATCCTTGTTTCTAGCTGAGAACATATTGGTTTTTTTTATTGTCTCGTTTTTTTTCCCCCTTGGTTTCATTTTGGTTGGCATGTTTACAGAAATATGCGTTCTCAAGTTCGATGTTATTTCTGAATTCACTCTAATAGCCCAGACTCTACCGTGACATTCCCCTCAATGCTCCTAATGGGCTTTAGTTTCTTCCACCTTTTAAATAAAGGATGACTTAAGATAGCTACACCCCTGAATATCAGTTTTTTTATCTCATAGGAAAGATGAGGGGCTCTTTTACATAATCTATAGACCACTTCAAAGTCCAGATATCAGTTAGTGGGTTTAGTTAGACCCTCAGTGCTGTCATATGAGTATGTGAAAGAAATCCAAGCTGGAATTTATAGCAGCCTTTACTAGTTACCCGTTACTTGGCAACCTGCTATATATCTCTCCACACAGGATGAAATGGTTTCCTACTACCCCACCATTTGAGATAACCTTCATACATCAGATAATCTCTAGAGCTTCTACCAATTTTCTTTATTATTGATTTTTCTAGGCATATGATATACAAAAAGTTATATCTCCATTTGCTATGGACCGGCACAAAACCTCTCTTTTATGACCCAGTTATTTCTATTTCGAAGGGTGTGTGAATCAGCTAGATTATTTTATCTTTTCATTGTCCATATAAAACTTATTAGATCTCACCCTCTTCAGATCATCCCTCTTACTTTGTCTTATAAAGCTTTTAGGCTGAAGAAACAAATGCCCTCCTTGCATACTCTTATATTTATAAGGGAAACCTTTGGAGACATTCCTATTAGCTTAAGGGATAATTTGCTTTTGCTGAAGGTTTGGGCTCTTTTGTGAATATCCTCTGTTCTCTTTAAATCATCTCACGTCTGCAAGGCCCTTTGTCTCATTAAATGGTGTTTAATTCTTTGTGTGGTGATTAATATAAGGTGCAGTGTCCCACAAATCACCCACTCACCACCATCACAGACTCCATCTGCTGCTGCATAAACTTTCAAGGCTGTGTAGTGTGCAGCTATTCCCCCATGCCTCCAGCATCCAGCAGTCCCGTCTGATGTCTCTCCAAACCAAAACCGCCATTACTGAACTCACACGTGACGTCGTGAGTTCTCGCAAGATGATGGCTCTCTGAGCCTCGCGACAGCTCAAATGAGGGTCTCCTTATGGTTCCTCTTCTGGTGTGCTGTGCACATCCTCCCTGTGATCCAATGCAGCGTTTGAGGGTGTAGGGGAGATCTTAGGAGGTGTAAAAATCAGTATGGAAGAGGTGGAGTAGAGGAGTAGAGGTCAGTAATGGCTAGAGTGCCAGTCTCCCTGCCATCCTGACGTCAGCCTCACACTGACGCAAAATCAATTTCCTGTTACGCACCCTGTAAGACAATTTGTTGATGTGTGTTACAAGATTATATATGTTGAATATAGCAAAGTGTGATTTGTTGTGTAGATGTTTTAATACTTGATATTGTAACAGAGCTAAACAGTTACATTATTGAGTAAAGTCAATCAGTCTGTTTTAGGGCATATGGGCACAGATTAAAGTATTGGTTAACATCTACAGTCCGGAATATAGATGCTAATTTGTCTGGGTCTGTGACCACTACCAAAAGGGTAACAGAAGGATTGTAATATACGGCACTACGTTTAACTCTACTACAAACTAAATAGTCAATACCATTTTATGCATTACCTATGTATGGAATTTCAGGATAACATCTGTCACTTGGGAATCCCTTCTCTCTGAAGAAATCCCTCTTTGTGTGATTGGATTGTTTAGAGAGAGGTGAGATGGAATAGAATTTGATATAGTCATATATATAAATATATCTTAAGGAAGATTTGAAGGTGGCATAAGTTTATGCCAAGAATGACGGTCAATTTGTTCTCAGAATAGGACCGTCAGATAAGATTGGAAATTGTATAGGGTTGGGCTCAGGTGAATACCCAGGATCTGGAAAAACAGCAAAAGGCCAAAGACAGAAAACAAAAGACAAATACCCCTGAATATTCTCTCCCTGCTTTTGTTAAACACTTTCTGTCCCCTCATTATTAGGCTGGTATGACAAATGACAGTCAGCCCCTCCCCTCTTTATGTATAGGAATAATTAGAATAAATTAATAATAACCACATAGGAGAGCTCTAGTTGTATAAAAACATTATGACCTCAACATTAATTACTCCATTGTACACTAATCTTACACCTGTTTGATAATAAACTTGAAGGAACAATGGAACATTGAAATTAAGACATATATCCAAGCCTTACAATGTTTCATTACAACTTTCTCACCTAAGAGAGAAATATTTGCAAACTCGGACATTTAATTTGAACAAAGAGAAATATAATGTAGTCCCTTCCCAAAATAAAGATGCATCCTGTGTTTGTGTATGATTACAATGGTAAACAATAAGTGGCAATGGACAAGCATATAATGTAAATAATAGATGGCACATATGTGACGTCACCGGGTCAAGGAGCGGAGCGGAGGCCGGAGCAGAAGCAGGTAAGTAAGGGGGGTTTATATTGAGGAGAAGGGGGGTTTATGTTGAGGAGGGGGTTGAGGAAAGGGGGGTTGAGGTTGAGGAGGGGGTTGAGGATAGGGGGGTTGAGGAGGGAGGATGAGGATGGGGGGGTTGAGGAGGGGGGGTGAGGGGTTTGAGGATGGGGGTTGAGGAGTGGGTTTGAGGAGGGAGGTTGAGGAGGGGGTTGAGGATATGGGGGTTGAGGAGGGAGGTTTAGGAGTGGGTTGAGGATGGAGAGGTTCAGGAGGGAGGATGAGGAGGGAGGTTGAGGAGGGGGTTGAGGATGAGGCGGGGGTTGAGGATGAGGAGAAGGTTGAGGATGAGGAGGGGGGTTGAGGATGAGGAGGGAGTTTGAGGAGGGGGGTTGAGGATAGGGGGTTTGAGGAAGGAGGATGAGGATTGGGGGTTGAAGCGAGGGGTCGAGGGGATTTGAGGATGAGGGTTGAGGAGGGGGTTGAGGATGGCGGGTTGAGGATGGGGTTGAGGATGAGGAGGGGGGTTGAGGATGAGGAGGGAGGTTGAGGAGGGGGGTTGAGGATGAGGAGGGAGGTTGAGGAGGGGGGTTGAGGTTGAGGAGGGGGGTTGAGGAAGGAGGATGAGGAGGGGGGTGGAGGAGGGGGTTGAGGATGGGGGGTTTGAGGAGGGGGGGTTGAGGAGGGAGATGAGGAGGGAGGTTGAGGAGGGGGTTGAGGATGAGGAGGGAGGTTGAGGTTGAGGATTTTGCTTCAGAGGTGCGTGTTATACGCCGGTGCGTGTTATATGGCGATAAATACGGTATATCCCCACTTTTTTTCTAGAGAGCCTTATTTGGTTAGTCTGTCTTCGTAGCTTAGTCCATCCATTCCCCTTATTAGTTTTGTTTCCATTCTCTGTACTTTTTCCAGCTCAAAAATTTTCTTTTTATGAAGTGGTGCCCAAAATTGAACTCCATACTCCAAATGAGGATGTACTAGGGGTTTGTATAGTAGCAGAATAATATTTGCTTCCCTTGCTTCTATACCCTTCTTAACGCATTCTAATATTTTACTTGCTTTTGCAGATGCTGCTTGGCATTGATTACTAATACCTAGGTGGTTGTCCACAAGCACTCCCCAAAACCCTTGATTTGCTTCATTTAAATATTAAATTACATGGCTATTTTCCTTCCTAAATGCATAAATTTATTTGTATTGAATATCATCTGCCATTTAGTTGCCCATTTCTCTAATCTATGTAAATCCCTTTGGAGAGAAATTGCATCATTTTCTGATTTAATTACCTTGCTCAACTTAGTGTCAGCAAAAAAGGAGTCACTACTTTCCAGTCCTAGTTCTAAGACATTAATAAGTATGTTAAAAAAGGAGAGGACCTAACACTGAACCCTGAGGACACAGACTTACCACATTAGTTTAATCTGAGTTTGTTTCATTTACCCTTTGTTTCCTGTATGACCAGTTCTCCAAGCATGCCCTTTAAATTCTTCCTTTCAATTGGCTAAGATACTTATTTGAGAATGGTTTTGACTACATGGAACACCAGAGACTATCGTATTTGACAGGGGGAAGCAATTTTTCTACCGTTTTTGGAAACTATTCATTCCCGACTGGGAATCAGACTCAACTTCTTATCTGCTTTTTACCCTCAATCTAATCACATTTCTGAGCTGACCAATCAGCAGATGGAACAGTTCCTTCCTTGGTATGTGTTTGCACTCTATTTTACCATTGGCTGAGTTTGCTCGTTATAACCCCAAGCATGATTCCATTGCTAGTTCCTACTTAATGCTATGGTTATCATCCCATTATCTATTTCGTTTTGCTTCCATGCCTTCTGATGTCATTGTTGCAGACATCTATATTCACAATTTGCAGAAGAAGATATAGACACATTTATAAATTTTGCACAGGACCAAAAATACCAGGCTGATAAACGCAGAAGGTCTTCTCCACCCTTTAAGGAAGTCAATCCAGTCTGGCTTTCAACTCTATATACATACATCTTAGATAGTCATGTGTCAAATTGGGGCCGAGATTCATAGGACCAAGATACATCCTGGACTCCATATGTCTCACATCCTGTTCCATTGACACCCAAGCCTTTTATTCTCAGAGCCTGAGATACTCTTGTATGATCCTAGGTGGCTCTAGAGCATATGCATGCACCTGCTTTGCTTTGTTCCTTCCTTAAATGCTTCTCTCTCAAACCTGGTATTTCCCTGAAGGTCTTCCATGGAGGGGGGTACTGGCAGGGATTTGCATCAGTTCTAGCAAAAGTCAGACACTCTAAGGTTACTCTTCGTGGAGCTGCAACCATATACACAGGAGATAATCATATTGAATCCAAAGCAACTGGAGGTTCTGGGCAAGCTGCTACAGGAAGAGCTATACCTGCTGCTTGTCCTATAAGATGTAGTTCTCCCTGTAGCAACCTTCCCAGGATATTGTTACCAGAAACATGATTAGGAAATTACCTCCTAAATTCCAGAGCAAATTAGGGAACACTTGCAATATTTAGTCCAGTCTCTTCCTGAGTTCTCTGCCAGTTCATGGTGTCCTGATAGCATGTTCAACCTATCAGAGCCTGTTGGGTTCTGTATCCTGTTTGAATCCAGTTTCCTACCTGATCAAGTCTAGCTCTTGTCAGCAATCTTTTTCATGTTTGCACAGTCTGGTTCCAGTTCACGGTGTCTCAGATCAGCATCTACATCGTCACCACCTGTTAAGCCCAAAATCAAGATCTAACCTCATACAACCACATTTACTTGCATCAGCCAACTGCATTGATAACAGTCATCTTGCATCTGACACCCTCTTGTTTCACACCCCACCCTGACCTTCTAGATTATAAGCTCTTCAGAGTAGAGCTCTCAACTCTGTTGCACCAAGTTGTCTGCAGACCAGTGTATATATTTTATTGCATTGTATCTGTACTTCTATTTCTACTTACCTTACCATTTTTCTATACCTTTGTAATTTGCTAATTGTACCCACTTTACCATATTCTACATTCTAAATAGCAATACAGAAAACTCTGGTACTTCATAAATAAAAAGTAATAATTATAATAACCATGAAGTCAACCATGCAGTCATGAGAGCAGCTAAGTTATCATTATTGCCAAGTTATGTGTTTTATTACATATAATCATGAGGCCTACACATTAAGTAGTGTGATCTAAAAATAATGATAGTTGTGTTACATCTTGATATATACTGTTTTTAAAGCCTTGTCATGCTCATGTCTATTACTAGGTTTTTATCATTGAAAAGTATAATTAATCAAATATGATTTTTTTCTTGAGGAAGATTTAGTAGTCTTTTCTCATTTACTAATTGCTAATACAGTATAAGCTTTTCCCTAAGCAGATAGTGAAATTCACATATAGTTCTGTTAAACCCTATATTTTACATCAAATAAAAAATCATCTTCAGTTTGACATAAGCAAGCCTGTATACTTATTTATTGCCTTCTGTTTGTCATACTATAATTTTTATAGCTGACTTTTTTTCCCTTTAAAAGCTTTTTTTCTGATCAAAACACTTTATAAAAAAACTGGCTTCAACTAAAAGCTCCTCAGTGAACTTGTACGTTCTGACTTTTCATTCAAAATGTAATATATTTGCTAGTCATTTTTTTCCGAGGACAGGATGTATTTGTTAATTCCCTGCCCAATTTAATCAGCTGCTTCCATCATTGACACTCATTAATTGCCTATACATGCTCTTCCCTCATTAGTGTTAAAAGCAATACATGATGCAAGTTGACACACAGCGATGACCTTTCAAGAAAGTCTTCCATTAAAAAAATTCTATTGATCATGAAAGCCAGTGTATATGTAGGTTTCACATTTAAAAAGAACTGTCATTTAATATTTGTTCTTTTTTTTTTTACATTATATAAGTTTAATATTTTAGATTGTTCACATTTTAAATTAATTGTCATTTAAATATTGTTTAATTTTTACATTTTAATTTGCTTGTTCAAAATGCAATTTTAAAATATATTGCTGAACAAAAAGGATATTTTAGATACATTTTATTCATCACAATTATTATAAATAATTCTCCTCTTTGGTCTAATTTGCAGTATAACAATGTAGCCTCTTTTTTCCTGTTAGCATGAAAATGATCGAGGTTAATGTTTGCACCGGAATTTCTGCCTGTTTATTGTAAATCAATTTTAATAGTAGGTCGACGTTTACCACATTTTCACACGCCTATTAGTTGGTTAATCATAATTGGAACACAATCACAAAGGCCTTTCGAACATACTAAATTATGCAATTGTAAATCACTTTATAATGAAACTCCGTAATAAACATTATCTTACATTAGCAATATTACTTATCTCTGTAGCTTTGGGTATTCTGAATCTTCAATAACGGCTGCAAATTTAAATATGGATCTAATTTTGCTGCTATAATTTAATGCTAACTTCAATTTATCAATATTATTTTAACATTCAATTCTTTTTATTTCAGTCTGTGAGATTGTAGCTTTATTTAAAATTGTATAACATATTAATACTCCCTATTTAAATTAATATTTTTGTAGTAAACATTTTATTACAACCACTTCAAACCCAGAAATGAGTGTTATTATTATTATTATTATTACTATTATTATTATTAATACCCTTTGTTTAAAATTCCATTGCGCAATAAAACAATGTTAACACATTGCAAAAGAATAGATGGCCCAGTCTTAAAATCAAACATACATGGTGCATTTCCTAAGCACCTAGCAAGATTGAATCTAAAGGGTGTGGTACAGGAGTTTGAAAGAGAGAGAGTTTGTGAGGGTTTTGAGGCAGGAGAAAAGTGTATTGTAGAGAGGCAAGGAATAGGGAATAGGCAAAGAATAGGGACAGCACAAGAAAAGCCCTGAAGGAGGGAGTGAAAGGGGGTTATAAGAGAGGAGGAAATAAGTTAATTAGCAAAGCGAAGAGGACGGTTGGGGGAGTATTTTGAGATGAAAGCAAAGATATAAGGGGGTGCACAGTTGCTGAGAGCTTTATATATTAGAGTCATGATTTAACATTTTATTCTTGAGGCTATGGGAAGCAAGTGGAGTGACTGACAGAGTGACGCTGGTGAGCAAGTCATTGGTGATTTTTGTGATAGGTGTCTTTGTGGAGTGTTGTGGTTGATAGCAAGATCGGAAAGGGGTCAAAGAACAGGTTGAAGGAAAAAAATGGGTATGGAAATTGTAAATGAGTCACTCAAGCTGTTTTAAAGTCAGGGTATATAGAGAAATTAAGCAATAGTTAGATATTAAAGATGATGAAAAGTTGCCAGTTGATTATATGCGTGTGCGTTGGGATAATTTGGTAAAGTGGAGGGATAAGCTGTGATGGAATATGATCATGTGGTCAAGTAGTAAGGCGAGAGGTTGATAGTGGACTAGAGGCTTCAGTTACAGGGTCAAATGAGTTCATAATGGATATGGGATTGAGGAAGGGTAAGGGCTGGATTCTGTTGGTTTGTTGAGAAAAGAGTTCATTTCGGATGTTTTCAATTTTATTTTTAAAATAGCTGGCAAAGTTTTCATCTGTGAGAGAGGAAGGGCAGGAGATGGGGTTGGGCAGATGTGATAGTCATTCAGCAGTGCGGGAGTATCTCTGGATGTAGGTTGTTTGTGTAGTGTGCCGTGGTTTTGGGTGAGAGTGAGGGCAATCTGCCTGTGGTTATGGGGGCAAGGTTAGTTAGAGTCATGTTGTATTGTGAAGTGTTAATGTCAGGGTAAGTGCGGGTGGTGAGCAGGCTGAAAAGGGGTTCAAGCTCACTAAAAAGATGTGAAATTAATGTGTAATAAGTGTCTGTGCAACAAGATATGAAAAATAGTCAAAATCAGTCATATAACTTCTATTTTATCAGCATCAGTGCTTATGAGACTATATTTTTTTTTGTCAAACATGCACATTGGCTGTCATTCAGTCAAAAAACATTTCTGGGCTGCCTATATTGCATTAGTTGTAGCTTGAGTTCTATGCAACAGAAAACAAGTTAAGGGGACAGTGGGAGACTTTCTACTACCCAATGTAGAATGAAACAGGCTGATACTAACACAGAATGGCTAACACAGTAGGAATATTAGTATATTTTTTATAGACTGGTGCTGGATAGGTTCAGGTCATATTCAAAGAAGCAGAATTCTGATCTACCCTGTCTTTTAGGAAGGGGATTTGATAATCAGAGGAATCAACACGTGATGTCCCAAACCTATAATAATTTCCCCTCAACATGTTTTTCTTAACAATGGAGGGGCCAGACAATATATGCACAAATTGAAGACTTGGCAAGATCCTCCTTTTCCCCTTTGACACAAACTTGTAACAACTGAATCAAAGTGCCCCCCTGATTAGCCTTGTAATCCCCAAATTCACAACTTGATTATGTTGTGTATACACAGATATTATTGTTTTGTTTTATTCTGTATAAAATCCCAACTTGGTTACAGTATATTTATAACAAAATCTAAGAGCAATAGCTTATTTAGCTCTTATATGTTTATTACTGTAGAGTTAATATATAAATCACATAACTACAAAATATTAAAATGATATAAGCTTGTTTAAGAATTATTTACTAATACAGAAGGTTATTCACATAAAACATCCAATGTCTGAGCCAGATGTTTCTTAATCTTATAATGTAGTATTGTCAGTAATCTATTAATGGCTTTTTGTTTCAATATTGAGTGCCTTCTATTTTCCATGTATCTGAGTTTTTAATTACTTTTGATGTCTGCAAACTTCTCTTCTACCTTGACTTTGACTCGCTCTCATCCACAACCCTGGCACACCACACAGACACAATACATTCAGATATGTTCCCGCACTGCTGAACGACTATGGAGAAAATCTTGCACTCCAGCAAATTTCCTTTGTTACATATGTATGCTGCGCTCCAGCTTATCTGCCCTCAACCTTCCCAAACAGCACTATTTCACATCATTAATATTAACTCTGTCCTCCAACCCCAAACGCTTTTTCACCACTTTCAACTCTCTCCTCTGCCCATCACCACATCCCTTCCATTCCTGTCTCACAGCTGAAGACTTTGCCAGCCATTTTAATCAAAATTGAAAACATTTGCAACAAATTCTTCTCTCATGGTGACTTACGCACTCCATCCTCTCAACTAACTGAGAAGCCCTCTCTCTTCCCCAATCCAACAACCACTATGCACTCCTTTGACCTTGTAACAGAGGATGAAGTCTCCAGCCTACTATCAACCTCTCGCCTTACTACCTGTCCTCTGATTCCTATTCCACCTCAGCTTATCTCTCAGCTCTCTACCACACTAATGATATCTCTCACACATCTCTTCAATCTTTCCCTAAATACTGGCAAATTTCCATTCTCTCTAAAACATTGCATAATTACACCCATTCTTAAGAAACCTTCATCTGATTCTGCATCTAATTATCGCCCTATCTCTCTTCTTCCCCTGGCTTCAAAACTACTTGAGTGGCTCGTCTACAACCGATTACCCAATTTATTTCCTCTAACTCCTCGCTTGAAACCTTCCAATCTGACTTCTGGCCCCAACACTCCACTGACACAGCTCTCACAAAAGTCACTAATGACTTGCTCGACTCCAAGTCAAATGGTCACTTTTCTATTCTACTTCTTCTAGATCTATCTGCCTCCTTTGAAACAGTTGACCACCATCTTCTAATCCATATCCTCTACTCCCTTGGCACCTCTTCTTCTCCTCACCCTCTGACTGTTGGTGTACCCCAAGTTTCAGTCCTAGACCCTCTCCTCTTCTCCATCTACTGTATACATCCTCACTTGGAAACCTAATAAAATCTTTGGATTTCAGTATCACCTGAATGCAGATGACACTCAAATCTACCTCTCAACACCAGATCTTTCCCCATCTCTTCTACCACATGTCTCTAACTGCCTCTTAAGTATATCCTCCTGGATGTCTACCCACCACCTCAAACTCAACATATCCCAGACCGAACTCCTAATCATCCCATCTTCTATTTCAGCTTCAATCCCTCACATCTCTCTCACTGTTGACAATGCAATCATCACTCCCACCTGCCATGCCCATTGTCTTGGGGTTCTTCTGGACCCTGTCCTTTCTTTCATTCTTCGCATACAGTCACTAGCATAATTTTGCCTACTTCATCTCAAAAACATCTCTAAAATATGTCATTATCTCACACAAGACACAACTAAGATTCTAATACACTCTCTCATCATATCTTGACTGCTGCAACTACCTCCTTGTTGGCCTCCCCATCACCCGCTTGTCATCGCTTCAATCTATAATGAACACTCCCTCTACACTCATCTACCGTACTAAACTTCAGTGTATGCAGCACCTTTCTGTCAATCACTCCATTGGCTTTCTGTTCCCTCCAGAATAAAATTTGAAATCATGACCCTACCTTACAAAGCCCTCAACAACAGTGCACCCCCTTTTATCTCTGCTCTCATCTCAAAATACTCCCACAATCGCCCTCTTCATTCTGCTAACGACCTTCTTCTTTCCACCTCACCCAAACTCTTTAGATTGTAAGTTTGCGAGTTTTCAATCTTGCATGGTGCTTTGGAGAAAGCCCTTGGACACCAGATTCTAAGCTCAAAGAGAGGGCTCTCCATTGTTTGCAATGTGTTAATATTGCTATTGTTTTTGCGTTAATTGTAACTCATTTATAGCTCTATGGATTATGTTGGTGAGTAACAAATAAATGATAATAATAATAATAATAATAATAATAATAGAAATGTAGGTTCATTAAGAATACTGTTACGGTAGAAATGTCATAGGAGAACATTCTTTGAGCAATGGGCTATGACCTTGAAATCTTGAAATATAATCCTACCCAGGTAGCCAATAAAAGGTATCATCTTCAGTGAAATTGTTTACAGTGATTAGAGATAACAGTGGCTTGAGTCCAGTTAATTGATCAATGCTTATGAGCTTTGCAACAAACTAAAAAAATGAGCAGCTGTGTAAATCATCAGCATAAATATGTTTTTAAAGAAAATGAATGTCAAACTTCACAAATTGTTTGTCTGGAAGCCATTGAATGCATCTGGCAGCTGTTTAATTAATCAGGAGTTGTAACTTAGAATTTGTTTTCAGTTAATTAATTATCCAGGCAATAAAAACAATAACATCACTGACGGTATCATGTGGGGGTATTGTCACACATGCACACAGTATAGGAGCGGGGGAGATACACCTCAGCTCCTGAATAATTAAGCAGCTTTCAGGTGAATTCAAATGCTGGCAGACAAATAATGTGAGTAGTGTGACAGTTGGCAGATAGAGACAGACTAGGCACACCAGGCTTCATTGTTGACTTTATAATCATATCATGAAAATACACATATAAATACATGGAACTGATTGGCAAAATTTTAAACTAATTTTGTTATTTTCTTTTTTAATTCATGCAAACAAAATAGTTCCAGCATATATTGCTTAATAAGCAGTTAATGAAGTGGATGTATTTAAAATTACAACATTATTAACAATTAAGACATATTTATTTTCAGGAATAACTAAAAGAAAAAAAATCAGTATTACTAACAAATGCTTTAACAGACATAGGTTAACTAATTAGTAAATAAATAAAGAATCACAATCCAAGTTAAGTGGATAAATGGTATGTGAACAGATTTGGCCCTAAGACGTTAATTTGGCATCTACCATAAAATTGATTTATTATTTATTCTTTAGTGACTTTTGACAATATAAATATATATAGACCCCATGCATATAAACATTTATCACTCAGATTCTTTTTTTGTAACCACATTGATAAAAATGCTTTGCGAGTAGAAATGCTAGTTGTTGTTTATTACCTTTTGAAATAATCTTAATTTTAAACTAATTTTGTTATTTTCTTTTTTAATTCATGCAAACAAAATAGTTCCAGCATATATTGCTTAATAAGCAGTTAATGAAGTGGATGTATTTAAAATTACAACATTATTAACAATTAAGACATATTTATTTTCAGGAATAACTAAAAGAAAAAAAATCAGTATTAGTAACAAATGCTTTAACAGACATAGGTTAACTAATTAGTAAATAAATAAAGAATCACAATCCAAGTTAAGTGGATAAATGGTATGTGAACAGATTTGGCCCTAAGACGTTAATTTGGCATCTACCATAAAATTGATTTATTATTTATTCTTTAGTGACTTTTGACAATATAAATATATATAGACCCCATGCATATAAACATTTATCACTCAGATTCTTTTTTTGTAACCACATTGATAAAAATGCTTTGCGAGTAGAAATGCTAGTTGTTGTTTATTACCTTTTGAAATAATCTTAATTTTTTGATTATTTTCTAAACGTAGAGAATACTAGTTGATTAAATAATGATTTTAATTGTAAATGAGTAACTCGATTTAATGTCTCGCATAAACAGCCACTGTTTTGTGTCATCTAAAATGAATAAAATGCAACATATATTATTGCTTGTATAACATTACATCCAATTGAGCTACAGATTGTAAATTGGAGAAATTAAACTGCAAACTGCTGTCATTGACTAGAACTTTGTACTGCAAGATCTTGTTACAGAAATATTGAACACAGACATGGCTGTCTACACTCATAAATGTGATAACAATTAATTAAATGCTTCATTAAATTATCTGTAGCAGTTCAGCTATCACACTGTTCATTACATTGTTATAGGATCTTTATTTTATAAGAAATTATAGAAATGTTTACAAAAATATAAATTAATAATAGAGTTTTATTATTAACATTATATATACTTAAAATAAACTTAAATGTAAAATAGTTTGAATTATATTATGCATTCAAAGGGAGCAAAATAATTATAAAATTTCATATATTATTTTAGAAAGAAGAAACATTTTAGATATAGCTTGTCAAAATTAGCTTTTTATGGATGAGTGGATGAGTTCATCTCTACTGAAAGAGCTATGTCCTCTCTACCCAGTCCCTGCTATTTCCATCAGCAGAGGCAGGAATTTGAACAATGGATTTTATAACAGCCTGCCCAATGGACAGGTAATTCAAATAGGGTAAATTAGTTAACTAGATAAGAAGGGAACTTTGATTGTGTTTACATTTGTGATGTAATAACAAGCTCACGTTGTGATGGGATTAACTCCCACTATCCCCAAATTGGCTAATGAGGTACTACAGAGGGCTGAGTGAGATAACTGGTTACAGGCAGGTAATTTCATAATTTTTATGGGTTGAACGAAAGTTGTATTGTTCTGTTTGTTGATAAATGTTCCAACTTTTCCCAATAAAGACAAACTCTTCTAGGAAAAATATGCAATGCGTTTTATCTGTTTGATATTTTTAGACCCTTGATTATTGTTCTGCATCCTGATGGTCCTGGAATAGAAGCCAGTGACCGTGAAGCCTATCCAGTCCAACCTGCCTAGTTAGAAGGGAACTTTGAATGTGTTTACGTCTGTAATTACATAAAAACAAGCACACCTTGGGATGGGATTACCTCCCACATTCGCCAAATTGGCTAGTGAGGTATTACAGCGGGCTGAGTGAGATAAATGGTTACATACAGGTCATTTAATCATGTTTATGGGTTGAGCCAAATTTGTATTGTTCCATTTATTAGACAAATGTTTTCCTTTATAAGCTAAAAAGGACCCATCCTTCTCTATTCTCTACTTTTAGCAATATGTATAGGAGTCTCATTCCAAGAGAGAATCTTATCTGACTTCCAGAATTTAGCCATATACCACTTCACCACCAGTAAAATATGATTTAATATTTTTTTATTGTGGGGGAAGTTTTTATCAATTTCTAAAAGTAAGATGGCAGTCTGGGGAGTAAGAGTTATCTCTCTTTTCAGCATTCTTGCAATAAACCTTTGACAATTTCTCCAGAATGTTTTAATTTTTTCACAGGACCACCATAGTTGAAGTAAGGTTCCTATTTTTCCACATCCCTTCCAACATGTATGCAAATTATTAGGGTTATATTTGCTTATCTCCTCTGGGGATAAATGCCAACGTTGGGCAATTTTAAAGAATAATTCCCTATAGGAAGACGAAATAACTCCATGCTACTAAAGGAGATAAGCCAGGTTTTTTATTGGCCAAAACCTCTTCAGGTCTTTTTCCCAAATCATCATTCTATAGGATTTTTCCAAAGTTACCAAACTTTCCATTACTTTACCACATTTGGCTTCTATATGGGATTAATTCCCAGTATCAATAGGTTTTTCAAAGGGGGTTATTTCCACTAAGTTGTTAGTTACATACTCCATTTCTATCAATATAGTTCTTAACGTGTGAATCTCAAGCCATGATAGTCCCTTGATTTGCTATTTGGAACTCAGGCTTTCGCTGTCTAGTAGTAAACCATTCACAAATAGTTGGCCTACATTAGTTATACCCTTTGTTTTATACCGAGAAGAGTCAAAACTGGCTGCCATAAATTGAATAAGTTCAATTGGGGCTTTTAGTGAGGGATAGTATGAGAGTTGCTTCTCTTTCCTATATTTATATCAGTATTTTAATTGTGTGTTTAAGCCCTATGGTATTTGTATAGTCTTAAAAATTTAAAACGTGGGTAGCCACATTTCTAAGCCAATTGGAAAAGGGAGCAAAATAGTTTCTTCTATATCTCTCCACAGATAAAAGCCAGCCGGGCTGTTCCAGCCCACCATATGGGACAGGATGATAGTGTTGTGGATATCTTCTATTCTAGGATAATTAATTCCTCCTTTTACAAATACTTTCCTTGTAATTTTAAAGTTGATTCTTGGTTTCTTGCTATTATAAATGTACTTATCTATCATAGTTTGGAAATTATTTAATAAGCATTTTGGTAGAACCTCTGGAATGCATCTAAGAATATAAGATCATTTAGGGATTACATATATTTTTGTAATAGCATTCCAGGTCATCCATGACATTCTTGTACTTTTCTATTCTGAAATCAGAGATCTAATTTGACTACTTACTCTGTTTAAATTGTCCCTTAGATTTTTTTTTTTAATTAAAGGAGAAGACTATTCCTAGATGAGTGATGGTTTTAGACTCCCAGTTATAGGGATACTTCACTTTCACCCTAACCAGTTGTTCCATTTTAGGCCCTTATAAATAATGTCAGTTTTCAAAATGTTTATCTTGAGGTAGGAAATTTTACTAAACTCCTCAATTGTTTTAGATAGATTGAAAAGGGATCCCTCTGGGTCTGTCAAGGTCAAAATAATATCATCAGCAAATAGCATAACTTTATTTATGATGTTATCAATTCTTACTCCCTTTATTCTTATCTCAGATCTAATTAGTTCTATCAGAGGCTCTATATACAGTACAAACAGAATCGGGGAAAGAGGGCCGCCTTGACGGGTACCATTCTCTATTTTAAGCCTATTTGATTCAAATCCGTACCCGGAAATAACAGCCGTAGTGTTGGCATAAAGTGCCCCGATTGCTTTTGAGGCAAATTCCGCTAGGCCAAATCTCTGCAAGGTAACTTTTAAAAATTCCCAGCTGACTCTGTCAAATGCTTTCTCAGCATCTATGGACAGAGCCAGCATGGGAAACTTTTTTATATTTACATAAGAGAGAATGTTCAATAATCGGCTAGAATTATCAGATCCTTCCCTAGCATGCAGAAAGCCTGGTTGGTCTAGGTTAACAAGATTAGAGATTATAGAACTCAACCTGTTGGACAAAATCTTGGAGTAGATCTTTATGTTGGAATTCATAAGTGAAATCGGTCTATTGATGGCACATTCTTCCGGGTTTTTCCTGTTTCAAAATGTTTAAAATTCTAGCTTTAACCATTTCTGTCGACATACTGCAGCTATTCTTAAATTCATTAAACATGTTACATAGGAATTCACTTAAACTCAATGAGAAAGATCTATAGTATATGTTCCCAAAGCCATCTACTCCTGGAAACTTATTTAGTTTAAGTTAAGCAATTACTTCTTCTATTTTTCTCCTAGTTATAGCCTAATTCAGAAAAGCCAGATCATCTTCATTGATTTTAGGTAATTTTATTTTACTTAGTTATGCTTCAATCTCTTCTCTTGTACTTTTGTCTACCAAATTTTGAGACTCTAGATTATACAATTTACTATAATGTGAGTAGAAGATTTTCTACAATGGGAATATATATTGTTGTCTATAGCTTTCAACCCAATTACTCTATTTTGACTTATTTGAAGCATCATTGTTTAGTAAGATATTTACTAGGTCTACTGCCCAAGAAGTAGTGGTCTTGCTGGTATCCCCAAATCTGATTATCTGTCTGTATTTGCAAGATTTTTTTAATCTGACAGTTCAAGTCACTTATCTCAGTAATCAGATTTTTATCTGGAATTCATTTATTTTTTAGACAAAGCTCTATCTAGTTGAACAAATAATTCTCTTAAGGTTTTTCCTCTTTGTCATCTAATCTCACTCTGTTTGCTTATCATCACTCCCTTAATGTAGGCTTTCTGAGCACACCACAGTACTGAGGGGGTGGTGACCAATCCTTTATTATTTTTAGCTTTAACTGATCAGTGTGTTTTAAAAGGTAATTGTTCATTTTCCACGTGCTCTAAAATTCTCTTTCAGGTTATGAAATAGATTTAGGCTGGTCATTGAATGGTCAGACCAAACCGATGTTATAATTTCTGCTGAATGTACCTTATTTATTATATTACAATCGACAAAGAAAAAGTCAATACTCGTATAAGAAGCTAAGCACCTTCGCCGCTCATTGCGAGTCTCTCCCATTGTGTACTTTTGCTCCTCTGAGCACCTTCGGTGCTCATTGCAAGCCTCTCCCCTCATGTACTTTTGCTCCTCTGAGCACCTTTGGCCCTCATTGCCAGCCTCTCCCCTCGTGTACTTTTGCTCACCTGGGCACCTTTGGTGCTCATTGCAAGCCTCTCCCCTCGTGTACTTCAAGTTTCGTGTTTTGCAACGATCATCTTCGGCGCTCATCGCAAAGACAGATATATAAGTAAAGTGTTAAATAGTGCAGTGTAAATTAGAAAAGAAATTCAGGTCTTAGAGCATAATAAAGTGATGTAAATATGTAACTGCTTTGAGAGTCCTATCGCTGTCAGACAATGAGCAGTAATCCAGATATATAAGTGCAGTGTAAAATGTAAAATGTAAAATGTTTTTAGTGCAGTGGAAATTATATTTTTTTATTCTCCATTACTACTTAAATTAATGTATGTTAATAATTAATTAGTAATGAATAAATGTAATAGGAAGTGCAAAGCATTTACTTAAATAATTTATTTCTCAGTTTATAGTATGAGTTCTTTGTCCAGTGAGTCTCTTGTATGCATAATATGTCGGACATTTCCTTGTTATAGCTGTTAATGGCCATCCTTTTAAAGGCAGAATTCAGGCCTTTAACATTATGAGATATAATCTTTATTGTCATTAAAAAATGAGATCACCAGTCTCTCCAGAATACATCTAATTATACATTTCCTTCTCTTTCCTCCCCTTTTTTCCACTTGACTGTATTAATCTCCCCCCAAAATTTGTATCTCTCTTGTTTGAGTATTGCTACTATCTAGGTGATGACAAAAATGATGGGCCATTTAAGGGGTTAACCCTTTTAATGAGGAGGAACTTAGATACAGAATGTTATGACTGCTTTCGATTATATTTTTGCGTCTAATAATATAATAGCAAAGCTATTATTATATTTATATAAATTAGGAGCCATAGTACTCAGATCTATACCAATTACCATATATACTCGAGTATAAGCCCACCCGAGTATAAGCCGAGGCACCTATTTTACCACAAAATACTGTGAAAACGCAATGACTCGAGTATAAGCCGATGGTGGGAAATGTGCTGTCCCCTGTGTTCCTCTTGTGCCCTCTGTGTCCCCCTCTTGTGTGCCCTCTGTGCCCCTTTCTTGTATCTCCCCTCTCTCCCCCCTGTGTCTCTTCCCCCCTCTCCCTCCCCTGTGCCTCTTCCCCTCCTCTCCCTCCACTGTGTCTCTTCCCCCTCCCTCCCCTATGTCTATTCCCCCTTTCCCTCCCCTGTGTCTCTTCCCCCTCCCCTGTGTCTCTTCCCCCCTTCTCCCTCCCTTGTGTATCTTTCCCACCATCATGTCTCTTTCCCTCCACCTTCCTTATCATCCTCCTCATCCTCCCTCTTCAACCCCCCTCCTCATCCTCCCTTCTCATCCTCAACTCCCCCATCATCCATCCTCATCCTCTCTCCTCAACCCCCTTCCACAACCCCCTCCTCAATCCCCCTCCTCATCCTCCCTCCTCAATCTCCCTCCTCAACCCCCTCCTCATCATGTTACCCCTCTCTATGTACCTCCCCCTCTCCCTTTTCCCTCTCTTACAGAGACTGGAGTATCTGTACATATCTGTACATAGGACGACAATAAGCCATACTCTCCATAGAGTTGAGCTTTATAGCAGAGTGGCCAGAAGAAAGCCATTACTTTCAGCAAAAAACAAAATGGCACGTTTTGAGTTTGCGAAAAGACATGTGGGAGACTCCCAAAATGTATGGAGGAAGGTGCTCTGGTCTGATGACATTAAAATTTTACTTTTCGTCCATCAAAGAAAACGATGTCTGTTGCAAGCCCAAAACATCATATCACCCAAAGAACACTATCCTCACAGTGAAACATGGTGGTGACAAGACGGGGAAAGATGGATGGTGCTAAATACAGGGATATTCTTGGGCAAAACCTGTACTAACCTGTGTGTGATTTGAGGCTAGGATGGAGGTTCACCTTCGAGCAGGACAATGACCCCAAACACACTTCTAAAGCAACACTAGAGTGGTTTAAGGGGAAACGTGTACATTTGTTGGAATGGCCTTGTCAAAGCCCAGACCTCAATTTAATAGAAAATGTGTTGGAGTACTTAAAGATTGCTGTTCACAAGCACAAACCATCAAACTTGAAGGAGATGGAGCAGTTTTGCATGGAGGAATGGGCAAAATTCCCAGTGTTAAGATTTTGCAAGCTCATAGAGACTTATCCAAAGTGACTTGGAGCTGTGATTGCTGCAAAAGGTGGCTCTACAAAGTATTGACTTTAGGGGGTTGAATAGTTATGCACATTGACCTTTTTCTGTTATTTTGTCCTATTTGTTGTTTACTTCACAATAAAAAAAAGAAAAAAACATCTTCAAAGTTGTCGGCATATTCTGTAAATTAAATGATGCAAATCCTCAAACAATCCATGTTAATTCCAGGTTGCAAGGCAACAAAACACGAAAAATGCCAAGGGGGTGAATACTTTTGCAAGGCACTGTACATGAAAGTCTTTTATTGATTTTGCATTCTCCATAATTTGCTGTTTTAGATCTTCAGTCATTTTTATTTGAAAGTCTGCTAAGAGCTCTTTCATTGTGGATAAAGAAATTGGTTCTTTGGGAAGATTACCGGATTCTTTTAAGCTCTGGGGAATTTAATGGACTTAAGTTACTCTCAAAGGATATGCCTGAGTGTGATGTTTCTAGTCATTCCTCTTTATTTTTACTTTTATTCTGGGGGTTAAAGAAATGTGTAGGTTTTGTGAGAATAAAGGTGGAATAGTGGTTGATGGGAGATACATCAGACCTGATTTGCTAGACAGCAACCAGAGGATTTCTCAGTTAAATGCCCCAGGGAGAGATGTTACAGTTTGCAATATGCATAGCTGATGCTCTGCAAAACATGGTATGGGTCCCTGGGGCGGAGTATTTGGAGAGCAGGGGGGGCCAATGCTCCAACAGCACTAGTGGCTGTATAAACAGACCACAGCTTGGATCTGGTTTTTAAGAGTTAGCTAATTGGCACTCACCTGTAGCTACTCAATTAGCAGACAGGCCTTTAAAAGAAGAGAGCAGCCTGCTCCAAGGGGCAGAGGAAAAGACAGCTAGGAGAGGCTGCGCTTATTGCAAAGACATTGCTTTTGTTTGGGAAATTGGTAAGTGGGAAAGCCACCCAATTGCAGATAGCAAGTACTGTCTAGTAAGAGCTCAAGTAAGAGCAAGGGATTTTGTTTGTTTTGTTATTATTTAAAGTACCTGCTTTCAAACTGAATAAAAGAGGAAAACTGAGCTGAAGGTGTCCTGGACTTTGTATACCCTAGAAGGCTGTGGTTACTGCAAGATCGGTGACAATCCTACCTGTACAAGAAGTGGTTTGTCACATATGGTGGAGAATGCGGGCAACCACGTAAGCCTGAGGGTAGAAGTCATTTAAAGCTCAACATGGAGGATGTTATCAAGGCTCTGATCCAATCCTCCTCTGTGCAACAGGAGACAAACAGGAGAGCTGCAGAAAACAGTGCAGCCCTGCAGCAACTGGTGCTGGCCCAGGCAGAGAGTGCTAAAGTCCTGGCCAAAACACAAATGGAGGGCACTGAGTCCTTGGTGAAACAGCTTGTTGTGACACAAGCGGAGATGTTTAAAGTAGCCCGTGAGGAGCAGCAAAAAGTCACCCAGGGACTACAACAGGTAATCCAAGCGATCTCTGGAAAACTGAATGGAGACCCTGATGGAAGATACCAGGGGCCAAAGGTGATTCGGGCGAGCCACTATCTTCAGAAAATGACCGCATCAGATGATGTTGAGGCGTACCTTCTGGCATTTGAGCGCACTGCTGAGAGGGACGGATGGCCGGCTGGTGAGTGGGCAAGCATACTGGCACCGTTCCTAAGTGGAGAGCCGCAGAAGGCATATTATGACCTAGAACCAGCCGATGCAAGTAGCTACAGCAAATTGAAAGCTGAAATCTTGGCACGACTGGGTGTAACCTCTGCAGTACGTGCCCAAAGGTTCCACTCGTGGTCATATTCTTCAGACAAAGCCGCACGTTCCCAAATGTTTGACCTCATACACCTTGCACGGAAATGGTTACAACCTGAAATCCATTCAGCTAGCCACATTGTGGAAACCTTAGTAATGGACCGGTTTTTGCGTGGTTTACCAGCTTCCCTGCGTCGCTGGGTCAGCCAAAGTGACCCCCATACAGCTGACCAACTGATTGCCTTGGTGGAAAGATATGCGGCTGCAGGAGAACTGCTATGTCCTACTTCACAGGAAAACCCTCGCAATCCTAAGCCCCAAGATTCTGCAAGACCGGGTAAGACTGTTCAAGGTTTAAGGGGGGCATCCAGGTCTAATAGGCCTGGGAAAGGAACTAATTGGTGGTCAGACTGTACTGTCAAATGTTTCAAGTGCAAAGAGGATGGTCATATGGCCAAAGACTGTCCATTTAAGGATGAACCTATGGAATGCAATATGGGCAAAAATGAGGGAACACGTTCATTTTTGCTCAGTTGTTGTGGTATTGCTAACAATGACTATGATAATAACGCTCATAAATGCTGTGTAACTGTGAATGGAAAAATGTCTAAAGCATTACTTGATTCAGGTAGTATGGTTACGTTGGTAGCAGAGTCTATAATACCTTGTGTAAAACCTGATCATGGACAGAAAATAGGCATTATCTGTGTTCATGGTGATAAAAAGGAATACCCCACTGCGGAAGTAAATATTGGAACCCAGTATGGGAATTTAAAGTACCGAGTGGGTGTAGTACCTAGATTAGCCCATGAGGTAGTGATCGGTAGAGACTTTCCTCATTTTCTAAAATTATGGGCAGCTTTACAAAAGACAGATCAAAATTTATCAGAAATGAGTCAGTCTGTCGAGGATAATGTGTTCCCTTTTTCCGATATTGACTTGGGTTTTGACCACTGTGACGGAAAAATAAGGAAAAAGAAAAAATACTGCCCTAAACCAGTATTAATAGGAGATAACCCAGCTCAAACTAGTGAGGAGCCTACTAATAATGCAGACAAGGATAAGGACTTAATTGATATTGGAATTAGTCCAGGTAATTTTAAAAGCGCTCAGTGGGAAGATCCCACTTTAGTGACAGCTAGAAATGATATTAAAGTTGTAAACGGGGTTGTTAATCAGCCAGGAGGAGCACTGCCGTTCCCCTATTTTGAAGTACAAAATGACCTAATTTACCGTGTAGAAAAAAAGGATTCAGACATCATTAGGCAGCTGTTGGTTCCTCAGACTTACCAGAATATAGTGCTAAAGTTGGCTCACAGCCACATATTAGGGGGACACTTGGGAGTCGAAAAAACTAGAGAGAGAGTCCTTAGACGGTTTTACTGGCCTGGAGTGTTTGCTGCTATTACACACTATTGCTCCTCATGTCCTGAGTGCCAGTACAGGGCTCCTTTCAAGACTTTTCGTAGTCCACTTGTACCCTTACCCATAATTGACGTGCCTTTTGAAAGGATCGCTATGGACTTAGTGGGGCCACTGGTAAAGTCCGCTAGGGGACACCAATATATATTAGTCATCTTGGACTATGCAACTCGCTATCCTGAGGCCATTCCCTTGCGTAATACCTCTGCAAAGCTAATAGCTAAGGAACTTATGTTGATGTTCAGTAGGGTGGGTATCCCTAAAAAAAAACTGACAGACCAGGGGACCCCGTTCATGTCCAGAGTCACAAAAGAGTTGTGCAGGCTCTTGCAGGTTAAACATCTTAAGACCTCAGTATATCACCCACAGACTGATGGTTTAGTAGAGAGGTTCAACAAAACCCTTAAGAGTATGCTACGCAAGGTAATTGATGCAGATGGAAGAAATTGGGATTTTTTATTGCCATATCTACTGTTTTCCATTAGGGAAGTTCCACAGGCCTCCACGGGCTTCTCTCCTTTTGAATTATTATATGGAAGACATCCCAGGGGAATATTGGATATTGCTAAGGAGACCTGGGAACAGGAGACTACTCCTCACAGGAGTGTAATTGAGCATATAGCTCAAATGCAGGATAGAATGGCCACCATCATGCCTATTGTCAGGGAACACATGCTGGAAGTCCAGCAGGCTCAGAAAAACAGCTATAACCGTAATGCTAGAGTCAGAGTGTTCCAACCTGGAGACAGGGTATTGGTTCTGGTCCCTACTGTGGAGAATAAGTTCCTTGCGACTTGGCATGGACCCTATGAAATAATAGAGAAAGTGAGTGATGTCAATTATAAAGTCAGACAACCAGGAAGAAGAAAGCCTGAACAGTTGTATCATATAAATCTGTTAAAGCCATGGAAGGACAGGGAGGTCCTGGTTGCTTTAAAACCTTCAGAACCTCCTATAGTAGAGCCAGATGTGAACGTATCTAAGACTCTGTCTGTCCATCAAAAGCAAGAGGTCAGAGATTTCATCAGAAGGAATAGGGATGTTTTCTCGATAGTTCCAGGAAAGACTAAAGTGATTAAACATGACATAATAACCGAACCAGGGAAAAGAGTTAACCTCAAACCCTATAGAATTCCTGAGGCCCGGAGGGAGGTTATAAACTTAGAGGTTGAGAGCATGTTAAAACTTGGAGTCATTGAAGAATCCCAGAGTAACTGGAGTAGTCCTATTGTATTGGTGCCAAAACCTGATGGCACATGGAGGTTCTGCAATGACTACCGCAAGTTAAACGCCCTCTCAAAATTTGATGCTTACCCAATGCCAAGAGTTGATGAGTTAATAGAAAGACTGGGCAAAGCTCGTTATCTAACAACCTTGGATTTAACAAAGGGTTACTGGCAGGTCCCGCTCACTGAAAGAGCCAAAGAAAAGACAGCCTTTTCAACACCCCGTGGCCTGTTTCAGTACACTGTATTGCCATTTGGGTTACATGGGGCACCTGCCACATTCCAACGAATGATGGACAGAATTCTTAAACCTCATGTTCGTTATGCTGCAGCATACTTGGATGATGTCGTCATCCACAGTGCAGACTGGGAATCCCACCTCCCTAAAGTTCAAGCGGTACTTGATGCTATCCGCTCAGCAGGCTTAACTGCCAATCCTTCCAAGTGTACGATTGGTTTAGAGGAAGCTAAGTACTTAGGTTATTCTATTGGGAGGGGTTTGGTTAAACCACAGGAAGCCAAAGTAGAAGCCATACAAAAATGGCCACAGCCCCTTACAAAGAAACAAGTAAAGGCATTTTTGGGTTTAATTGGATATTATAGGCGGTTCATTCCAGATTTTGCTACCATTGCTGCACCCCTGACAGACCTTATTAAAGCAAAATCCCCAGTCATAATTAAATGGTGCCCTGAGGCAGAAAAGGCTTTTAAGAGTCTGAAGGAAGCTATCTGTAGCCATCCTGTCTTAGTGACCCCAGATTTTTCCAGGGATTTTATAGTTCAGACAGATGCTTCTGATGTGGGTTTGGGGGCTGTTCTTTCACAGGAATACCAGGGTGAAGAACACCCTGTTTTCTTTTTGAGCAGAAAGTTAAACCCACATGAGAAGAACTACTCTATTGTTGAAAAAGAGTGTCTTGCTATTAAGTGGGCATTAGACTCTCTTAAATACTACCTACTAGGCAGAAGGTTTCGATTGATAACGGACCATGCTCCTCTGACGTGGATGTATCAGAACAGGGAAAGTAACTCCAGAGTAACCAGATGGTTTTTGAGTTTGCAATCTTTTGATTTCACTGTGGGACACAGGGCTGGTCTGCAACAAGATAATGCTGATGGGCTTTCGAGGGTACACTCCCTGATTTCCATGGTCGCTCAAACCCTTGGGTATGAGCTGGGGGGGAGGATATGTGAGAATAAAGGTGGAATAGTGGTTGATGGGAGATACATCAGACCTGATTTGCTAGACAGCAACCAGAGGATTTCTCAGTTAAATGCCCCAGGGAGAGATGTTACAGTTTGCAATATGCATAGCTGATGCTCTGCAAAACATGGTATGGGTCCCTGGGGCGGAGTATTTGGAGAGCAGGGGGGGCCAATGCTCCAACAGCACTAGTGGCTGTATAAACAGACCACAGCTTGGATCTGGTTTTTAAGAGTTAGCTAATTGGCACTCACCTGTAGCTACTCAATTAGCAGACAGGCCTTTAAAAGAAGAGAGCAGCCTGCTCCAAGGGGCAGAGGAAAAGACAGCTAGGAGAGGCTGCGCTTATTGCAAAGACATTGCTTTTGTTTGGGAAATTGGTAAGTGGGAAAGCCACCCAATTGCAGATAGCAAGTACTGTCTAGTAAGAGCTCAAGTAAGAGCAAGGGATTTTGTTTGTTTTGTTATTATTTAAAATACCTGCTTTCAAACTGAATAAAAGAGGAAAACTGAGCTGAAGGTGTCCTGGACTTTGTATACCCTAGAAGGCTGTGGTTACTGCAAGATCGGTGACAATCCTACCTGTACAAGAAGTGGTTTGTCACAGTTTCTTATTGTTGCTTATTTTTTGATTTACTGGACATTCTTTTTTCTGTTTTTTTGAAGAATACTCCTTACAAAGTTTAATCTTATTACTATACCTTTCTCTGTGAAATATATCTGTTATATCAACTGTCTTTGCATCTATAAAATGGTCTTAAACATATATATCACATATCTTCAATTTATTCTTTAAAAAAATCAGTTGATAAAGGCTAGTCTGATATCAATTAAGTTAGTAGTCCCAATGCTAAGTCAACTTCAGCTTTGTCAAGATATAATAGTTGAATATTTCCCCAAAAGATATCATAAATGTGCCACAGTGTGGTTACTTCGTTGGGTGACCCAATTATTTAGCTTATATAATAAGTGATCATGTCATGAAAGATAGAATTGTATAAAAAATGTCTCCAGATCAGTCCAGACCCCTCGGTTCCAGGTCACTGCTTTTTACTCAATGGATCCTGCTATGAGTTGTCTTCAGAGGAGATTAAAATAATGGACTCTGGTCACCTTGTGAAAAGTAAATAGTTTGAGGGCTGTATCACCAGGGTTAAGCTACTCACAATTAACGGGTTTAGAGGCTCTACTCCTGTATCACCTGGAACACACTGCTCACATTGGCCCTCATTCAATTGCAATTTGGCCAATTGAATAGGGCTCTAAATTCGCACATAACATATATTTTTTAAAGAAGTTTTTAGTTAGTAAGCATCTATCCAAAAGCAATGTTTTCACTAACTAAAAACTTCTTTAAAAAAAATATGCTATGTGCTTATTTAGGGTCCTATTCAATTGGCCAAATCGCAATTGAATGAGGGCCATTGACTGCATAAGGGAAAGGTGCTGCTGCACTTCCAATGTCCCACTGGTCAGTCCGTAAGATATATAAAAGTATGCAGCATAAAGTGCAGCTCCTATGTCTTCAGCTTTACACTGAAAAACTTGTTAATATTATAGGTTCCCTCCGGAATAAAGATTGTAATCTGTTCCTGCGTCTCAGAATTCACACTTTTCACTCTGTGTAGCAGACACTCTGGGCCCTATTAAATTATCCCTCGTAGTTCTCTCGGTGCTCGCAAAAGGCAGTTTTCCTGCTGTTTGCGAGTACCGAATCTCTCGCAGCCTGCTTTGCGATATGACTGCGAGAAAATGGCCGAGAATAGGCTCCGAGAGAGCTACGTAGCCTTAAATCTACGCATGATTCTCGCATATCGTAAGAATCCCTACGTGGACAAAAAGTCCACGCAAGGGATCCGAAAGCCTCTACGTGCTGCCTCAGAACAGCCCGAGACAGCAGTGTGAGGCTCCCCCCTGCACCCTATACACATCCCCATGCTGCAGGGGTCTCTATCAGGACCCCTGCAGCACCCCCACATTAACTCCTTGCAGCGGGGGTCCCCGATCTGCATAGATCAGGCCCCCCGCTGCATTTCAAACTTTTAAATTCCCCGCCGCGGCTCCTTAAAGGGGCAGCGGCACACTATTACCAAATCCCGGCCGCGGCACCTAAAATTAACCCCCCTCTATGCTGGGGGTCCCCATCGGGACCCCCGAAGTGTCCCCACATTAACCCATTGCAGGGGGGGTCCCTGATCTGCATAGATCAGGCCCCCCGCTGCATTTCAAACTTTTAAATTCCCCGCCGCAGCTCCTTAAAGGGGCCGCGGCACACTATTACCCAATCCCGGCCGCGGCACCTAAAATTAACCCCCCTCTATGCTGGGGGTCCCCATCGGGACCCCCGAAATGTCCCCACATTAACCCCCTGCAGCGGGGGGCCCCGATCGGCACCGATCGTGACCCTGCTGCAATTCAATTTTAAATTTCCCGCCTCGCAGGTCCTCAAAGGACCGTAAAGGTCCTGAAAGGACTCGCACTAAAAATATTAACCCCAACTATAATTAACCCATTAACTCATGGTGGTCAATCCAGACCACCATAAGGCTCTATTTAACCCATTAACTCATGGTGGTCAATCCAGACCACCATAAGGCCTTAATTAACCCATTATCTCATGGTGGTCAATCCAGACCACCATAAGGCCTTAATTAACCCATTAACTCATGGTGGTCAATCCAGACCACCATAAGGCCTAAATTAACCCATTAACTCATAGTGGTCAATCCAGACCACCATAAGGCCTAAATTAACCCATTAACTCAGGGTGGTCAATCCAGACCACCATAAGGCTCTATTTAACCCATTAACTCATGGTGGTCAATCCAGACCACCATAAGGCCTAAATTAACCCATTAACTCATGTTGGTCAATCCAGACCACCATAAGGCCTAAATTAACCCATTAACTCATGGTGGTCAATCCAGACCACCATAAGGCTCTATTTAACCCATTAACTCATGGTGGTCAATACAGACCACCATAAGGCCTTAATTAACCCATTAACTCATGGTGGTCAATCCAGACCACCATAAGGCTCTATTTAACCCATTAACTCATGGTGGTCAATACAGACCACCAAAAGGCCTTAATTAACCCCATCAGTCCAATAAGGGTATATTATTACCATTATGGGCCTGATACAACCCAACATTAACCACATAAGTGCCATGATGGTCCTCAAGGACCATCATGACACTAACTACAAACACTACACTACAACCCCAATAAACCATTTAATCTAAACTAACCCCCCTCTACACTAATCTATTAACACTTACACTACCTACCTACACTACCTACCCCCTAATAAACCTCCCCAACACTCTAATTACAGAGAAAAAAAACTACCTTACAGAAAACAAAAAAAACCTACAGTACAGAACACAAAAAAAATACATTACAACCCCACCCCCCACTACAGAAAATAAAAAAATACATTACAACCCCACCCCCCACTACAGAAAATAAAAAAATTACACACCTGAAAAGGAAAGACAGATAAACACAATACAATACATACATAAAATGCATTACATACATTACATACAATACATGACATTACATACATTACATATAATATATTACATATAATATATTACATATAATATATTAAATATAATATATTACATACATGACATACAATACATGACATTACATACATTACATATAATATATTACATATAATATATTACATATAATATATTAAATATAATATATTACATACATGACATACAATACATGACATTACATACATTACATATAATATATTACATATAAAATATTAAATATAATATATTACATATAATATATTAAATATAATATATTACATATAATATATTACATATAGTCCAAATCAAATACCCCCTATCTATATAACATACAATCTATTTAATTTAAAATAAATCCTAACTATATCAAATACATCCCCCTATCTATCTAATATACAATAAATCCTAAGTACATACACAGACCCTTATTCTAAAATAAAATAAAATAATTACAGTCCTAACTACACAGACCCTAATTCTAAGCTAAAATCAATAAATTAAGACCACTTACCTTTAAGATGTTGCTTCAGATCACTAACCTATGGGTCAAACAAAACAAAATAATTAGTACAAAACATTAACATCCAATAAATAAACATTATATACATTCTAAATAATATACTCACCTTTACAGCATGTCCCGTCATTGTTCAGCTCTTCCGGCGCGGCCCTGTTAAAAAAAAAAACACAATACATGAATACATTAATACAATATATAAACAATAAATAAAATACACATATAAACATCTAAATATACATTTAACTTACCTCCCCGCGATGTCCCCGGCCTTCTCTCCTTCAGCCCCGGCTGGGCCGCGGAACCATCCGCGCTCTAAAAAAAAAAAAAAAAAAAAAAACTAACGGAGGTCTGCACTGGCAGACCTCCCCGACGCTAATGAGCCTCCCAGAGGACTTTCCGGGAGGAAATTGGCATTGGCGGCTTGTGATTGGCTGAAAAAGCTGTCTTTCAATTTCAGCCAATCAAAAGTCGTCAATGTGTGAGCCAATCAGGATGGGATACACCCCAATATCCCACCCTGATTGGCTAAAACACTTGTCTATCTTTCTGGGAACCAATCACAAGGCTCAGATGCCTTCCGCCAATCACTATGGGATACACCCCCACGGAGTGATTGGTAGAAGACATCTGCGCATCCTGATTGGCTCCTACACTGACGACTTTTGATTGGCTGACAGCTTTTTCAGCCAATCACAAGCCGCCAATGCCAATTTCCTCCCGGAAAGGACTCCGGGAGGCTCATTACTGTCGGGGAGGTCTGCCAGTGCAGACCTCCGTTATGTTTTTTTTATTTTTTTTAGAGCGCGGATGGAGAGAAGGCCGGGGACATCGCGGGGAGGTAAGTTAAATGTATATTTAAATGTTTATATGTGTATTTTATTTATTGTTTATATATTGTATTAATGTATTCATGTATTGTGTTTTTTTTTAACAGGGCCGCGCCGGAAGAGCTGAACAATGACGGGACATGCTGTAAAGGTGAGTATATTATTTAGAATGTATATAATGTTTATTTATTTGATTTTAATGTTTTGTACTAATTATTTTGGATTTATTGTTTATTAGATAGATAGGGGGATGTATTTGATATAGTTAGGATTTATTTTAAATTAAATAGATTGTATGTTAGATAGATAGGGGGTATTTGATTTGGACTATATGTAATATATTATATGTAATATATTATATTTAATATATTATATGTAATATATTATATGTAATATATTATATTTAATATATTATATGTAATATATTATATTTAATATTTTATATGTAATATATTATATGTAATGTATGTAATGTCATGTATTGTATGTAATGTATGTAATGTATTATATGTATGTATTGTATTGTGTTTATCTGTCTTTCCTTTTCAGGTGTGTAATTTTTTTTATTTTCTGTAGTGGGGGGTGGGGTTGTAATGGATTTTTTTATTTTCTGTAGTGGGGGGTGGGGTTGTAATGTATTTTTTTGTGTTCTGTACTGTAGTTTTTTTTTTTTTTCTGTAAGGTAGTTTTTTTTTCTGTAATTAGAGTGTTGGGGAGGTTTATTAGGGGGTAGGTAGTCTAGGTAGGTAGTGTAAGTGTTAATAGATTAGTGTAGAGGGGGGTTAGTTTCGATTAAATGGTTTATTGGGGGTTATAGTGTAGTGTTTGTAGTTAGTGTCATGATGGTCCTTGAGGACCATCATGGCACTTATGTGGTTAATGTTGGGTTGTATCAGGCCCATAATGGTAATAATATACCCTTATGGGACTGATGGGGTTAATTAAGGCCTTATGGTGGTCTGTATTGACCACCATGAGTTAATGGGTTAAATTGAGCCTTATGTTGGTCTGGATTGACCACCATGAGTTAATGGGTTAATTTAGGCCTTATGGTGGTCTGGATTGACCACCATGAGTTAATGGGTTAAATAGAGCCTTATGGTGGTCTGGATTGACCACCATGAGTTAATGGGTTAATTTAGGCCTTATGGTGGTCTGGATTGACCACCATGAGTTAATGGGTTAATTTAGGCCTTATGGTGGTCTGGATTGACCACCATGAGTTAATGGGTTAATTAAGGCCTTATGGTGGTCTGTATTGACCACCATGAGTTAATGGGTTAAATATAGCCTTATGGTGGTCTGGATTGACCACCATGAGTTAATGGGTTAATTATAGTTGGGGTTAATATTTTTAGTGCGAGTCCTTGCAGGACCTTTACGGTCCTTTGAGGACCCGCGAGGCGGGAAATTTAAAATTGAATTGCAGCAGGGTCACGATCAGTGCCGATCGGGGCCCCCGCTGCAGGGGGTTAATGTGGGGACACTTTGGGGGTCCCGATGGGGACCCCCAGCATAGAGGGGGGTTAATTTTAGGTGCCGCGGCCGGGATTGGGTAATAGTGTGCCGCGGCCCCTTTAAGGAGCCGCGGCGGGGAATTTAAAAGTTTGAAATGCAGCGGGGGGCCTGATCTATGCAGATCGGGGCCCCCCCCTGCAATGGGTTTATGTGGGGACAGCGTAGCTCATACATTGCTCGGAGCAGGGCTATTTTAATAGCATTGTAAGTTAGAGAAACTTTGCAGTACATAGGGCTTAAGTAGAAGCCTCTTATTTACGAGGCTGGAATTTAATGAGGCCCTCTGTGTCTCAAACTTCCCCCTATTCACTCTGTGTGGCATATAAAAGTCTATTCCTATATCTCAGTGTCAGCGTGGTCTTTGCCTTAAAGTCATAATCGCCCATAAGGCTAGGCGGCTTAAGAGATCCTAAGATTCGAATATATATCTGAAGGCTATGAGTTCTATGAGTCCAGCAATACTGCAGTCTCCGGACTGGCACTTGGAAATCACCAGGGGACAAAGATGCTTCATATACCCTCTGCTAGTCTACCCTTGGCGCCTCTGGAAGTGGTTATAATCGACCAAGTTCCACGCAAGCTTTACTCGCTGTCTTTGAGGCTTAGCTTCACACTTTGTGACCACCGCATATCTTCGTCTCAGGGCTCTTTCTCTGGTCAGACCATCCTCACACTGGGGGCAAAGATCTCCAGACTCCCTAACGCCAGGTAATGTGTAGAAGCAGAGATCACCCTATCCACGCTGGAGCGCCCACGCGACCACGCTCCTCCTCATCCGCCCAGCAGTCTCAGACGACTGACTCCTTCATTTCCAGTTCCGCCCCTCCTTGATGTGACATAGCTAATTTTATTATATTATATAATAAATTATTTAGATTCAGTAAATTATGTTTACAATTTTTAGAAATATATATTCTTGTAACCCAGAAATTTTGTAAAATGTACATATTTTTTAGATAGGAAAAACATAAATAAATAACCACAACCATATTTAACTTTTATATGCAATAATTATTTAGTTTGTTGTTCTGTTTCCTTTTTCTTAGTTTAGTTTGTCTATTAAATTAGCAGAAGGCTGTGTCCTTTTTAAATAATGAGTTTTCCATCTTTTATTATTTTCCATTTGCAGATTTAGCTACCACATTCGCATTGTGCAGATAGAATCTTCCTGTGCATTCAAAGTCTGTGCATACCCATCTCAGGTAAAGTAAATACAGTTAAGCATAAACTAAAATGGCAGATTCCATTGCAACATAATTTTGTTTTTATTTTTTACATTTACACATATATTTTTTATTCTGCATAGATATTAAAAGTTACATTTTAGTATACAGATCTCCCCTTATTTTAAGGACTCTTTGTACTGTCCTGTCTGCATGATCCATTACAAGTTATGTGTAATGTCAGTTATGATTCTAATGACATTTACCTTGATTAAGGTATGTGATAAACCTAATGGTCATTTTATATGAGCTGACTATTATCCCACTTAATACCTTCCTTTCTTTGGGCCTCATTCAAATGTGATTTGACCAATTGAATAAGCACATAGCATATATATTTTTTACAGAAGTTTTTAGTTATTGAATTGTAAGCTTGGCAATGCTGTTTGCCACACAATGCCAGGCTAAGGGCTTTCTGAGCACCTTCAGCGCTTATCGCGAGCCCGGCGCTGCGAGCCCCCCCAGCCTCCCCCACCTCCATTGTAGTTTACGGGCTTTGCCATGAGTGTTACTGACTTGGGTTAAGTGTTACTGTCTTGGGTTAAGTGTTACTGCTTTTGGTGCAGTGTTACTGTGTTGGTGTAAAGGTTACTGTTGTGGAGGAAGTGTTACTGGTTTTCCTCAAGTGTTATGTGTTTGGGGCTCTTTTTTGCGAGCTTCGGCCTCGTTTTCATCCAATTGAGTTTTTTCGTCCACCATTTTTTTTGTCGCTTAGACAATTTTCAATCATAAAAAAAACAGCAAATATGTCTCAAATTAAGTTGCAACCTCACTCACAGGCTCCCTGGCTCTCCAGTTGTTCAGTGATTTGGCCATTAAAGTGGTATTTTTGCGAGGCCCACAGTCGATATACGTGCCTCCTGTCCTAACTCCAACGGGCCACAATGTTGAGTCCCTGGCTAAGTTCCCCTGGCCAAGACTAAATACTGCGTGTTTCAACTGCCCAGGCGCGAAATCCTACTGGTCTTGCAAAACGAGGGACGCAACTGAAGATAACTTGTAAATTCACAACTCCCCCTGCCATGGCTCCCCCTGCCACACTGATGCTCATGCCCCACATCAGCCTCAAATCAGAGCCCTCCCTGCTTCATACTCCCTGCTCTGGTGGCGCACACGCGCGGTCAGGGATGCACGCGCAGGAGTGGGCACGCGCCCACGGGAAGCCGGGTGCACAAGCGTGCGCACGCGCCTGCAGCATTAAGGTGAGGGAGGAGTGGGGGAGAGACACACGAGGGAGAGGAATGGGGGAGAGACACACGGGAGGGAGAGGAGTGAGGGAGAGACACAGGACGGAGAGGAGGGGGGAAGAGAGACACAGGGGAAGGAGGGGAGGGGGGAATAGAGACACAAGGGAGGGAGAGGAAGAGGGTAGTATAGACACAGAGGAGGGAGTGGAGAAGGGGAAGAGAGACACATGGGAGGGAGAGGAGGGGAGACAGGGGGCGAAGAGACAGAGGGGGGAGAGAGACAGAGGGGAGGGAGACGGGGGTGAAGAGACAGAGGGGGGAGAGAGACACAGGGGTGGGAGACTGGGTGAGGAAACAGAGGGGTTAGAAAGACACAGGGTAGGGAGACAGGGGTGAAGAGACAGAGGAGGGAGAGAGTCAAAGGGGAGGGAGAAGGGGGGAAGAGACACAGGGGAGGGAGAGGAAGTAGAGGGGGGAGAGGCTTGCAATGAGCGCCAAAGGCGCTCATTGTGAGGCACGTAATGAGCGCTGAAGGTGCTCATCACAAGGCCAGTAAAGTAGAGGGGGGAGAGGCTCGCAATGTGTGGCAAACACCATTGCCAGGCTTCAAATTTTATTGCCCCCTTTTTTGACGGACAAGTCACTAGTTCAATATATTTAGTAGTAACTTCCCCTTGTTTTTCCAATATTTAAATATATGACTACATTAGTAGAATTTCTACTCTCCAGAAATGTCAATACTGTTCTTATACACAAAAGAGCTTTAAAAACTAGCAATTCATTCTCCTGTTTTTCTCTACTGTAAATCATTTCTGAAACATTTTGAATTGATTTTGAAGCTCTTGCATGCTAATGCATGGCTCAAAGTGTCTGATAAGGGTGAGAGAGTGGTTGAACTGTCAGATAGCATTGCAGGTCTTCATTTTTGCCACTGCAGAGACAGACATGCAGACTGTAATCTCTATTAGCATTAAATCAGCTAATTAATACGTTTGTGATTTGCATTTGCATATAAATGCAGCAGCAACCACATGGAATTTCCCAAAATAGATTCACTTTAGCAAACAATAATAATACCACATATAGCCAGTTTGTCATGCTTTAAGAATAACCTAAAAAAAGTAACTTTAAATTATCTGTGACACTCATGTGACAGAAAAACAAAAGTTTAGATAAACTGTTCCTGTAGTTTTTGAGATCCGGTTTCGGAATAAAGTATACTTGATTATAACCCCAAATATGTTTTATTTTTTGGCCAAAGTGCTATAACCATGCACTCTCTCAGCCTAAACAATAACCACTTAGATCACCACCTGCTGCTGCTGTGGCAGCAACTCATCTTAGTCTAGAAACAAAACAAAAATAAATCTAGAACTTTGCTGACGTGGAAAAATTACAGAAAGTTTGCCCTTGTAGACAGAATAGGGGGCATTTGACTGGGCTAGGGGGGTGTTATAAGGGTCATGGAGGGTGGGGATGAGGGTAGGGTAATACATTGTATTGTTTCCCGCCCTTTTACTCACAGATGTTGGGACAGCGTGTTGTTTCCAGCGCGAGGAGCAGGAGCATAGAATCTCCAATAGTGGACCTTGGTAATTCTCAAGGAGAAGGTCGCAGAGCATGGACTGCAGTGGTTGCAGGTGGTGGTGGCAGCAGGAGGGAGGACTGCAAGTCAAGATAGAGGGAGAGGATGCTCAGTGCGCCATTTCAGGCCCCCACAGAGGCTCAGCCTGTCGGATGAAACCCCCACGAAAAGGAGACCCAGCGGAACAGCCGGGAGGCAGCTGCTGCATGAGGCTTCAGGAGAGGAGCAGGAGAGGATGGCGGAGAGGGTGGAGAGATGAGGTCGCAGGAGAGCCAAGGCCCATCTCATTCTTAGATGACTGGCAGAGGTGAGCTGGAGAGAAGAAGGAGTCGTCAGGACATTAGAGGAGGCAAGACAGTGGGTCGGATGGGAATTTGGTGCAGGATCGTGCAGGCGGTGCAGCGGAGGAGTCAGAAATCACTGCGTGGAAGAAGATCTGGCCGCACATCATTGATGGGCGGCGCATACTGGCAGGGGTGAGGCACAGATCGCAGTGTCTGACACAAGCAGGTCTGATGGGAAAAGGCAAGTGGAGACAGGGAGGATATGAGGAAGAGGAGTGTACAGGAGGCCGGAGGAGGGGCAGAAGGGTGAAGGGTCTAGAGGCCAGTCTGTGAGGTCTGTTTTAAGGGAGAGAGGAAATGGAGCACAGGAGGCAGAGGAAGCACACATGAGGCTGTGGAGTAGTGAGTCAGAGGGAGAAGGAGCAGCTAGGAGGCAAGAAAAAAGGCACAGGAAGAAAAGGAGGGACAGCAGGCATAGGCATGGGGCACTTAAGAAGGAAACAGTCAGCAAGAAGGATGGGACAAAAGGGCAAGAGAGTGCAGAAGGCAGCGATGGGGCAGCTGGAAGGGGACACAGGGTCACAGCCAGAGCAGGTAGTTGGGCAGGAGGAGGCAGAGAGAGGTAGCATGGAGGAGGTTAGTATCAATGTAGAGCAAGGAACTGTAAGGAATGCAAAAGGAAAAGAGAGCCACAAGAGGAACAGTAGGGATGGCAGTGTTTGTAATGTGTCTACATATTGTGATCCAGGTGAAGGTACGTCTGGCATGACCAATCCTTGGTCTAACTGAAAGGTCAGTGGATTTGCCGGTCTGGAGACGAATATAGCCACAGCTTGACAGAAGGGTAATCCAGGCTATCAACATATGCTTATAATTACAGAGGCAGGCGATCACTGGCTGGTTGGCGGGAGAGGAGTGATCGGTTAACATCAACGGGACGCAGGAGCAGATATATGCCCTCCCCTACAAGGAGGTTCCGGTCAGGAAGGAGGTCACCACGGCGGCACAGAGGGTTTGTTGAGCATAGGCAGGGTGACAGAAGCAGAGAATGGCCTTCCTGTCGTTTTAGGAGCGTAAGACGCAAACAAGGAAATAGGGACCTGGGACTGCCTTCCTGTGAATACAGGATGGTACAAGAAGAGGAACGCAGAGCGCGACGAAGGAGCCCACAATCAGGAACACATGACTGCCACCTCAGAATCAGGGGAGGAGTAATGAGCAAGCGGCAGCAGGAGCAGGCAGTACAGCCCCCTTGGAGCATTTCAGCAGGGAGACAAAGAGTGATCTGGCAGAACACACACGGGCTGATCACAACACACATAATTTGCAAGTTTTCATGTCAGGTTTAAGAAGTTTGCCTGTTGGAGTTCATGGGTAGGAAGGATTTGGGCCCAGGAGCAGCGTGGGTGCCGGATAGGGCGCAGGTAGGGGGTCAGGTTCTACCCAGTAACAGGGATGTCACAACTAAAGCTTCTGGGGGGGGGGGGCATCAAGGGGGCCTAGGAGGTAGTGGGATCTAGTAAGCATACAGGGGATGGAGAGGCTATGATTATGGTGGCAGATATGGCCATGGAAATGTCTGCGTTATGCTCTATTGGCCCTATCAGGGAACATATGTTATAGAGTTATTCTCCCTGTTACCAGAGAAAAGCCACAAGTACAGCTCCTCATTGTTTTCTTATTTAGATGAAATTGAGGGTATTCACTGTCAGTGGCGTAGCTAGAGCTTTTGCCTCCTGAGGCTGTCCCTGAGATTGCCGCCCCCCTTCCCCTTGCAAACATGAGATATATATATATATATATATATATATATATATATATATATATATATATTGTAACAGAGTCATTGATGGAGTGTACGTGGGAGAGAGACTGAGCAGAGCCCTGTGTCAACTATGGGATGACACGGTTAACACAGTAGGCTAATCAAGCCCAGCTGGGTTCCACCTTTATAGGTCCCATTAGCAACCAGCTGAGGGGAGCTCAGTCTGAGCTGGACAGAGGGCTCAAGAGGTTTAGAGCATGTTGTGTGTATCCTTGGGCTCTCCAAAGAAGGCTTTTTAGGTCCTTAGTCCCTCAAATTTTTTTCTTTTTTCACCTTTCTGTTTAAAAGCACTTTGTGCACGGTGCTATTATTTTTTGGGGAGTTTTTGTTGTGGTTTTCTTAGTTTAATTTAATTTTTCATTTTCTGGGAGGCAGGCTCAGCTCTCTATCCCAGGAGGGTGAGCTGTCTCCTGGATACTTTGCCACACCCCTCCCCTAGTACTGCACCTTCACTCCTGGAGCTTTTAGTTTCAATTATTTTTTTAAAGTTTTAAAGTTTTGTTTAGTTTGTTTGTTTGGTGTTGGGTTTTGTGTTTTTTGGGGAGAGAGGAAAAGAAACATCTTTGTGGGGAGTGGAGGGGAAAATATTTAACAGTTTTCTAAAAAGGTTAAGACCTTACACAGAAAGACAGAGGGGCTAATAAGATAGAACGCAACGAGAGGGAAAGTCAAAAAGTTAGAAAGGAAAAATCTAGAAAGAAAGTAAGGGAAAGGAACTCTCTTTGCAGACAACCTCTGTGTTTTCTGTGTTAGCTGCAATCAGGCAGCTTGTTACCACCTGTTAACCCTTCCACTGCCAGATAACACCAAAAGGCTCTCTCCTACTTTTTTGTTTTGTTGTAATTTTGCACTTTTTTCTTTAAACAAAACAATAAAAATCATAAAACACAAAAACTAAAATAAAAATTAATAAAACGAGTAAACAAATAAAATCAGGTTTAAACATGAGGGATGAGGTGAAAACAACATAGGGTTAATCATAATCATATATTAATAGCAAAATTTTATTGGTGAAAAAACAACGTCGATTAAAAGAATTTAAAAGCAATTTAAAAACACTGTGAAAGGTGATTCCTTCAATGACCCTTGTGACCACTATTACCACTCTATTATATAGTATTTTTAGAGTGTGGTTACACAGGTAAATTCCTCAGAGTATATAAAAGGGCAAATGCACAATGATTTAAGGGCTGTAAACAGAACCCATAGATGGATGTATATGTATACAATATTAATATAGATTACTGACAAAAGAAGTGAAACACCTACTATTAATAGAGTTATCTTGGTGTTTCAAAACTGTAAAGGCTCAGCCTCATATGGGAATGTCATGCAGTCTGATACAGATACCAGTCACTCTATGCAGCAAAGCTGCTTTCCCTTAATGTGTCTGTATGCAGAAACGACTGACATGCTATTTGCAGAGCAATGGTTATCTCCTCTTAACTACGTTATTGAGGGTCTGTGTCAGTTCAGGGGTAAGGCTTTAATAGCCCAAATAATATGCCCTTAAAAGTGCCTCTGAGTTCTTATTAGTAGAGCGTTTGCGCCTCCATTAGCTCAATAACGTAGTTAAGAGGAGATAACCATTGCTCTGCAAATAGCATGTCAGTCGTTTCTGCATACAGACACATTAAGGGAAAGCAGCTTTGCTGCATAGAGTGACTGGTATCTGTATCAGACTGCATGACATTCCCATATGAGGCTGAGCCTTTACAGTTTTGAAACACCAAGATAACTCTATTAATAGTAGGTGTTTCACTTCTTTTGTCAGTAATCTATATTAATATTGTATACATATACATCCATCTATGGGTTCTGTTTACAGCCCTTAAATCATTGTGCATTTGCCCTTTTATATACTCTGAGGAATTTACCTGTGTAACCACACTCTAAAAATACTATATAATAGAGTGGTAATAGTGGTCACAAGGGTCATTGAAGGAATCACCTTTCACAGTGTTTTTAAATTGCTTTTAAATTCTTTTAATCGACGTTGTTTTTTCACCAATAAAATTTTGCTATTAATATATGATTATGATTAACCCTATGTTGTTTTCACATTTGTATTTGTAGTGTCAGGCACTAATGGGTTTAATTCCCTAAGATATTACTTTTCTGCTCATGAGGGATGAGGTACCTAAGAAGCCTCAGGGGCCAAAAGGCAGAATAATGGCCCCTGAAAATCCAAGCTGCAGCACTGCACAGTATAGACCCCAGACAGATAAGACAACCCCAGCTCCTGGTGGAAAAACACCTTCTGCCAGCAGAGCTACCCCTGTGACTAATACCTGGTCACAGGTGGTTTCAACTAGCCCCAGCAATACCATCGCTGGGCAGATCACTAGGAAGCATTGGGTTAAGTGTCAGATGTCTGGGGTTTATAGTATTGAGATCTATCTGTGTGCTGCAGCTAATGTCATCAGCCACTCTGTTATAGTAGCAGCCAGCAAAATGTACGGGAAAGCTGTCTTCTTTACCCGTATGCTGACTGCTGCCCACACACTCATACAGAGGGGCATCACAGTGGGGGGATTATATGTCCCGATTAAACCCCTGGAAGGGTTGGGCACTAAAGTTACACTCTCAAATGTGCCCCCCCTTCCTACCAGACTCCCTCCTGTGCCCCCACCTGCAAGCCCTAGGGGAAATTAAAGCACCTATTATAAAACTTCCCCTGTGGTGCCGAGAGAGAGCACTAAGACACGTGCTCTCTTTCAAGAGGCAGGTACAAATGTTCCTGTCCAGGGGCACAGATAACATTGAGGGGTCTTTTGGGGTTCCATTTGAGGGGGTGCTGTATAGAGTATTTTACAGCACTACGGAGGTGCAATGTTATCTTTGCAAGGGGCTGGGACACACACGTAGGAATTGCCCTAATGTTAAACATCCTGTCCCAGCCCCAGCAAATGGCACCTTCACTAGTATAGCACCCATCCCCGCTGAGCCCATAGCAGCGGGGACCTCAAGGGTCATAGCCCCCCCAGAGAGCTCAGGTAAGGAGGCCGCTCCTCATACCACCACCATGGCCTCCAAGCCCCCTTCTTCCCCACAAAAGCCATATGTGTCTACGGTCTCCAGCAAAACTGCAGACACAGGGAAGAAGGGGAAGAATGTCACCGGTCCTCCCAGTGTCACGGCTGTTTCCCCAAAGTTCCTTTCTGCCCCCAAAATAAAAACATCAGTTAGTGTGGGGTCACAGAATAAGCAGAGGGATAATAACCCCTATGCAGGGGAGGCAGTTTGTGACAGCTCCTCTTCCAGGAGGGAAGTCCCCAGGAAGAGGACCCATAAGACCAACAGAGAGGTAGCTGAAAAGTGGCAGGTGCTCTATTTTGGTACACCTCCCTCCAAAAGCAGAAAAAGGAGTAAAACATCTTCCCCTCATCCGGTGGCATTTACTGACCCGGTTATTACACTAAGCCAGCCGGTGCCAGACCACACACCTGAGCTTCGGAGGCACCAGTCTGTCTCCTTCTCCGGTATCAATCTCCAGTCACATACCTCTGGCTTTGTTAGAGCCCCAGTCTGAGTCACTACCGGAGGGGGGGGGGGTATATAGGCCTGACCCCCATTCAGGACCCAATAGATTTATTTGTCAGGGGGGAAGTGGATATGGGGGAGGGTGATAAGGCAGGTTTTCCTGTTAACATCATGGGGGAGCCTGTCAAACCTCCTCAGCTTTCCACTGACCCTAACATCAGTGCAATCCAAGCTGATATAAAGCCTCCAAGGCTTCCACTAAGGAAGCCATGCCAGCCACTGCTGTGCAACCAGCTACCCCTGAATGCACCCCTGAAGCTGCAACAACAGCAATCTCAGGGTCCACTATTTAGAGTGAAGGGTGCTAAAGGGACTCCTTCTATATCATCCAAGAGGGGGTCTCTTAGAATGAAGCTGAGGAAACTGAACCCAGCGAGGAGGATGGGGTAAAAGCTTTCAGCCAAGAGGAGCCCAGGGGTGATCCACAAGAGGGGACATCAGATTCTAAGTGGGTTATCCCTGTTAAGGAATTAAATCAATTCATTGAAAGCACCCTTCATGGGCAAAAGAAAAGGAAGGTGCAGCTGGCCTTGAGAAAGTGGAGTAATATTTTGTATCCACTCTCAATTATTATTATTATTATCCACTAGCAATATCTAGAGGTCAGCAATAGGGACAAAAATTCTGGGACTGCTGAGTATTTTTGCGTCTGGAATTTCTATAAACTGTGCGTGGCCTATCAGCAGTCTCAAGAGACTGAGGAACGCACAATTCCTGACACGCAGTAAAGCTTTGCACATCAGCACGCTTAATACAAACAGCTGTCAAGACAGTTACTGCAGGTTCCAGGTACTCTCCTATTTGTGTCAGGGAGGGTACTCTGTGAGTTTCCTGTAGGAAACTCATACCACTCCAGAGGCTGAGGCCTCGTGGCAGCAGGAGTGGAGAGGCAGGGTCTTCTTCAGCCACTTCACGTCGACGTTCGTGTGGAGTGGTGACCCTGTTCTCATAGTCTTTTCAGCCAGAGCTGCTGCTTGTGAAAGCTGTTATCCCAGGCCGTCTAATCCACCTCCGGGTCCGAGAGCAGGGTAGCGTATTTAACCTAGTTAAGGTATATGCCCCTGCTAGAGGGCCTGAGAAAGTGACATTCTTAGCCAGATTGTCCCATTTTTTAGAGACAGTTGACGCAGATGAGTGTTTGGTTCTCTGTACCCTCGACGCTCTGGACCGAAATGGTCCAGAGCCTTACCCGCCTTCTGCGTCAGCAATATGGGAGCTCATCACCCACTTCTCCTTAGAGGATGTCTGGCGAGCAAAGAACTCAGGGGCATCAGGCGGCTTCACCTATGTCAGGGTGAGAGCCGGTCTGGTGACCCACTCCTGGATCGATAGATTATATATATCTAGTCACTATATGTCACGAGACGGTTCTTGTGCCATTATCCTGGCTCCTTTCACAGACCACAACTGTGTGTGTATGACACCAGTGCTAACGCAAATAGCGCCACAAGTTTTAGTCAGACTGGAGGGGTTGCCACGTTAAAACAGTGGTAGGACGTGGGCAAGGTTAATTTGCGACTTCTGTGTCAGGAATATACCAAGGGTGCGAGTGGGCAACGCGAAGCTGAGCTGGAGTCACTCCGGGGGGAGGTGCTCCATCTAAAGCGGAGGCTGTTCACTTGTAGGGACCAATCCCTACAGAGCGAGTATGTAGAGAGGAAAGGTGTCCTCTGTGACCTGGAACAACACCAGGCCAGGGGAGCATATGTGCGTAGCCGCTTAGGTTTTCTTAAAGATTTAGACCGCGGCTCACGCCTTTTCTACTCACTGGAGAAAAAGGGGGGAAATAGTAGACACATCACCTGTCTTCTAGATGAAGACGGTGCCTCCCTTACAGATCCGGAGAGTATCCGGGACAGAGCCCGTATTTTTTATAAAGATCTTTATTCTCCGGATCCTATTTCGCCAGGGGCTTGATATGCCAATATCTTTTCAAGAGCTCTCTGAAGCCCTCCGAGCCATGTCCTGTGAGAAATCTCCAGGACTGGTCTGTCTGACTGTAGAGTTTTTCAAATTTTTCTGGGATACTCTGGGACCTGATTTCCATCTGGTCCTTGGGGAAGCCCTGGAGACCGTGGAAATGCCCCTGTCTTGTCGCAGGGCAGTACTTGCCCTGCTGCCCAAAATGAGGGATCTCCGCCTTATTAAGAACTGGCGACCGGTCTCACTGCTCAGCACAGATTATAAGATATTAGCGAAAGCCATCTGGCGTAGGCTTGGATCTGTGCAGGTAAGAATTAGTTCACCCTGACCAGTCCTATGCGAGACCTCCTGCAATACTCTCGCAGGTCTGGTCTGTCACTCGCCTTTCTCTCCCTAGATCAAGAGAAGGCGTTTGACAGGGTGGACCATGGTTACCTCATAGCCACTCTGCAGGCGTGCGGCTTTGGCCCACAATTTGTGGGCTATATAACAATGCTGTACGCCTCTGCAGAGTGTTTAATTAAAATCAATTGGTCCCTAACAGCACCTTTGGTATTTGGACGAGGGGTACGTCCAGGATGTCCCTTGTCTGGACAGTTATATGCACTGACCATCAAGCCTTTCCTCTACCAGTAGAGGAAAAGGCTCATAGGGCTGGTGCTTAGGGAGCCAGACATGCAGATCATCATTTCAGCCTAAGCTGATGATGTGTTCCTCGTGGCCCAGGACCCAGTTGATCTTGAGCTGGCAAAAGAGTGCCAGGAGGTATATTCAGCTGCCTCCTTTGCTCAGATCAACTGGTCTAAATACACAGGCCTTATAGAGGTTCTATAGAGATGGACTCTTTGCCTCCCACATTCCGTAACATCTCGTGGGAGGTAGATGTCATGAAATATCTGGGGTTCTACCTGTCCGCTGTGGATGCTTCCGTCCCAGACAACTGGAGGGAGCTAGGGGGTGGACTCTAGTGATAAATCAGCTGGCGGCTTCTCAGATCTGGCACTGGCTGATCTTGTCTGAGTCCGACCCTCGTGTTTGTCAGCAACATCCAGAGGAGTTTGTCAGATTTCCTCGGGATTGGAAAGCATTGGGTCTCTGCGGGTGTGGCAAGTCTGCCTTTGGTGGAGAGTGGGTAGGGAGTGGTATGTGTGTGCTCCCAGTTGTCCACCTTCCGCCTTCAGTACCTGCAGAGATACCTATATGCAGATCCCTCTCCGCAATGGTGTGGACTGGCGTCCAGCTTTTATTGCCAATTGCGCAACCTGGGGTATGACCAGCAATTATTTCTTATCAGGCCTGAGGGGTTTGGGAGATATCTCTCGTCGTTGCTGGCATACTACCAGAAAACCGTCAAGGCCAGGAGCTCCGTTTATTCTACTTTAATTCCACAACCCACCGGAGACTTGAGTTGGAGAGTGCTCCATGGTGCACTGAGCACAAGAAAGTACTTGGCTAATTTCATGGACTCTCCCTCCACTTGTCCATTCTGTGGCAAGGGAGAGTCTGTGTATCATATTTATTTTAGTTGCGCCGACTGCAGCTCCTCTTGTCAATCTTGAGGAGCCCAGTGTCCCGGGGCAATAGGGCCAGGGACCTCCTCGTCAACCTGCTCCTGGCATTAGCCAAGCTGGCTACATATAAGTCCAGGAAGCAGTGTTTGATAGAGGGGGTTCCATTGTCACCTGAGGCCATGTTCCGGGCACTGGTGCGCTACCATATCCATGCAGAGTACCACCTGGCTTTGTCCACTGGGGGAATAGATGAGTTTGTCTCCCAGTGGGCTGTAGATGGTGTACTCTGATCGGTATCCCCCAACCGGTTTCTTTTTGTCTCAATCTCCTAATCTGATTATTATTTAATTTACAGAAAATGTCCTTTTATTGGTTTGACATGCAGATAGGCTTTATAAAAAGCCAGTCTCTGTCAAACTTTAGTGTTACAATACACCAGAGTCAGATTTGGAAACCCCCAGCTACAAGGGAAACTCAAAATCCAGCAAGCTGCAAAGACTTGATTTTTGTTTGGACTTTATCTTGGGCAGTGAGGGAACTGCAGCCAAGAGTAAGTCAGTGCTTAAACTTGAAGCTAGGCTTTTGTTTTGCATATTCCATTGTGGTGCCTGATAAAAGGGCACAATCCGTCAGAGTGACAGCAGAGATATCACTATATATATATAAAAATAATATTATATTATTATTATATATCCAAAAGAATTCCAAGACAGTGGACCTCGGAGGTTGGAGTGATGATGGCGTTGGCAACAGTGAGAGATATGTGAGGAGCGGAAGGCAGGGTGAAGTTAGGGTACTATTGGTTTGTAGAGGGGAAGGTGTGATATGGCCACAAATATTAATTGCGAATATTTTCAATCTGATTATTAAAGTGGCTAGCAAAGTCTTCAGCCATGAGACAGGAAGGGCCTGGGCGTGGGGAAGGGCAGAGGAGAGTATTGAATGTGGCAAATAAACGTTTGGGGTTGGAGGCCAAATTTGATATTAATGAGGAGTAGTAGCACTGTTTGGCATGATTGAGGGTATAGTGATAAGTGCGTAGGAAAAACTTGCAGTGAAGTCAGTTGAGGTGTGAAATTTCCTCTGTTTTCATTCAGCTGTGCAGGAGCACTTGTGAATGTAGCATGTTTGTGTAGTGTACCATAGTTGTAGGTGATAGTGTGGGCGTCTGCTTGTGTTTATGGGGTCTAGAGTGTCAAGGGTGGAAATCAGAGTCAAGTTGTAATGTGTGGTAGCAATATCAGGGCAAGTGAGGGTAGTGAGAGGACTGAGAAGGGATAGTAGTAAATTGGAAAGATGTTGTGAGTTAAGTGCCTGCAGGTATCTGTGGGTATTGGTAGCCGGGGTGAAGAAGGGCAGAGATTGGAAGGAATTGTGAGGCTGTAGGTTAGTAGATGGTGGTCAGAAAGAGGTAGTGGGGAGATGATAAGGTTGAAGAGGTAAGAGCAAGTAATTTTGCAGCTGTCAGTGAGATGGGAGTGTCAGTGACAGTGAGTAAAGGTATGTTGGAGGAAAGAAAGTGAGGGAGCCAGGTGGCAACATGATCCATATAATGAGAGGCTCGTCCAGGCGATCATAGATGACAGCAACTCTTAGAGAGATGGGTGAGAAGTCATAAGTGTAAGTGAGTTTGTTCTAAACACACCTACATTCCAGAGTGTTGGTTGGCCTGTGGGTTGAGCATGACTGATAAAAAGTGGAAATGGAGGAGTGGCCTGGGTTAAGGGATATATCTCTAGCAGCAATTAAAATAAGCAATGAAAGAGAGAAGAGATGAGAGTAGGACTTATAGAAGCATTTACTCTTATTGGCTTTTGAAGAGGAATGAGAGGAGCTCATGGGAGCAAAGTAGAGGAGAAGAGAGCAGGGAGGGTGAAATGGTTATACAGTTTGAGTCATGATGTGGAGAAATTAAGGATGGTCTGAGAAGAAGGTAGGAGAACATAAGGAAAAAGGAAGTGAGAAGAAACATAGTGACAGTATATAATCTTACAGGAATGGTTAGGGATAGTAAGCAGATGTTGATGATTGATCAGCTGCAGGTAATTTGTGTGTAAATTAAGGGAAGGCAGGGGCGGATGGGTGGGAGGGAGGGAGGGAGGGAATTGTTTCTGGTGGGATACTTGGAGGTTACAGAGAGCAGAGTTAGTGAGATTTAAAATGTTCCTGAAAGACAGAAAGTGTTATTTTAGTGGGGGAAATGTAGTGGAAAAGAGTTAACACAAAAGAACATCCATAAATCATAAAATTAGCAGAAATTGCACAGAACCACAAACAGAAATAGACTATCTCCTTAATTATAGTAAATAAAAAGTACATCTGTGTTCACACTTGAATGTCTAAAGCAAGTTAAAAAACCTGCTTCCAGCTCAGAGTTCCGAGAAAAACAGTTATTACACTGCATTCTGGGAAATAGAGCTGGGACACACAAATATGGCCACAAATGTCTTGCTCTTCATTCCGTAGCCATTATCAAACATGGCTTCCTTTAAGCTTATGCATGCTGTCTTACACAGCTTTAATGCAAAGCCTAGGTTGTAATAAACACAGGCTGAGTATCCAATCCATGTACAGCTGTTTCAAGCTCACCATATTTTAAATCCTTAATTATAATAACACAGATATTAATAATATTAAAGCCTAACAACCGTTTCACCAAGTGTATAGCTTTCTCAGAGGCTGTGGCTATATTTAATAAAGTTTAGGTACTCCTTGCATTGTATTGATGACGGTACTTATTATTAGGTGTTAGGGTTTGTTTCAAACTAGCAGAGTGTTGTACACATTGCATCTGAAAATGTAGCATATACCTGGTAGACAAAGCCATCTCCCCCCATTGGCCTTATGGAGGGTGGATACCAACAGCAGACTGAACTTTGTCAGTTAAATATTGAATAATGCCTAATTCAAGATCTAATTAAGTAATTTATCTAATGATTTTTAGCTGGTTACAGTACTTAAGTCTATCAATAGAATATATTAGCATAAAACTTTTCAATTTACTGTTATTAAAAAAAGTTAACCTTGGTTTTCCCACCATCTTTAGATTATACAGTAGTTCCTCCAATAAAAGAATGTGTAGAACATTTCCCCCACACTCTGCCAATAAAGCTGTGCTGAAAATAGGTGTTTAAAAAGATGGGAGGAGTCCCAACCTAATGATGTGTAAAAGTTTCCCTCTGAAAATGTCTTCCCACTCTACATCCAAAAAATGAATTATCTTTCACAATGTTGGTGATAAAGCATGGCCAGTTGGATAAACAATAATATTAAAGGATTCTATTAAATCTCTGTGAATATTATTTACCTTGATTCTATACATCCGTAATCAATATTAAAAAAAGCGTTTGAAACTCACTCTTGAAAAAGATTCATTCAAAACGCATTAAGTAATAGGGAGTCCCCCATGTAGGGATTATCCTATTTAGGTAATTTGCTCTAGCTCCCATAGTTGAGTTTTATACCCAGAAGAGACCTTAGTGAATCCCAAAGATATAAGAACAAACACAGAGAAACATCTATATCAAGGAGCACTCTTCCAAATAATTTTATCAGTTGCTAAATTCTGGGACAAGAAGATACTACTCTAACTATAATAATATCATATTGGGAGAAGAAATATACTCAATACTATAATTAGATGTTAATATCCAGATCCCTCAATACATCAATATAGGGAAGTTTCACTAGAACAAATATCCCAAAGCAAAATAGCTAGGGAAAGTTTGAATGGAACTTTTACATTATATTTTTTAACTCATAGGGTACTAGGGAAATGTGGTAGTAATCACTTTAAAATGTTTTCCAGTTCCTTCCTTTCTTAACCTCAAGTATATTTTGTATATGTATTTCCATGTGAGTTGTCTTATGTGCTATAAAAGATTTTAGTGATACCAATAAAAGTAACATTTTAGTAAAATATAAAAGTGTAAGATAAACTGCAATTCTTGTAAAAGTTATTTTTCTTTTTTGTGTTTTCAGATTCCTCAGAAGGCAGATGAGATGAAGCAGAGGTAAATATTTTTCTGGAACGCTTTGCTTTCTCTCTTGGACATTCAATCTCTTGTGCCTTCTCCTCTGCTTGGTCCATATAGAGTTTGAGCAGAGCTTGTAGGATCTTAAGCATGATCTTACTGGGATGTGAAATGAGTGCAATTGTTAAATTATTGGAGTACTCTTTGACACTGATTTTCTTTGGTAGACTGACCTTCTTCAGTCTTTTGGCTATGTTGAGTTTTCCAAAGGCAAACAACACTTTCACAGCATTATCTTTTAGGATTTTGAATAGTTTGACTTGGATTCCTTCAACTCCTGCATTGTTGCTATTACAAGGCTTCCTTAGTGCCCATCATTCTTCATTATCCAACATTTCTGGCTCCAGCAAATTGGACATACTGTTGAGTTCATTACTGCTGTTAAGATCCTTCCTGTATAGCTCTTCTGTGTATTCCTGATGCCTTTTCCTAATTGTATCTGCATATGTTAAGTCCTTACCATTTATGTCTTTTATAACACCTACTTTGGCATGAGATCCCCAATTTTCTTGAAGAGATCTCTTGATTTTTCCATTCTATTATCTTCTATCTCTGTACATTGCTCATTATAGAATGTCTCTTCATCTCTTCTTGCTTTGCTCTGGAATTCTGCATTCAGTTGGACAAATCTTTTCCTATCTCTACTACCTTTCGCTTTCCTTCTTTCCTGGGCTTTTTTCAAAGCCTTGTCAAATAGCCAGTTTGCCTTTTTAGTTTTCTTTTTGGGGGATATTCTTTGTTGGTGTTTCCTGGATACTGTCACAAACTTTGGTCCAAATTCTTCAAGCATTCAATCTACCATGACCAGTTATTCTTTACCTCCACTGCATATTAATAGGGGGTGTTATTCTTTTTGTTCCTGCTTGGTCTGATGATTTTCCCTCTTTTCTGCTGTTTAACTCTGAACTTTGCAATAAGAAGCTCATGATCTGAGCCACAGTGAACCCCAGGTTTTGTCTTTGCTGACTGTATAGAGCGCCTCCATCTTTGGCTACAACGTATATAGTCAGTCTGCTTTATATATTGTCTGGTGATGTCCATGTATAGAGTCATCTCTGAGGTTATTGAAAGAGGGTGTTTGCTATGACCAGAGAATTATCTTGAAATAATTCTACTAATCTCTGACCTGTTTCTTTTTGTACTTCAAGGCCAAACTTGCCAGTTATTCCTGGTACCAGCTGGTTCCCTACTTTAGCATTTCAATCTCCTAGGATGAGGGTAACATTTTTTCTTGGTATTATATCTATAACGTGTTAAATAGAACTGGACAACGTCAGTCTCTTCAGCATCCATGTTTGGAGCATTGACTTTGATCACTGTGATGTTAAATGATCATTTAACTCACTGTAAGTGATCTTCAGGTAGTGAAAGAGCACACGATTGTATGTTAAAATTATCTGTTTTGTAATTAAACTAATAACAGCTAAGAAATCTAAAGTTTACATAACAAGATGTAGCCTGCATACTGACAGTTTCATGATTAATAACAGATGCTGAGCCACATGATAAGAACATTGATTTATAGCACCTTATTCCTGAAATTAGGAAAACACAAAGCAATTAAACCACAACAGACCTGTTTAGGTGATTCCAGCATGCCAAGCTCTGCACAGATGTATTATTTAGCAGTTAGCTCTTTTCTTCTTTTTCCTCACTACACATAACTGTAGCTTGTGTTTGGCAGTGGGCTGTCAGTGACTCATGTAAATATAGATTTAATGTATTTGATTACTTAGTGAAACATGCATGTATTTAAAAAAATCAAATATTTCAATGTACTTTTAGGAGATCTTTACTGGGATGTGATCAAAATTGTACTGAATTAAGGGGCCCTTTAAATAGCTTGCCTTGAATCTGAATTTAAATAATTCTATCATTTATTAGGTTGTAAACAAGAAATGCTTTGGCCACCCTTTCATGGATTATGAGGGCTATTCTGTTTTTTTTCTGCGGGATTTTTGAAAACAGTAGAAGATCTGGTGTTTGTCTGATATTAAATGTCCCACTATAGTCCATTTCAGTTAACAAATTTCCAGGATAAGCATGTTTAACCTTGTAATTTCATGTCTGACCACGTCTAGCTAACCTTGGTTCATAGTTCTAACATTCCAGGTTCCTATGCTGACTTGTTCTTTGCAGCAGCAGACTTTCCCTGTCCCTTCCAGACACATCCGCAGCTGGGTGTCTTCTCGGCTTTGGCACAACCACTTCATTAAATCTACGGCTACCCGTACTCTCCCTCTACTCTTTCTCAGTAATGTGGTAGACAGCTTCTGACATGAGTGGCTCATCTTCCAATGCCATATCGCTATGTCTCTGTTTTTGCTTGTTCACAAGGTTATCTTAGCAAATATATACTTGAGTGAGTTACCAGTTTCTTCTCCAGTGGACCTTGATTTATCTGACCTCTCTGCTATGGCCTGCCCACCCTATATGGTATAGCTCACAGCTTCATTAAAGTATTCAAGTCCTTTCATCACTACATGACAGCGATTCAGAAGGGGAAAAATCTAAATACATGTATGTAAATTAACAATAGGCATCAATTTTTACAAAACGGTTTTCTGAGACTACAATGGCCAACTTTACTGTGAGGAAGATATAAGAGAATTAAGAATGGTAAGTGTTTACAAGGTAGCAAAGTAATATGCATGTTGTGGAGTGCGACATTGATTGTAGAAGAAGGGCATGCAGAGTCATATATTAAAAGGAGCTGTTATTTGTATCAGTTTTGGAACTTCTTAGATGATATAAAAAAATTATATTTTGTGGAAAGCAAATATACCGCAGTCATTAGGTAATCATTATGTTCATCCTGTTGGTAGCTTGTAGGTACAGCTTTTGGCTCTTTCCGTGCTTCCAGATGAGATGGAGTTGCAATGTAATAATGCAGTGTTAGCCAGAAATGACAGTAGTGTAGTAATAAGGAGCACTGTGACAGTGTTTCTATACATTTTACTCCCTAGTGGTCTTTTTATGGAGAAGAAAGGCATAGCTACCACTTCAGAAAATAACATCCAACCCAAGCAATAATCAAGAAAAGTGGAATCGGCAATATAGTATAATATAGTAAGCACTCTGTTCACACAGATAATACTTTTATTTCATCCCCTAATGATATTAAATACCCTGAGATCCTTAACAATTTACAGTATATGTCCTATTCTTCAAGCATTAAAAGACCACTGCTATTCAAGAAAAAAGACACTTGTTTGTCAAGTATGTACCAAATTAACAAAATTAGCAGCTGTGTAAGCCATGGGCATAAGCATTTTCTGGAACAATCTGAGATTTCGAAAACTGTTTATATGAACAGGAATACAGAAATACATTTTGTCTTTGTTTCATCACTTCCTCAGAGCTGCATCATGAGGGGCGAGTGTTGAGTGGAAGGAGGGGTGGATAAGTAGGGAACAGGCAGACCAGATCCTTTGTTTGATATTAGGATAAGGTTAAAATTGACATCACGTCCCTTCACTCTCACTACCACAGAAGCAGACACCTTGTGTCATTCAGTACAACCACAGCTCTCCAAAAATGTAGACTGGGCAGTATAAGACCAAATAATTAGCTTTGATGACTCTTACGTTTGATTTAAAGGAATACTGTCGTTCCAGTATGTACCAAACTAACAATATTAGCCATAAACATTTTTTTAGAAATATGCCGCCTAATTAAATTGCGATTCAGGTAAACTTAAAAAGACTCTATTTAAGCACACAGCATATTTTATTTACAGAAGTTTTTAGTTAGTGAACTTTTATCCAAAAGCAAGGTCTTCACTTACTAAAAATTTCTGTAAAAAAATATGCTGTGTGTTTAAATAGAGCCCTTTTAAATTTATCGAGTCGCAATTTAATAAGGCTGATGATTTTTTTTTAAGACTCTGTTTATATATACAGGAATCAACATTGAGTTTTTTGCATGACATCCTAAGAGCTGAATCATGAGGATGTTTACTTTGGCTGAGAGGGGTGGGGAAGGAGGGGCAGAGATCCATTGTAAGGATAATTGCATAAGATTAAATAGACACAAAGCCCATTCCCTCTCATTGCCCCAGAAATAGATGCCTTGTATCACTAACTCCGACAACAGTTCTCCATAAATGTAAATTCCCACTCACATCTTCCACCAATGTATCAGGGATCCCTTCAGGGTCCTGTAAAGTGATCATGTTTTTTCTTCTAATTGAAAATGAAATAACGTTTTCCTGCTTAATTATGCTCTAAAGCAGACAAAGTTTTCAAACAAATATTTTTTTCATTGTGAGGTAGTTCTTCAAGAACAGCCCATATTCCCAGAGTGTAGTGCAAACACTGTATTTATTGAGATTCTTAGTGGGATACTTCCTTTTTAACTTGTTTTTAAACATAAATGTATAAACATATGTGCTTGCTGTATGACAGAGGGCTTCTCTCATTCTTTAGCCCACACTGTTTTTTTTTAAATGTAGAAATACATATATTATAAGCCCTGTAAAATATAGATATACATTTTAACATATTTCTGGAAAATTATATAGTATTCATTAATATATATTTACTGTTGTGTTACTATAATAATAACACAACAGTAAATATATAATAACTAGCGTATTGCCCGTCAAAAAATGACGGCAATGAGATGTGTATGTTTTAAAAGTTGTTTAGTTATTAATATACATATGGAATTGTGAGGTAGCTAATGTTGTTTTCTGTGTACTACTGAAATATAGAATTCAAATTAATAAATACATTTACGTATTTTTATGCATTTTGTTGAAGAGCTGGCAATCTGTGTTGATGTTGCTGCAGCATTAGTGGTGTGGAGGTGCTGTGTAAGCGTGATGAACGTGTGCAGTGTGCGTTAACGTAGCTGTGTACTTCCGCATTATCCTAAAATGGCGGATAATGAGTGGTATGCGTCTTAGCGGATTATCGGTACGTGTTTTCCGTGGTTATAGTGCTGTAGCCTCGTTTTCGTTTTGTTCGGCCGGCATTTTTTCTGCGGCGCTCATTGCCAAAGTACTACGGTTTAACAGCTCGTCTCGCTGCGCGAGGCTCGCCGGGCATTGATCGCCTGCGGCGCTCATCGCAAGCCCGCTAAAGTACTACGGTTTGACAGTAAATATGGTCAAACGGTCAAATGACGGTCAATATAAAATAAAAGTTGTGAAATTTGTTTGCCACACAACATGACGCTACATTTGTCCCTTTTTTTTTTCCTTAAAATAAATACAATTTTTTTTTTTTTTTGTAACTTGCAACTTATATTTCATCAAATGCGTTGGTTTAGGCGGGAAATCCGATGTTGCGCGAGACAAAGGCGTTAAATCTGTGTTAATGCGTAAATCTGTAATTGGGTTTCGTAAAATGGACTCGCTACTGTCTTTTTACTCATAGCGTGGTTAATCCGCATCCTTTATCTCGTTGTTTTTCAAACACATACGTCTGTGGCTGTGTTTTACGCAGTTCGTAGTAGTATAGCCTCGTTTTCATTTTTTTCGGCGACCATTTTTTTCTCGCTTAGCCGATTTTCGATCTTTGTAACTCGGCTAAATCGCTGTAAATTGGAGTTCCAACTCACTTCCAGACGTCCTGCCTGGTTCCCCATGCTGTAAGTGACCTTTATTTTTTAGTGTGTATTTAGTGTTTTTTTTAGTGTTTTGGTTCCGCCGCTTATCTCGTAATTTTTTTCATCTCGTATTTTTTTTCTAAGTGCTACGGTTTAACGGCTCGCTTCGCTACGCATCGTAGCACTTTGGCAATGAGCGCCGCAGGCGCTCATTGCAGGCGAGCCGTTATGTTAAACCGTAGCACTTTGGCAATGAGCGCCGCAGGCGCTCATTGCCAAAGTGCTACGGTTTAACATAACGGCTCGCCTGCAATGAGCGCCTGCGGCGCTCATTGCCAAAGTGCTACGATTTAACGCCTCGCTCATCGCTAAGTCGTACGCACTACACAACGCAGCGTGACGACGAATCGTAGTTAGACAATTATAATATGTGATTCATTTTGCAAATACGAAGGTACGAAAGAAAACGTTTCCTGACAAGACACTTATCCTACCTTTACTTTATTATTATTATTGTCTTTATTTATATCGCGCCAACATATTCTGTAGCGCTGTACAGTGGTATTGTACAAGGCAAAAAACAAACTTAACACCTTATAAAGAATGGAGGGCCCTGTTTTTGAGCATATAATCAAATGCACATAGTGCTTGTTTCCAAGACACGAACGCACAATTGAAAACTCGCAAACTTACAATCTAAGGGTTTAGGTGTGATACAAGAGGGTGACAAATACAAAATGGCAACATGAATGCAATTTGTTTAGTCAATTGGAGGGGTCTGTGTGTTGTACTGCAGAGTGTGGGTGGGAGTGTTATTAAGCTGTGGAGTGTGCAGTTGTAATTATAAAGGCTGAAGGTGATATGATTTTTTAAATAGGTGTGTTTTTAGTAATTTTTTAAAGGTTTTGGGGCAGGAAGATAATCTAATGGAGTGAGGCAAGGAGTTCCAAATAGTAGGGGCAGCCCGAGAAAAGTCTTGAAGACGGGAGTGAGAGGAGGTGATGAGAGAGTAGGAAAGAAGAAGGTCGTTAGTAGAACGAAGGGGGCGGTTGGGAGAGTATTTTGAAACAAGAGCAGAGATATAAGGGGGTGCACTGTTGTTGAGGGCTTTATGTGTTAGGGTCAAGAATTTAAATGTGATTCGGGAAGCTATGGGAAGCCAGTTGAGTGATTGACAGAGAGGAGCTGCAGACACTGATCGTTTGTTATTGAAGATGAGTCTAGCGGAGGCGTTCATTATGGATTGGAGGGGAGACAGACGAGAGATGGGTAAGCCAGCAAGGAGTGAATTGCAGTAGTCGAGTCGAGATATGATGAGAGAGTGTATTAGAATTTTAGCTGTGTCTTGTGTAAGATAATGACGAATTTTGGAGATGTTTTTTAGGTGAAACTGACAAGATTTTGTTATTGATTGGATGTGAGGAATAAAAGAGAGGGCGGGATCCAGTAGAACCCCAAGACAACGGGCCTGGGAGGTGGGAGTGATGATGGTGTTGTCAACAGTGAGAGATATTTGAGGAGTGGAAGCTGTAGTAGAGGGTGGAAAGATTAGGAGTTCAGTCTTAGACATGTTGAGTTTGAGTTGACGGGTAGACATCCAGGAGGATATGCTAGAGAGGCAGTTGGAAACATGAGCTAGAAGAGAGGGGATAGATCGGGTGCAGAGAGGATGCAGAGCCTAGGACAGGACCTTGGGGAACGCCAACAGACAGAGGGAGAGGTGAAGAAGAGATGCCAGAGAAGGAGACGCCAAATGTACGATCTTTTAGATAGGATGTGAACCATGAAAGGGCTGTGCCCTGGATGTCAAATGAGTGGAGAGTTTAGATTAGAAGAGGGTGGCCAACTGTGTCGAAGGCAGCAGAGAGATCCAGGAGAATTAGAATTGAGAAGTGACCCTTTGATTTGGCAGTTAGCAAATCATTGGTGACTTTTGTGAGGACTGTTTCTGTTGAGTGTTGGGCACGGAAACCAGATTGGAAGGGGTCAAGCAGACATAACCATTGGAAGAAATAAATTGACTGAGGCGATTGTAAACAAGTCGCTCAAGCAGTTTAGAAGCCAGGGGAAGTAGTGAGATAGGGCGGTAGTTGGAGGCAGAAGCTGGGTCAGATGAGGGCTTCTTGAGAGTGGGTGTAATTATGGCGTGTTTTAATGAGGATAAAAACCTGCCAGTGTTTAGGGAGAGGTTGAATAGATGTGTGAGAGCTGGGATAAGTGTGGTGGATAGGGGAGGCATTAGCTGTGAAGGAATAGGATCATGTGAACATGTTGTAAGGTGAGAGGTTAATAATAGTGTAGATACCTCATCCTCTGTTACAGGGTCAAAGCAATCCATAGTGGAGGAGGGATTGGGGAAGGGTAAGGGTTAGGTGTTGTCGGCTTGTGGAAAAGATGGTGGGATAGGGCCAAGCTGGGAGGAAAGCTCATTTTATTATTATTATTATTATTATTATTATTATTATCGTTTACTTGTAACGCGCCAACATATTCCGTAGCGCTATGCATAAGTTAAGTTACAGGCAATGACAAGTTAAAGATTCATACATTGCAAAGAAAGGGTGGCCCTGTCTTTGAGCTTGGAATCCAGTGTTTAATTCCAGCTCATTTCGGATAGTTTCAAAAAAGTGGCTGGCAAAGTCATCAGCAGTTAAACAGGAAGGGGCAGGAGGTGGGGGTGGGCAAAGGAGGGTGTTGAATGTAGCAAATAAACGTTTAGGGTTGGAGGACAGGTTTGATATTAGTGATGAGAAGTAGTGTTGTTTGGCAAGATTGAGGGCAGACAAGTAGGAGCGCAAGGTAAACTTGTAGTGGAGAAAGTCTGCTGAAGTGCGAGATTTCCTCCATAGTCGTTCTGCAGTGCGTGAGCATCTCTGTAGATAGCGTGTTTGTGCAGTGTGCCATGGTTGTGGATGAGAGCGAGGGCGTTTGCTTGTGATTATGGGGGCAAGAGAGTCAAGGGTGGAGGTTAAAGTAGCGTTGTACTGTGAAGTGGCGATGTCAGGGCAGGCAAGGGTGGTGAGGGGGCTGAGAAGGGGTTTTAGTACATTTGAAAATTGTTGTCGGTTGACTGCTTGCAGGTTTCTGCGTGTTCTGGTGGCAGGATTTGAAGAAGGGTGGTGAGCGGAAGATGAGGTGAGTTTGCAAGTTAGCAGGTGGTGGTCAGATAGGGGAAGTGAGGAGATGTCAAGGTTGGAGATAGTGCAGAGATTAGTAAAAATAAGGTCAATGGAGTGTCCACCACTGTGAGTTGCGGAATCTGTCCATTGTGAGAGGCCAAGGGAAGAGGTAAGTGTAAGTAATTTTGCAGTTGTTGGGGAGGTGGGTGTGTCAGTGGCTATGTTGACATCGCCAAGAATGAGTGAAGGTATATTGGAGGAGAGAAAGTGAGGGAGCCAGGCGGCAAAGTTGTCCAGAAATTGAGAGGGTGATCTAGGCAGGCAATAGATTACAGCTACTCGCAGAGGTATGGGAGAGAAGATGCAGATAGTGTGGACTTCAAAAGATGAGAATTGAAGGGAGGGAACAGGGGGTATGCAGTGAAAAGTGCGGCGAGAGGATAGCAGTATGCCCACACCTCCACCTTGTTTGTTCCCAGATCTAGGAGTGTGGCTGAAGCTGTACTTTACTGCTTACCATTGCTTCTGTTTCCCTAGGTTAGTGATATATAGATAATTATTGCACAATGCGGAGGCTGCGCAGACTCCCTGGGTCAGCACACAGCGTTGCGTGACCCAGCAAAGCCTTGGGGCGTTGTGATCGATAGGTTGTGTTGGGGGCGGGACTTCCGCCTGTTATGCACGCTTCGCGTCAGTCACAGCCTGGTCGCCATCAGGAGTGGACGGAGGTCTGAGGGGCTCTAGTGGTGCACCAATAAATTAATAAGTGGAACTCAGAGAATTATACCCCAGCTGTACATTTCATAAGGGGCAGGTGTTTGATTTTGTCTCTGCTTCCTTTGTTCCGTTTTACTGTGTGTGTGGGTTCCTGGTTGGCTTTCGGGCTGAGGTCAGGGCTAGGGCCTTAAGCCATGGAGTCAGATAGGTGCAGGACAGGGTATGGTCATCCTAGCTTTCTGCTGAGGGCCTTCAAAACATTGCACAGGCCCAGCCTGCGCTAGGCTAGTGGCCTGGGCAATAGAAGAGAGGTCAGTGGGCCAATTCCCCAACCCAACCAGCCAAAGCCATTAGACCCCCATCTACAAGATGACAGGGCCAGGATGACTAGGGGGCTACGGTTCAGGAGAGTCAGGAACCCATAACCCCCATGCCGGAGAGGGCAGAGCCAAAGGGCGTGAGGGTGAGGGCCTAGAACTCCGACCATTGCCAGTCACTTTGCCCAAGCGGTCACGCCCTGTACAAGGGGTAAAAAAAAGCGAGGAGCTCTAAAAAAGCTCCTACAGCAAATTCTGCAGTCCCCTATACTTCACACACTAACCGCGCTTCTGGTGTTTGCAGGGTCGATGCAACAACAGTGCAGAGCTGGGCATGAAGTCGACACATGAGAAGAGGAGCAGAATTATTATAATAATTGATGACGTGCCTGTGACGGCTAAAGCGGTGAGGCAGGCGCGCCCCACTAGGGTCCAGAAGACTGCAACCAGGTACAGTCCATTACTTTCTTCCTGCACACCAGTAAGGTGGGCTGAGACTGGTGACATCCCGGTTAGGCTACAGCAAAGGGCGACTAGTACCAACTTGCCGGTAGACTGTACACCAGATAAGAATAAGGTCCCAGACTATGACCATGGCTGAAGTTTGCCAGGTCCAGCGGTGCCAGCTTACTCTGGCGGCGCAGGGGCGAGTGACCATGACCAGTCCTCAGAGGAGAAGCAGACGTTTGGGCACCCGTGCGCAGGCAATGGAGAGCTAGTGACTGTTCCTCTTGCATTCCTAGGTCCAGGCGTTAATTGAGATGGAGGAGCAGGAGGTCCTGCCGATGCAGCTGTACCTTCATGGGTTCGAAGAGAGGACAGAGCCCATGGAGGTTCAGACGGTCTGGGTCCCCTGCTCGTCTCGAGGGACTCAGGGATACTCCATTGGTGGCTTCCACTCCAAGGCTTCCAGAATTAGGGGAGTTTACACCATCTACTCAATTAGAAGATACTGCAAGAGGGGAGCCAAGTCAAGTTTTTGAGGGTCACTTAAGTCCATCCTGGCCACACACAATATTACAGTTAGCAATCAGGACTTTGTGTCGTGGATAGGTGGTTTAGCCAAGAACGCATGGTCTGAGCAATCCCCTATTGGGGTTAGCTCAGGTGGAGTTGGCCACTGTAGCGGCCACACCTTCGCCAGCCGCAACAAGAACTTCACCCGTCATTCCAGCCCCTATAACCTCAGTGGAGTGTCGGACGGGGCCATGAGACCCATTGTTTTATGCTCGTTGGATAACCCGGGGGCACACTTGCCCCGAGAGGTAAAAGAAAAAATTTGGAGGAGGTTCGCCTTGGCAGAATGGCGGGTCCGTTCGAGGTTTCCCACATAAAGGAATTGGTCATCTCCCCCCTGGGTATCATTCCAAAAAAGGAAAAAGAGAAAGTCTGGTTATCCAGCACCTGTTGCATCCCAGAGGAGGGATGTCAATGATGGCATCGCAAAGGAACATTCAGCCATTTCCTACGCGTCGTTTGATCGGGCTCCTGAGATGGTACGGAAGGCTGGGGTAGGAGAGCTCTTGGCTAAGATTGATATTGAAGCGGCACTTAGGTTGTTGCCGGTTCACCCTTCGAGTCACTGGCTCTTGGGTTGTTTTATCAACAGCAATTATTTCATCGACCTGTGCTTGCCGAAGAAGTGCTTCATATTATGTGCCTATTTTGAAGCGATTAGCACCTTCCTTCAGTGGGTAGCGCAGTCGGAGGCGGGGTACCAGACTATCACACATTACCTGGACAACTTCTTATTTGTGGGTCCGGCGTTTTAGGATACGTGCGGGTACATTCTCGGAAAGATTTCACCAGAATGTGCCACGAATTTGGAGTGCCGTTGGCCCATAATAAGATGGAGGGCCCAATGACAAAGTTGACATTCTTGGGGATTCAGATCGATTCCAGTAAAATGGAATGCTGTTTTCCGGTCACAGACTTTGGGGCCTGCGGTGGTCACAATTGAGTGGACTTTTGGATACGTATACCCACCCAGTTTACTACTCATCCATGACAGTGGTAATGATCTGGGAGTAGTTCACATGCAACGAATGCTGAAGGAAATGAAGCGCGATGTGGAAAGTTGTTCAAAAATGTTTCCTGGACTCTTTATCGTCTGGTCAGAGATGATTAAGAGGCATTCCTGGAGGAACACCAGGGATCCAGTCGTGCTCGACAAAGCTCGCCAAAAGATCAATAAACGGATGGCAAGCTTTGTGAGGAAGCTGGGCTTCATCCATATCCGTTACAAGGTATTCGATATGGTCGCTGAGGACGACTTCTTCAGTGTGGATAAGGTACATTTAACTGAGATTGGCCTAGAGCTCCTCATGTTGAGAGTTCAGGGAGGGAGTCAGGCGGGCTTTGGCTTTAATTAGGGACTGGGGGGGGATTGCAGATGCAGGAGGTGTCCCTTGCCTGTTCTGTGGCGGGAAACGAGTTGCCCGGTCCACTGGCCTAAGTGGACATGGCTCTACCTCACGGGTTTGCTTAGTATAAGCATTGGGGGCCCAGGCCATGGGCCCAAGGCGTGAGGTCACTGTCGTGGCTGGGCTCCTCCCTCAAAATATGTTAATATATGTTAATTTATGGTATGGTAATTTGTTATGCAAATTAATAAAGCTGTGGCCCGTGTTTCTCCCACTCAGTAGTTGTGTCCAATTATTTCCTCCTTAAGCCTTAATGGATCATGCTTGGGTCATGCACGACACCGCGGCTGCACAGGCTCCCTGGGTCAGCACGCAGAGTCGCGTGACCCAGCGGAGCCTTGGGGCGTCGTGATTGGTAGGTTGCGTCAAAAGGCGGGACTTCCGCCCGTTTTGCTCACTCGGTAGTTGTGTCCAATTATCTCCTCCTTAAGCCTTAATGGATCATGCTTGGGTCAAGTACTACTGTTTTGTGACTTAGTATTTCTGTACTTTAATTTCTAAAGTAAAACTATCTGTAACCACACTGAAATAGATAGTAGTAACTTAAATATGGTGCAATATCTAAAACCTTGCCCTAGTTATAGAGCAATAATTAGAAAATCAGTTTTAGCACGGCCACCAACAGTCCAAGATTTGAATTTCTCTCTGCATGAGCCCAGGTAGAACTATCATAGTTAAGTAACTCAAGTGTGCTGAGGCAGAGAGAATGAATTGATATGCCAAACATGGACTATTGATGGTCATTGGAGGACCGAGTTGCCAACTGCTGTAATAGACAATGCAAGAGACGACATCATCCAAGCAAACAATGCAATGTTTTTGGAACCTCAGGAATCTGCAGTTGGGAAGCAGAGATTTAAGTTCATCCTATTAAATCAGCAAATTACATGCTACTCATAGTAAATAAAAATTTTGTATACAGCAGCTGTGTAGAAGAAATTAGGTATTGATGTAATTATTCAGGTTCCCTGTGCTAGTTGATTGCGAGACTAATGTCATGATGACAGTATTGGAAAAGCAGATGATCACAACTCATCATGGTTTTTAAGGGTTGTGCAAGAAAAATAACCTACAATGTTGCGAAACAAGCCAAACTACAAGGATATTAGGATGCAAAAATGAATCATGCAACTTCCAGCAAGTGAATGAAAATAACATTTTCATACAGCTTCACATACGTCTGACGTCATATGGAGAAACATTTGAAAAATATAACTGATTCAATTAGAAAAGAGATCACTTTACATGACACTACAACTCTCCACTTCTGACAGTCTGCAGTTTAACATCTTCACTGAGCCTCTTCACCCCAGTCACAGAAGATGAGTTGGCCTCCCTCCTCTCAGTGTCTCATCTAAAAACATGTTAACCTAAACCTATTCCCTCACAAACCATTACTTATCTTGCTACTACTGTGTCATCTCTAACTCACCTCTTTAATCTCTTGTTTAAAACTCATTTTCTGTGATCAAATTCCTTACTTGACCCTCTGCAATCTGATATCTATGTGCGCTCATGACCTCCTGGCTGTGAAAACAAAATTACACTATTTTCTACTTATCCTCCTGAAATATCATGTGCCATTAACTCAAGTGAATATTCAATTCTTCTCTATGCTCTCAGCTCCAATGGTCTCTGTGACACTGTGTTCTCCAGATTACAATGTTATTTATTTAATCTCTTCTTTACTTGAGCACAACTTCATCACCATTATTGATTATATATTATCCAAAAGCCACATTATCTTCCTTAGTCATGCCACCACCTGTCTATCCCACATGTGATCTGGGATGACCTCCCATAAAATAAAATAAACATGTCCAAGACTGAGCTCATCATAATCCCATCCAATACGACATTCCCAACTTTGAACATCACCACAATAGAAAAATGCTCCATTACACCTGCATCGCTTTCATTCCCCAATCACTTACCAAAACCTGCCAATTGCACCTGAGAAATATCTCTTTCTCAAAAGAGAAACAGCCAAAATACTAATTTATTCACTTGTCATTAACTGCATAGACTACTACAACTCACTCTCAACTGTCCTTCACCTTACTAGACTATCCACAGTCCATCAATTTTAAATACCTCTGCTAGATACGGCTATAAAACACTTTTTAGTACCCGCAAACGTTCTGCGGGTTACAGGCTGAAAAACAACTGCGGTTGCCAAAATCATAACTCCGACCCAACCAAGCCTTTGATCTTTCAAGCCCATAATTGTTACATTCGCAAATCATTATTAAATTGCTACCAGTCCTCAAGCCCGCAATTTTTTTCACACCCATAAATGGCAAATGTAGACAAAAAAATCCTACGGGTACTAGAGAGGATCACTACTCACACTACTGTATTTTAAATTACATAGAAAGCGATGAAAGGTATCACAATTAATAGCATATTATTGTCAAGCCTGCAAATCGTCAATTAAAAAAATATATATATATTTCATTTCCATGTTTTATCGATCCAATCAATGGGTTAAAAAATATAATAGAACTCGCAGGGACTAGAATAATATATTTATTGATTGTTTTCATATTGCATTATTCCTGGAATGCGGGCCCGATCGAAACTCGGACTTCAAAACCATAAGTGATTGAAATGTAACCTTCGTGTTTTGGTGACGCAATGATGACGGTCTCTTACTATTGGCTCCGTCTAAACCCATAACTACAGGTTTCAATAATTTATCATGAAGCATGGTTTACGGATTTGGATTTGCAGGCTTTTCTAATTTAATCACTCTAAAATTCAGCAAATCTCAAGCCTGCAGATTTACGGGCTGTACGACGGCCACTGGAATTTAATAGGGCTCATATACATTCCGATTCATTGCAATAGTTAAACACATACCACACTCACATATTATTTGATTTAATTAATTTAGAGGCATAATGAGGATGAAAAAGCAGTTTACTTTGCCTCCATGCCTTTCTACTGTCTCCTCAGGCTAGACTTGGCCGTGCAAGAATTTGGAGTGCTGTGGGAGGAGTGGGATCCCTCTCCTTTACATACCTAGTTCTATAATGCACGCTACCTTTACTACCAGCCCTGCTCCTGGATAATATCCAGGATAATATCCAGGACACGTTGAAGTAGACCAATGAAAAGAGAATTTACCTTACTCACATATTTTACATTTATTTATCACCAACCTCTTTCCCACTGCTTTCCATCCTTCACCTCATTTTCTCTCTTACTCTCTGTGTATCTTTGCCTCATGGTTCCCATTGAATTTCTTTTACCTTCCTAATTCTCTTTTTCCCCTGTCGAAATTCTTCCCTTGCTCCTCAACACAAACACATACTTCGTCATCCTGCTGAATTACTTCCTCATCTTGCTGAAAAACTTCTCCTCCTGATGATTTTTTACAGTTTGTCCTCTCTTTCCTTCTGCTCTCCTTTTCTCTGCCTTTGCTCTACTTCACTATCCCCATTGAATGTCTCCCCTGATCTGCCTGTGCTGAATTTCCTCCCATTTCTGTACCCCCTTTCAAACTTCCCCACCCACTAATTCTATTGCTCTGCTCGCACTCTATCTCATATTTTGACTATTCTTTCACCCACTCCTATTGCCTGTCTCTCCTTATATTCAGTTCAGCATGATTGGCTCCATTTGACAGATTGATTAAAAAAACTTAAACTGCTTATGTATTAATCTGCACAATATTCAAGTGCCACAAATGAGTGTCTCTAGGTAGCTTCCTACCATGCCTACTAACAAATCTGGCCCTGCCTACATATATTTGTAAAGTGTTATTGTGCCCTAGAGGCAACTTGTATCTTGTACATAGAAATGGCAATGTGTGCCCCAAATTATTTTATACCCAGTCTATTCATTTACTTGCCCGTCACTGAGTGTATTAGCTCCCTTTCTCTACAGTAAAACATCCCAGACGTATTCAGCTTTGTCTGTGCGTGCTCTTTTATGCCAATTTGTTACTCAATAAGCTAATTTGTAACTCAGAATCTTTATCAAGTATTCTAATTGCTTGCTGATATTAGGGGGTATTGTTTCGGCTACCAGAGAGACAGATAAGTATACTTTCATACATCAGAGCAGATAATTTGTATAATATAGCACAAATGAGGCTGCATATCTTAGGAAATATTTAATATAAGGTATAACCAGCTTTTTCTTGCTCTTACAATCAATAATAATAAATAACATATATTAATATATAATAACTTAAAAATGTATTTTGAGGTGACAGAGTCCCTTTTAAATACTGTGAATACTTGATTGCTATTCTGATGACCAAGCATTTTATTAAATTAAAACGTGTATGGGGCATGCATTAATGTTGTTTTAGTTGAAAGGTTATCCTTGTTATGCTCTGACATTTTCAGATTAATCATTTATAAAAGAAAACTCAATTGATACACCTGACCGTCTCCTCTTTGATAACTTGCTATCTTTAGTAGAACTTTAGGAATATTTAATTATTTTCTGCTTGTGACATAACCTGTGCTTTGGAATTTAGTTATCAAATGTAGTTTAAGATCAGAGAAAGCAAACTGCCTGGAATTATAATGGTAAGACATTTGTTCAAAGCATAATTATTTAGGATACTAAATATTTAACTATTGTGCTTGGCTGGGATTCAGAATATTTAACTCCAAAAATGGTAATAGAATTCAGAATTAGTAACTAACCATTTTATATGAAAGGTTTATTTCCAATGCAACATTTTAAATTGCTGAACCATAAAACACTGATGTCCGCCATTTGTTGCCAAGGAAAATGACCCCAATGTGCCTGCCTTTTATGCAACTACAATTAGAATTTAAAGAGTCAGTTCCACCTGCAGAGGAAAGTCTGGATATGCCACAGGGCTAAACAAGTCATTTTTGTTTACGCAGCATGCTACGCCACATTATTTTGGGAAAATATATATTTTAGCGTGTATTGATGTTGTTGTTTTTATTTTCAATGCAAAACTCTTGCTGCTATTGCGAGTGACCCTCTGGTTTAGTAGCTAGAATGAGCAGTCAGTGGTTACCATAATATTTATGAACTAGATCAATGCTAAAGAGTAAATGTTTTATACAGCTTCAATATTGGACATTACTGCTTAAATTAGAGACACGTGAAGGGCATGGGGGTTATCTGAAAAATACATAATTATTATATATTAATGTCTTCTACAGTCTTGCTTTATAGACAAGATGTTTGTTTGAGAAAATAACGATCAAATATAATTAGACCAATAGCCAAGGGCAATTAAGTTTACTAGTTTAACCATTAAATAAAAATACAGATGCTTTTTATTCAAAATCAAAGTAATTCTAGAAATAGTATGTTGAAGGAGAATGGAAAGCTGGTTAGTATAACGCACTTGCAATGAGTATTCTAAAACAGCTATTAACCATCATAGGACCACAGTAATTGTTTTCTATATGGTCTTTTGAACAACTAAAACATTTTAGAAAGTAAAAAAAAAAAAATCACAGCCCTTATCTTTTATACATAATTATTCTTTATTGCAGGAATCCATTTTAATTAACTGTTTCTTTATTTTACTTTCTTGGGGCCTCATTCAATTGCAATTTGGCCAATTGAATAGGGCTCTAAACAAGCACATAACATACATTTAAAGAAGTCTTTAGTTAGTAAACATCTATCCAAAAGCAAGGTCTTCACTAACTAAAAACTTCTTTAAAAAAAATATGATATGTGCTTATTTAGAGCACTATTCAATTGGCCAAATCGCAATTGAATGAGGCCCTTGGTGTATAAACTAGTGAGCATTAAATTTAAAGAATGATAATGCTGTGAAAGTGTTGCTTGCCTTATGCCAACAAATTTGCAAAATTCAACAGTGGCCAATAGACTAGAAAAGGTCATCTGAATCCCCAAAAAAGGCAGCGCCATTGAGTGCTCCAATTATCAAACAATCATTTCACATGCCAACAAGGTATGGCTTAAGATTCTACAAGCTTGGCTCCAACAATATATGGACAGTATATTGTCAATGTCCAATGGATAATAGAGAAGTAAACACATTTACCTCTACTTCACAAAGTATTCTAAATCATGTGACTCTGTGGATCACAACAAATAGAAAGGAGTACCACATCATTCCATCCACCTCCTGATGAATCTGTATGTAGCCACGGTCAGAACTGAACATGGAATAACAGAATGGTTGAAGATTGAGAAAGAAGTGCAACAAGGTTGTATATTGTCACCTTCTTTATCCACCCTATATGAAAAGTACATCATGTATAAGGCTGGACTGGATGAATCGAAAGCCAAAATCAATATTGCTGGAAGAAATATCAACAACCTCAGATAAACAGTTGATTCTACTCTAAAGGCTAAACGTGAAGAGAAACTAAAGGACCTATTATCGAGGGTAAAATAAGAAACTGCAATAAGCTGGCCTGCTGCTCAACATTAATGGCAAACAGCTATCTTAGTTCCTGGCAAATAGATGGGGAATATGTAGAGGCTATGACATATTTTATTTTCCTTGTCTCCAAGATCTCTTCAGATGGTGACTGTAGCTAATAAATGAAAAGACTCTTGCTTCTGATAAAGAACATAATTTAAGATCTTTACAAACTATTAAAAAGTAAATATATTACACTATCAAAAAATGTCCACATAGTTAGAATTATGGTATTCCTGGTAGTAACATACGGACGTGAGAGCTGAAACATAAAGAAGGCTGAGACCTGTATAACTGATGCCTTTAAAGTGTGATGTTGGAGAAAACTACTTAGAGCCCCTTGCAAGAAGATCAAATAAATCAGTACTTCAGTAAATCAAGACAAACTGTTCACTAGAAGTAATGATCATGAGGCTGAAGCAAAAATATTTTGGCCTCATCATGTGACGGCAGGATTCCCTAGAGAAGACTCTGATGCTGGGAAAGAGTGAAAGCATATGAAGAAGGGGACAACAGAGGCAGAGATGGATAGATGAGATAATTGAAACAATGAATATGAGCTTGATGGAGTTCAGAGGGGATGTGATGGACAGCTGTGCCTGGTGTGCTGCGGTTATGGAGAGTTGGACACAACTGAATGACTAAACAACAACATGGCATTATTCCTAATGGAAGTACCCGCAGTTGTAGATGCTACCATGCCGAAAGCCACTTCTTGTGTAAGTCTCCTCCCACTTAAAGAAATTGATCAGCAGAAACCAAAGTGATATCTCCCTCTCCAGGCTAATTGCACAAAGAGATTTGTTTATTTTCTATTGGAAAAACATTTTGCATGATTTCAAATAATATATTTTAAATATATCTTAAGATTTTCTTATATTAGTATACTTGGTATGCCCAAACATATAAAAAATCTGCACAATTATGTTTAAAACATATCTTTGATAGAAAATTTGGGACTTCAGAAAAATTGAAAATACATGGATGTGTATATACAGCTCGAAATCTTTCTGCTGGCAGTCCAATGACACTGAGACTTACTGCAAATTAATGAGGCTAAACATGCCTGTACATTAATGAGGAAAAATTGGAGAGAAGCAATGCAAACAGTGGAGGTGGAGTGAAGTGGGAGGGTGTGATAATTATCCGTCTGGAACTTTGCAAATTACAGAATCATATTCTGCATGCAGTATTAATCATGATTTTTCATGCATTCTTTATGTAAACATAACCATGGATCTATGGATGAAGAGGAAAGCTACATGGTTTTAAAGCTGTGAGCTATCGGTGATGTCCTCTAAAATAAAAGGACAAATATAACGCCCTAATAACAGGAACAAGAAGTTTTAATTAGGCATTGATCATTGAAAGAAGGGCACTGTCAATCCAACAAGAGGTTGGCTTCATCCTAAAGTAAATGGAAAGCTGACTATACATTGTAGTAGCCTTTTAAATAAGTCCTCAGTAACACAGCACTTTTTTCTGGCTAATGTGCAGCTCAATATGCTAACTTAAAGCTCAGAGTACTTAGTATATCTGAAAGACAATAATGGGGGTCATTGTTTTGGCCACCCACAAGTTTAGACAAAGCAGACTGTGATTCTATTTAGCAGATCAAAGTGGTTAGTTAGTATTTAAGAGCTGCTCATTTGCATAAAATGCAGCACAAATAATACTGGATTTCTCAGGAAATGCCCACTTTAGAAAAAAAGAACTAATACAATGTACAGCCACATTTTCATGCTCTTTAAGAATAACCTAAAAATAACTTCATGCTGAGATGAAAACAAGTCTCTTTAAGATTCATATTCACTTATTTTAAGAAAAGTTGTATCAATATAAACTTCATATCAAAATAAAGTGGAAGAGGCTGCTCTGGTTGACGCATAGTGCAAAATTGTGAATCAGAACCTTATATTAAAGACTGTATTAAAGACTGATTGTGTTATAGTAAATTCTATTGGCAGCCTATGAATGACTGCCAAGACTCAATGTGCCCTCAGTCTAATCATATTCTTCTAAAGTCCCATTAGTAATGTCGCCCAGCCAGTGTCCCTCCCCCAATGGTGACCTTTTATATTGAATATTGATTTTATAAACAAATCAATGGCAATGTTATTATTAAGTCTTAGCATTACAGTTATCCGTTAATTAGCAATTATTCATTGATATCTCTGCTTTGGAAGTCCTTCTAGTAATCTACAGCCTTATTAAATTGCGATTCGGCCAATTGAATAGGGCTCTATTTAAGCACATAGCATATTTTTTTTAACAGAAATTTTTAGTTAGTGAAGACCTTGCTTTTAGATAGAAGTTTACTAACTAAAAACGTCTGTAAAAAAATATGCTGTGTGCTTAAATAGAGCCCTATTCATTTGTCCAAATTTCAATTTAATAAGGCTGCTAATGTTTAGACCAATGCTTAGTGAAGGTAATGTACAGCTTGTTAGAGGGATACAGTGGAAGTTGCATCCTGAAATGTCAGGATTACCCATTAGGCTAACTAAGCAGGTGCCTAGGGGCACCTCCCTGTGAGGGGCGCTTATATTCTGACCTAAAAAAATTATATTTTTATTTTGGCATAAAAAACAAAATAGCGCAGTTCACAAACTGTTCCCGTATGGAAGTGGAGCTACAAACAGGAACAGGAAGATGCTGTCACAGCTTGGAGTTGTGATCTGCTCCCTGCAAAGATCCTGCACGTGATAGGGGCAAGGTATGGGGATACAACAGGTCACCTGTGTGTAGTGATTGTACTGACATAGTAATCATGTGTTTGTGTAATGAGTAAGGCCCTGTACATAATATTGACTAAAGTAATAATCATAGTCAGACTGAGAGAAGCCAGAAGAGATTAAAAAAAACAGTAATGAGCAGTCCAGGGATTATTGTAGATGTTTAAATATCTCTATTAGAGATATGAATTGTATAGCAAGGTTGATAATAATGTGTGTGATTGTGATACAAGTGCACCGTAAGGAGCATAAGAGCACACACCAGGGGTTATTTTACAGAGGGAATCAGAAGTGGACATACCAGGACATGTAATTATAAGAAGGGCATAGGATATTCCTTCTTAGACAGGTGTAGTTTAGTTGGCTTAATCCTGCTGACATTTTACCCTCTGACCCTGTGACTGTGCATTCTCAATAAATACACATCTGTCCTGAAGCTTCAAATTCTCTGGGTCACTCTCTGTATACAGTTCTACCTTATCCTAATAAGGGTAACTATTTATAGAGACATTATTTATGCTTTGGTCTTTCACATTTGGAAACCTCATGATAAACAATCTAATAAAATATGACACAGCTATTTATTTCTATAGCAGTTTTGTCACATTTCAGCAGGAAGAGATTATTGGAAGCAGTAATGCTCATGGTAACACATAATGACTGTAAGTTCACGTTATAAGTAGAACGCCTTATAGGGTGCTGAAATCTCAGAGAAACACAGTATAACAACACATAACATAAACAGAATATGTGACTGGAAAACCCTCACAGCTAATAAGTAAGGAAAGCAAATGAAGCAACACACAATCACAATAAAGAATAATTGCAACAGTTATAATGTCATTATTATTATTATAAATATTATTACTATTAAGGTTATTTACTTTATTATTTTTTTATATTTTGAACATTATTGAAATTTTTAAAACCACATACTCTAATATTCCAATTCTACAACACTTTTACCAATTCTACTCATGCAGGAAAACCTTTAAAACATGAAGCACAAGTAGTGGTTAAAGGCCCAGTGAATTCAACTTGGTTTTGCAAATAATATTTATATATTATTGACAAAGTAAAAAATAGGTTTATGACACTTGCTTTAGGAAAAGCAACCATATCTCTCCAGAAATGTAAACACCCCTCTCACACAACTTCTACCTATGTATCATGTACTCCCCCAGGGCCCAGCAGAGGCATCACATTTTTTTTTTCTAATTAAAGACTCGCTATATGACTTTTTTTCTGATTACTTATGCTCTTGGTTTTTCAAAAAATGTTGTTTTCATTGTGCAGTTACCATTTTAACTCTCATAATTACTTTGTTTAATATGTGATACAAGTGATCATGATATATATTTGTGTAACATATGCTTGCTGCCCGCCCATAGAAAAACATAGATAATATGGCCCACCATCAAATTAATAACAGAGTAGGCGAAGGGAAAGAAAAAGTATCCTTTAGAATTGAAGTGCACACCCTCTGCCCTAATAACAATATAGAACAGCAAATGAATAAAACTTAACGTTTAATAATTAATATTAAAATGTTATTAAAATCCTGAAATACTGACGAGATCCAATGAGTAGTGAAATCTGAAATAATTATATGGACTTCCTTATTGGATAGAAAAAATTGGTGAACTGGGAATAAACACTGAATCCTCCTATATAAAGTGCTGAGTGATTACAAAGTGCCTAATAATTAGTGGAATACTATTAGATAGCAGAAACATAGGTCCAAATTCTGAGGCCTATATGTTTGCTTAGTACGTATTCCATATACATAAGGTGACTTGTGCTAATAATATTAATGACTGTGATGTCACTTATAAATATTGCACCTTCATATAGCTGTCATATAGTATATAAATATTATATTCTAAAGTGCCTAGTGCCAATATTTATATATATTTATATCCTCAAGGAGCACCCCTTGTTTATTTCCCAGATTTTCCTTATACCTAGAGCCACCTATCCTTTCTGTATTGTATCTACCACCATCAAATTAATTCAATAAACAAGCAATAGCTTGGTTTGTATATGAGTAGCTATTATGTGAAAATGGCTGTTATGGGGAAATGTCTGTGATTTGCTCACTCAGCAAAAGAGCGATATAAACACAAAGAAAAGTGAAAAATAGGTGCATGTATACCTTGTGTTCGCATTTGCAGGGGCTCCTCCACTTCTTCCTAGGGTCTCCAAAATGGTAGATTCGGCCCTGCTTACTCCCCAGTACACAGGAAATAAGAAAATTCTTAAAATTGGAAAAGAGGAAAAATGTGTTTATAACAGTTAATCAATTATGAACTATTACAGCACTCATTTATTATCTTTTATATGTAATTATTTTTTCTGTGGAACCGTTTTTGGCTCCTCAGTGTCACTTCCTGTATCTGTCTCCAGTTACATCTGACAGTGGTTTTAGGAGTGCTATAGTGCAGCTCACTAGGTTACAAGGACACGTCTACCAGAGAAAGTAACAGTCAGCAGCAAGGAAAAAAACAAAATGGAGCAAAGGTAGTAAAGAATATTTGTACATAAAAGTTGAACAATATAAAGGTTGACTTGAATTTTATTTTTGCTCAATTATTCTAAACACACAAAAACATTGACCACAGTAGTCCTTTAACTTTGTGATTAAATATGTCTGTGGCACTTCATTTCTGTAGTGTCGTTCACACGTACACACTCATCTATGCAACTAGACTATAATGTTAAGAACATTGAGCCTCATTCAATTGCAAGCCCGTATTTACCTCCAAACTGAACTTTTGGCTGCGGTTCAGATTTTTTCTTAATGTTTAGATGTATTCAATTGTCACTAACCTGTAATTACAGGCTCACAGTCTCTACACGCAAACCATAAACCTCTAAGTAGCATTTCAGAGGGCCTGATCATGTGATTTGGCAATAATTAAGCAAGCCGTAAGTATAATTAATATATTTCTCCTTGTTCTCTCTTTTTCTCTCTCTTTCACATTCTTTCCTTCTCTCTCCATATCTTCCCTCTCACCTTGTCTCTCTCCATCTCTCTCCCTTGTTCTATGTTTCTCTTTTGCTCTCTTATCTCTCTCTCCTCTCTCCCCACCATCTCATCCTCATCCCTCCCTCCAATCCCACAGCATCACCGTGCTCCTTGACTTCGACTCTACTTCCTCTGATCCCCCCACCATCTAATCATCATTCCTCCAATCCCACAGCCTCACCTCCCTTATTTCCACTCTCCATCCTCTCAGCCCCTCAGTTTGTCAGTCCCAGTGGGGGGCAGTTTGTCAGACCCAGTTGGGGCAGTTTGGCAGCTATTTCCTACCCTGGAAAGTTTGAGGTCCCCTAACCCCAGAGGTGCCTGCCCCCACAGCTCCCAGCACACACTCACCCAGCAGCATCCAGAGAAGGTGTCTGGCTTTGAGGAGGGGTCCCAGGGTCATGGCTCAGAGCTCTGTTCGAGGGGCAGTTGGACCCATCAGAGGCTGCAGCTCCTGGGTTTCTCTTCACACTGATCTGTCTCCTTCTTCTGGGGACCAGCCAGGTGCAGGGGCAGCTTCAACTGCCCCGAGAGAAAGAGGGAGTGACTTCAGTGGACCACCCACCTAAGAGGATGGAGCTGTGCTCAGAAGATGCTGGGACCCCTCATCTCATCTCAAATTACTTCCATAGGTCCTCTCTGGTGAGGTTTGGTGGAGATCCGGAAGCCGGGCCTCCCTGCAGGCAGCAGTTGGGGGTCTCTCTAGTGGAGATCAGGAAGCCGAGGGTCGCACTGCCTTCAGCAGTTGGGGTTCTCTCTAGTGCAGCCATTATCTATCCAGTTGTGTAAAGTTACAGCTCCCCTCCTGTAGGTGAGTGCAGCCCTCTCTCCCTCCTCCTCCTGGGGGTCTCTCATTAGCCGCAGGTCTCTGTCACTTCCTTTGTCCTTGAGGGTCTCCTCCCTTGTTAGTAAGGTCTCCTGACTCCCCCTTCTCTTAGTACTGTGAGGGTTTCCTGACTCTCCCTTTATCTCCTGATTGCCCCTCTGATGGTTCGTGGCTCCTCCTTTTTCTCTGGGGGTCTCCTAGCTCCCACCTCCTCTCTTCCCTCTGATGGTTCCTGGCTCCCTCTGGGGGTTCCTGCCCCCCCCCCCCCCATCTGTCCCTAGCTCCCCTGCCTCTCCCTCTCTCGCCCTCTGGCCCTCTGGGTGTCTCCTGCCCCCCCCCCCCCCCGCATCTGTCCCGAGCTCCCCTTCCTCTCTAACCCTCTGGGGGTCTCTTGCCCCCCTCTCACACCCCAAGTCCGCCAGCCCTGACCCAGATTCAGCATGTAATGCGCACCTGACGTCAGCGCGCACAGCGCGCTATTGACCGGCGCACTTTTGTGTATGCTGGGTGAGAGATGTTAGTGGGAGCGCTATTTATGGCCATGCTATTAATGGCTGCGCTTTTCTGTGTGCGTGCATGCGTTGCCTCGCATTTGTCGCCGCAAATTCCTCAGGCACTCTATAGTCGGGGTGCCGTTTAACCCACTTGTGGGTCCTATCTAGTAAGCTTGTTGAATCTTTATTATCGAATATCGATTATGTGTCTTTAGCACTGTAAACATTTGCTGACTTGAAAAATCAGTGCAGGAGATAGGACAGAGTTATGGTCTTTATAACCACAGTGCTTTTGGGCCTTTAACTCGCAATTGGAATGTGAGTAGCTATTGTAAATGCAGCCAATTGAATATCAGTAACATTTATGGGCTGCATTATGGTCTTGTGTAATTGCGATTTGGCCAATTGAATAGTACCCCTAGTCTGTATTGAATGTGATACAAATTTAAAGGACTATGAGATGATTTCACAAAATAACAATTAATGTTCCCATAGGTGTAATTATGTACAGATTGTTTTTAATCCTTTTGTAGACTGAAGTTACATTGAGCATAAGCAGGAGTGTGTTGTTTTAGTAGAGAGAATTGCAGGACCTATTGTACTATTTGGTCTATTGTGAGCAACCATTAGGATCTCTTTACCATTGATTTATGTTCCTTCCTATTTATGTAGTGGCTCTAGCCAGCTTTAGGGCATCAAATAGCGATCCTTCCATGTAGGAGGTCATAGGCCATTATTATACATTGTTTATTTTGGGAATACAATTCCAATAGGAAGTCTACTATAATTGGAAGAGCGGCGTTGTTATGTATGTAATAAAAGTTGCAATTTTAGGGTTTTCAACTAGTTTTCCACTTTAAGTCAAGTCTAAAGTATCAAGAAGCAATTTCTTTTCAGCATAGTAATATTTTCTTCTGTTGAAACTATAAATAATAAGTTTACTTTTCATATACCACTTTATGCCACAATCATGATATATTTTTGCAATCTGTTGGGATAAGTGGTTAGTTTATCTCTATTTTTTTTAAGTTTGTTCATTTGTTCCAGTCTATATAGAACAAACTAAGATTATCAAGGAACAATTGTCACAATTTAGCACAGATGTGGATATTACCTGCTTTCCTATTGGTCCATTTAAAAATATTCATCAATTTGAGTTATGTATTTTGTTTGTGCTGTCTAACATCTTTGATTTTCATTCTGTTCAAGGGTGATTTGCTTTACTGACCAGAGATACCTATTTAAATGTAATTTTGCAGTGATTTCTATATTAAATAACATTTCTAATTTATAGTCCTAGAGGATTATCTTCATTAGTTCAAAAGGTGGACAATTACTGCTCCCATTTATTTATATTTTGTAAGCTATATAGTATAGTGTGTCTTTATATATCTTCTGCCTGAGTTAAAATGCCTTTATTTTTAGTTTTTGTTTTATATAAATGTATCTAACTAGGTGACTTAATTATTTTAAAAAAATCTAATTCCCTGACGCAGGTCCTTAAAGAGCCAGCGGCACAAACATGGTTAGCCCCATGCACCTAAAATTACCCCCCCCCCCCTATGCTGGGGGTCCCCATCGAGACGGATTGAATTAGAATTTATTTACAGTTACTCCAGCCCATCAGAATGGGATATAGGTGTGGATCCCACTTTGATTGGTTCACCTTTGCGCATTCTGATTGGCTGAAATATGAATGACAGTGTTTTCAGGCAATCAGAAAGCGCCATTTCGAAATTTTACTGGAGCAGGCAAGAGAACACTCATTTGCAGCAGGGAGCTCCTCCAGGGAAGAGCTCCGTTAGGTTTTTAAATTTTTTAGACCAGTGTTTTTTTTTGCAGAGGCCTTGCCTGCGAATACTTTTTTTATTAGGGGGTTAGGTAGGTAGTGTAGGGGTAAGCAGGGTAGAGGGGGTTAATAGAATAGGGTAGAGGAGGAGTTAATAGGATAGGGGTTTACTAGGTACAGTTAGAGTTAACTAGGTCCAGTTAGGATTAAGTAGGTCCAGTTAGAGTTAATTAAGTCCAGATAGGGTTAACTTGGCCCTGTTATGGTTAACTAGACCCAGATGGGGTTATCTATGTCCAGATAGGGTTAAATAGGACTAGATATGGTTAGATTGGACAAAATAGGTTTAGGGGGTTAGTGATAAGAATAATTAGGTATGGTGAGGGTTAATTACTTATGTGGGGTACGTTAGTTAGAGGGGGGTTTATTAGTTAGAGGGGGATTAGTTAGAGGAGGTTTAATTAGTTAGAGTGCGGTTTATTTAGTTAGAGGGGGTATATTACTTAGAGGGGTGTTGAATTTCTTAGATGGGGGTTTCATTAGTTAGAGGGGTTTAATTAGTTAGGGGGGTTTATTACATAGAGGGGGTTAATTAGTTAGAGGGGCATTTAATAATGTAGAGGGGGCTTAATACTCTAGAGGTGGGGTTAATAGTCTAGAGGGGGGTTGATAGAGTAGAGGGGGGTTTGTGTAGACGGGGGTAATAGTGTTTAGACTTTGTGTCATGAGGGTCCTGGAGGACCCTCATGGCACTTATAGTGTTATTATAGGGGTTAATAGTGTCCCATAAGGGTCTGTATAGACCCTTATGGAACTAATGGGGTTAATTAATGCCCCATAATGGTCTGTATTGACCATTTAGAGACTAATGGTGTTAATTAGTGTCCCATAAGGGTCTGTATAGACCCTTATTGGACTAATAGGGTTAATTAGTGACCCATAAGGGTCTGTGAAATTTGAATTTTTAAATGCAGCGAAGTGTCCTGCATCATTGGATTAATATGGGGACACTGCAGGGGTCCAGATGCCCCCCCCCCAGCATTGGAAGGGTTAATGTTAGGTGTCACAGGCCAGTATTGCACATTTGTGTGCCGTGGGCACTTTTAAGACCCGTGTAGGGGAATTACAATTTGTAAATGCAGTGGGGGTCTCTGCAAGGGTTAATGTGGGGACCCTGTGGGGGTCCTGATCGGGACCCCTGCCGCAGGGTTTCATGTAGGGAGCCTGCGGAAGCACCCGCAGGTTTCATTGCCGTCATGATGACGGTCTCATTTTCTATTAGCTGATTGTAAGCAGTAGCTACGGGCTTGCATTCGCAAGCCCTGCTCTGCTTACGCTGGAAACCTTGATTTCTTATTTAGTATCCCGGGCAGTGATCAGCCCGCGGCAATTGAATAGTATCAGAAACGTAATGGAACGAGAGCCCGCAACTCTAAGCAGGAAGACCAAAAAGTGATAAATGAAAAAAAACTCCTCTTTATGTTTGTGTGTCAGAATCAACAGAGCAACTGGATTTGGAGACATTGCTTGGCTGGAACCATTTAATTTAGCTTAGTCCACCATTTAATCCATTGCATATGTGTAGACACTTGTTAAACAAGTACAAACAACTTTCCAAAAAACATCAGGACCAGACATTCTTTTTCTGCCAGATATATTTCTCTTTTCCTGGTTTTGTGTTAAGAGCAGTGTTTCCATTAAGCACTTCTGTCAATTGTTTTCTTCCTAACTGCCTAAACAGTTTCATTTCCAAGAACTGTATATAACGCTGCTTGTGTTTTCATTGTTTACAAGCCCTGTTTGGCTCCGCCAACCACATACAATGTCAAATGATGAGTGGCCAAATCCATAACAAAGTTTTATGCTTGTGAAGGGTTCCCTGTGTCTATTATACATCTTTTATGAAGTGAAAAGATGGCAGTGTTTTCTGAATCAATTTCACTCATCTGTTATCTGTTTTGTTCAGTATCATGGGATCAAAAAATCAAGGCAGAAAAATCAGTTACCTACTATATATCTCTGTAGCATGAAGGGCATTGCTGTGAAGCTCTTTGAAATAATTAACAAGCTCAATTTATTCATTACTATAAAACCAAGAAAGTAATAAGAAAACCAGACTCTGAATGAAGCTACAGTTTTTTGAATATACATAAATAATCACATAACTATCTTCCCTACAAAATTGCTAGTTTGTTACTTGTGTTTATTTTTTCTATCGTCAAGTAGACTTGCATGTTTAGGACATTTTAATTGCATTTAAGTTATAATGAGATTTCTTATTTGTAGCTAATGAAAGCCTAGATTACCCACCAAATTGCTGGTTTGTGACTTGTGTTTATTTTTCTGTTGTCAAATAGACTTGCATGTTTATGACATTTTGCATTTAAGTTGTAATATTTAGATTTTCTTATTTGTAGCTAATGAAGGCTTAGTTTCCATGAGCCTGGCTAAAATACTCACATAGACAAGTTTGCTATGTTGTTAGTTAATTCCAGGGAATTACCAATCCTGTTACATTGCACTGAGTTCTCTAAATGTAATGATTGCTAGTGGTTCAACTTCACATAAAAACAATCTCAGTACCAAACTGCTTGCTACATCTAACCAGCCACCAATCCCCTTTTTCCATTGCTTTCGATATATACAATTCAAGCACCTATATAGGTACATTTTTTGGCAAATAGTCTATACATATTTGCACACTGTAGACTTTACTTATTGGATGAGGGTGAAATATGTAATATTCAATATTTAACAACGATTAATACATCTATTGATATATTGATGCAGTAGTAGCAGTAAAAATATATTTTATTTTGTGAGTCGTCCACACTCTCTTTTTTCATGATGCAGCCTGAAGCGCCAATGATTGAAAAATACTTGTCCCTACATCAGATATATAGTTGTTGTAATTACTATTTGTTGGTCATGCTATGTTAAAAGCTTACACCAACAGGCTTGCACCAAAGGCACTCATCGCAAGGCCCAAAAGTTACGGGTTTGTCGGGGGCTGCAAAATGCGCTAAAGGCGCTCATTCCAGGCCTTGCGATAAGTGACGAAGGTGATCATCACAGGGCTCCTACGTGACTGGCTTGACAGGGCTGCAATAAGTGTCGAAGGGGCTCATTGCGTGGCTCGCGATGAGCGCCAAAGGTGTTCATCGCAAGGCCTGTACGTGACTGGCTTGAGGGATGAGAGGCTCCAAATGGCTTACCAGTTACAGGCTTCAAAAAAATTAAGCATTAAAAAAATTCTATAGAAATTATGTTTTTCAATTGGAGAAAGGGGGAGTTTTGTTTAAAGTGTGTGGAGTACAGAGTTTGGAGATGTTCATGTGTGTCTCTGTGTATGGATTTTTTCTGTATGAGTACAGAAAGTACTGTACAGTAGTTGAGTGAACATGGAGTAGAAAGTGGCATGAGAGTGTTGTTATCTGATGGGGAAATGTTCCTTGTAGATGACGCCATTTTGTGTTGTTTGTCTCTTCCTGTTTTGCTTGGCTTTGCTATTTGACAGTGCTGTTTGACTCTCAAAGTGTGAGGATGTCATGAATGTTCTGATTGTCATGTGAATTTGTGATGCTTGAAAGGGAGATTTGCTGTTTTCTTCTGGAATGGTGTATACTGAATAATGATGGTCACATAGAGTACCAGTGTCCAGATTATATCATTGCATTTTTGTGTAAATATTGTCCATTATATCTGATGGACAGTGTGATAAAATATTATGGAGAATGTAATCTGAAATCTGATCAATTTTGGATTAATATTTGTGTTTATATGCTGTCCGACATTTTCGATAATCATAATTAAAGTTTTATTTAGATCTATATATATACAAGTAAATATACTATTGTTAAAAAACTGGGTATTACAATAAAAATTTAAGGTTTTATTACAATTGAAACCATTTAAAAGATTATATAATATGTAAAATTATGACATTCATTGAAGCAGCTTGGATACTGGGCAACAGGTTTTGTGTGTGTGTGTGTCAGGAAACTATCTCACGTCCAAGATCATACACTGATGTTTTGAAAAGAAAGTGATATGATTTCCATGTAAAATTATGGATGTAGTGAAGTACAATATTTTAGAGTAATATTGAGAGGCACAAATGCCTGTTTTAAAGACATGATTATAAGTATTAAGGTTTTAAGATAACAATTAACAAGGTGAAATTATTTTATGGGTTATGATAAGCGTACAGGATAGTCAGAAATGTCAACTGACTCAGAATATATTATTTATTAGTTTTTATTTTTTCTAAGGTGTTGTTTTTCCTTTTTAATTTTTGTTTAGATTTTGCTAGTCTGTTTCTTTGTATTAATTGTATTTTTGTTATGTTTAGTGAAGCCTCATAATTACATTTCTCTCTGTCGGAATAAATGTACACTATCACTATCTCCTTGTTACTTCACAGGTAGATATTGGAAAGTACAGATATCACTAGAAATCAGTGTATGATATCTTATCTGGTTAAAGAACCTTATCATACCAATTCTGTTTTATTTTTGTGTATCCTGTTTTGTTTATCCATGTTGGGAAAATACTGGGATATTGTAACAGTTATTCTTCCAGGCCCATACCCAGCTCAGTTGATGACCATGATGCAAATGAGTAGAGAATTGGGAAAATATTTTCAAGGTATTTCTAGGCCTCCAAGAAAGGAACATGAAAAAAGGTAGATTATTTTAAGTTAAGAAAAAGATTTTAGGGCTTTATTAGTAAATGTATATTGACAATAATAACATTAGCATTTTCCTTTTAAATACACAACCTGTTACAGGATAAATCAAGTGATGTCTTACTTATAAAGACATAATTAGTAGTATGGAAACTGCTCTAATAATAATTTTTGCTGCTTTAGCAGGAGGAGAAAATAATGGTTGCTTATATCTTTTAAAAGTATTTAATGTATTTATTAGGTTTGCATGATTTACATTTTGGCTTAATTGATTTTAGTTTATACCACCCCTTGTTTATTATAGAGTTATGCATATGTTAAATTTAATTTACAGTTAGAAAAAATTTAGGGTAGGTGTATATGATGCGAGGATTTCTAGTTGAAAGATGTATGGAAGTTTCTTGTATGATAGATCTTGTGTGTTTAGATTTATGTCATACTTGCCTATCCCCGAAGAAGATAACAGCTAGTGCATGCCTGTAAAGACAAAAAAAGTCAAGCATGCCCTGATATATGATGAGAGAAAGTATCTATTAACTACATATCCTGATGACAAAAGATGAAGAAACTAATAGAGAGTTTGTTGGCTAAAGACAAAGCTCAGACTGAAATCTTCTCTGCACCCAAGAAAAAGGGGAAGGGTCAAACTCTTGCTCATTGACATGACCATATGCTAATACATATATCTGCTGGCAAAGAGAAAAGATGTAAAGACCTGTCAAAAAAGTCATATACTCCTAGCCCTGTGCCTGAATACCTGCACATGATGGCCTATTGCTTTGGCCAATGGATCTCACCATCCAGAAGCAAGTGGTCCACCTGTTTATCATTTATCTGATGGACAAAGAGAGGCCTAAGCGTGATGTGTATGAAGTTTGTTTGAGCATATGTTTTCATTGTTTTGTCATTTTTCCTTATTCTGCTCTTTCCTATACCTTTCTTTCTTTTTATTGTTCTTTGGCTTCTAACATTTCTGCACCTTGTTCTATCAACTTGCTAGGATCTGGTACGTACTAACATCTCATAAGGAAGAATAATTAGGGAAATAATAAGTTATCATGCATACACTCTGGGTTATTAGTCATATCAGTGCAAACTTTATTAATTATTAAATTACATATATCATCTAAATGTTTCATAAGACAATAAGTATAAAGGGAAATTGGTTCTATGGCCTAGTTATGGCTAATTGGTTGGATAATTAAGTGAGGCCATTTTGTCTGCATTAACCATTGTGTTTAATTTTACATATCTGGACTTTTATATCTATTGCACAGCAGTGTGGAATGTCTCTTGGTAAACAGGTAACAGCATATGTGGATGTTTTCATCCATCCCATTGGACTTTTGCCTTGTTATATGTGCTTGGTCAAACAGGTGCTCACTTATTTTTGTGGATTTATTGTTTTTACATTAAGATTTGATTGTTATGCTTTATAATCACTAATTGTAAAGCTTTCATTTAAGAGACTTTAATATCTGGACTGTGAACTTTGTGCTATGGATTCCATTATAGAAATACTTTTTATATTATTCCTCGGATTATATCGGACTATTCAAATTGCATTTTTTATTATGTATTTTATTGTTTCTATGTATAAATGTGTTTTCTTTTGCAATGTTCTTGTTGGGAAGGTACTAAGGTAAAGGGTGCAAAGGACTCATTGAGATAAGATGTAATATCTCCATGTTGTAGGTAACTCATCTATACTGGATCTTTTAGAGACCTTGAGCCAGTATGAAAATCATACCTTTACTTCCTATTATTTTTATCTTTTTATTTTTTTGGTTGAATAAATTATATTTTAATGCTTCCTTTAAGCTTATGATGATAGCCGGTAAGTTTGAAACAGCTGTACATGTATTGGATACTCAGCCTGTGTTTAATCCATCCTCGGCTTTGCATTAAAGCTGTGTAATACAGCATGCATAAGCTTAAAGGAAGCCATGTTTGATAATGGCTATGGATTGAAGAACCTGGCATTTGTGGGCACATTTGCATGTCCCAGCTCAACTTCCCAGAATGCAGTGTAATAACTGTTTTTCTCTGAACTCTGAGTTGGAAGCAGGGTTTTTAACTTGCTTTAGACATTCAAATGTGAATACAGATGTACTTTTTATTTACTATATATATATATATATATATATATATATATATATATATATATATATATATATATATTCATCACTTTTGTAACACTTGTGAACTTTAGCCCTGAAACAGAACTCAGTCCATTACAGGCTGTGAGGTATAAAAACAGTTAATTCTGCTTTCCATTATACATTCATTGTTTTTTATTATATAATTGCAAACAAGTCCTTCTTCCCATAATAATTTGTTCTGAAGACAATGAACAATAATTTAGCCTAAACAAATATGTATTTCAGTAAGCCTACAAGGCCAACACTTGCCCTATGCCCAGAAATAAAAAGTAATAGTTTTTGTGCGCACATAGTAGCGTGCCAGATATAATTAAGCACGTGCAAACTGCATGCATCTTATTTTTATTGGATATCACATATAATAGTTGTGGTAAGTTACGAATGTTAGTAACGCAATGTTTAAAGTTAATTGCTTGCGCATGCGCAATGAGTGCCATAGGCGTTCATTGGGGAGCTTGTACTGAGCGCCAAAGGCTCTCATATCATCGCCCACATGACTTTGAAATGATGGGGGCTGCAATGAGCGCCAAAGGCCCGCTAGACTTTAAAAAAGGCTGGCAATGAGCACTGAACGTGGTCATTGCCAGGCCCATGCTGAGTGCCGAAGGTGCTCATTGCCAGGCCGATGATGAGCACCAAAGGCGCTTATCGTGAGGCCTGCAAGACCTTTAAAAAGGCTGGCGGCGCTCATTGCCAGGCCTCCAATGAGAGTGAGCCACGGAACATAGGACTTTAACAGCCACCACTTTTTTCAAGCCCATAACTGGGAAGCCGTCGGAAGACCCCAAAAAGACGCCAATTAATTAATTATAAAAATAGCTTACAATCTCACACATAGCACAGGGGGAAAGGCAGGGAGCCTGTAAGTTATATTGCAAGCTAATTTGAGGTTTAATTGGCATTTCTAAGAGATCGAAAATCTTCTAAGCAAAGAAAAAAATGGTGGCTGTAAACCCGTAAAGGCAGAAGGCAGTAAGACGGAGGTGCTCATCGCGAGGTACCCAAGACTTTGAAAAAAGAACCAACGGCGCTCATTGCGAGGCACGCAAGACTTGAGCAGGCAGAGAGAGGAGGGGATGGAGTGGGGGAGAGGGTGGAAAGAGACACAGGGGTGAGAGAGGGGGCAAAAGAGACAAAGGGGAGGGAAACAAGGGGAAAAAATACAGGGCAGGGAGAGGGGGAGAGGGAGAAACATACACATGGAAGGTAGAGGGGGAAACAGACACAGGGGTCAGAGAGTGGGGAGAGGCTCGCAATGAGTGCCAAAGGCGCTCAGCACGAGGCACAAAAGTGGCAGGTTGGATGATGCCTGCAATCATCACATGGCCCGTAAAGTAGAGGGGGGAGAGGCTTGCAATGAGCACCGAAGGTGCTCATTGCGAGGAAAGAAAGTGGCGGGTTGGATGAGGCCTGCAATGAGCATTGAAGCTGCATTATGAAGGCCTGTAAAGTAGACGGTAGGAGAGGCCGAAGGCGCTCATCGCAAGGCGCACAAGTTAGAAGGGGGTGAACTTTGCATTGTGTGGCAAACAGCATTGCCAGCCTTCAATTTTTATTGCCGTCATTTTTGACGGGCATGTCACTAGTCATAATATAAATAATAATTTATTGGCTGTTGGTGGTAATGTCTCCTTTTCCTAGATGGGTGATAATCATTGCACCATTTTCTGTATGCAAATACTATAAAAGCTATGTTTGGTTATATTTCTGGTTAGTCAGCCAGTAAGCCATTTTGGATACTGATCCACGTTTTTGTCTAAATAAAATAATAAGAAAATTATCAGAAGACTGTTTCTTGGTATCAATACTGGGTCTCGGAGTAAAATGTGGTCTGTGGGTATGTTTTTTTCCCAAACATTTGACAAGCCGAGGCAGGAGTGCACTAATTTGTCGTCACTAATCTGACGTCAGACGCTAATGTTGTAACAAGCAAGTGCTTCCCATGTAGCTGAACGCAGCTCCGTGATCTCTAAGTCCTTACCAGTCCTACAACTGGTGCTTTAGCCCTAGCACACGGTAGTGTCCGGTGCTAAGTTAAAACAAACAGCGCAGACCGATATATCACAGGACGTTGTAACTAGATCTCTAAGTCCTTGTTAGTAATATATCTGGTGCTTGAAGTGCAGTGCACAGGGAGTGCCCGGTGCTGAGCTGTAACAAGCAGCATAGGCTGTGTCAAATAACAGGACGCTGCAAACTAGATCCACACTGAGCCCCAACAAGCAGCATAGACTGCTTTAAACCACAGAACGCTGCAAATTAGATCAATGCAGACAATATTGTGGATATAAAGATAAATGCCATCTTAGATATAAATGGTGAACTACTTTGTATATAAGAACTGTAAATTAGATCAGACACAAATATTGTAGCCCACATATAGAAGGGCATGATAAGCCACCAGATTCATGTATGGACTGGGAATTTGTAGGACTTACTGGTTTGGATATAAATATTAAGTAAAATCTCCTTGAGATACACATATATATACACCAGGAAGCCAAGCTTTACAATTGTAAAAGCACCTTATAAGACATAATAGAAGAGATTATAACACTGAATTTATCTCTCAGTAACTGGTCTAGGGTGCAATATAAAGGGAGTCAATATTAATTGTTTTTAAGGAATTATTTCCTATTCCCTTGATTTTAAACAAGTTTTTAATCGACGTTGTCTCCAAGTAATTAAATAAAGATTTATTGTTTTGATTTCTCTGGTTCTTTAATATTATATTATGTATGATGCCCATAGAATGTAAATTACTATGGTATTAGATAAATATATCGCAATAAGATTGTAATATGGAGATTTGTAATGTGATTGATTGAATAGTGTGGATCTTACCATGCAGTGATCAAAGTAGAGGTACCAGCGCGCCCGCCGATCCAAAGCGCAGTAAATAGTTTAATTTAAAAAAAAAATCACATAGAACTGTCTGTTTCTGCTTAGCAACTGGGTAGCTATAGTGTGATTGGCTCAATTATAAATGGTGCACTCAAAGGATCTCTGGGTAATTAGAAATGGCATCCTGGACTATTTTGGCACCAGTAAAACACATATAAATAGGAGGGTAATCTGTTAACTTTACATAGTGCAGGACTGTGGCTGCATTTACGTTTTACTATACACATTGTCCTTTTACACCATTGAGAAAGACTACTGGTCAGTTCGAAACGCGTTTGGCCTAAATATTATTTTACTTTATATTATGTATATTATGTATAAAAAATTGTTTATATATTGTATATGACTGATAGCAGACTGTGCATATATCTCTGGACACATTCCGCATTATACTACCTTAACTGGTCCTCTTATTATGCACTGTATGTGCACACATATCAGGGTAAAATTACTTTATCCCCTGATTCAGGAAGTTCACTGGGAATACTTGCTATAGGGTTTGTGTGGCAAGACACCCAGCACCTATACCTCTTTTAGAATCAATACATACTCCTAGGACCATACAGCCCGTAGAGTCTTGATTTTTGATTCGTTAGAAGAGGGTAAATTAAAGTTGTAGTGGTAGAGCGCACAATATCCCTTATAGATATGATTTCCTACTGTTTGTACCAAGAATTTTTGTTCACCTCTACTTTGGGTGCACATAGGAGGTGTATCTACTGGATGTGGACTTAATGTGAAAAGTGAACCAGGATCCAAGTGTTATTTTCATTTACACTACGCTGATGGTCCATAGACTCTAATATGTGAGTGTGATGTTAATATATTTTTATATTTGATTAAATTGATTTATATACTACACCAGCAGTTATTCTGCGCTTCTCCACCCACATACTCCTTTTTTGTTTTACTTATGGAGTACACAAGTGAACAGTGCTCCTACTAGAGAAGCTGCATGATCCTGATTGGAGACTGATCCAGGTCTTTGGAGCATGAATATTGGAAAATACACTACACAACAAATTGAATATTAGACTGTCATTTGTTCCTATAATATTTGGAACATATATTGTAATAGCATTTTTTATTGTGTGAAGAGAGCATATTTACCAGTCCAGAGGATCGGCACAGGCTGGACAATGTTCCAATCTTTGATAAATTGTGAAGGAAGGGGGTCCTTTTCTATTATTATTGTGCTATAAAGGCCCATATATAGAGAGATACAGAGATAGCTTGTATGGATTAATTTTTGCGCTATGATCTGTTGCCAAATATTCTACATAGTAACCTATATTTTTTCAGAAAATTCCAAATGTGTACATGCTAAACAGTATCACTCAAAACTAACATAAAAACACTGAACACTAGCCCTAACTACCTCCCATCAAGGCCAGATCTATCATTAGTCGACTTAAGCAGGTGCCTACAGGCGCTCCTCATTTTAGTTAAAAAACTAAACATTTTAACCTTCCTAGTCTAGTGGTAATCCCGGTCATGGCTCGGGGTAAATTTTCTGTTCTTAAATCGGTAATCCCGAGCCATAAGGGGAGAAAAGGAGGAAGATAAGGGGAAAGGGAGGAGGAGGAAGATAAAGGGGGAAGGAGAGAGGAAGAGTATAAGGGGGAAGGAGGGAGGAGGATAAGGGGGAAGGAGGGAGGGCAAGGGGGGAGGAGAAGTGTGTGTCATCTGTTGGGCTATTGAAATAAACTAATTTGCCTATGTATGTGTGAGCTAATGTATGTGTGATCCTTTGTACAGTATGTTTGAGCCTATGTATGTGCATGTGTGAACCTATGTATGTTTGAGCCTGTGTATGTGTGATCCTATGCATGTGTGAGTCTATGTATGTGTATGTGTGAGCCTATATATGTGTGAGATTGTGCATGTATAGTCTTTGTATGTGTATGCATGAGCCTATGTATGTGTGAGCCTATGTATGTGTATGTGTGAGCCTGTGTATGTGTGACCCTATGGATGTGTGATCTATGTATGTGTATGTGTGACCCTATTTATGTGTGAGTCTTTGTAAATGTATGTGTGAGCCTGTGTGTTTGTGAGCCTATGTATGTCTATGTGTGAACGTGTGTGGGTGTCTGTAACGGTCCATGTGTTAATCTGTGTATGTGTTTGTGGCTGTAAATGTGTATGTGATTCTGTAACTGTGTATGTGTGGGTCTGTAATTGTGTATGGGTGAGTTTGTGTATGTGTGTTTGTTTGCGAGTCTGTAACTGTGTATCTGTGAATCTGTTTATATCTGTATACCATACACACGCACTCACAGGGGCTCCTCCACTTTACTGCCTAGGGGCTCCAAAAAGGTAGATCTGGCCAAGCATCTTATACATCGGTCTAAGAAAAAAAATGTGCAGGAGGATAAAAGGGCGAGCAGAAAAAAGTTAGGACTAGTATACAGTGGGAATTAATATATATATATTGCAAAAGTATTCACCCCCCATGACTTTTTACCTATTTTCTTACATTACAGCCTTAAGTTCAATGTTTTGTTAATCTGAATTTTATGTGATGGATCAGAACACAATAGTCTAAGTTGGTGAAGTGAAATGAGAAAAATATATACATAAAAGTATTTTTTAGAAATAGAAAACAGAAAATTGGCATGTGCGTATGTATTCACCCCCTTTGTTATGAAGCCCATAAAAAGCTCTGGTGCAACCAACTACCTCAGAAGTCACATAATTAGTGAAATGGTGTCCACCTGTGTGTAATCTAAGTGTCACATGATCTCTCATTACATATACACACCTATATACTAGTGACTTGGCCATCAAAAATGACTGCAATAAAATTGTAATGCTGGCAATGCTGTTTGCCACCCAATGTGAGCACCTTCATCTCTCCCCTGTCTACTTCCTCCTTTGTGTCTCCTTTCCCCTCTCCTCTCCCTCCCTTATGTCTCCTTCCCCCTCCTTCCCCTGTGTCTCCATTCCCCCTCCTCTCCCTCCCCTGTGTCTCCTTTCCCACCTCATTTCCCTCCCCTGTGTCTCCTTTCCCCCTCCACTCCCTCGCCTGTGTGTACTTTCTCCCCTCCTCTCCCTCGACTGTGCCTTCTTTCCCCCCTCCTCTCCCTTACCTGTGCCTTCTTTCCCCCCTCTTCTCCCTCTCCTGTGTCTCCTTTCACCCTCCTCTCCCTCCCCTTTGTCTCTTTCCCCCTCTCCCTCCTCTTTGTCTCTTCCCCCTCTCCCTCCCATGTGTCTCTTCCCTCCCTCTCCCTCCCCTGTGTGTCTTTTCCCTCCTCCTCTCTCTCCCCTGTGTCTCTTCCCCCCTCTCCCTCCCCTGTGTCTCTCCCTCCCTGCGTGTCTGTCCCCCTCTCCCTCCCCTGTGTCTCTTCAACACCTCTCCCTCCCCTGTGTCTCTACCCCCCTCTCCCTCCCCTGTGGCTCTTTCCCCCTCTCTCTCTCCTGTGTCTTTTCCCCCCTCCTGTGTGTCTTCCACTCCCCTTTGTCTCTCCTCCCCTCCCCTGTGTCACTTCCCTCCCTCCCCTTTGTCTCTCCCCCCTCCCCTGTGTCTCTTCCCTCCCTCCCCTGTGTGTCCTTTCACCCCTCCTTTCCCTCCCCTGTGTCTCTTCTCCCCCTTTCCCTCCTGTGTGTGTCTTACCCCCTCCATCCCCTGTGTGTCTGCACCCCTCTTCTTCTCCTTCCCTTTGTCTCTCCCCCATACTCCCTCCCCTGTGTCTCTCCCCAATCCCTCCCCTGTGTCTCTTCCCCCTCTGTCTTTCCTGTGTCTGTGCCCCCTCTCCCTCCCCTGTGTCTCTTCCCCCTCCCCCCTCCCCTGTGTCTCTTCCCCCTCTCCCTCCCCTGTGTCTATTCCCCCCTCCCCTGTGTATCTTTCCCTCCTCCCCTGTGTCTCTTCCCTCCCTTCCCCTGTTTCTCCTCCTCCCCTTTGTCTCTCTTCCTCTCCCCTTTGTCTCTTCCCTCCCTCTCCCACCCCTGTGTGCACCCCTCTTCTTCTCCTTCCCTTTGTCTCTCCCCCATACTCCCTCCCCTGTGTCTCTCCCCAATCCCTCCCCTGTGTCTCTTCCCCCTCTGTCTTTCCTGTGTCTGTGCCCCCTCTCCCTCCCCTGTGTCTCTTCCCCCTCCCCCTCCCCTGTGTCTCTTCCCCCTCTCCCTCCCCTGTGTCTATTCCCCCCTCCCCTGTGTATCTTTCCCTCCTCCCCTGTGTCTCTTCCCTCCCTTCCCCTGTTTCTCCTCCTCCCCTTTGTCTCTCTTCCTCTCCCCTTTGTCTCTTCCCTCCCTCTCCCACCCCTGTGTGTCCTTCCCCCCTCCTCTCCCTCCCCTGCGCTTCTTCCCCCCCTCTCCCTCCCTGTGTCTTTTCCCCCCTCTCCCTCCCCTGTGTGTCTGTCCCCCCTCTCCCTCCCTTGTGTCTATCCCCCCATGTATCTTCCCCCATCCCCTGTGTCTCTTCCCCCCTCCCCTGTGTCTCTCCCCTCCCTCCCCTTTGTCTCTCACCCCTCACCTGTGTCTCTTCCCCACCGCTCCCTTCCCTGTGTCTCCCCCTCTCCCTCCCCTGTGTCTCTTCCCCCCCTTTCTCCCCCTGTGTGTCTGTTCCCCCTCTCACTGCCCTGTGCCTCTTTCCCCCTCTCCCTTCTCTGTGTGTCTGTTCCCTCTCTCACTCCCCTGTGTCTCTTCCCACCTCTCCCTCCCCTGTGTCTCTACCCCCTCTCCCTCTCCTGTGTCTCTTTCCCCCTCTCCCTCCCATGTGTCTATCCCCCCCCCTCTCCCTCCTCTGTCTGTCTGCCCTCCCCTATCCCTCCCTATTTTGGTAAGGCCGCAATGCTGAGAACAATATATATGATATGTATATTTTTATACAGAGAGTGAGAGAGACATTATATATATATATATATATATATATATATATATATATATATATATATATATATATATGTTTATATATATATATATATATATACTGTATATATATATATATATATATATATATATATATATATACTGTATATATACACACACTTCTGGCTCATATATAATATATTTTAGTATAATATGTGTATTAATATATTTGTGTGTGTGTATGTATATATATATATATATATATACGTGTGTAAATATATATATATATATATATATATATATATATATATATATATATATATAGTAAATAAGTAGTACATATGTGTTCACATTTGAATGTCTAAAACAAGATTAAAAACCTGCTTCCAGCTCAGAATTCGGAGAAAAACAGTTATAACACTGCATTCTGGGAAGTTGAACTGGGACATGCAAATGTGCCCACAAATGCCTTGCTCTTCAATCCTTAGCCATTATCAAACATGGCTTCCTTTAAGCTTATGCATGCTGTATTACACAGCTTTAATGCAAAGCCAAGTTTTAATGCAATTACAAGCTGAGTATCCAATCCATGTACAGCTGTTTCAAGCTTACTGGCTATCATCAACAGCGGGATCTTTGGAAATGTTGGTGGTGTGAAAATAATTTGAGTGCCGTAAAAATGAATTTTTTAAAGAAACGGACAGTCGTCTATATTTTTGCTTTCTTTTTTGTTGTTAGATTCTGCTTGAGGTGATTTGTGACTTTTGTTTGGAATTTGTTTGGCATGGGTTGTGTTTGATTGAAAGTTACAGTACTTCATAGTAGACAATGTTTTTATTAAAAATGCGTCCATCCTCTAATAAATCACCTTGACTTTCATTGTTTTCAATGTAAACTTTAATAGTCTGTGGATTTATGTACCGGGATAAGGCAACATACATTTGGTCATGTGCAAATACTGGTCGTTCTAAGAAAATACCCACAGATTTGAAAGTTTGTCCTTGTGATTTATTAATGGTCATGGCAAATGCCATGATGATGGAAAATTGTCTCCTTTGAAGTATGAAAAAAAGGGAGGCCACTTTTACTTGGTGATAAATCTATCATTGGTATGAAAACTCTCTCTCCTTTATGAGTACCAGTTAAAATTTCAGCATCTATGAAATGGTCCTTTAATTGTTGAACAATTATTCTTGTCTTATTGCATAGGCCTTTTTTGGGGTTTATATTTCGCAGTAACATGACAATTACAGCTTTCTTCAGCTGCAAAATATGTGGTGGCATTCCAGAAGGTGTTAATGAGTTTATGAATTCAGTGGAAAAGTTTGCCTGACTTTCTTTGTCATCAGCAAGTACAGAATCAGCACTGTGATAATTATTTTGGGGTGCATTCATTTTTTTAAATATTTCATTATTGAGGATCAATGCATCCTTATTTTTGCATGTTAGTATGACTTTGTTGGCAAGTTTAGAATAGTCCTCGTTATTTATTGTACTTTTGATTTGGGGATTTGTTCTGTTTTTCCTTCTCCAATTTTAATAAGCCAATCATTGAAATCATTTTGTACTTCTGATCTCATATTTTGTTTAATTGAAGATGGGTAAAATGTTTCCATAGTGTACTTGACTTTATACACGTTTCGATAATGTCGGTTTGATTTCCATGTACAATGGCAGGTAATGTTTGTCTAAAATCGCCACCTAACAACATTATCTTTCCACCAAATGACAAAGTATTATCCATGACTTCACGAACCCTCAATACATTGTAGGGCATAGCATGACATCATTGTAGCCTTATCTATTATAATTAATTCACTTTTTTTCAGGTTTTTTGCTTGTAATTATGTCATCCGAATATCTGACACTGATGTTTCTAAAATAGGCACTGGCAGTTTAAATCCACTATGCACAGTTCTTCCACCTTCTAACAAAAGTGCAGCAATTCCAGTGGTCGCAAATGCGAGTGCTATTTGACCTTGTGCTTGTACATCATTAACAAATTATATAGATAGTTTTTTTTTGATCCGCCAGGTCCATCAAGATAGAAATAACGCTCTTTGACTATGTCATCATCTATTGCATTTTTATTAAATGCTTGCAATTGTAATGTATTTAAAGTTGCAAGTCTTTCTTGTGTCCTTTCTGCTTGTAGTTGAATGTCATAGTCTTCAACGTTTATGTCATCTATAAGACCTAAATCAGGCAGATTAAAATTTGCACAACTTAATCCATGAGTTAAAAATACTTCTTGGATGTCCATTAATGCTTTTAAGTGTGCAATGGGCTCAATGTATCATTGCATAAAGTCTTCAGCCATATTACTTTTAAATGTGTCCCACAAAGCTAATGCATTTGGAGCATTTGAAAAGATACAAATGAATGCAAATTGTCCTCTCATCTGCCATGGCATTTGACATAGTGCTGCTTCTTCTAGACATCTTTCCCATTCTGTATCATCAGCTAGTAAGTTTCTATGTCTCGGAGCTAAATGAAAGGATTCATATACTATGTCATTAACAGTTCTTAAGTGTTCAAAACTTTGTGCACCAGGAACATTTAAAAGTAGTAGTGGTAAGCAAAAACATAATGATATGGAATCTCAATATATAAGAATTGTGTTGCCTGTGAATCTGTTGAATTTAATTGTAACCATGCAGTTAGTGTAGTGTGACAATACTCACTTTTTGCCAATGCATTTGTTTCATTTCCAGCATGGAAATACACTAAATGTCTTTGTGGCAAATGTACAGCTAATCTATATACTGCATGTGATCTATCGTGCATTTCAAATTTTGAAAGAGGCCACATAGCTTCTGGCGCACTGACATAGCGAGCATCTACATGAGATGCAAGTTCATCATGTACTAACTCAGTGCTTTCGGTATTGTCTGCACTTTTGCCGACTACAGTAGCTGCAACATAGCCTTTTTAAATATATTTGTATACATATTTAATGGGTTTGATAGAAGTGCAGGCTTCTACATTAATGTGTGCATTATACTTCATAAGTAAATGTGGATTGTATGGTACCACATATCTATTGTCAATGTTTTTCCCACGAATAATGGCACTTTGTCCCTTTCTTCTTCTATATAATGGATAGCCATCACAATTGGCATAAGTTTGGTCTCTATAATCTTTTGGAAATTCTTTAGTACATTTATTATTTTCCATACATGGTGACTGTGGATTAACATCTCCACACGGTCCCTGAATCATCCCATGAGTTACAATCTCATATAGTCTACCATATAGTTCTGGATCTGGTAGTTCAGCAATAATGACTGAATCCACTTTGTCACCAGTATCTAACTTATCTTTTTCTTGAAAGATTATAAGAAGATGTGGAAGCCCTCTTTTTTGAAATTCAATTGTATAAACATAAGCAAGACATTTGCCAAATAACTGAGTTATAGTGATGTCACGTATTAATTCATTTAATTTAATTTTGAAAACTCTAGCTACTAAATCTGGTCTATCGGAAGCAGTTTGGCCAATAAGTACATTTTGTGTAATTTCGGGTCATTGGGGATTACATGTAAATGTAATAAATAAATCGGGTTTTCCAAATTTGGTGACAATAGCCATGGCATTATTGTATTTTTCTCTCATTATGCGAGGAGATCCCTGGAAAGAAGATGGTAAAATGATGGCCTTGCCAGCTGTCATGTCTCTGCTTGTAGCAACCTCAGCAACATAATCTATTAATCCACAATACTGTTCTACACATAGTTTATCTTGTTGATATTTTATGAACTTTAAATTATTGGCCTCAACTTGCAAATAGGAATCCATAATCCATTGTTGTGTTAGTTTTCCACCACATAAAATTGGATTGAATCCATTTTGAATGGCAATTTGAGCTACTTTAAATTCAAGCATGGAAATATTATTTCGCACTCGCACTTTAGAATTTGGGTAACTTGGAAGGGTTCATTTAGGTTGCCAACCTTCTTCTCCATGTGGAAAAAAATGGGATATGTCATTGGATGTAAATTAGTATTTAAGATACTGATATTAATGAATGGTTGCTCCTCATTTCTGGGATATATTCTAATGTCTCTTTGAAATGGTGGTTCTCGTTCATCATTTTGAAACACTATTGCAACCTCATTTGATGTTGGCAAATTATAATGGCATTTATCAGTATGTCTATCTCTTTTAAGCACCATATTGACCTTTGGTATTGGTAATTGATGTCTTTCTGCATGAAGTTGTTGTTCCTTTTCTACTTCTGCCAATTTTTTTTATAAGCTTGAGTGTAGGGGTTATTGGCCATAATTTGATCTAGCTCTATAAAAACATTGGGTAAGCATTTTTTATTTTCTTGCAGCTGCATACTTTGGTCAACAGCTTCCATTGTATCTAGGACATAAAGTTGAGCAAATTTTCTTTGCTCTCCTTCCTCTGAATGTAAATGGGAAGTACGATGGTAAATTTGGCCTTGGACTTTAAAGCAGTAAGGGCCATTTCCTGGTACATTAGCAGCTAATGTTGCCCCCATAGATGCAAAGGATATGGCACTATTGTATGATCTTATGTTTGTTTTGAAATTTTTGTAGTTTGGAAAAGTAGGTTTAGTCATAATGTTTTGTAAATATGTTGGGAATTGTTGTCTTTATGGAAGTTTGACCTTGCCTTTTTAACAGCAACTAATGAACTGACCATCTCTGGGTCTTTCCTGTTTAAAAGGATAAGCGTCACAAAACTGACAGAGAATATTCATGTCACCACAATTATGAACCTCTATTGCTAAAGACTTAAGTAAAGGACAATTTAAAGAGCACATATCAGTTTCAGTTTGTAATTCATCATTGGAAATGTTATGTGATGGTTCAGGAACAGGTTCTAAATGCTTTTGTTTTTTTGTTGCTTTTTTAGGTGTAGCTTTTATTTTTTTAGATGATAGTCTTTTGCTTGTAAGTCTTTTCCGTTCTTTTTCTCGTCGAATTTCCTTCTGCTCCGGCGTCTGCTGGTTTGCTCATCTTTGTTGTCATTCTCTAGCTTGACATCTTATCTTTTCCTGTTTGGTGTTGTTATCAGCCATCTTAATCTGTAAATGAAAAGACTGTCTCATTAGTTTATTGTTTTATTTAAAATTGTTTTGGAAGTGCGTGTTTGTGTTTTTTGTTACTCTAATGTTTTTGGTGCAACACTATTGTGATTATACATTTCCTTTGTTTGTATGTGATTATAGGTCATTGTAGATGAAGTTGCTTTATAGTGTTAAATTAGTATGTGTTATTTTTTTGGTGTTCCTTTTTATCTTGTAGGTTTTCAGTTTTGGCTTAGAGGCATAGCAGAGCCATATTAATTGCATTATAGGTCATTGAAGATGTGGTAGCTTTATAGTGTTAAATTAGTATGTTTTCTTTTTCAGGGGGGGGTTTGGTCGCTGCTTTTTATCTTGTAGGTTTGTAGGGTTGGCTTGGAGGCATAGGAGAGGCAAAAATATGGTAGTAATATATTGCGCTTTGAAATTTTTACTGTAGGTGATTGTTGTAATAGTAGCCTTATATTTTACTTTTAGGCTTATATGGCGTGGGTCTGAAAAGAAGGTTTGTATTGTTCTTTGGTAGGTGTTAGTAATATTTTTTGTAGTATCCTATTTTCTGTGTCTGTTTAGGTTTCGTGCTTATTGTTGTAGGTTAGTTTAATTTTTTATGTGTTTTCACTATTTGTTCTTCTGTCCTGTTTGATCTTGGGTACATTTTGTTTGATAGATTGAAGTTAGGGTTTACTTTTAAAGGTTGTTGTAGGTAAAAGATAAATTAGAAATGTGTCACCAATATTTGTTGAAGGATGGTGATTTGTGGGGCTTATTGTTGTTGGTGTGTTGTTGTTTTATTTTATTTTTTATCTTGACATTGCTGTCCATCAAACATGTTAATTTTGGTTTCTCTTTTTTTACTTGTTGTACTGTACCTTGTTGGAAGTGTGATCTCAAGACGAATGTCACTGGATGCGGTGTTGGAAATCTTTGTGCAACAGTCTTCACGCAGTGTCTGTTGTAAAAGAGAAAGAGAAATGTTGTTTGATTCGAATTTATTGTTGATGAATAGCATGGTTTATTTTTTGAAAAGCAATGTGTTATCATTTTTGCTTTCTTTCTTGTGTGTAAAATGTTATTGATTTGAGAGTGTGTGAAAAAACGTACAGCGCTCGCTCTAATTTATTAGTATGGTGTTTTGTGTAGACCACTGGTGTAATTCTACTATTGTTTTACTGTAGTAGTTTGTTGGCCATAAAACAGTATTCTTTATTTTTGAATAGTGTATCTGTTATCATGATTTGTTATGCTATGCTGTTTTTTGTGCGCCACTTTTAAATTGATGGATTTTAGTTCTGGGTTACAGTTAGAGTTTGTTGTAGACTAAACATTAATGTTAGCTCCATTTTATATATGTTAGCAATGTTTGTTGGACTATCCTGTTTTGTGTCCACCACTTTTAGGATGCTGTATTTGGCTTGTGGCTGAGGGTTAAAGGTTGTTGTAGAGTGAAGATGAATGTGAATTGTATTTTCTATATGTTGGGAATATTTGCAGGTTGTTGTAGAGTAAACAGGAATGTTAAGTTAGTTTTCTATATGTTGGGAAGATTTTCTGTAATATCCCGTTTTGTTTCCACCACTTTTGGGATGCTCCATTTTGCTTATGGGTGATGGTTACAGGTTGTTGTAGAGTAAACAGGAAGAATAAGTTTGTTTTCTCTATGTTGCTAATGTTTGCTGTACTATCCTGTTTTGTGTCTGCCACTTGTATTTTAGTTATGCGTCATGTTAAAAGTGTTTTTTCTATGCAAGTGTGTTTATTTTGGAATTGTATTAGTGTTATCAATGTTTCTTGAAGTGTGGTGTTTTGCTGTAATTTGTATTGAGGCTTCTATTTTTTTTTACTTCTGATATTGGCATGCAGGAAACATGGGATTTCTGTTATTTTTTTTACTTGTTATACTACTGCCAATGTTGATCCGCCAGTCTTCTTGTAGTGTCTGTTTGAAAGAGAAAGGTAAATGGTTAATTGTATATGAATTGTTTTGGTTTTAGAAAAGCATGGTCTTTTTCTGCATGTCATTTATTTTTGTATCTTACCTCTTCTTTTTTCTTTGTCTTCTTTAAAAGTAATCCACTTTCACAGTCCACGCTGCAAATTCTTGAGTGACGCTGTTGAATAGTGCAAAAAAAGAGAAAGATTGAGCTGCAGGTTAAATATCTATGGGTGTCATTTTTTTTTTTTTTGTGGCATTATCTCCTGTGAATTAATGTCACTTGAATATACTTCTTTGATTTATTTGAGTTAAGATTAGCTTGTTGTAGGGCCTATACACATATGTGTGCATTTCAAATGTCACTATAAATGAATGACGTCTTTGGTGTGAATCTTTAAAATGTTTTTTTTTTTGGGAGGGGGGCCTTTCTTATTAAATTAAATGTATTATAGCTTACCTCTCAGTTGGAATTTGCAGATTGTGAAGTTGTGAATTAGGAAGTAATTCTCTTCTGAAGTAACGGCAGCAGTGAACTATCCAGTCACACTATTCATCACCTGAGGAGAAATGTAGAATTTTCTGGAAAGTGGGCAGTATTTATAAACTTTGAGGTGGTTGAAACTGTTAGAACGCAATACGCATGCGCTATTTGCGTTCCAGCCTTTAATATGCATTCCAGCCGCCATTTTGCGGCTAATAGTTGTGTGTTTCATGTAAAATGGAGGGTAATAGCAGTGTGGTACGTGCCGCGTAGTGTGTGTTACGTGCCTCGTGAACTAGTCTGGAGCATTCGTTTTGCGAGTAAGTGTAGTAGTTTTGCGTCTTTTTTTGCCTCTGCGGCCATTTTTCCTCTCGCTTAGATGATTTTCGAGTGTCTAAACTCTTGTATTTCGAGTTTAATTGACGTATAACTTCACTTTTCGCGGTTCTGGGTACCCCCCCCCCCTTTTTAATGTATTTGTTGTGTATATTTATTGTGTTTTTAATGTTTTCATGTGTGTTTTTAATGTGCACGGGTTTCGGGCAGTAAAGTCGTAAAATTTTATTGCCAATTTTACTGAATTTCATCTTAAATTTAACTTAATTTCATAGTGTTAGGGTAAAGGTTATGGTTAGGGTTAGGGTAACAATTTCAGGTTAAAAATTGTGTACAATATCGACATCGCCACCTAGCGGCCCATTCGCCGATCTGCTACGGACACTTCTGCTGACCACCAAACAGGAAAGATCCAAATAAATATGTTAGCCGTGTTCTCCATTAAAATCATGAGAACAGATACTTCCCCATCATCCACATAACAAACATGACAGTTTTGTTGTGAGTTCTTACAATTCATATATTCCTAGTGAACAGCAGGATGTCTGTTTTTCTACATTTTGCTATACGGCATCACTAGTGAAGTTTAGTAAATCTAATTTAATTATGTCTTCTCATAACTTTTTCAAGAATGCTGAAAATTGTTGTATTTTTGTAGTATTTGTGTCTCATATTGTCCCATAAAATGGAGAATTATTATTTTTTTTTTAATAGCCAATCATTTTCATTTTTTCATTAGTGCAAATACATTTGTTCATTCTCTCATTGGTAAAAATACAAAACTGAGAATGTAGATATTGATAACAAACCAAGATAAACATAAATTTCATTGTAATATATATATATTTCTTTTAAAAAACCCTAATAACTAGATTAATAACAATATAATGGCCAAATTTGAATCTATCAATCTGCTGTTCTTCTCCATATTATTATTATTGATATTAATACTTAAAGTATTAAAATTAGTTTTATTATTGAATTTGATTACATAAATACTAAATTAAAATGTAATATTATTATAATTAGAATTATTATTATAAAAAACAACAATCATTATTATTGTTTCTGTTAATAAACTAACTACTAAATAAAAATAATACTTAATATTATTATTTATATTATTATAGTTGTTATTGTTATTTTTAATTATAAGTAAGGAAATAATCACTTTATGTAATTTTATTAAAGAAATTGTACGCAGATATACACATAGGGCCTCATTCAATTATCGGCCGTAAAACGGCCGCAAAGCTGCGATTCCTTGCGGCCGTCTTACGGCCCCATGTAGAGCTACTTTTACCTTGCAATTCAATTATACGGCGCCGCAAGGATATCCCCTTCCGGCCGGCCGCATATCATGCAAACGGCCGGAAGCTTTTTCCCAGCGCCCATAAATCTTGTTTTCCGGCCGCAAAGTCCGAAAACTGAAAATGCAAATATAAAATCGGCAATGCACTCACTGTAAAGCTCCGTAAATGCTAGGCATCATAATGGGGGACACGAGGATTAATAGCAACACCCTCTCAAGCTTGCACATCAGCCCAAATACGATATATTATTTACGGATTACTTTACGTCCCGTAGTTCCGCGGGCTGGTCCTTGTTCAAACCCGTACGGGTTCGGAGATGAAGGGCCGAAAACCAAGCATTGTACTAGCCAATATATATTCAATCCAGCACTGCAAAGCACTGTAAATGATGGGGAACATAATGGGAGGGGCATGAGGATTACTAGCCAAACCTTCTCAAGCTTGCACATCGCCAAATTGTACTTTGATTTCAAAATCCGTACAAGTCCCACGGACTTCACTGACCAAACGCGTAGCTCCGTATTCAAGCCTGTGCGGGCTATCCTCCAAGCCCGCAGCTCGTTTTTAAAGGCCGTACGTGCTTGGAGGTTAAAGGTATCCATTTTGTTACGGTTTTTGCAGTCTGCATGGTTTAAGCCTGTAACCCTAAAATGGAGGCCCAAGCATTACAGCCTCCAAATGAACAATAGTTCAAATTAGCTCCGGGATCGACAGAAAACTCACCGCCATCAGGCATAATCTCTGCTACGCCCATCCTGGTGGGAGCTATGTGCCAGGTGTCTAGTTATTCCCATTTGGTGAACTTCCAAACTGTTCTGCTATTTATCAATTTACATGGGTGAGGCTTCCTAAGTGGTGGTGGTGGTGGTGAAGCAGCTTGTGTACCTGAATGAAGCTGTGAGCTACTGTAGGTGGGCAGGTCATAGCAGAGAGATCAGACAAATCCCAATCCACTAGAGAAGGAACTGACAACCCACTCCAATCTCTTTGGCCTTCAAACTTTGGATAACAGCACAGGCAGAGACCTAGGTGAATGTGCTGCAGTCCATAGGGTCACGGAGAGTCGGACACAACTGAAGAACTTAACCACATATAATGAAATATTCCCCTGGTACTTGATATATGCCAAGTGGCGGTCTGATTTGGCCACTATTTGTATTCTCTAATGTAGATGTGATGAGCTAGATGTGTATGCAATTAGATAGAGATTTAAGGGATCCCAATAGAGCTCATGTGCGTGGCAAAGGGTTCATATGACCTGACTCATGTTTTACTCTTGCTATTGAATTGGGTAGTGTGGCTTCAATCATATTATGCATGTTGCAGCATGGTTTGTCAGATAGGCATGTGCATGACCATTACAACATATGATAACCAAAGGATATTTAGCCAATGCATGTTCATTATTGGGCAACTAACTGTATTCACACATATGCTAAGTGATGTGGGTGAAGGAGTTTGTGTACTTCAATGAAGCTGTGAGCAAGCCTACATCGGGCCAGTGTAGGGGGGTACGTCTTATCAGAGAGGTCAGACTAATCCCAATCAACTAGAGAAGGAACTGGAAAAGCACTCCAGTGTCACCTGTCCTATTCATTGTAGGCCCTCAGGGCAATGTTCCTACTCCACAGTATCGCTAATCAGACTTGTCATGGGTATTAACCCTATATTAGTAGTAGATATGATATTTGGGATCAGATGATATCTAAAGCTATTCTGACTCCTCAACAGTTTTACATGTATTGATCTATTGCATGTTAACTATGGCTCATCAGTTTACATTTATAGGAATGTGACACTAATGTAATGCATGTGGATTTCACAGAACCAAACATATTCATAACACATGGACGCAATCAGAAAGGTCTAACAAAGCTTTATTTTTTACACAGACCACAATCAGCAGTGGTCAAGATTGTGCATTCACATAACAGTATAACAAAGCTTTATTTGATAGACAGACGACAATCAGCAGTGGTCAAGATTGTGCATTCACATAACAGTATAACAAAGCTTTATTTGATAGACAGACCACAATCAGCAGTGGTCAAGATTGTGCATTCACATAACAGTATAACAAAGCTTTATTTGATAGACAGACCACAATCAGCAGTGGTCAAAACTGCATTAATATCATGGGAATAAGCATGATGCATAGCACCTACCAGGGTCACATGCTGCAACCGGAACCAGCGTGCGGTGCCAGGCAGCGGTGGTCTGGGCGGTGGGGGACACATGGGAGGAGAGGAGGGGCCAGGCTGCTCTTGGCTGGGGGATTGGGAGATCCCCGTTGATGTTGGTGAGGGGACCATCGCGTGTCTGAGCAGCCTGACCTGAAGGTGCTCCGATGTCATGTGGTGCCTCCTCACCTCCCTGGACAGCCTGGCCAGGCTGTGGGTCATATGTGACCGGAGGGCAGAGATGCTGGCCTCGATCCTCTTTGAGCTTGCCAGCAGCTCCTTCATGACGGCCAGCGACTCCACCAGCACAGCCTGGCTCTGCGGCGACGACACCACTGGGTGGGAGTGGTGAGGTGTAGCGGGGAGGTCCACAGCTGGAGCCTGTGGTGACAATGTGCCCGGTGGTGACCAGGTCAGCACACTGTGTGGGGAAGGAGGTGCTGTCCCTTGGGCGGGGGAGGGCCCCAGAGCAAGTCTTTCGAGGATGGGCATAGACCCTGCAAGGTCAATGACCAGCCCATCCTCTGACCCAGAGCCCTCCGATCTTCCTTCCTCCTCCCCCTGTGCTGGAAGATCCTGGTACGGGGCTGATGGCCCCGCCTCCTCTCCCTCGTCACAGGACCCAGAGTTCCTCCTGGATGCTGAGAGATAGAGAAGAAAGGTACATGTCATTAGTATGTTGATTAGCGCATTGATATGTGTTCATTTCTAATTATCTGACATCTAGCCTTGAATATGGATGATTCTCTGATTAGCTATCTTATACTAGCTGTTATCTATTCTTAGGTTTCTGTTCTGGATGGTTCTCGGCTCACAACTCTATCTGTATGACGGCTGCTGTCTGTAACTGCATAGGCTGAACGGGCACACCAATACATGGACTCTCTATTACAGGGGTGTCCAAACTCTTTCCTGGATTGGAAGATATCCTTTCTGTGCACAGGTGAGTTAATCAGGATGACTGAAGAAGCGATTGACTCACCTATGCGCAGCAGGGTTATCAAATCCAGCCATGTATGTGGCCCACCAGGACCGAGTTTGGACACACCTGCTCTATTGCTTGATTACTGTTGTGTTGACCAGGAATGACAGTGATTTGTCAGCTTCATGAATTTAATGATGCATCCATCTATCCCTTGTTATTTCATGGAGCTGACATGTCAGTGTCATGTCCATGTGTAGTGTGTGTGATGCACATGTGGTGGCATGTTGCTGTATGTCATATTCACCTGCCATGGAGGCTGGGTCCTGCTGCTCCACTGGGCCTGATGCTCCAGCTGTGTCGGAGGGTGCAAGCATGGCCCTTGCAATCCCTTCATGTGCAAGGTACTTGACCCTCCGCCCCTCGGCCTCCTGCGCCATCTTCTTTCTCACCACGGCCCTGATGTCGTCGAAACGATGCTTGATGGACCGCAGACTCCGTCCACGGCCCGCCACACCATTCACCAGATCCACCACCTGCTGCCAAGCATTAGCCCTGGGCCCAGCCTTGACTTCCCTACCCCCCCGAGGTGATGACGGGGCGGGCACGGATGGCCTCCAGGAGGTCCCTGTTCTCCTCCCTGCTATAATTGTGGGCCCTGGACCTGCCGCCAGCCTTTGCTCTCCAGACTGGGGATGAGGACCCTCTCCACTCTCCTCCTCCCTCCCTCCTCCTCCTTCCTCCTCCTACTCTCCTCTCCTCCCTCCTTCCTCTACTCTCCTCCCTCCTTCCTCTCCTCTCCTCCCTCCTTCCTCTCCTCTCCTCCCTCCTTCCTCTACTCCCCTCCCTCCTTCCTCTACTCTCCTCCCTCCTTCCTCTACTCTCCTCCCTTCTCCCTCCTCCTCTCCTCCCTCCTTCCTCTCCTCTCCTTCCTCCTTCCCTCCTCTCCTCCCTCCTTCTCCTCCTCTCCTCCCTCCTTCTCCTCCTCTCCTCCCTCCTCCTCTCCTCCCTCTTTCCTCCTCCTCTCCCTTCCTCCTCCTCTCCTCCCTCCTCCTCCTCTCCTCCCTCCTCCTCCTCTCCTCCCTCCTCCTCCTCCCCTCCCTCCTCCTCTACTACCTCCCCCTCTTCAACTAGTACCTCCTCCTCCTCACTCCTCCCCTCCTCTTCCCCACCTCCACGCCCCGGAACTCCCTGCCACTCCTCTCCCCTCTGCTCCTCTCCCTCCATCACCACCTGAAAAGAAAAGAAAGAGAAATAAAGAAATGTTTTAGTGGGTTTGCCTGCTCCACGCTCGTCCCCCATTCTGATCGCCTCTAACACTATTTCTGCTTGGATATCAATGTTGTAACTAACTGCAGTAATCAACCTTAAGTGGACAGAGCCTGTGACAGCAGTGGGAGGGGTGTACAGCACCTCTCACTCTGGACCTGAGAGGCGCTGATGAAACACGCTAGATCAATACTTTCCTAAACAATGTGGAAGGGTCAGTTACAGTTTGCATATATACAAGGTATGCGGCTATTTACTGTGTGCTTCTATCATGTGTGGGGAGTGGCCCATGTCTGAGGCCACTAATATCCTATCTGCATTATACTCTGGGCGTGGTACCTATCCTGAAGCCATCTTCTGTACCAGAGGTAGTAGGAACTACATGGTCCTGCTGTTCTAGGCTGAAAATAAGTTCTTGTCAAGCCCCATTGAAGAAGCAGTTTGGAACACCTATGTGTATTGCAAATATGTGTAGAAATCTCACTCAAATTCAATCAAACTCAAAATCAAACTCAAAATCAAACTCAAAATCAAACTCAAAATCAAAATCAAAATCAAACTCAAACTCAAAATCAAACTCAAAATCAAACTCACTCAAACTCAAACTAGAATTCAATCTCTCTCTCTCTCTCTCTCTATATATATATATATATATATATATATATATATATATATATATATATATAGAAAGAGAGAGAGAGAGATTGAGAGAGAGAGAAAGAGAGAGAGATCCAGATATAATACGAAACAGAAAAATATAAATAACTTACCTCCCTCCACAAAACTCCTCTCCCCACAACAAAAAACTCTCCAAACCTATAGGCCAACAGCAAAAAAAACACAATTGTACTTCTCTCCAGTGTATTCAGTAAATATAGAAATTGGCAAAACATACAAATAAAAGACAGCTTGATAGGATGAAAAGCATGTACAATGCAACTTACCTCCCTCCAAACCCCTAAGGGCCGTATCAAAGATCCAAAATCCTCCAAACACCTATAAACAAGCAAAGAACACAATTGTACTTCTCGCCAGTGTATTCAGTAAATATAGAAATTGGGAAAACATACAAATAAAAGCTTGATAGGATGAAAAGCATGTACAATGCAACTTACCTCCCTCCAAACTCCTATGGGCCAGATCAAAACTCCCACACTCGCAAAAATACTACAAACACCTATAAACAAGCAAAAAACACAATTGTACCTCTCGCCAGTGTATTAAGTAAATATAGAAATTGGCAAAACATACAAATAAAAGACAGCTTGATAGGATGAAGAGCATGTACAATGCAACTTACCTCCCTCCAAACTCCTACGGGCCGGATATAAACTCTCAAACTCGCAAAAATCCTCCAAACACCTATAAACAAGCAAAAAACACAATTGTACTTCTTTACATCGGCATCCGTAAATGTAGTAACGGATTCCCGTAAAAAGAACTTAAACCGCGACTTGATAATAAAGCAACTTACCTCCTCTCAACCACCAAGCTCCTGGAACCGCGTGCTACCTCGTCAGAAATCGCAACACAGTCGAGGCGTGGGCGCGTGTCATTCCTATTTATTCACTTCCACTGTCAATCAAATGGTCTATCCTGTAAGTGATTGGCTGGGCGACCTGTGGCGCGATGCGTGATTCCGCTATTGGATGGTTCGTGCCGGGCGCGGCTAGTCCGTCCCCCTTCCAGCTTGCGTGCGCGCCTAAACGTCACGGCCTTCCTACATTCTGAAGGCCGCGATTCGCGCCTGGCTAGATTTAATTTACGGCCGCATCCGTTGAAGTCCACACGATGCACTTACGGCATTGTAATGAAACCGGTCTGAAAGGGCCCTAAAAGTATAAAGGAAGCAATAAAAGGCATTCAAATTACTGTAAAAACAATCCCCAATGATCAAATATGTTAATAAAAGATATCTTTTTATTTTCATGTACATCCTCAATATGGTGGCCAAATTAACCCTTTAGCACTCAGAAAGGCTAGAATGTGTCCCCTAAACATATCAACATTATCTGATTTACATCTCTTTTATCACATCTACATTTTTGAACACAAATATTGTATATATTTCCACGCCACATTATATAGATCATGTATCATGGGCCCAAATTCAAATGTGGGCCAGAATATTAGGGGTTACTAATTAAAATGGCTAAACAAATCCATAATCAGGGAACTTCATAACATGATGAAGCTTAGATACACCAGTGAGCTCTTCCATTTGTGAAATCCACCCGGATAATCACATCTGGGGTAATTAGCAAGCTATATAACCACATCATCATCCATGAATTACTAAGTCTGAACCATCATGGATAGCAGCAACCTGAGTGCGGCGTATAGGTATGTGAGTAGAGCGCAGCGTCGTAGGAATGGATATTTGTTTCGAATGTTGCAGAGTGGAAACCGGGCTGTCAGGTGTGCGACTGTGGAGTGGCTGAGGCGTGACAGAGAGGGGCGGCTGGGAGTGAATGTGGGTGAGCGTGCTGATGCAATCCATGGTGGTCCGGAACCAAGCCAGGCAAGTGGCTCATCACAGTATATGCCTAGGGTCATGGTGGGGGGTCAGTTAGGGGAGAGAGCTCCAGTGGCACAGGGACAGGGGGATATGAGGGCACCTGCAGACAGGGAGGAGGACCTTGATGTGGGTGATCAGCTGATGGGGGGGCCAGATGAGAGACCCCTAGAGGGTGTGGCACATGAAGTGGGGGCTCCTGCACAGCCAGACCCACAGGGGGGTGAGCAGGCCCAGGAGCCTGCCAGGAGGATTCGTGCACGGGGGGTGTACAGGGAGAGAGTCACATTAAAGGGGTTAACTAATGTGGAAGTGTATGAGCGTTTTAGGCTAACCTGTGCCAGCCTGGAGGAGCTCTATGCGGTCCTGAGAGAGGACATGGAGCCTTCCTCACGGACCAATAGAGCCATCCCAGGCATGACACGGATGTTAGCCGCCATACACATCCTATCAACTGGTAGTTTTCAGAACACTGCTAGCATAGTAGGAGGAATGTCTCAGGCAAGCCTTTCAAGGTGCCTGAGCACATTCCTCCATGCTATCGTTCCGAAAACTGCCAGATACATCAGTTTTACCCACACTGGGGAAGAGATCTTGAAGGTGAAAGCAGATTTCTTTCGAATGGGAGGTATCCCCAATGTGCTCGGTGCTATAGATTGTACACATGTAGCATTGATACCACCTAGAGAGCAAGAAGCGCTGTTCCGAAATCGCAAACACTATCATTCCATCAATGTCCAGGTTGTTTGTGATGCAGACATGCGCATACAAAATGTGGTTGCAGGCTTCCCGGGAAGTACTCATGATGCCCATATGCTGCGTCAGTCATCCACCCATCTTTATTTTGAGTCTGGAGAAGCTCCACCTGGGTGGCTACTGGGTGAGTACCCATAAAGGATCCCCTAAAATATACATCATGTTCCACTGTAATGCTATTCCATTGTTGCGTGAAAAATGCGCAACGACGCATGCGCCAACAGACAAAATAGGGTCCCTCAATAGCGCGCACAACATCTGCGCGCAGGAGTTGAGATAAGAATTTAAGGGTGGACTTAGGGGTTTTAGGCTTAGGGGTCTTTGGGCTAAGGCTTTGGATTATGAGTGTTAGTGTTAGGCATGGGGTCTCAGTGGTTTGGGTTAGAGGGTTTTGGCCCATTAGTCAATAGATTCTACAACTTGCGCTCTTTGATGGACGCACATTTTTGGCACACAATTTCCAACAGTGCGCTACTGTCGCCGGCTTCTGTCAGCGCCGTATTGTCGGCGCTCATTTGCCGTGCGCCATAAAGAAGGTGCGCCGACTGAGCCATTGCATCATAGCTTGTTGCTGTGCCTAACCCGATGTGACGTGGTCATAGGAGTATGAAGTTCCAACCCAGAGATCCCTAAACTAACGTCACATTAATCATTGCGTATATTTACAGATGCTTTTACGAGCAGCACAAACTCACATTCATATCTACATCTCCCATTTTTGTTTCCTTCAGGTGATGCAGGATATAGGTGTTTGCCGTGGTTGTTGACCCCTGTGAACAATCCACGCACAGAGGGGGAGGATGCCAGAACCCGGAATGTAATAGAGCGCACCTTTGGACTCCTGAAGATGCGCTTCAGATGTTTACATTCCACTGGCGGGGCGCTACAGTATACACCAGGGAAGGTTTGTCACATCATCATGGCCTGCTGTATTCTACACAATATAGCAGTACAGGTAAACTGTCTGGGGAACATTGATGATGCTCCGCTTGAACCGGCGGAGCGTCCAGTACCTCCCCCTGGTGAGGATAACGTTAAGGGGTCACAACTACGTGCCCACGTCATTCGTGAGTACTTCCCATGTAAGTCTGAAACTAATAACAACCAACTATAATGTACCTTGATTATGGTTACTAATACATCTCTTTTCTCCTTCCCCATTGTCTTCCAGAATATCCAACAGTCCACAGTAGAGGATAGCTTTGTGATGTAACATATGTCTTGTGACGCATTCTTCATACTGGATCAAATACAGCCTGCTCTGATATCCGTTAATGGTAAGTATGCGCACATTCCCATTCACATCATATATATTGATATCTGCCAACCTCAAGAAGCTAAGATAAATGGATGGTCTGATGTATTCCACAATGTCAATGGATATAGGCCTCACAATCGTATTTGAAAACATCTTCCCAGAACAGTAATGTTCACATTGTCTGATCATGCTATTCCACATCCCATGGAGGTTAATGCAATTCCTAGCAATATATATGAACATACCAGCATATTGTAAACCATAATAAATGTACCTCATGTGATGCAAAGAGGGGATGTCCCCTGTTCTTTGTCAGCGAATGCTGGTAAAAGCCTTCTCAGTCAGATAACAGGAATAGTCTCAAGGATGTGCTAACTAGGAATCATTGTGCAATATATCATATGGATTGTGTGACTCATCTCATCATATTGCCATTACAGAACTGTTGCCGTGTGTCAACACATTGTTTACCCACACAGACATGGGAAACGACCTGGCCAGCAACAGAACATCAGCTACATCAATGTCGTCTACATTGTAAGTGAGTATTTGCGGGAAACATGTGCATGTATGCATGAGAGGAAATGACTAATAACTCCATTAATGTAGGCCTAACTTTCGTTTTCCCAAGACATCCCCTATGTATTGCTGAAGCGTTCCGAAATGTTTATCGGACCATGCAGACGTGTCCTGGGGGAACAGTTGAATACTCCACTTCATCTATCCAAGGTAGAGAACCACATTTGGATGTCCGAACATGTATCAATGTGTGATAGTTGTGATCTTCCCTTTCTATTACAGGCTGCACTGGTCTCTCTTTCTCTCTCTCTCTCTCTCTCTGTCTGTCTGTCTGTCTGTCTCTCTCCTCATCCCACCCACCCCTGTTTAACCTTAATTTATTGAGTCACACAAGTCTTCTGCTAACTATCCCAATTAACCCTTTCCACTATGTTTTCTCTTGTCTTCTTCCTCACATCCCCTGCATTTTCCTCAGACTCTTCTTTACTTCTCCACTTTTTGTCTGCATCATTTTCATTTCAACTCTCATGCCCACCTCTCTCCTTTTATTCGCCCATCAGCTAATCTTACTCAAGCTTTGGTTAAACTATGTGTCTCCTGACTGTCCCATCTGCAGATTACATTATCTTTCCACATGGGGCAGATACCTTATTACATAATAGTGCATTGCACTTTACATCTGATCCCTTTCCTCTCCGACTAATGCATATCTTTCTACTTGACACAACCTCCTTCCTATGTATCTCTGACTTACTTATTAACCTTGCTATTCCTTATCTACTCTTCCCCATGCCCATTACCTTTAACTTGGAAGTGGTGATTTTCGAATCTTGTGTGGGCCTTTGGGAACAAATCATTTATCAACAGACCTTACGCTCCAAACAGGGCCCTCCATTTTCTTGCGTTGGCAATATTACATACTGTATATTTTCTGGTTCTTCTCCCCTGTACAGCGTTACGGAATATGTTTGCACAATACAAATAAATGAGAATTAGACTAATCCTAATATTCCCACATTAGGACAAATTAGTTTGGGCCATCATTATCATCGGACAGATGGTTAGCTGGTACGAGATCCCAATGCCTAACATGTGTGCCCACATACCTACATCTGTTGGTGGCTGCTCATATGGCATATGTAAGGTTTCCACTAATATATTATTTGTGTGTTTGTATTCCAGATCCCGGTCAGAGCAAGGCATGACGATAAAAATCCTGACATTCCGTGGCCATGTCAATGTCCTCATGTATCTGCATGTGTCTGTTTCATTGCTTTGTTGGATCCTGTTTGATATCTGATGACCTTGACTGAATAGCCGATATGTGTCACAAGACAATTTCAATATACAATGCAGATGTGATGTGACATCTGTCAACTGATTTTCCTGGTATATCCACAGCATGTGTATGCTCATATAGTCTATCTCGATTCATAGGTACCTATTGGTTTAGACATTCCATCCTCTCCTCTACTTGGACTGTTGTGAAGCCTGCAGCACCAACCCTTCAAGATCTTTTCTTCAGTGCTGATGTGACCCTCCCTGTGCATATGGGGAAGAGTAAATCCAGGCTTGGGACTTAACAGTTAAGGAGGTTACGTTAATCTTCAGTTATGCATATGCAACAACAGTGAGTATAGATGCTCAATCAGAGAACAAACTATCCTTGATATTGCCTGGTTTGTTGTGAGTTCTCTGCAATAAGTAACATCTGACTGATATGGTCCTGGTCAGGTCACCATCTTTTTGACCAAGGTTATCTATGTGCTGCTTATTGTTGCGTGAGAACTGACGTTATGGGCTTATAGCATTCACTGATTGAGCACTTATACTTCTAATGTGGCATCAGAGTGTCCGTTTAACACAAAAGCATACATTTTGCTCTCCCCATATGTATATCACCTTATTCTGGATTATTATGGTCTTTCCTTATTGACTGTTATATATATGTCGTAGCAATAATGAGATCTATTATATTGCCTAATGTTGGTTGATACACTGTACATCCCATGATCATCTATATCAATGTAATTTTCCCTGCCTGCATTCTGCTCTCATATCCCTATTTCCCTTTGTTACTTGGATTTTGTATCCTACCCCCCTCCACCATGATCCTTTGCATACCTGTGTTGATTAGTCAACCTGTGGCTTTGTGGCAAGCTTGCCTTGTTAATTTCTGTAAATAGTAAATATGATTTATCCGAGATGTTGTTTGTGTCTGCCTCGTCAATGTTGATACCATAGCATTTCCGGAACATCAATGAAAGGACCTTCAGACTCCACATCTGTGCTCTGCACCATCAGTTAGGGGTGTCAATAGAATTCTCACAGTGTGTTTGCATTACTGATTTCAACCATGAGGGAAGGTTGGTATTAACAATCTATATGACGCAGAAACAGACAAATGAGACAGGTTTCCGTAAGTGGCTCACATCCTAATAGTGAACATACAGGGCCTCATTCAATTGCGATTTTGCCAATTGAATGGGGCTCAAAATAAGCACAGAACATATATTGTTTCAAAAAGATTTTAGTTAGTGAAAACCTTGATTTTGGATAGATGTTTACTAACTAAAACATTTTTCATAGAATATATGTTATGTGCTTATTTCGAGCCCTATTAAATTGGCCAAATTGCAATTAAATGAGGGCCACAGTATCTAACATAAGTGAGTACACCCGTCACATTGTTGTTAATATTTTAGTATATCTTTTCATGTGACAACACTGAAGAAATGACACTCTGCTACAATGTAAAGTAAGTTTGCTGACCCATCAATAACTCAATACACAGCCATTAATGTCTAAACCATTGGCAACAAAAGTGAGTACACCCCTAATGTGAAATGTCCAAATTGACACGAAATGTCAATTATGTGTGGCCACCATTATTTGCCAGAACTGCCTTAACCCTCATGGCCAGGGAGTTCACCCGAGCTTCCCAGGTTGCCACTGGAGTCCTCTTCCACTCCTTAATGATACATCAGAGCTGGTTGATGCTAGAGACCTTGAACTCCCCCACCGTCAGTTTGAGGATGCCCCACAGATGCTCAATATGGTTTTGGTCTGGCGACAAGCTTGGCCAGTCCATCACCTTTACCTTCTTTAGCAAGGCAGTGTCGTCTTGGCGGTGTGTTTAGGGTCGTTATGTTATGTTGCCCTGCTGCCCAGTCTCCCAAGGGAGGGGATCATGTTCTGCTTCAGTATGTCACAGTACATGTTTGCATTCATGGTTCCCTCAATGAACTGTAGCTCCCCAGTGCCAGAGATAAATGGATAAGTCACAATGAACACAAAAACATTGATATGAGATGAACCCATCATTTTGAACCTAAACAGTGATGCAGAGAGAGGGGAGGCAGCATCTGACATCATTAGATAAATGCATATAGTGGGAATCCACACAACATATTAGCGAAAACATATATACACATGCATATATGTTTGGTCTGGGCCTGCATGCATGCTGCCAGCACTGAGGAGCTACAGTTCTTTGAGGGAACACATGAATGCCAACATGTACTGTAACTGTAGCATGATCCCTCCCATAGGAGAACGGGCCGCAGGGCACTATTCCAACATGATAACGACCACAAACACACCTCCAAGCCGACCACTGCCTGGCTAAAGAAGCTGAAGGTCAAAAGTTGATGAACTGGCCAAGTAGGTCACCAGAACTAAACCCTATTGAGCATCTGTGGGGGCATCCTCAAATGGAAGATGGGGAGTGTAACGGAACCCATCACTGTTTTACCCTGTTTTATGATTATGGTTAAAATATGATCATACTGTTATACTGTATGTATGTTGGTTTATGCTCTGCAAAATCTTAGCCCAGACTATTGCAGACCTTGGCATAATAGATAATCCTAGTACAGAGACTCCTCATAGGATAAGGAAGTCTATTGTATAAAGTGTTTGCATTATCAGACATAACAAAGAAGGATGATCTAAGCAATGTCTGATTGTATCAAAGTAGCCAGGTAGTCTCCGGGAGGTGTGACCCACCTGTTGTCCCTCTATGTGTATTGTGTGGCCAACTATGGGGGATGTGTGTATTGCCTGTGGGAAGAGATGTGTATATATATATTTATGCCCAACAAAATAAAGTCAGTATTCATTTGACTCCCAACTGAGTGTTGGCAAATATTGGAGGTTGGGAATGGTGAGACTGTAGTGTTTCTTGGATATTGTACCATATACCAGCGGAGATATTGGACTGCGTGTTCCAACTCCGTTACAGGGAGTGAAAGGTCTCTAACATTCACCAGCTCCATGATATCATCATGAAGGAGTGGAAGAGGACTCCAGTTGCAACCTGTGAAACTCTGGGGAACTTCATCCCCATGAGGGTTAAGTCAGTGCAGGAAAATAATGGTGGCCCCACAAAATATCGACAATTTCACTTAGGGGTGGACTCACTTTTGATATTTCCCCTGAATTAATCTATCCATCAGTCAGAAACACGAATATCATGCATCACCGTTACTGTAATCAAACTCATGAATATTACCTCCACCCTCAGCTGCACTAGTGGCTGTTACCCCAACCCTACATTAACACAGGGCTGGTATATTGAAGGAAGATGTATGTACTAATCCAATAACGTTGGTGTGTAGCATTCATGTGGTGTTTACCAATCATGGTACAGTACAAACGAAAACAAACAATGATAATGTGAGCAATACATAATGTTTAATCTTATGCTTTCAAATTATTTACAAAAAAAAAAAACGGGAGGCAGAAATTCAGGAACATCAATAAATTGGAACCTAAAGAGATAAGAACAAGATATCAATTAGAACAATATACGCATTGACTGCAACACCTCAACGTCAATAGATCTTGGACATCAATTGCTTCTATATGCAACATGAACATGTTCTCACCTATTTTCGCTTTCGCTTGTGTGTTTCCTGGCTCTCCTGGCCTTTGGCAAATGTTCCCCTAGGCCGGCCCCGACCTCTGCGAATGGTTGGCGGCTTTTCCGGCCTGGATGCTGGTGACAAGGTCTGTGATGTTGAAGGGGGTGAGGTTGAAGGGGTAGCCCGGTCTTGGGGCTGGCCTTCTCGGGCCATTTCGGCCCTTCGGGCATACTCCACCATTCTAAGGTTATGCCGCCTCACCTCTTGGAACATTCTTTCATTTTGGCGTGTCATCTCCTCAAACACCCGTTCATTATGGCGTCTCCTCTCCTCGAAGTTCCTTTCGTTGTTGCGTCTCCTCCCCTCGAACTTCCAACTGGGATGGGACCACATTGGGTGGCCCCACATTTGTCCAGCCCACATTGGCTGGGAGACAGGCGGTGCCATTATCCTTGCTGGAGGGGCCATTGCTGGAGGCAATTGATGGCATCTCGTGGATGGCCCAGTTGGACTTACGTACGGCGGCCCTGCTGCAGGTGGCGTCTCATCTCCAGCATGAACTGTTGATTTTGCTCCCGCTCAAGCTGGAGATGAGCCAGGAAATCCTGGCACTGGGCCACTGACAGTGCCGGACTAACTGGCGGCGAACCAGACCACTGTGTCTTCTGGGTGGAGGCACTGCTGACTGGTGTGTCCTCCCTGACCGGAGTCGCCTGCTGGGCCTGCGGGGCCGGAGTGGCTGGCTGGGCCTGCTGGGCCTGCGGGGCCTGTGGGGCCAGAGTGGCCAGAGTGGCTGGCTGGGCCTGCGGGGCCTGTGCGGCCAGAGTGGCTGGCTGGGCCTGCTGGGCCTGCGGGGCCTGTGGGGCCAGAGTGGCCAGAGTGGCTGGCTGGGCCTGCAGGGCCTGTGGGGTAAGAGTGGCTAGCTGGGCCTGCTGGGCCTGTGGGGCCTGTGGGGCCAGAGTGGCTGGCTGGGCCTGCTGGGCCTGCGGGGCCTGTTGGTCCGAAGTGGCCAGAGTGGCCTGCTGGTCCTGCAGGGGCCACATGCCCTGCCGGGGGCCCATGCTCCAGGGCACCATTGCTTGGGGATCCATACTGTGGGCCCAACTGGGATGGGACCACATTGGGTGGCCCCACATTTGTCCAGCCCACATTGGCTGGGAGACAGGCGGTGCCATTATCCTTGCTGGAGGGGCCATTGCTGGAGGCAATTGATGGCATCTCGTGGATGGCCCAGTTGGACTTACGTACGACGGCCCTGCTGCAGGTGATGTTGCTGCAGGTGGTCCTGCATCTTCACAAGGTGCAGGAACCTGCGGAGGCAGGGGACGCCTGGCTGGTACTGAAATGAGACAAGATTTTAATTTGAGTATTGTTGTTTCCATATCTCGGAGATCAGAGTGACTTGTAATTGGCTGTGAATGTTTGACGCTAATCAAAATTGATCTGCATCATTAGTATTGTGGATCCTGGCTGGGATCTTTCCTGTTATGTGACAGCGACTGCTGGCAGCAGCAGTTGGACCAAGGGGCTGATAGATGGCGCTGCCGCTGTTATATACATAATTTTCACCTTACACAGAAGCCCAAAAGCACTAGCCCTCACACTAATCCGAACCCCTTACCTTAACAACACCATAACCCCCTAAATATGCATGATTATATAATCTCCAGGAAAATGCTGTGACATGTAGAGGCTGCTCACTGCTGCTACCAGCAGTCACGGTCAGATAACAGGAAAGGGCCCATGGCTCATATGACTATATGTAATGCTGGTGCTGTGTGCCAATTGCAGTTAATTAGGACACGTGCTCATCTGAATCTGTTGGCCAGTGTGTGAGACAGACCAATCTGTGACCAATCCTCAGCAATGTGAGTTAACATGTTAATGTAACATGGTCTAGATTATGCTGTTACACGACACAAACTTGCAGTCCATCAGAGTCTGTATCCGCATATGCTGCAGTGTGCACATCCATACATGTAGTCTCATGGGGATGTACCAGCTAGACCGGACCTATCCTGTTGTATGTGCGCATCTCTGGAAGTGCACCGCCAACGACTCTAGCTACGCCAGCCCAGCAGGCAAGGTAAGTGGTTATGGGTTTCGGGTTCTGGCTACAGTTAGGGGGTATGGGTTAGAGTTAGAAAGTGGGGTTTATGGGGTTAGGGTTAGAGGGTTAGGGGCTTTGGGTGTACCAACTATTTTTGACGGCTACATGGGGACGCAAGCGCAGCCGCATCCCTAGAGTCGGCGGCGGCACTCTTCCAGCACATACTGAAATGCCCACATAAAACAGGATACATCCGCTATACCTATAATCAAAATGTACATGAATTCTAAGCAGTAGGAGGGTTAAGCCAAACAGCTATGGATGGGCCAGTTTAACATGGAGTAGAGTGTGACAGGGGAACTCATGACAATAAACAAACAATTGCAATGGAGTTGTCATATATGCTTTATATGCACTGGGAACCAACAGCAAACATAACAGTAACATCAATAGATTTGCAAAACGGTATCATAATCAGTTGTGGGAGGAGGTATTTGACATATATTTCATTGCTAACAATTCTGACGAGTATATTTCTTTACACTGGATTTACATAATTTTTGCAGCCTCATATATCTGTAGTCACAACCAGATATCTTACAGTGCAATTCAACGTCAGTTATCTATCTGTATGGGGTACATGTGCGTACATATGAGGGTGTTAAGGTGTACATGGTACTCACATTGCAGGCTTTGGGACCGACCCGAGTCCACCAGGCTAGGGAGGCCCACGACTGCCGCGGACTGTGGCCTCCCAACCGTGGTATGTGAATGTTTCTGGCGGCCCACCACCGGTTCCACGTGCCGCATTGGCCTCATTGGCCATCTTCTTTTTGATGTCAATGCGGCAGTCTTGGTACCGGTGCTGGACAGACTGCCAGGTACGATTCGCATACCCCAGTGAGGAGACCTCAGCCGCAATCTCCTTCCAGGCATTTGCCTGCTCTGCCTGGGCCTCACTTCGCTCCCACCGGTTAGGATGGAGTGTCGGGCTTGTACTCCTCTAACCAGTGTTTCGATTTCCTGGCTCGTGAAATTTGCTGCCCTTTTTCGTGCAGCAGCTGGCTGGCCAGCCTGTGGCTGGGGGTCCTGCTCTCCATGCCCTTCGCTGCCTTCTCCCTCCATCTCTCCTCCTCTGACAGCATACAACACAGTCACAGATTTACGAATTTCACTCCCTTTTAAACTATTTGTGCCCTTGATTGTCATCTTCCTATTGGTTAATTGATTTCAGGTTTAGTTCAGGATTACGGGCTTGAGACTTGGCCGTAGCTTCTTAGTGAAGCACGTACGTGTTTGGCGGATGATTGCCCTCCAAGCCCGTAGCTCATTATTCAAACCCGTGCGGGCTTGCATAATAGATGAAGTTAAATATCTTTATTTGCGGATTTGAGAGTAGGGGAATGTTGAGCTATTAATTCTAAAACCAAACATCACTTTCACTTTTAATAAAAGTACAGGATGGATTTTCTATGCTACGACTTGTAAGTTAGCCCTTTACGACCCGTAGGTCTATTTTACCCATTTACGGACTTGACGGAGGCTAATCCCGCAGCCTTTGCTGGTCTGAGGTGCTCCAAGCACTCGGGACTTTGACCACGGATATTTGACAAGAATTTTAAAATACAAAAATTACGGATTTGAGTATAGGGGAATGTTGTGCTATTTTTGCTAACACCTACAATCACTTTATAGTCTCCTCAGAGTGCAGGATGGCTTTATTTCGGCTTTATTATGTGCTTAATTGGTGCTAGCGGGACCTTTTTGGTGCAAGTAAGCTGCGGCTCGGTTTTAGCCTTGCAGAGAGGTTTCCCGTAGCAATTGAATAGCAACCGGGGCTTTCTTGCGGCCGAAACTCTTGCGGCCGTTTTAGATCAAAGGCTTTTCTCCGGCGCGAGCGGCCGCAAAGGATAGCAAGGCGCCGGCCGCAAGCCTGCCGGAGCCCCCGGCCGGAAGGGAATAGAATAGCCGAATAGCTTGCGGCCGGTCCTTGCAGCCCTGCATCTCCTACGGCCGATAATAGAATGAGGCCCATAGTATTTGAGTTTGAATGTCCATCAAGTTCAACCTTTTAAGATCTCCTCTGATCTGCAATATGCAGAAAAATTATTAATCAATTTTTTTTTTAATTTTTTTATTGTTATTAATTAATCCAGAGGGAGATAAACAGAAAAAAAAACAAGCAAGACTTAGCCAATCATCTCAAAGGGCAAATAAAAAAAATAATAATTCCTTCCTGACCACAAATACTGGCGATCAGATTTCTCCCTGGATCAATACTGTCTTTTTAATTATCCATGATAACCCTGAATTCCCTTTTTAATTAGAAATAAATCCAGTCCCCTTTTAAAGTTATCTATATCTATCACCACCTCCTCTCGCAGAGAATTCCACAGATTAACCATCCTTACTGTGAAGAACCCTTTTCTTTTTTTAAGGTGGAATCTTTTTACTTCTTACCTCAAGGGAGGTCCTCTTGTCCGTTGAAAACCTCTTGGCACAAAAAGCTCTCTTGACAAATCTTTATACTGATCCTGGATGTATTTATATATGGTAATCATATCTCCTCTTAGACGCCTTTTTTCTAGAGAAAATACATTTAATTTGGTTAATCTTTCTTCATAACTTAGCCCCTCCATTGCCCTTATTAGTTTTGTGGCCTCCTCTGTACCTATTCCAGCTCTAAAATGTCCTTTTTATGAAGTGGTGCCCAAAATTGTACTCCATATCCCAAATGAGGGCGTACTAGAGATTTGTATAGTGGCAGAATTATATTTGCTTCCATTGCTTCTATACCCTTCTTAATACATGCTAATATATTATTTGCTATGGCAGCTGCTGCTTCGCTTTGAGCACTGTTACCTAGGTGGTTGTCCACAAGTACTCCCAAATCCCTTTCAATATCTGATACACCTAGATTTGCTCCATTAAGATTATAAATTGCATGGCTATTTTTCCTTCCCAGATGCATAACTTTACATTTATTCATATTAAATTTCATCTGCCATTTAGATGCCCATTCCTCAATTTTATGTAAATCCATTTGGAGGGAAAGCACATCATTATCTGATTTAATTACCTTGCACAACTTCGTGTCATCAGCAAAAATGAAGACACCACACTCCAATCCTACCTCTAAGTCATTAATAATTATGTTAAAAAGGAGAGGACCTAATACTGAACCCTGAGGAACCCCACTTACCACATTAGTCCAATCAGAGTATGTTCCATTTACAACAACCCTTTGCTTCCTGTCTTTTAGCCAGCTCTCAGTCCATGAGCAGCTATTTACTGCAATTCCTGTATCTCTTAGGTTGCACAATAGTCTCCCATGTGGCACTGTATCAAAAGCCTTTGCAAAATCCAAAAAGACTACATCCACTGAGTTGCCTTGATCCAGGTTCCTACTAACCTCCACATAGAAACTAATTTGATTTGTTTGACATGACCTATCCCTCATAAATCCATGTTGACTCCTACTTATAATCCTGTACAAATAGATATATTCTTGTATATTATCCCTTATAAACCCTTCTAAAAGCTTCCCCACTACAGAAGTGAGGCTCACTGGTTAATAATTCCCCGGATTTGCTCTTGCTCCCTTTTTAAATATAGGTATCACATCAGCTTTTCTCCAGTCATCTGGTAGAGTCCCTGTGTTGAGTGAATCTTGAAAAATTAAATATAATGGTTTGGCTACTACAGAACCCAGTTCCCTCAGTACCCGTGGATGTATTCCATCAGGACCCGGGGCTTTATTAACATTTATTTTTTTCAACCTCTTTTGGATTACTTCCTGTGTTAACCAATTATTTGGTAAAGGCAGTATAGCCCCATTATGTTGCAGTGTCCCAACCACTGGTACCTCCCTACCGAAGAAAATAACCTATTTAGCTCATCCACCTTTTTCTGGTCAGTAATTAATACTTGTATAAGAAAGAGGTAATAACAAATCACAGTGGTAAAATTAAAACACATTAATCAATTCTTCTCTAGTTTATTATTGCTTAAATTATTGCTTATATTATTAAAATTGGTTTTACTTAAAATAAATACTATTTAAAAATAATAATACTAATTATTCTTAATATTATTACTAATATATGTATATGTATCACTGGAAAACTAAAAAGGTAGGTGGAAAGAAGTGCACCACTTCCTAGTGCCCCATAAATAATGATATCTAAAACAGAAAGTAAAAGCAAGAATCAACTCACATTTTTCAACCTCATCTAATGAGGTATGGAATGCACCATCAACGTCGTATTTCCTCACGGATATCCCCAACCAGGATTCTTTGTTGTTCTTGTCTTACAGGTGCGTCTCGCTTGGGGAGGTCCGGAGGTCTTACGAATCTTGTGGTCAAATGATAGTTGTGGCAGTACTGGTGTATCATTAGATGAGGTTGATAAATGTCAGTTGATTCTTGCTTTTACTTTCTGTTTTATATATCACTAGCGACTTGCCCGTCAAAAAATGACGGCAATGAGATGTGTATGTTTGTGAAGTTGTTTAGTTATTAATATACATATTGAATTGTAAGGTAGGTAATGTTGTTTTGTGTGTACTACTAAAATATATAATCCAAATGAATAAATGAATATACTTGACCTATTTGTATGCATTGTGTTGAAGATCTGTGAACCTTGTTTGATGTTGCTGCAGCATTAGTGGTGTGGAGCTGCTGTATAAGCATGCTGAATGTGTGCAGTGTAACACTGTGCGTGCGCGAGACCAAACCGTTAGCGTAGTCGTGTACTTCCGCATTGGTGTAAAATGGCGAGTAATGTGTGGTATAGGTCTGTATCGGAATATCCGTAGGTGTTTTGTGGTGTTTTGCGAGTTTAGAGTGCTGTAGCCTCGTTTTCGTTTTGTTCGGCGGCCATTTTTTCTGTCGCTTAGATTTTTTTTTAGTCTCTAAACTGTTTTATTTCGAGTAAAATCGAGGTGTAAGTTGCATTTTTGAGGTCCTGGGTGCTCCCTCTTGGTGTAGGTAAGTTTTTTATGTATGTGCTGTGTGTATGTATTGTGTTTTAAATGTTTGTATGTCGGCGTGTTGCGTCCGATGTTTGCGAGGTCGTAATGTGTGGTAACGTGTTTCGTACGTTGTTTGCGTGCCTCGTAAAATTTAGCGAGTGTCGTAATTTGTGTGTCGTGTTTTTTGAGTAGCGACGTGAATTTTGCGAGGGTTTGAGGCCGTTGCCCAGTGACCTCGCCAGCAACTGAGTCCCTCGCTTCGCGAGGGGCCTCAGTTGCTGGCATGGAGCGCCTTCGGCGCTCCATGCCAGCAACTGAGGCCCTTGCCCAGTGACCTCGCCAGCAACTGAGGCCCTCGCTTCGCGAGGGGCCTCAGTTGCTGACATGGAGCGCCTTCGGCGCTCCATGCCAGCAACTGAGACCCGTGCCCAGTGACCTCGCCAGCAACTGAGGCCCTCGCTTCGCGAGGGGCCTCAGTTGCTGGCATGGAGCGCCTTCGGCGCTCCATGCCAGCAACTGAGGCCCTTGCCCAGTGACCTCGCTACGCGAGGGCCGCGGCTCGCTGCGGGAGCCCGCAAGCGTGAGCAACGACTCGTACGCTCACAACTATATATGTGATAATTTATGATGCACTAGGAAGTGGTGCGCTTCTTTCCCCCTACCTTTTGGTTTTCTAGTCATACTTCGGACACCACGTGAACAGTGCCCCAGGAGGGAGCTGCAAACTTCGGCAACAAGATACATCTTAGAGACTTTCAGAAGACTTTTCGGGACTTTTAGGCCGTTATTCTGGATTTTCTAGATATACCCTCTATAAGTACAAGGATTATATTTGACTGAACAGCGCTACTTATTCAGTATTGACCATATACATTTTTGTCTAATATCTCTATATGCAGTATATATATATATATATATATATATATATATATATATATATATAAATAGTACATTTGTGTTCACTTTTGAACATCTAAAAGAAGTAAAAAAAAAAATTGTTTCCTGCCCATTTTCCGAGAAATACGTTCTGGGAATGTGGGCAGGGAAATACAAATGCTCCCACAAAGACTTTGCTCTTGCAATCCATAGCCATTTTAAACATGGCTTATTTTAAGCATATGCCTGCTGTATAACACAGCTTTGAGCAAAGCTCAGCATGGATTTACACAAGCCAGGAATCCCACCCTCGTACAGCTGTTTTAAGGTTACTGCCTCTCATCAACGTGGGGCCAGTTCTTAGCTTCTATAGTAGATTTTATGAGAAGGTAGTTTACCACAACAATCATTTAATTTATGGTGGAAAAATAGTGATAGAAGCCCTCTAGCATACAGTTGTACAGTATATAAATAGTACATCTGTGTTCACACTTGAATGTCTAAAACAAGTTAAAAAACCTGCTTCCAGCACAGAATTCCATGGAAAACAGTTATTACACTGCATTCTGGGAAGCTGAGCGGGGACATGCAAATATGCCCACAAATGCTTTGATCTTCAATCCATAGCCATTATCAAACATGGCTTCTTTTAAGCTTATGCATGCTGTATTACACAGCTTTTATGCAAAGCCAAGGTTGGATTAAACACAAGCTGAGTATCCTATCCATGCACAGCTATTTCAAGCTTAGCCAGTAAGCCATCATCAGCATGGAGCAGAATCTCAGCCTGTGTTGTGGCCTTTATGAGTAGATAGTTCACAACAGCAATCATTTATAATAGGGTGGACAAAGAGCAATAGAAGCCCTCCACCGTACAGTAGTACAGTAAATAAAGAGTATATCTGTGTTCACTGCATTCTGGGAAGCTGAGCTGGGACATGCAATATTGCTCCATATTGTATGTATCTATATATATATATGCTTGTCGTTTAATTGTTCTCAGAAAATAATCTCAAGTTTTCAGGTGTGCAAGTGTTAATTTTCTATGCAAGTGCTTTTGGGATGTAGTTACAGGAGCCAGGTTTACATAATTTTATGCATTATATATGTTGATTGATTTACATGCATCTGAATGCTTTGCCAAGTCTTGCCTGGTGTAAACTGCACTGCTTTGTGTCAAATACAAACTCATTTTAATTAGTGTTGTAGAAACAAGCAAAAGGTAGATGCATATGAGCTGTCCAAGAGCTGTGTAATTACAGATGGTTTTATTTAGTAGCATGTCAAACACATTTACCTATTAATTAAGAAGCATGTACTAGTGAATTAATATATTGCTCCATATTGTATGTCTTTATTTTTATAGTGCTATTAGATCAGTATATTAAAAACAAATATTGTGTACCACTGTATCCGTGGTACAGATTCATTAAAGAGCCCAGAACTCATACTCACTACTCAGCATCATAATACAGCACAGTCAAAATCAAGTGGTAAAGCTGTAAGATTGTTTTTAATATTTTTACTGATTTAGAATTGCTTTTAAGTGTTGTAGTATTAAGTTTTACAGCACTCAAACTATTCACTTACATTGAATGTCAACTGCTTATAGACAATATAAAGAAAAAAGTAAGCTTATAGTCTTTTTTTTCATGTGTGCTTCTACACTGCCCAGTCTCTTTCAGAGAATGATTTTATAGAACATATGGTCATATGAAGACAGGAGGGAATTTGTAGAACATATGCTCTGAGGTCAAAAGTGACACGAAAATATTAACATACATGGAAATAAATAATTATAATTTTGCACTCACAAAATTAAATTTGAATATTTCATAAAATAGCTAACAACAGCACTTTCTGTTGCTCTAACACATGTTAAAGGGACACAACAGAAATTCCACATATGTACACATATAATTGCTTACAATAGGTGGTAGAGTAAAGGTAATTATCAGCCGTATTAAATTGCAATTCGGCAAATTCTAAAGGGCTCTATATAAGCACAGAGCATATTTTTTTTTACAGAAGTTTTTTTAGTCAGTGACCTTCTATGCAAAATCAAGGTCTTCACTAACTAAAAACTTCTGTAAAAAATATGCTCTGTGCTTATATAGAGCCCTTTAGAATTTGACGAATTGCAATTTAATAAGGGTGTATATATGTAAATATATGTCTATATTCAGTATGTATAATATATACATTTACACATATATATATATATATATATATATATATATATATATATATATATAGTACAAATAAGGAATAGTACATTAGTGATTCTATTTAAATGTCTAAAAAATAAGTTAATAAAAATGTATAACCTGCTCAAATTTCTCAGAAATACAGTATATGCACTACACTCTGCAAATGAGACCACATACTGCACTCACTCTATCAATCCAAACCATTTTAAACATGGATCCTTTTAGGGAAAGGCTTACTGTATTTCACAGTTTTAGGCATAGCAATGGATGGATTTTTCACAAATAAAAAGCAGGATATACGTTTTTATTAACTTATTTTTTAGACATTCAAATAGAATCACTAATGTACTATTCCTTATTTGTACTACTGTACTTTGTACGGTTAGGGGTTATATATATACCAATAAATTATGGGTCAAAGCTTTCATGGGAAAGACATACTGCTTCATAGCACTGGCACCCTCTAGTGGCCAAGTCTGGTATGTATGATTAAGTTTAATTTTGCTATTTCTTTGTGTCCCCTATTCATTTAATTTGGCCGGGATCCCCCCAAGTTCCTACGCCCCTGGTTACAGCACATTTTCATGGTCCCTGATAGGCTAGAACACTACAGTGACATTAGCCCTACTGAGTCTGTGCTGCATGTGCTCCTGATGGCAGACCCATACAGGAACTATTTGTTTGGTTTTAAGCAATGCAAACATAACTTTTAAGTATATCCTAATAAAACAAAGAACATAAAAGTAAATTAATAATAGGTATATTACCTACTTAGATAAGTGCAGAGACATTCTATGTCCCTTTAATTCCTAGAAGTATTGAATACCTAGGAGGCATGGGCGTAACCTTAATTTCAGATGACATCTTTATTGAGTTCTTTTAATGATTACATACATTTAATCTTTGTTCCTAAAAGGATTGGAAGCCAAGGAGGAATGGGAGGAACTGTGAATTCAGAAACAATATATATTCACTTCTATTGAAAACATCCTCATTAATTAATACTGCTGACAATAAAACATAGCCCTTACCTTTAAGCAATGCACAGGTTACCAATCGAATATGGACTCCATGACACAATCAGAGTTGTCTAAATGTAATATTTTCTTCTAAAAATATTTTTATCTTCCTACCTTGAATATACTGTGTGTGTGTGGGGGGGGGGGGGGGGAATATGAGATCCCCTGCTGATTTTGTACGTTTGTCCACAGACAAAGAAATGATCAGTCTATAATTTTAATGGTAGGTGTATTTTAACAGTGAGAGACAGAATAACAAAACAAAAAAACAAGAAAAACACATGTAAAAAAGTTATAAATTGATTTGCAGGTCAGTGAGGGAAATAAGTATTTGATCCCCTATCAATCAGCAAGATTTCTGGCTCCTGCGTGTCTTTTATACAGGTAACGAACCGAGATTAGAAGCACTCTCTTAAAGAGAATGCACCTAATCTCAGCTTGTTACCTGTAAAAGACACCTGTCCACAAAAGCAATCAATCAATCAGATTCCAAACTCCCCACCATGGCCAAGACCAAAGAGCTGTCCAAGGATGTCAGGGACAAGATTGTAGACCTACACAAGGCTGGAATGGGCTACAAGACCATCTCTAAGCAGCTTGGTGAGAAGCTGACAACAGTTGATGGGATTATTTGCAAATGGAAGAAACACAAAATAACTGCCAGTTTCCCTTTGTCTGGTGCTCCATGCAAGATCTCACCTCGTGAAGTTTCAATGATCATGAGAACGGTGAGCAATCAGCCCAGAACTACACGGGAGGATCGTGTCAATGATCTCAATGCAGCTGGGACCATAGTCACCAAACAAATAATTGGTAAAACACTACTCTAATAAAGAAAAATGATGATCTATATTGCTAGTATCCTGGGTGCTTTACACCCCTTAATGTGTCAAAAAAGATTATATAGAAAAAAAGAAAAAAACTTTATTGGATACTTTGGATCCGGAAACTACGCCGATTAAAATGTATAAACACTATATTTAGATACTCCAATAAATGATGAGTATGAGTTATTAAATATTTGCATATTGCCTCTTCATACCATGAACTATGCTACACAATCCTCATAAATCAGAATATACTGATACTCCTGTTAATACAGGATATACTGATAATCATAGGATAGTGCAACAGCTTTGTAAAAAATGTGAGTATCTATATACATATAAAAACAGATGTACATAAAAATGGAATCTGATACCTTAGAAAATACTTGAATGGACTGAAAGTATATACAATCACAAATGAATGGCTCTGTAAATTAACTACAGTGTCTATATCAAGGAGAGAATAGCACTGTTAGATATGAGCAAAACAAAACACAATTAGCAATATAATTCTATGACATAAATACAGCCATAGTGGCAATATATTTGCTGTTCAGTAGTAAAGCTCTCCAATCCAGCTCTCCATGGACTTTCTAATGTCACTAGATAATTGAGATGTTAGAATATGTGGATAGAGTGATAATTGAGCCAATACAGTTGTAAAAAAGAAAAAATTACACTCCAAAGAGTGTTTTGTACTTAGCTTCCAGTGTTCTAAGGTTCAGAAAGTTGGAAAAAATTATGCCAATGGGCCGTTTCGTCCCTCCACGGGGACTTTTTCAAACACTACTCCTTGAAGGACTGAAATCCTGCAGCGCCTGCAAGGCCCCCTGCTCAAGAAAGTACATGTACAGGCCCATCTGAAGTTTGCCAGTGAACATCTGAATGATTCAGAGGAGAACTGGGTGAAAGTATTGTGGTCGTCAGATGAGAGCAAAATAGAGGTCTTTGGCATGAACTCAACTCGCCATATTTGGAGGAGGAGGAATGCTGCTTATAACCCCAAGAACACCATCCCACCTTCAAACATGGAGGTGGAAACAATATGCTCTGAGGGTGTTTTTCTGCTAAGGGGACAGGACAACTGCAACGCATCAAAGAGATGATGGACGAGGTCATGTACCGTCAAATTTTGGGTGAGAACCTCCTTCCCTCAGCCAAGGCATTCAAAATGGGTCGTGGATGGGTATTCCAGCATGACAATGACCCAAAACACACAGCCAAGGCAACAAAGGAGTGGCTCAAGAAGAAGCACATTAAGGTACTGGAGTGGCCTAGCCAGTCTCCAGACCTTAATTGCATAGAAAATCTGTGGAGGGAGCTCGAGGTTCGAGTTGCTCAACATCAGCCTTGAAACCTTAATGACTTGGAGAGGATCTATAAAGAGGAGTGGGACAAAATCCCTCCTGAGATGTGTGCAAACCTGGTGGCCAACTACAAGAAACGTCTGACCTCTGTGATTGACAACAGGGTTTTTGCCACCAAGTACAAAGCGGTCAAATACTTATTTCCCTCATTGACCTGCAAATCAATTTATATCTTTTTTGACATGTGTTTTTCTTCTTTTTTTTTTTTTGTTTTGTTATTCTGTCTCTCGCTGTTAAAATGCACCTACCATTAAATCTATAGACTGATAATTTATTTGTCAGTGGACAAACGTTCAAAATCAGCAGGGAATCAAATAATTTTTTTCCCCCACTGTACCTGCTAATGCTGTTATTTTATGACATACCTCACTAGCATGTGATGTTTTTACCAAACTACATTTATCCTTTACGTAAACAAACATGTTTGCCTTGAGGTTATTGCAGTACCACAAATATCTCCCATGGTGAAAATATCTATTTATAAACTGTGGCTAAATGTCAGTCCTCTTATTGAATAAATATGCAACAAAGTAAAATGATTCACTCAGATTTACCTTTATGTATAATGGGTGAACTTTGCCGAAAAGTGACCTTTCCACAAAAAATAACATTTTGTTGGCTTTAGACAGAAGTCCAAACTGCTTGTGTATTTTTACACAGACTATATTTACTTAAAGGTCAGTCGGTTTGAGGGGAAGAATTGTAAATGTGGCATTTATCCTTTAATACTGTCAGGAAATAAGAACTGTTGATGTAAAAGTCTGAGTTACCTAAAAAATGACTCTCTAATTTATTTCAAATGTCATTTAAACAACTGACAGCATGATTCTAAACCACACATCAAATATAAAGGGAAAGGATGAAATATTTAACTTTTTCTTTTCTTCATCATTGTTTAGTTCTTTGGTTTATTGTTTATTATTAGATTGAACTCAGATTAATGGTGGGCTAGTTCTTGAAATTGGATAACTATTTGTTATAATAGTCATAAATGATGCAATGTATAATTAAACTAATTTATAATTGTATTTTAGACTTTTTCTACAGTGATTCATCTAATCATGCAGTGTATAGCCACCGCTTTCATGATATCACAAAAGAGTACAAATTGTTTCACTAGAGTTTGCTGATTACAGACTGCTCTTTGAACTACGGCGCAGGTCTGATTTTCTGTAGAGTGAACTCTTTCAGGGGGATGACAGCAAGAATCAAAGATTGGGTCACAGTTAGAACATTAGAGCAGGCCACAAATAGTGAAATATATGGAATAGGCATAAGGTCACAGCTGATGGGCGTAGGGATCATGGTCCAAATGTCAAACGAAGAAAATCTAATATAGAAAGCAACCTAAAATTGCTCTTATGTCACTTATTGTTATCGTTATAATGCTTGGCCATACAAACTCTTCTTTAAAGTTATGTGCCTTTCCCCCACAATTGACGGCAACTATGCACATTTATTTCTACTTGGAATAGTGCACTTTGCACAACAATATGGTCCATGCACCACTCTGTAGTGAATCATATTACAATTAAAGGAAATTATACCAGACTGCTTGCTGGAATGATTGATAGTAAAGCTAAAACTGAAATACTTTGGCCACATAATGAGAAGACTGGATTCACTAGAGAAGAGTGAATTTCTAGGGAAGATTGATGGCAACAGGAAGAAGTGATGACCGATGATAAAACGGATACATTATGAGTTTAGAGAAACAGTTGTTGACAGAAAGAACTGGCATGATAAAGTCCACAAGGTCATTAAGATTTGGACCTACCTGAACAGCAACAATGCAGACAACCAAAGATGACATGATTCAGACACATACTGTAGAGTGGTATCCAAAGATGACATGAATAAGTTGAAGTGTCCATGCACCTTTAGGTAGCATAATAGACTCCTTTTTGCAACAAATCTGAACAAGAGTAATTTCATCTGACAATAAAAGTAATATGTACTCAAATACGTGCCTATATGACTATATAGAATGTTTAGTTATTTCAATGTATATTCATTACAAGTTTCATTTAGAGGCATTACCATGTGGTTAATTTCACTGCTTCTATAATTTTTTAACACAAACGTAGAAAAAATATGTTTATAATGTACTCACTAGTTTAATATATTTACCAATGAAGAAATAAACATCCTCATCTAAAGTGTCATCATCAGTAGTTCTCTTGTCATATTTTTAAGATGTTAGTTCCTTGCAAGGAAGAGGATTGTACATTGTATTTAACCCTTAACTACTTCACAAGTGGCTGGTGGTTAACAGTGGGCATCGACAGATGCCCCCCAGGGTATTATTTTTTTAATCCCTGCCCTACTTGCAATAGAGAAAGGGGAACTCCAATATCATGTATTTTTAGCCCTTTGTCTAGTACTATAATCTGTATCATTTAGTGCTAGTGAAGTGATTATATTGTTTGTAGGGTGAAGAGGGTTATATTTTATAGTAGTTATGGCAAATTATGAGCTTTGGGGTATATTTTGATTGTTACTTGGTTCTAGAGATCTACAATGCTTAAAATGCCTTAGTGTTTTCTTGTTTGGTTATTTAAACATACATTTGAAGGCTGACATTTAATATGTATGTTTAGTTACTGTTGAAACTTTGCTTGTGTGTTACCTGTATAATGTAATCAATTTTCCTACATGGTAGACTCCACAGGACCATAAATGCATATAAAGGCAAGAATTACTAGCTGTAATCTAAACACATTTTCCCTATTTTCAATTGTAATATATATATATATATATATATATATATATATATATATATATATACAGAGCCTTGCAAAAGTATTTACCCTCCTTGGCATTGTTCATATTTTGTTGCCTCACAACCTGGGATTAACATGGATTGATTGTTTGAGGATTGCCATAACCCCTACCCCCAACATGCCCAGAACTTTGAAGATGTTTTTTTTTTTTATTGTGAAGCAAACAACAAATAGAACAAAATACAAGAAAAAGTCAATGTGCATAACTATTCAGTTCCCTAAAGTTAATACTTTGTAGAGCCACCTTTTGCGGAAATCACAGCTCCAAGTTGCTTTGGATAAGTCTCTATGAGCTTGCCACATCTAACCACAGGGGTTTATGCCCATTTCTCCTTGCGAAACTGCTCCAGCTTCTTCAAGTTGGATGGTTTGCGCTTGTGAACAGCAATCTTTAAATCTGACCACAGATTTTCCATTGGATTGAGGTCTGGGCTTTGACTAGGACATTCCAAGACATTTACATGTTTCCCATTAAACCACTCAAGTGTTGCTTTAGCAGTGTGTTTGGGGTCATTGTCCTGCTGGAAGAATATCCCTATATTTAGCACCATCCATCTTTCCCTCAACTCTGACCAGTTTCTCAGTCCCGGCTGCTGGATGGTGTTCTTTGGGTGATGTGATGTGTTGGGTTTGCGCCAGACATAGCTTGTAATATGATGACCGAAAAGTCTCATCAGACCAGAGCACCTTCTTCCATACATTTTGGGAGTATCCCACATGCCTTTTCGCAAACTCAAAACATGCCATTATGTTTTTTGCTGAAAGCATCGTCTTTCTTCTGGCCACTCTGCAATAAAGCCCAACTCTATGTAGCGTACGGCTTATTGTCGTCCTATGTACAGATACTGCAGTCTCTGCTGTGGATCTCTGCAGCTCCTCTAGGGTTACCTTAGGTCTCTGTGCTGCCTCTCAGATTAATGCCCTCCTTGTCTGGTCCGTGAGTTTTGGTGGGCGGCCGTCTCTTGCAGGTTTGCTGTTGTGTCATGTTCTTTCCATTTGGTTATGATAGATTTGATAGTGCTCCTGGGGATCATCAAAAATGTTGATATTTTTTTTTATAACCTAGCCCTGGCTTGTACTTATCAACATTGTCCCTTACTTGTTTGGAGAGTTCCTTGGTCTTCATGGAAGTGTTCGGTTAGTGGTGCCTCTTGCTTAGGTGTTGCAGCCTCTGGGGCCTTTCAAAAAAGGTGCGTATATGTAATGACAGATCATGTGACACTTAGATTGCACACAAGTGTTCATCATTTCACTAATTATCTGACTTCTGAATGTAATTGGTTGCACCCAAGCTTTTTATGGGCTTTATAACAAAGGGGTTGAAGACATACACACATGCCAATTTTCTGTTTTCTAAAAAATAGTTTTATGGATATATTTTTCTCATTTCCCTTCACCAACTTAGACTATTGTGTTCTGATCCATAAAATTTAGATTAACAAAACATCGAACTTAAGCCTGCAATGTAACAAAATAGGTAAAGAGTCAAGGGGGATGAATACTTTTGCAAGGCACTGTATATATATATAAATGGAGGTTAAGCCTCTTGAAAGCTCGTCTTTATAAATAAGACGTTTGTCCAATACAAAAGGTATCAAATTATATTGCAATACTCATTATTAATCTATGTACATATATATGGATTCATAATTACTAAATTACTAGATTACATTACATTCACGTCTGCTTCACTCTTCAATATATATATCTACTGTTTATATATATATATATATATATATATATATATATATATATATATATATTTGTGCTTAGGCCTATCTCCTTGTAGCAGTGGTGTGCCTGTTGCTACATCCCCAAAGGCCTGCTAAGAGGGCCAAAAATCAGCTGGTTATTTACATAATTTAGAAAAAGTTAAACAAATTTCAGATTGAGGATTAGGGATGTACTTACTGTAACAGGTTGACTTCCAATGCCCCATGGCCTGTAGGATGTGAGCTGGTGTTTGATTTTTAGATGCTGATGAAACGGCTCCTATACGAAAAGAATGACCTGAAAATGTAAATGGGTTGAGTCGCAATCGAATGAGAATGATATGTATATAATGAATGAATGTAGTGGTACTGAGATGTTAAGTAGAGGGTGATTGAAGGGCTTTGTCTATGAGAGTGGAGGTGAGAAATCATAGTGCAGCAACTGGACAGGTAGAGTCATGAATGGGGTAGTAGTTGATGGACACAGGATTAGTTCTTGTCTTAGAAGAGTGTAAGGTGAGAATACAAGTATCATTAGAAAAGCTTAGATAGTGCTTAGTAAGGAATCTAGGTTGTGAGTGTGAAATGGTAAATTCTGAACGGTGTAGAAATCCATAGAAAGCCAAGGAAGCTGCTGCTTTAATAGTTAGTGAAGTCCTGGGACCAAAAGGATCAGTTGCTAGTAATGCTATGATCCGTGTGAAGATTTCACCAGTGATATGAAGACGGTTAACAACGTGCACCTGATTTTTGCAAAGACCTTTGAGAAAGAGCTTAACGGACGGGGACCCAATTAAAGATCCAGTAATAAGTAGATTTTGAGCCAGGTGGAACTGAACGCCAGTCAATTAAGTTTTAATTGTAGTGACATGTAACTTAAGGTAGTAGAGACAATGGCTGGCAAAAGCAAGGAATTCAGTAATATTAGAAGTTACATGGTAATTAACCAAGAAAATGTTAAACAAATCCAATTCTCTATGCTAGATCTGTCTTGCATTTGGGGTAAGTCCAGCTTGCATAACAGTGCTAGCATGATTCAGAAGAAAAGCTAATTTCGTATCCGCTGAACGAAGGCCGCCAGGTTGAGGTTGGTGAATTGAAGTGGAATTTACATAAAATCCTGAGGATTAAAGTGAGGCTCATTAGGCATGAATGAAGGGTGAAAATTACAATTTTGGATTAATGATTGAAGGGCGAACTATAAGAATGCCTTAAATGCCAAAAGGACAAATCTTTTAAGCATACAGGAGGAATCAGCTCAAAAAAATGTAAGTGATGACTCTTTAATTCGCTGCATACTTACCATTGGATATAATTCAATAGAAATTAAAAACATCATCTCCAAATTCTGGTATCTTCTTACCTCAGATGAAGATCTGAAAGAAGTTATTTCACAACAAAGTGCAATCAGCTTTCGTAGAAATCCTAACCTGAGAGATCTTCTGGTAACCAGTGACAGGTTGTTTTAAATGTGGGAGATATAAAGGCTGATAAACACTATTTCAAGGATTGCCAATGTCCCAAGGGAACCTAGTGCTGGCACACGTGGGTCTAGAGGAGTATGGGAAACAGCCCCATGCTCTGAATACTATATCTAGAGTTAAAAGAAGTAGCTTCTTAAAAAGATGCCATAGTAATGTGTGATACTAGTGAAAAAAGAAGAGTATATAAATGGGCCTATGCAAAAGAAAGAGCAACATATAAGGATTAGAATAGAGGGAAATACAATCCTATGATATAGATATGACATCTTAAAGAGTTAGTAGATTTTAACATGATTGTCATTGATGTTCACCAAAATAAGTCCTAGTAGAGACTAATAATACCATAAAAGTCCCTCTCTAATGAGGAAGAGCAAAGAAATACTAAAGCTACTGACTGAGGAGGCACAAGAGTGAAGAAATATAATCCCAAATGAATGGACTATGTAAGAACATATGTTGATAAACACTATAAAAGACTATATATAAATAAAACCTGTGTAAGTGTATATGCTAAAAAAGCAAATACATGTATGTAATGGAATAAATGTGACAATTGTGCTGTCTATAATTAAGTGAAAACTAATCTTTTTTCTAGTGTTATGACTCCTAAACTGTTGAAATAATGCATCCCCTTTTTAAGGGGTGATTGAAAAAATATATATATATCATATACCTAGTGAAAGGTCATAATTAACCTAATGAAAGGTCATGCAATATGTGAAGAGCCTGATTAAGACAAAAGGCACTTGATAAGTAGTGAATTAATTAAATAAATACGTGACCTTTAAGTGGTGAAAATTCCAAAAGTTGTGTCATATATCAAATAAAGTATATGATTACATATAGTGTTGTATTTAAATATATAGTACTCATATATACAAGAATTTATTTATTAAATCAGACCCATAATGATGGTTTTCCAAACCCATAGAAGTACTTGTGGGCTTATGTCTAAATAAAAGATGTGAAGGTAAATCCCCCATTTAGTCCATTTGGAGACAAGGCTTTAAGCCTTTAGTTCCAACGTGCTTCATATTGAAGCAGTTTTCTCTCCAAGTCTCCTTTTCTGGGGCCTATATGTACTCTCTCTCGAGAACTTCACTAATACCTCTGTGGTAATATCTAACATGGCGTGCAATAGGTGTATCAAGGTCATTTTTAATAGAGTAAACTCGTTCACCTATTCTCCTACGTATTTGGCGCCTCGTTTTACCTATGTAGATCTTCCCACAAATGCAAGTTGCCACATAGATCACATTTGTGGAACAACAGTTAGCAAATTCTTTAAGTTTATATTCCTCACCACTCTCTCGATGTTGAAAGATTTTTGTGGGTTTGATATATTTACAGAATTTGCATTCACCACACCTAAAACATCCTATCAAAGGTCTAAGCCAGGTTGTTTGAGGTCTTTGTTCTTTGAAATAGCCATGGACCAACATGTCCTTTAGATTTCTGCCCCTCCGATAAGTAATGGATGCTTTTGATGGTAAGATACCCTCTAAGTCCTCATCACTTTTCATGAGATGCCAATGTTTTGATAGGATACTATGAACCGTATCTGAATCATAGCCAAAAGTCAAAATGCATCGAGGTTGGGTATCTTGCAACTTCTTTGCTATTTTTGTTCCTTGGATGTGTTCTCCATTTAAAAGCTCAGTTCTGTTACAACTCAATGCATATTTAAATGCTGTCTTTAGACATTTATTTAAGTACCCCCTTTCACGGAATCTTTTTTTGAATTTATTAGCCTCAATCTTAAATTCATTATCGGTACTACAGTTCCTTCTGATTCTCAGGTACTGACCTCTGGGAATGCCCCTTTTCAAAAGTGCAAAATGCTGGCTGTCCCACCTAAGCAACCTATTAGTTGCCGTATCTTTTCTATATGTAGTGGTGGGTATTTTGCCATGTTCACCTTTATTGATTATTAGGTCCAAGAAGGTGACCTGAGTAAAATTTATTTCATGAGTAAATTTTAAACCTACTACTGTGAGGAATTGACTTTGCTGGGTTTTGAACCCTGGTTCCCAGGCTGCTATACCTCTTCCCTACCACTGCGCCAGCCTGCCTTTTGTGAATTCCATTGAGACCTTATAAGCTTGACTCTGCTAGCAATTTTATCAGCACCTAAGTCTCTTCAGCTGTGTCTGGTCAGGTGTCTGGTCCTTGGCCTATATAAGGCACTTCCTGTCAAATGTACCTTGCCAGATTATTGTTGGTTCCTGATCCCTTCAATAAAAGCTTGTTCCTGTTTAACCTACAAGTTGCTGAACCGGATTATTGCTGACCTTGGCTACTGGTCTCCACAACTTTGTGATTCCTATATCATTACAGAATAATCTGGCCCTTTCATGGAGACCGCCGGGACAGATTCTGCATTGGCCCAGCATGTTTCTTTTACTGCAAGAACTGTGCAGACCCAGGCACAGACCATCCAAGTGCTGCAGGACCAGGTAGCTGAACTGCAAAATAAATTTCAGTCAATGCACAGTGAGTACACCAGCTACAGGGCACGTGATGTTTCAGCTGCTACTGTTACACCTGCACAAGATGCCCGCTTGCCCCTGCCAGAAAAGTTTGGAGGAGATCGCAAAAAATTTAGGGGTTTCCTAAATCAATGCCGTTTGCGCTTCATAATGTTACCTCACCAATTTCCATCTGAAAGAGAGAAGGTGGGATTTATTTTTTCACTATTCAAAGATGAAGCCCTGGCTTGGGGCTCCCTCTTCTGGAACAGGACAGTCCAGTCTTGGGTAATCTAAATGACTTTCTTGAGGCCATGTGCCTAGTTTTTGATGACCCCAATCGATGTGCTACAGCAGAAGCCACTCTACTTCATTTGCATCAAGGGAGGCGCTCCGTGGCTGAATATGCTGCTGAATTCAGACAGTGGGTTGCTGATACTACCTGGAACCAATCAGCTCAGAGGTTCCACTTCAGAAAAGGTCTCTCAGAAGCTATAAAAGATGAGCTAGCTCGTGTTGACTTTGATGCATTCGTGCGTTTGGCTATCCGTATCGATCGGAGACTTTCTGAAAGAAGACTGGAAAGAAAGGGCTCTTTTAGACCAAGTACTACTCCTATTTCCTATTCAAGAATTTCTACTCCAACCCCACAAACACGTTCAGACTCTGAGCCTGAGGCTATGCAGGTAAATCTAATAAGAGGGCCATTATCCAATGAAGAAAAGCAGTGGCGACGCACTCACAATTTATGCCTGTATTGTGGTAGTGCAGGGCACTATGCCATCAATTGCCCTAGCAAATCCAAAAGAACAATAGCTATGGCTGCTGAGGGCGCACAGATTCGACACCAATCTCAGATTGCAGATCAACTGGATTCTGTCACACAACCCTTGTTTTCTCTGGCTCATGGTGAAGAGGGTATGTTGACTCAACATCCTCATTTTGTGGTGCCTATCACGTTGCAATGTGGTGATCATAAAATTTCAACTACAGCTATGATAGATTCTGGAGCAGGCGGAAACTTTATGGACATAAATTTGCAGCAGGAAATGGAATTCAGTCTATCCCTAATTCTTCACCTGTGTTAATGGAGACAGTGGACGGTTCTCCACTTACGTCGGGCCCGGTTACACATGAGACTGTGCCCTTAAAGTTGACTCTGGAAGTGAATCACCATGAGACTATATCTTTCCACCTAATTTCCTCAACACCGTTTCCAGTGATTTTGGGGGTACCTTGGCTTGCTCTGCATAACCCACAGATTGATTGGAAGATCAGAACTTTGTCCTTTCCTTCAGAACACTGCTTAATGAATTGTCAACCCAATAAGGTAACACCTGTTGCCACAACAATTAATGAAATGGTTGCTACAAACTTGACTAAGCTTCCTCTACAATAACAGGATTTTGCAGATGTCTGTGATAAGAAGAATGCTGATCAGCTTCCACCCCACAGGCCTTATGATTGCCCAATAGAGCTGTTGCCTGGGGCTGCTATCCCATTTGGCCGTACATATTCCCTTTCTGAGCCTGAATTGAAAGCTCTTTGTGAATACATACAAGAAAATCTTGCCAAAGGTTTTTATTTGACCATCTACTTCCCCAGCAGGAGCTCCTATATTCTTTGTAGAGAAGAAAGATGGCAGCCTACGGCCATGCGTTGATTACAGGGACATTAATAACATCACTGTTAAAAACCGCTACCCCTTGCCTCTCATTCCTGAACTTTTGGAGAGACTTCACTCAGCTAAAATATTTACGAAGCTTGATCTTCGGGGGGCATATAATCTGGTTCGCATAAGACCAAATGATGAATGGAAAACAGCTTTCAGAACCAGGTACTGGCATTACGAATATCTAGTAATGCCATTTGGGCTTTGTAATGCCCCTGCAACTTTCCAGCATCTTATCAATGATGTACTACGAGATCTCCTGGATCAGTTTGTTGTGGCATATTTGGATGATATCCTAATATTCTCTGATAGTCTTGAAAACCACAGAAAACAGGTCCGTATAGTTCTGGAGCGCCTTCGTACCCACCACCTATACATTAAACTAGAAAAATGTGAGTTTGAACAAACAGAAATTCAATTCCTGGGGTATGTCATAACTCCTAAAGGTTTAACTATGGTCGCAAGTAAAATTAAAGCTGTGCTGGACTGGCACATCCCCAAGAATGAAAAAGATGTCCAGAGATTTGTGGAGTTTGCCAATTTTTACAGGCGTTTCATTAAGAATTTCTCTGCCGTTATTACACCGATCACTGAACTCACACGTAAGCGGACTCCTTTTCAGTGGTCCGATAAGGCTGATACCGCATTTTCCCGATTAAAGACTCTGTTTACATCTGCCCCCGTCCTGGTACATCCTCAGCCAGAATTACCATTTATTGTGGAAGTTGATGCTTCTGATTCAGCTGTTGGTGCTATACTGTCTCAAAGGACTGGACCTAAGATGCTGTTACATCCGTGTGCCTTCTATTCCCGCCAGATGGTACCAGCAAAAAGAAACTATGACATAGGGAATAAAGAACTATTGGCTATAAAAGCTGCCTTCACCGAATGGAGACATCTCTTGGAGGGAGCTACCCATCCAATTACTGTCCTCACAGATCACAAAAATCTGGAATGTATTCGATCAGCTAAGAGACTGTCAGCCAGACAAGCACGCTGGTCCCTATTCTTCTCAAGGTTTAATTTTTTGGTTACATACCGTCCTGGCTCCAAGAATGGTAAGGCAGATGCCTTGTCTAGAATAGCTGACCCCCTCCATGCTACCGTAACCAAAACCACCATCTTGCCGGAGGATATATTTATAGGAGTTGCTTTTCCTTCTGATCTGATGTCTCACATTAAAAAGGGCTACGCTGAAGACCCAGTTCTTCGTGATCCTCCTCGTGATCTCCATATGACGATGCTTAATGGGTTTTGGATTTTTCAACGACGTCTATTTGCTCCGGAGTCAGTGCGACTGGACCTTTTACGTCTCTACCATGGCTCAAAACCAGCAGGTCATCCAGGAATCCGAAAGACGCAAGACCTACTTGCCCGATCCTTTTGGTGGCCGAAGTATCATGAGGATGTTAAGAAGTATGTGTCCTCTTGTGATGTGTGTGCCAGACATAAGACTCCTCGCTCATCCCCTGTTGGCTTTCTTCAGCCTCTTCCGATTCCTCATCGTCCCTGGGGATCTATATCCATGGACTTTATTGTGGAACTACCTCCCTCTAAGGAACACACTACCATTCTTGTTGTTGTGGACAGGTTAACTAAGATGGGTCATTTCATACCAGCTCGTGGTCTCCCTTCAGCTCAACCGACGGCTGACCTGGTTATTCGGGAAAATTTACGCTTGCATGGAGTGCCTGATGAAGTAGTTTCTGACAGGGGAGTTCAGTTTACGTCTCGTTTTTGGAAACATTTTTGTTCTAATCTAGGTATTAATGTAAATCTGTTGTCAGCTTTTCATCCGCAAAGTAATGGACAGACTGAGCGAACCAACCAGACTTTGGAGCAATATTTGTGGTGCTATATTAGTTACCTGCAGGATGACTGGCTGGATTTTCTACCCACGGCGGAGTTTGCCTATAACAATGCCCAACACTGCTCCACTTCTTTGAGCCCATTTTTTGCCAACTATGGTTACCATCCGACCTTTCTAGTCAGTCTCCCAATTACTACTTCCATTCCTGCTGTCACTGACGGTCTAACCGCCTTACGTGATTCCCAAGCACTGTTGAAAGAGACTCTTTTGGAGGCTCAGGAATGTTACAAAAGAGCTGCTGATAGGCATAGAAAGGAGGCCCCAGTCTATTGCGTTGGTGACAAGGTGTGGCTGTCAACAAAGAATCTCAAGCTTCGGATTCCTTCTCATAAATTGGGTCAAAGGTTCATGGGACCTTTTGAGATCATTGCTCAGATCAATGCTGTCACCTTCCGTTTGCAACTCCCGAATTTCATGAAAATACATCCAGTGTTTCACGTTGCACTGCTTAAACCTGTTCATGAAAATACTTTCCCTGGCCGAGCCCTGCCTGCCCCACCTCCAGTCCTCGTGGATGGTGAGGATGAGTACGAAGTGGACAAAATTCTTCACTCCCGGATCTTCCGTAACAAACTTCAGTATCTGGTTCGCTGGAAAGGCTATGGTGAGGAGGAGAGTTTGTGGGAACCAGTGGACAATATTCACGCTCCTGATCTACTTCGGTCTTTTCATGTGCAGTACCCTGCTAAACCAGGTACTATGGCATCCAGAGGCTGCACCTATAGAGGCGGGGGTAATGTGAGGAATTGACTCTGCTGGGTTTTGAACCCTGGTCCCCAGGCTGCTATACCTCTTCCCTACCACTCCGCCAGCCTGCCTTTTGTGAATTCCATTGAGACCTTATAAGCTTGACTCTGCTAGCAATTTTATCAGTACCTAAGTCTCTTCAGCTGTGTCTGGTCAGGTGTCTGGTCCTTGGCCTATATAAGGCACTTCCTGTCAAATGTACCTTGCCAGATTATTGTTGGTTCCTGATCCCTTCAATAAAAGCTTGTTCCTGTTTAACCTACAAGTTGCTGAACCGGATTATTGCTGACCTTGGCTACTGGTCTCCACAACTTTGTGATTCCTATATCATTACAACTACATTGATGTTTAGGATTCTCATCAATTCCTCAAATTCCATTTTGGTGCCTGTCCAGACTACCAGAATGTCATCTATGTAGCGTCGCAATAATATGGCATTTTCCATGAGTTCCATATGGGTGTCCTCAAATACAATCTTTTCTTCCCACCAACCCAATAGTAAATTTGCATATCCTGGGGCAAAGATGTGCCCATAGCCATTTCTTTGCTCGCCATTATGATCTATAAAACAATTAAAGCTATACTATCCTTTTTTTTTTTATTTGAATCCCTGCTGGTTACAAAAGATGTAAAAGCTGAAAATATATAAAATCCTGCAAAGAATTTGCACATCCCAGTACCGGGGAAAAATTCCCAATTAGGGAGTTTTACAATTGCAGAACCACAGGAGTGATATATATTGCACAGTGTTTTTGTAACAAATTATATATTGGAAAACCAAGAGAAGGATTGGGGAACATATACATTTATGATACACCAATCGCACGCTATATAAAGTTCTATCATAATAAATACACATCAGTTTTGAAATTCTGCGTGATTGATGGGGTTAGGTTAGGCCCCAGAAAGGGGGATATTGATAAATTATTACTTAAAAAAGAATGTAAGTGGATTCATAAAGTTAAGACAGTCACCAAAAGGACTCAATGAGGATTTTGCCTTTAGTGCCTTTCCGTAGGCCTCCATCTACTTATACATGGGAAATCATGCTCTTAGATATAGACCATAGATATAGTGAGGATAATAACTTGTGCAGTAATATCTAATTATAGATACTATGATATCAAAATAATCCATATATATGGGAATCAAATCCTCTGGTTCACAGACTAAAAAGATACTGAGGCAAATACTTTGGAAAGGTTTTTATCACCTCAGAAAAGTGAATATCCATCTAGTCACAAATTGTTACACAGTCTCTAGTCTATATAAACATATATATCTTAAGTACTCTCTATCTTTCATCCTCAGAAGTAATAACTGCCCCTTCTAATAAATATCTGCATTATTATCTACTCCTATTTAAGATATTAACATCATTAACGTGATGCTTTTGTGATTCCATCTAATAAGCATCATTGTTAATATTGCTCTATTATTTAATACTGAATATTATTTTTAGTTCACTAAGTTATTTACATAGAGAACATATTAATTAATTATTTACACTATATATCATTTCTTAATATTTGAATGAATTATTTATTCAGTGTCAAGATTTGACTATTTAGTATCACATTGATCCACTTTAATATATATTAAGTACACATTAATACATTATTTACACTATACACATTTTTTTTATTTATTAATGAACTACTTACCCAATGGCAACATTTGATTATTTAGCATCACTTTGATAAGGAATTATTATCACTTATAAGTCTTTATTATTATAGCACAATTTATTTGTAGCTTATTTGTAATATTTTAAAATTATAATTTTTCTTTGTCACAATTTCATCACAATTACTTTTACCCTTTTATATTTATATTATATATCATTTTTCACTTTATTATTTTATAATACATGACATATATGGTTAACCATTAAATAAATACTTGAGACTTGCCCGTCAAAAAATGACGGCAATGAGATGTGTATGTTTGGAAAGTTGTTTAATTATTGATATCCGTATTTGACATTTCAGGAACCGTTTCTAAAAAATTACGGTCAATAAAAGAAAGTGTTGAAATACTGTTTGTCACACAATGGGAGTGTACTGTGTGCCTCAAGTAACTAAATTCCTCAAAAAGCAGAAATCTACATGACATAAAATAAGAAAAACTAAAATCACCAAAAATAAAAAATGTACATTACAGAACCCCCAAAAAATCCTAAGTGATCAAAAATAAAAAAGGAAAATTACAGAAAAAAAAAAAATACATTACAACCTCCCGTCAGTACAATTTTTTTTTTAAATTACACACCTGAAAATGAAATACATATAGTACATACATATAATACAATACAACACAATTAAATAAACTAAAATACAATACAATTAAATAAAATACAATACAACCCTATGTAATATACATGCCACTATCTACTATACATGCCACAATGTACTATACATGCCACTATCTACTATACATGCCACTATCTAATATAAATGCCACTATGTAATATAAATGCCACTATGTAATATATATGCCACTATATAATATAATATACATCCCACTATGTAATAAACGATACTATCTAATAATACATCCCCCTATCTATGTAATATACAATACATGCTATCTATATATATATATATATATATATATATATAGCGACCCTAATTGTAAGGTACAATAAAATAATTAAGACCACTTACCTTTGAGATGTTTCTTCAGATCAGCAACCTACGGTAAGAAAGATTCCAAAAATTAATACAACACGTTTACATTCTAAACATTGTAAACATTCTAAATATTCTAAATATTGTAAATATTATACTTACCTTTCCAGCATGTCCCGTTCCAGCATGTCACATCCTCCATGTTCCGTCCACCATGTTCCGTCCTCCATCTTTGCGTGTTGTCCGGCGGTAGTCCTGTAAAAAAAAAAAACATTACATTAGTAAACATAAAGCAAAGTAAAATAAACACAATCTACATTATACTTACCTTTCCGCGATGTCTCCGGCCTTCACGTCTTCTCCGGAAACATCTGCGCCTTTCAAAAAAAACAAAAACGACACACATCCGCCCTGGCGGATGTCTCCGACGCTAATGACCTTCCTATGGAGTGTTCCAGAGTAAAATTGGCAATGGCGGCTTCTGATTGGCTGAAAAGGCTGTCTATCAAATTAAGCCAATGAGAAGACCCCATTTGTGAACCAATGAAAAAAGTATACACCCCAAAATACAACGCTTATTGGATAACACACCTTTCAATCTTTATTTGAACCAATCCTAAGGGTTTATTGCCATGAGCCAATCCCAATGGAATATACCCCCACGTACTGATTGGTAAAGACATCTGCGCCTTCCCATTAGCTTAAAATATTGATTGATATTAACAGTAGCCAATGAGAATGAGCAAATCCTTCACCAATCAGTACGTGAGGGTGTATTCCATTGTGATTGGCTACTGTCAGTGCAACCAATCAGAATGCGCAGAGGCTGCAACCAATCACCCTGTGGGGGTGTATTCCATTGTGATTGGCTGAAGGCATCTGCGCCTTGTGATTGGTTTAAATAAAGATTGATAGGTGCATTATCCAATCAGAGTGGGATTTTAGGATGTATCCCTTTCTGATTGACTCACACATTGGCGCATCCTGATTGGGTGAATTTGATAGACAGTGTTTTCAATCAGAAGGCGCCATTGCTTATTTTCTCCTGGAGCCTCATTAGCGTCGGGGATGTCCGGGAGTGCGGATGTAAGTATATATATATATTTTTTTCTTTTTTTTTACAGGGCGTGGCAGAAGAGGATCCGGAGGAGGCCGGAGTCATCGCGGGTAGGTAAGTATAATGTAGATTATTTTTATTTTATTTTGATGTATGTGTATTAATGTTGTGTTTTTTTTAACAGGTGCCGCGCCGGAGAAGGATTTAAAGAATGCCGGACATGACATGGCGGAAAGGTGAGTAGAATATTTATAATGTATAGAATGTATAGAATTTATAGAATGTCTATAATGTTTATTTTATAAGTGTAAACGTGTTGCACTAATTTTTTGTATTTTTTTTTCATAGGTGGCTGATCGCAATGGAAATCTGCAAAGGTAAGTGGTCTCAATTTTTTTATTTTAGCTTAGACTTAGATTAGTTAATATATAGATAGCATTTATTGTATGTTAGCTAGGGGTTTTATATAGATAGCATAGGATGGATTGTATATTAAATTGTGTTATTTATTTAGATAGATTGGGAATGTATTATATAGATAGGATGTATATTATATTATGGTATTTATTTAGATAGATTGGGTATGTATTATTATATAGATAGGATGTATATTAGATTATGGTATTTATTAATGGTATTTATTTAGATAGATTGGGAATGTATTATTATATTGATAGGATGTATATTAGATTATGCTATTTATTTAGATAGATTGTGTAATGTATATTAGATAGTGGTGTATTGTATTGTAATTGTATGTAATTGTATTGTAATTGTATGTATTTGTATTGGATGTATTTGTATTGGATGTATTTGTATTATATGTATTTCCTTTTCAGGAGTGTATTTTTTTTTCTGTAGTGAGGGGGGGAGTTGTAATGTTTTTTTTTTCTGTAATGTTTTTGTGACTTAGGTTTTTTTATTTTGTGTAATGTAGTTAATTTTTTTGTGAGTTAGTTTTTTATTTCATATAATGTAGATTTTTTTGTGTGACATTAGGCCTTTTTATTTTCTGTAATTAGAGTGGTGGGGGTTAATAGGGGGTAGGTAGTGTAGATGTTAATAGGTTAGTGTAGAGGGTGTTTAGTTGATCTGTAATGTTTTATTGGGGGGGCTAGAGCAGTATAGTGTTAATACTTAGTGTCATGATGGTCCTTGAGGACCATCATGGCACTTATGTGGTTAATGTAGTGTTGTAACAGGCTCATAATGGTGTTAATATACCCTTATGGGACTGATGGGGTTAAAAAGAGGCTTATGGGGGTCTGTATTGCCCCCCATAAGTGACAGGGTTAATGAAGGGCTTATGGGGGTCTGTATCGACCCCCATGAGTGACAGGATTAATGAAGGGCTTATGGAGATCTCTATTGACCCCGTGGAGTGACAGGGTTAATGAGGGGTTTATGGGGGTCTGTATTGACCCCCATGATTGACAGGGTGACAGTGTATATATTTTTTCTTTTACAACGGGTCCTTTAAGGACCTTTACGGTCCTTTAAGGACCTGTAACGCGGGAATTTTGAATTTTGATTGCAGCGGCGGTCCCCGATCGCATGCAGTCGGCACTCCCACTGCGATGGTTAATGTGGGGTTAATGCAGGGCTCGGAGCTTATCTCGGATCCCCTGCGGTTAATCCGGGTTTCCTATCTTATCTCGGATCCCTTCTTGGGTAAGTTGTAGGTGGCTGAGTGGTCCTGGCTCTTTGAGCCTCGTTTTCATTTTTTTCGGCGGCCATTTTTTCTCTTGATTAGGGGATTTTCGTGTGTGTGAACTCGGGAATTTGTACTTAAATGGAGGTGTAACTTCACTTTCAGAGGTCCTGGGTGCCCCCCCCCCCCCTTGCTATGGGTAAGCTTTTTATGTTGTTTTTGTGAGTATTTGGTGTGTTTTGACTGTTTTTAGGTGCGTGCAGTCGCACCATTTGTCATGCGTGTGGGTGTTTGTTATGTTAAGGTTGGTTCTGAGGTTAATGCAGGCTTCCGAGGTGAGCCTCGTTTTAGTTTTTTTCGGCGCCCATTTTTTCTCTCTCTTAGGGGATTTTTGTGTGTTTGAACTCTGGAATTTGGACTTAAATGGAGGTGTAACTTCACTTTTAGAGGTCCTGGGTGTCCTCCCTTGCTATGGGTAAGCTTTTTATGTCGTTTTTGTGAGTATTTGGTGTGTTTCCACTGTTTGTAGTGGCGCGCGGGTCACCCGTTATAGTGGGATTCTTAGTGCATGTCGGTGTCTGTTACGTTAAGGTTGCCTCATTCCCTAAGTGCTTTGCAAGGACCCGCATTGCAAATGCGGCCCCTCGCTTCGCGAGGACCCGCAATTGTGGAAGCGAGGGCCTCAGTTGCTGTCATGGAGCGCCTTCGGCCTTTGGCGCTCCATGCCAGCAACTGAGGCCCTCGTCCGTGGTGTGTGTGTGTGTAACCGGTGTGAGGCGCCTTTGAGATTTTTTTTTGTTTAAAAGTCGTGTGTATGTTAACACAGCTGACGTTGGACCCTCCACCTCCGCAAATGCGGACCCTCGAGCGTGAGCAACGGCCCGCATGCTCACAACTATATATGTGATACATTTTAAAATATTGATGGGATTCAAAATTAGTTCCACAATTACAGGGAATTAAATAGTAAGCATTAATACTTAATCTAACAACATAAAAATCATAAAAATAACAAATGTTTTATGACCCAATGAAGATTTATTCCAATTTAACAATTGTCAGGCTATATAATGTGAAATAATGTGAAATCGGAAGGTTACCATTACAACAAAATTACTATAAGGAGGAGACGTCTGTAGCTTTTGCGTGCCTCCCTTTGAGAAAGTCACATGGATAAGTGACGAAACGTATGTCACAAACGGACCAGACAGCTTTAGATCAGGGGACGCTAATATTCACTGAAGGAATGGAATTTTATCTCTAGCAGGTTTCTGACTAAATAAGCGGGGCACATTCTGAGAGAGTAAGAGGGGAATATTATATACATTACATCCATTATAACGTATAGGGAGCCTTAGAGTAGGTTGGTCTCCTTATGATTATCTCCATATAGATACAAAGTATCATATAGTCTGAAATTATATTGTCTCTTTCCACTATGTGAATATAGATACATAGTATTATACAGATCAACAATAGTGGCATGGGTGAGACTGATAATAATAATCTTTATATTAAAAAGACAGTAAGGAGATTAAAACTTTAAGGAAAGACCCTTCAGTGACTAGATACAGTAAACAATGTAGTCCTGTACAGAATAATATACTGAGGGTCGTTGAGACCAAAAAACTCTAAGGAAAAATCCCTATATGAATGAATTTTCTAACGCCAAGAAAATATATCAGAAATATGTCCCTAGTAATTTCTGGAAGCTACCCATATAAATGAAAACAAATACAAAAGCTGGTTGAAACACTGCTAAGAAAGCAGAAGGAAGATAGATCACAAACAAACCATTATGTTTATGGTATACCAAGAATGTATATATTAAAATGCATTTAAGAATATTTCATTTGAGTGTCTTTGAAAAAAATATCTTTATTGGGTAGTGGAAACTGCAATACATATCGATACAGATTCCTTCATATAGTAAATGGCAAATGAGCAAAAATATAAGCATGATTCGGTCACAATAAAGTGATGTTAAAGAGTGTGTAAAAAACTACATAGTAAAAACATCACTATTAGCACTATCTACCTAAATATCCACAAGTAAATGGGATAAGATACAATAAGGATACAGACAGAGACATCATTCTCTAATTAAGTACTCTATCTTAATAATCCCCAGTGGCAACTGTAAAGGTATTCAATATTCACTGTTTTTATGTTAAACCTTTTTAAATGTTTTTAAATATGCCGCTTTCTCAGGAATAATTAATAAAAGTTTAATGTTTTTCTAAACCTCTATTGGAGTTGAAGGGCAAAATCCCTAAAGAGAGACATGGCAGAAGGGTCTGGGGATTTGTGTTTCCAACACTTCGACTTCGAGAGAAGAAGTGAAGAACGTTGGGTTGATTCTCCCACAAATCTTTTGAGGCATAAGTAGCAGTAAACAGTGGAATTACCACACGCAATATGATTTTTGGGTTGGCTAGATGAGACCACTGAACGGTAATAATTTGGCCATCGTGAATTAACTGAAAAAAACCGACTAGATACAAAATTCATACATGGCTGGGGACGTGAGAAGTCTGGCCAAGAAGTAAGGATCTAACATTCCAAATTGACAAGAAGTTTTTACACAATTTCAGGTCTTCCACTGACTCGAGCTATAGGCGTATGGAATCATACCTCAATGATTCTGAGAGGACTTGAAGCAAATTACTCAAAAATGACCTACCTTGAGGTAAAATGTGTGTGGCAAAATTCAGATGTCCCAATAGAATTTGCAAATATTTGGGGTCTTGGGATCAGCATCCATAAAGTCAAGGAGGATGGACTGTAAGCACTCTAACTTGTTTAGCGGGAGATGAGACTCCATCCTTTGAGTGTCCAGTATGATGCCTAGAAATTCTAACTGATGTACCGGTCCCATTGTTTTATCTGGGTAGATGACTCCCAATGACTTTCTGAAGGCTGTGAACCCTTCCGGTGGGGGGTTCCAATAGAAGAAAATCGTTGAAGTAAAGTATCAAGTGAGGACACTTTAGTTTATTCAATATGATCCAAGACAAAGCTTCTGTGAAGGAATCAAAAATGTTCGGACTACTACAAGAATCAAATGTTAGCCTTGTAGAAAAAAAAAACTTACCTTGTCACTCCACACCATGTAAATGCCAGAAATCAGGATGTATGGGAATCTGCTTAAAGGCATCCTTTAACTTAATTTTGGAAAGCCAACATCTTGGACAAAGCTTAGTTATGATAGTTATAGCGTGATCAAACCTTGCATATTGTAAAGAAAATTGTTCTGAAGGAATTAAAAAATAAAAAAATTTTAAAGGAATATTTCCCCTTGGCTATAGGCGTAGAGCCGAAATAGAGCACTGGTCTGCCAAGGCGGCCGTGGGCTAGATGGAATTGATTATGGAATTCGACAACAGAGACAGTAGAATTAGGGGATGCTGGAAAAGGAATGCCACGAGTGTTCAACTCCTGTTCAACTCCTGTTCAAGGCTTGGGATGGTCCAATGCCTCAGTGATGCTGGGCTAACTGGATTAGACTGAGCTCCAGGTTGAGAAGAAATTGCTACTGATGGAGGGGTTCTACCTGGTTCTGAAGGGACTGAATCAGCCATAATATCCTACAGGGCGAGAGAGTGACAATTATACAGGCAAATGAAGCACAAATAACTGTGTGTGTGGGGGGGGGGGGGGTAAGCCCGTAATGGGCTGTGAGTGTTGGGTTAGTGAATCGAGAAGGAAAACGACAATAGTTGCGAATGAATTCGAAAATGTGATGTCCTTGATGGGCAACATGTACATGAAATGACAAGCAACCAAATAGTACCAAGTCTAAAATATAATAGCACAAAGCCTACCGAAAGATAGTTGATAAATTAATGAAGAAGGAAATTATGATGGCAGGGGTGTCGATGACAACAAATAATAAAGGGGACTTGAATGAAGATGTAAAAAGATGACCATTCCAATAATACTGACTAATATGTAACTGATGAGGGGTGGGAGGGGGTGAAGCCCTCAATGGGCTGAGAGTGTGGAGGGTTGAGAAGGCAAGCGACTACAGTTGCAAATTAATTAGAGAATGTGATGCCCTTGATGGGCTGAGAATTGTGATACAACGTGTACATGAAAGGACAAGTAGAAATAGTACCATGTCTAAAAATCAACACTAAACCGGCAGAAAGAATAAGTAAGTATAAGAAGCATCTAGCTATGATGACGAAAAAGTAAATGAACCTTTCTTATATAATAAAAGTAGAGTAGAATTGCCTCTTCTGTCTGAATGCAACTGGACGCACTGGACACTTAATTGTTGAAGTACTGACCACACACATTCAGACAGAACAACCTCCTGAAAGCAACTCATATTTAAATGAGACATGACAGGCAATAAAATCCTAACAAATTCTTTAACTTGCTGCCCCCATGAAAAAATTAGCATGACTTAACAAATCCCCTAACTAGATCCACTAGAATAGAATATTTAGCATAATATCATGACAAATCCCCTAACTTGAGCCTTTTATGTAGAGAAAATAGCATAACTTAAACCAAATCCCTCTACTTTAATTGATGAGAAGTGTAATAGATGACTGTGTACAGGTTATAACAGCCAACCCTCCCCTATGGCCATCTTCTCGCGATAGATGAGACTTCGACGTGCTGACCCACAGAAAATGGCCGTGATCTTGCAATTCTCGAGATTACAACCGACCCCGTTATACCCCTCCCAAAATGGCCGGGATACGCGAGACCGCGGACGCAAAACTAGTTCCAAGATGGCCGCGATCTTACGAGATGCAAGAACCGGCTAAAAAAAACAATTAACAAAATGGCCGGGATCTCGCGAGGCGAGCAGTTGAGGCATTGAAGCATGTGGGACTTAGGCTGAAATGAGCCTCTGCGATGACCACAAAGGTGCTCAGCAAACCAAAAAGCCTCATGTTGTGTGGCAAACAGCATTGACTAGCTTACACTTTTATGCCCGTATTTTTTTGACAGGCAATTCACTTCACTATATATATATATATATATATATATATATATATATATATATATATATATATATATATACTGTAGCAGCATGGACAGCAGCTACACGGTTTGGTACTGAGTCATTAAAATGCTGGAAATGGCAAGGGTATCTGGAGTCATGCAGAATGCAATGCATCCATGGTGAAGGATCCATATGGTAAACATGGCAATCTAGGTGGTCCCACAGGTGCCCGATGTGATTCAAGTCTGGGGAATTTAGAGGCCAGGGAAGTACTAGGAATTCTTTGTCATGCTCCTCCAACCACTCCCAGACAATTCTGACCATATGACATGTTGCATTGTCCTGCTGGAAGATCCCATCCACTCGGGCAAGACAGTCAACATTTATGGGTGTACTTGAGGATGGATGGATAATCTGATCTGTTGTGCCTTCCAGAGGTATGCATGGACCCTGACAATGCCAGGAAAACATTCCAGAGACCATAACGCTGCCGCCACCAAGAGTGTTTGTTCTCAGAGGTTTCGCTCCTGACATGCCAACATCTGTCCAGTCAATGGAGCAGAAAACATGACTCATCAGAGAAGACAATACTTTGCCAATCAGAAGTGGTCCAATTTTAGTACTGTTGTGCAAACTGAAGCCGTTTCTGATGATGAACCCTTGTCAGCATGGGTGCAGTAACCAGTCTTTTGCTTAGGAGCCCTATACGCAGCAGGGTTAACTATGCTGCCATTTCAGACACACATCTTGTAGCCCCCAGGTTTGTTTGGCTGATGAGTTGCTCAACTGTAGCATGTCGTTGGGCCTTCACTCACCTTTACAGCCCATGTTTGTCTCTGACATCAATGGCATGTGGTGCTCCACAGTTTTGACACTGTTTGTTCGCAATGGTGCCATTTGTCCAGTCACGGTACACTTTAACCATAGCAGCGCGTGAACAGTTCAAAAACTGCAGAAATACTGCCACCCTTGACCTGAAAGCCAATTATCAACCCCTTTTCAAAGTTGGATAAATTGCACGTTTTCCCTATGCGAGCATTGGTTAATATGTTTGCAGAATGCCTACATGTCACCTTATATACCCACCAAGCCAGCTCATGACATGTGCCATATTTCATTGGCTACACACTGCGGTTTTATATTTTTTCAGAATGCCTACATGTCACCTTATATACCCACCAAGCCAGCTCATGACATGTGCCATATTTCATTGGCTACACACTGCCCCACCCTCCATTCTAAGATGCCCCACAGATGCTCAATAGGGTATAGAGACATACTTGGCCAGTCCATCACCTTTACCGTCAGCTTCTTTAGCAAGGCAGTGGTTGTCATGGAGGTGCGTTTGGGGTCATTATTATGTTGGAATACTGCCCTGCGGCTGTCTCCAAAGGGAGGGGATCATGCTCTGCTTCACTGTGTCCCAGTACATGTTGGCATTCATGGCTCCTTTAATGAACTGTAGCTCCCCAGTACCTGGAGCACTTATGCAGGACCAGACCAAACATATATACACATATGTCTATATGAGTACATATGTTTTCTATAATATATTGTGTTGATTCCCCCTACAGGGGGGCATATGTGCATAGCTGCTTAGGTTTTATTATAGATCTAGACCGTGGCATTCGCCTTTTCGACTCACTGGAGAAAAAGGGGGGCACTAGTAGACTCATCACCTGTCTTCTAGATGAAGACGGTGACCTCCTTACAGATACGGAAAGTATCCAGGACAGAGCCCGGATATTTTATAAAGATCTTTATTCTCCGGATCCTATTTCTCCAGACACCTGCAGGGTGCTATGGGAGGGGCTCCCCAAAATCAGTGAGGGTGTAATGGAGCAGCTTGATATGCCAATACCTTTTCAAGAGCTCTCTGAAGTGCTCCGTGCCATGTCCCGTGAGAAATCTCCAGGACTGGACGGTCTGACTGTAGAGTTTTTCCAATTTTTCTGGGAGACTCTGAGACCTGATTTCCATCTGGTCCTTGGGGAAGCCCTGGAGACCGGGGAGATGCCCCTGTCTTGTCGCAGGGCAGTACTTGCCCTGCTGCCCAAAATGAGGGATCTCCGCCTTATTAAGAACTGGCGACCAGTCTCACTGCTCAGCACAGATTATAAGATAGTAGCGAAAGCCATCTCGCGTAAGCTTGGATCTGTGATGGCAGAATTGGTTCACCCTGACCAGTCCTATACTATCCCGGGCCAGACTATCTTTGACAGTATATTTCTGGTCCGGCATCTCCTGCAATACTCTCGCAGGACTGGTCTGTCACTCGCCTTTCTCTCCCTAGATCAAGAGAAGGCGTTTGACAGGGTGGACCATGGTTACCTCATAGCCACTTTGCAGGCGTGAGGCTTTGGCCCACAATTTGTGGGCTATATAACAATGCTGTACGCCTCTGCAGAGTGTTTACTTAAAATCAATTGGTCCCTAACAGCACCTTTGGTATTTGGACGAGGGGTACGTCAAGGATGTCCCTTGTCTGGACAGTTATATGCGCTGGCCATCGAACCTTTCCTCTGCCTGTTGAGGAACAGGCTCACAGGGCTGGTGCTTAAGGAGCCAGACATGCGGATTGTCCTTTCAGCCTATGCTGATGATTTGTTCCTCGTGGCCCAGGACCCAGCTGATCTTGAGCTGGCAAAAGAGTGCCAGGAGGTATATTCAGCTGCCTCCTCTGCTCTGATCAACTGGTCCAAATGCACAGGCCTTATAGAGGGTTCTATACAGGTGGACTCTTTGCCTCCCACATTAGGTGACATCTCGTGGGTCTACCTGTTCGAGGGGTCTAGCAAAAATGCTTTCCCTTAGGGGGCAGACTCTCTGAGATTTCCTCTGGATTGGAAAGCATTGGGACTCTGCTGGTGTGGCAAGTCTTCCTTTGGTGGAGGGTGGGCAGGGAGTGGTATGTGTGCGCTCCCAGTTGTCCACCATTCCGCCTTCAGTACCTGCAGAGATACCTATATGCAGATACCTATATGCAGATCCCTCTCCGCAGTGGTACACACTGGCGTCCAGCTTTTATCGTCAGTTGCGCAACCTGGGGTATGACCGGCAATTATTTCTTATCAGGCCCAAGAGGTTTGGGAGAGACCTATCGGTGTTGCCGGCATATTACCAGGAAACCCTCAAGGCCTGAAGCATGGTCTCCATGACCAGACAAGGCGTGCCTTTGGGGGATGAAATATTTACAGAGCCCCTATTATATAATCCAGCAGTAGGGGCTCCGTTGTTACAGTCCCCCAGTATCATCCGCCGCCTTTGAAAGGTACAGTTGGAACGAGTCGGGGATCTTCTGGACTACGAGCGCTCCAATTGGGTGTCACCTCAGGAGCTTGCGCTCCGTTTGGGATATATGGCACCCAAAGTCCCGAGGTGCTTGCTCCGGGGATTAAGAATGCCATCTCCCCCAACTCTTGCACCTTCCTTCACAGAGATTTGCCACATGCACCTTCTAACACCCCTGCTCTGGCTGTTTGCATTGGACACAAGCCCCGTGTTTCCCCTAAAGCTCCTCCTGTCCCCAACCTCTCAAGGTTGAGGGACATACGCTCGGCATGCTTTCATGCTCCATACAGTACACTTCCTTGCCCTTGTGACCCGTCCCGATACCATCTGGAGGCGGATCCTGCCAGCTGACAAGAGCAAGAGGCCTCGGTGGAGGGAGCTTTATTCTACTTTAGTTCCACGACCCACCGGGGACTTGAGTTGGAGAGTGCTCCATGGTGCACTGAGCACGAGAGAGTACTTGGCTAATTTCACGGACTCTCCCTCCACTTGTCCATTCTGTGGAAAGGGAGAGTCTGTGTATCATATTTATTTTAGTTGCACCAGACTGCAGCCCCTCTTGTCACTCTTGAGGGGCCTCCTCCTACAGTTATGGCTGCATTTCTCCCCCCACTTATTTATTTTTGGGCACCCAGTGTCCTGGGGCAATAGGGCCAGGGACCTCCATGTCAACCTGCCCTGGCACTAGCCAAGTTGTCTATATATAAGTCCAGAAAGCAGTGTTTGATAGAGGGGGTTCCATTGCCACCTGAAGCCATGTTCCAGGCACTGGTGCGCTCCCGTATCCGGGCAGAGTATCACCTGGCTTTGTACACTAGGGGAATAGATGAGTTTGTCTTTCAGTGGGCTGTAGATGGTGTACTCTGCTCGGTATCCCCCCAACCGGTTTCTTTTGGCCTCAATCTCTTAATCTGATTATTATTTAATTTACAGAACATGTCCTTTTATTGGTTTGACATGCAGATTGGCTTTATAAAAAAAAAAAAATTGTGTTTACAATACACCAGAGTCAGCTTTCGAAATCCCCTGCAACAAGGGAGACTTCGAACCCATCAAGTTTCAAATATTTTATTTTGTTTGGACATTATTTTGGACAGTGAAGGAACTGCGCAAAGAGTTAGTCAGTGCTTCAGTTGAAGCTAGGCTTTTGTTTTGCGTCGTTTATGTTATTTTGTTGTAAGAAAATAAATACAACTTCTGATATTTTAAAAAGGGCTCCTGAGCATTCCATTGTGGTGCCGGATACAAGGGCAAGAACCTTGAGTGTGACAGCAGAGATATTACAATATATATATATATGCATTCATACATAGAAAAACTCATCGGTACTGTATCAGAGTACTGAACTGAATCTCATCTGTACGTGATTTTGCTTATGTCAGGTTTGATAATGGAGCAAAGCAAACTAGAATATTTCATGTTTTCAAAATGCTTTAGTCAACGCAGGATGATGAGGTTCTCTCAGGCCCTCTGGGGTCTGCAGCATACTAGCTTAAGATACCACACTTTTAAAATTAACTCACTTAGGAAGTCATAGCGAGTGACGGATCTAATTTGGGTGATTTGTCAAACAACAGCTGTAAGGGAAACCACACAGGTCCTGACTAGTCATGTGAGCTATAAAAAAAACAGTATTTTCTATCAGCCATTTGAGGTCTTGTCCAGAGGGTAGATTATATTGATGATGCTTAAATACAAAATGCTGTGGTGTTACATGTGATGTTATTATTGCTTGATCAGTATGGATGGCTGGGCAGACCCGATGAGCGGTGGTTAATTATTGGCCACGTAATAACTCACCCAATAATACATGATAGTACACTTTTAAAATGTAATTTTATTTATAATTCGATCAACTCTGTTATTCAAATCTTATTTTCACTAAGATTCAAACTCTAGAATAGTCTGATAAATATGTTACACCATACTACTAATTACCCTACTGTGTCATTCAGTAACAGCACAATAATTTGTTAGGTTTGGTATGGTTTGGTATGATTAATTTTCGGCATTTATGAATTTTTAAAATTAACAAAAAACTAAATTGGCCAATTATCTTTTAAATGTAATGTTTAGTTGAAAGTTCATATAATCTCATCCAAGATTGAAAGTTTTTTATTATTAGATATAACATATCAAAACAGATGCTTGAAGTAATTGTTACTCAATTTTGTATATGAATTATATTGATACTAGCGAATTGCCCATCAAAAAAGTGTTGAAATGCTGTTTGTCACACAATGGGAGTGTAATGGGTGCTTCAACTATATAGACCCCATATAAGACACTAATTAACCCATGTAATAACACTACAAGTGTCATGACACAAAGTGTAAGCACTACAATTTTAACCCTAAGTATACCCCATTAACCCAACTCTTGGCTTATTTAATCCTAACAGTACACATTTAACCCTAACAGTACCTATGTATAACTGGGCCTATTGAAGCCTAACTGGGATTATTTAACCTCAGCTAAGCCTATATAACCCGGTCTCTTATGGGAGTCTATACAGACCATCATAAGCCTCTATTTAACCCCATCAGTCCTATAAGGGTATATAAAGACCCTCATGGAACAGGTAGAACCCTAACATTAACCCAATAGATGCCACGAGGGTCCTCCAGGACCCTCATGACACTAAGTATAAACACTACACTGCACTATCCCCCCCAATAAAACCATTAAATCTAAATTATCCCCCCTCAAACCTAACCTATTAACACCTACACTACGTACCTACCCCCTATTAAACCTCCATCCCACTAATTACAGAAAATAATAAAACCTAAGTCACAAAAATAATAAAACCTAAGTCACAGAAAATAAAACCTAAGTCACAGAAAATAAAAAAGTTAGATTACAGAAAATAAAAAAGCTACGTTACAAAAAATAAAAAAGCTACATAATAAAAAAGGTACATTACAAAGAATAAAAAAAGCTAATCTACAACCCCCCCCCCAGTACAGAAAATAAAAAAGTATTACACACCTGAAAAGGAAATACATACAATATATATATATATATATATCACATTGCAAACATACAAAATATAATACAGTAATATACACAGTATCTAAAATACAATACGCCTATCTAAATACATTAACCCCTATCTAAATAAAATACCCTCTATCTAAAATGCCATACCCACTATCTAAATACATTAACCCTATCTAAATACAATACCCCTATCTAAAATACAATACCCCCTATCTAAATACAATACCCTCTATCTAAAATACAATATCCCCTATCTAAAATACACCCCCTATCTAACATACATTAAACCCTATCTACATACACAAACCCTAACTCTAACCTAATATAGAATGAATAAGACCACTTACCTTTGCAGATGACCGTTCAGATCCCCCCCCCGCAAGGAACAAAAACATCAAATTAGTACAAAACACTACATTGCAAAATAAACATTCTAAATATTCTAAATATTCAACTCACCTTTCCAGCATGTCCCCATCCTTCTTATTGTCTTCTCCAGTTCTGCCCCTGTTAAAGATAAACATTAGATTAGTACATATGAATACACACACAATATGAAATAGAATAAACATAATATACATTCAACTTACCTCGGAGCAATGTTCCCGTGCTCCTCCTCTTCTGCCCTGGCTGGGCCTATGAAGAATTTGCACTAAAAAAAACAAAAAAAGAACTAACTGAGCTACAAACTCGCACAGCTCCCCAACACTAATAAGGCCCCTAGAGCATCTTCTGCAAGAAAATTGGCAATGATGCCTTCTGATTGGTTGAAAAGGCTGTCAATTACATTTTTAGCTATTCAAAAGGAGCCAAGGTGTGAGCCATTCAGAATTGGATACACCCCTATATCCCATACTGATTGGCTAATGGACCTGTCAATCTTTTTAAAACCAATCAGAAGGATCTAATGCCTTTATCCAATCACAATGGGAAACATCCCCATGGGGTGATTGGCTGGATGCATCTGCACCTTCTGATTGGCTGATGTGGGGGTCCCAATCTGGAAATTTAATAAGGCTGTGTATTTGTAAGTTGTTCGCAGCTGGCAGTGTTTTGCGCGGTTCAGGGTCATGGAGCCTCGTTTTAATTTTTTTCGGCTGCCATTATTTTTCTTGCCTTTCCGATTTTTGAGTGCCAAAAATGTGGAAATTGGGAAATTGGACTTACATTCGCATATTTCCTTCACTTACAGACATCCTGGCTGTCCCCCCATGCTGTGGGTGAGTGTTTTTAATTTTTTGTTTGTTTTTTGGGTTTACCCGGTTCGGGCGGTTACATCGTTGTTTTGCAACCGTGAGGCGCGCAGGAGATAAGCTCCTTTGCTGCTTTGTGTGGTAGGCACCACACAAAGCATGACGACGTCTCGTAGTTCTACAATTATAATATGTCATTGCAATAATATATATCTGAGAATAATAAAATGGTATTTATTTGTACATCAATCACTTTAATAAAGGTATCATTGTGTGTAGTGTTATTTTAAAAAAAGGCATTACATTTTTCTAGCCCGATAACCTAGCAAGCTCCCAGCCCCTGATCTAAGATAGGATATTAATAATTACTCTGCAGCGCGGATCTGAAGCCAGCCCAGTTAAAGCGCCCATCTATTATCTGTACCTCTATCCGATGGGTCTACCTCCTGCTTAGCAATAACCACTGTGACAATGTCATATTTAAAGCTTTTGTAAAGACAGGTAAAAATGCTAAACTGGAAGTACCCAAGTCAAACTAGCATACTTTTTGAGTTTTTATGGTTCACACTTAATAAATAAATATCAGTATTTTTTTTCGGAATAATGGATTACCACACATGAAAATGCAGCAAAATTGTTGTTTTATACATACTGTACAAAACTTTGTTAGAATAGATTCTGGAACTGCTAGTTAGCTCATATCAGTAAACTTTCTATACTGAATATCATGTAGTTAAAACATGTATAACGAGTTATTCAGACAGTGCCTTGTGTAAGTATCCATCCCCCTTTGAACTGCAACCTGCAATTAAAATGTGTTCTTTTGCGGTTTTATATCTATAATCTACGCAATGGGGAAGAGGTTTAATTTACTAGACTATGGTCTCAATTCAATTGCAACAGCTAAAAATTGCAACAGTTACAGATTGATCCAATTGAACAACTACAGGGCCGAAGCCTCAAGACCATAAACCCTTCCTGCAAGCTGTTAGTTGGTTGGACTAGATGCGGTTCACAGTTACAACCCAATTCAGTAGTTACAGAGTGCGACACAGGCCTCAGAGCCAATCGAAAGCTGGTTAGCGTAAAATTATTGACAGAGAGATTATAAAGCTGTGTTCCACACGACCATGCGTTGACTGTGTCAAAGATTCTCACAAAGTAGCTTGCAGGTCCCGGAGTTGGAGGTTTGAGCATATAGAGTAGTCTATTTTTCTGAGCAGGTTCTTATGATTTTATTATTTTATATTATTCAAATTATAGAAGAAGAGGAGAGGAGTGGAGGAGAGGAGTGGAGGAGAGGAGTGGAGGAGAGGCGGCAGGGAGTGAAGGAAAGGAGGAGGGGAGTGGAGGAGAGGAGGTGTGGAGGAGAGTGGAGGAGAGGAGGTGGGGGTTTCCAGGTGCATCTAGTTTAGGGACAGAGGGGGAGGGGCCTTATGCCAGTGGGGTGGTATTGTGGAGAAAGCACAAGCCTCAGGGTCAGATGAGGGAGGGCAGGATCCCTGTCCACAGTCGGGAGGGCAAGAGGCTATAGGCAAACACAGGGCCCTGAACTGCACACAGGAGAATGTGGTCCTCCTCTGTGCCATCCATGAGCGGAGGATAGCTGGGGGGGAGGGAAGTTAGGCCTGGACCCTGGAAAGAGGTAGTGGCTGCAATCATAGCAGTGGGCATAGTGGAAAAGCATGTGAGGTCCGTCAAGCATCGTTTTGATGACATCAGAGCCAAGGTGAGGAGGTTAATAGCCAAGCAAGCCAGTTAAGCCACAGTACAAGTGGTGGCCCCCAAGTGACTGTGAGATACGAGTGGGAGAGAAAACTCAAGGACTTACTGAGCCAGGTAACCACCTCTAAAGCTTCAGGCCTGGTGGACCAGCAGGATGTAGCCTCCATGTCAGGTGAATATCACATATATCAACATGCAACCACATGTACATCACACCCACTACACATGTACATGATGACCAACAAGGACACTGACATGTCAGCTACCCTGTATATGGAATTAACAAGGAATAGATGGATCAGTCATGCTTCGTTAAATCCATGAAGCTGAAAAAGCACTGTCATTTGTGGGCATAACGCGAGTAATCAACCAACAGAGAGTCCATGCATGGGTGTGCCCACTGCAGTGTATGCAGTTACAGACTGCAGCCTGAATCAAGATAGTGTTAGGAGCCAAGAACATTCAAGATCAAGGATAGATCACATCTAGCAAATGATAGCTACTCTAGGTTGAAGCCTAGATATCAGTTAGGAATAGACACAAACCAATGTATTATTCTACAAAATTAATACATATACTGGGGGCGTCAGCTCCATCAGAGCAGGACGTCAGGAGGAGGACCAAGAGGAGCCGAGGGCCCTGGTTACGAGGAGGAGGATGTCATCTGGGCAGTGGGATCGCCTGCAGGACAATCTGCTACACTTGTGGCACTTAACCCCAATGTCCCCCTCCTCCAACGACTTCAGCTATCACCAGGGCCCTCCTACTGCAGGGACGACAGTGGCTTACCAGCACCTCCTCTTTCCCCAAGCAGTACATCAGCCTGGCTCCCACCATCACCACCACCACTATGGAGCCAGACTCCAGCCGGGCCATAGCCCCTCCCCACTGGGCCACCACCTCCTTACCCAGCTATGGCCCCCCATCAGGGACCTCAATCCCCTAGACCACAAAGCCAGGTTGCTCTGGCCATCATGCAACAGCAACTGGAGTGCCTCTGGGGGATCCAGGACAGCATCTCCGCCAATCACGCAGAACTCATAAACAGCCTGGCAAGGCGAAAAAGGGAGGAGAGGAGACACCACCTAATGACTTAATCCTACCTTGCTAGGCTGCAGACCAGAGCGCAATGCAGCAAGTGACTGCAGATGCCATGCACCGAGCTCTGGTCATAGGCCTGCCTTCTCAACCCCGGAGGCCTCCCGCGCACCTGCATCCCGGCTGCTCTTCTCCTCCATCCATGCCTCCGCCATGACCACCGTCACCAGCACCGTCACTGCATTTGCCGCTGTGACCAGGGGAGATACCCCCCACCACCACCAGATATTCCCAGATATTGCCATATCTTTGTGTCCTCTCTGTATTAATGTGTATTTTCCTGTATTGCTGATATCATGAGTATCCTTTAACATGTGCTAACACCTGTATAGCTGATGGATGGGATATCAATGTTGATTAACAATATTAGATGGGGAAGGTGCTGATATACCTAAACCACTGACGCTGGTCAAAGCTAAGCATTTATTGTGAGATGACACATAAATTATTAATGGTCATGGCCAGTGAGATTTCGTAAGAACTAGCTAATGGTTGGTAATGCTTGCAGATGGAAATCAGGTGAGTTGGTATATTGTTACAGTTACAGTAATTAGCACTGTAATGCACACGCATGTTTTTTCTTGTTTGTTTTGTTATCCTCCTCCGCTTTTTTTTATTTAGACCATTTTTTCAGATTTTTGTTTTAGGAACACACTATATGTGTGAAACTTGATTGGATGAGGTATTCCGTGATGTTTATGTGTCTGTTCAATGGAGCAGATTATGATCATAAGTAAGTGCTATGCGCATTACTGGTTACTTCGATTAAATGGAGTGATTTCTGATTATCCTTTTTTCATCAGATTCCAGTTGCAGTTGTGTAGTGACCACATGTGTCCCTGAGAGGTGCTATGCATCATGATTATTCTATACTATTATATTGCCCCTTTAGGTATCCTCTTTACAAAAAAACATCTTGCACTTCTGGGATCCACCCACACCACACCCATAATATTAATGCCCAGTCTTGCACATTTCTGAGTGTGCTCTGTGTATAAAATAAAGCTTTGTTATACTGTTACCACTGTGTGAGTGTGTTTTAAATTGTTGGGGTTATGGGACATCCACATACATCACATTTGTGTCACATTCCTATCTTTAAACTAATGTGCCTTAGTTACTGTGCAATAGATTAATACATTTAATTAAAAAAATTTAGGTTCTCAATCAGAGAACTAACTAACCTTAATAGGTTAGGTCTGTGGACATGATAACCCACTCTGAGAGCAACCTCTTTTAGCTCACTTGTGCCCTTCACAGGGAGAAATATCCTGTAGTATATCAGTCTGTTCCCACTCACTAGAGTGGTCCAGCCCCGAAATACGAAGCAATTCTACCCTTAAAAGGAGAAACAGCAAACCCCAGACGTACGTTTCGGTCTTCATTGGGCGTCGTCAGTGAGGTGTAGCTGTTAACTCCCTAAGGCACAGTGAGCAAGGGGGCCACATCTGGATTCCCCTATCACCCTTAAGGAGACAAATCCCTAAGGGTCATCTGCATAAACAAAAAAACAAAACAGAGGTGCTCACTCAGAGAATGAACCAACCTTAATAGGTTAGTTCTGTGGATATGATAAACCACTCTGAGAGCAACCTCTTTTAGCTCACTTGTGCGCTTCACATGGATCAATATTCTGTAGTATATCAGTCTGGTCCCACTCACTAGAGTGGTCCAGCCCCGAAATACCAAGCAATTCTACCCTGAATAGGAGAAACAGCAAACCCCAGACGTACATTTCTGCCTGCATTGGGCCTTGTCAGTGATGTGTAGCTGATAACTCCCTAAGGCACAGTGAGCAAGGGGTCCACGTCTGGATTCCCCTATTACCCTTAGGAAGACTAATCCCTAAGGGTAATTTGCATTAACAAAAAAAAAATAGAGGTGCTCAATCAGAGAATGAACTAACCTTAATAGATTAGTTCTGTGGACATGATAACCCACTCTGAGAGCAACCTCTTCCAGACGTTGACCCCTTGCTCACTGTGCCTTAGGGAGTTATCTTCTACACCTCACTGTCGAGTCCCAAACAAGGCCACAACTTACGTCTGGGGTTTGCTGTTTCACCTGTTCAGGGTAGAATTGCCTGTAATTTTGGGGCTGGACTACTCTAGTGAGTAGGACCAGACTGATATACTACAGGATATTTCTCCCTGTGAAGGGCACAAGTGAGCTAAAAGTGGTTTGCTTTCAGAGTGCGTTATCATGTCCACAGAACTAACATATTAAGGTTAGTTTGTTCTCTGATTGAGCACCTCAATTTTTTTTTTATTATTATTATTATTATATTTATTAATCTTTTGCACAGTAACAAATCTCATTAGTTTACTGATATAGGAATGTGACACACATGTGATGTATGTGGATGTCCCAAAACCCCAACCATTGAAAACACACTGACAAAATGATAACAGTATTGTGTATAATAATAATACTAATATTATAATATAGGGTTAATACACATGAGAGGTCCAATTTTTGATAGTTGATTATGTGACTTGATTGATACCAAAACACTTGACGTGATTTCACCAAATGATAATGGGTATGCATCTTGGCACATGGCCACCGGCAATGGCATGGGACTTTCCAGGATTGGCGTAGCGGAGATTGTCCCTGATGTAGGTGAATTGAATTGCCTATTGCTTCATGTGCCTCTGCACAGCCAGTGTGTTTGCGGCCCTTCCTGATGGGTTAGAGTAGATGGTGGTGTATAATCCCCTGGAACTTGATATATGTCATGAGGCGGTGTAATTTGGCCACTATTTTTTTTCCCTATCTAGATCTGATGAGATGTACAGTATATTTGATTATCTTTTTATTTTTAGGGTCCACATTAGAGTGAGAAAGGGATAATATAGCAGGCAGCTTCATGTTTTTGAGTTGCAATTTAATCAAGTAGTGTGTCTTTAACAGCTTTATCCATCTTGCAGACACACTTTTCATATTGGCATATGCATGTCCATTCCAACATATTTGAAAATTAAATAATTTGTAAGGCCTATGTTCCTTGGGGATTGTGCAATTAATTCTAATGCCTTCAATTGCTTTCCCCATATTTTAAAGTCAACTTGTGTGTTTTAATTGTCTTTTGCAGTATTACAAACTGTAAGTCCTATTTGCGATTTGCGATTTTAGCGATTGTTACATTTGTGGGCTTGAAAGAACTGAGGCTTAGATGGGTCGGAGTACGATTTTGACAGCCACAGGAGTTTTCAGCCTGTAAACCGCAAATTGCTTGAGGGTAGCTAAAAGACACCAATTGAATATCAAATTATTGTAGGGGCTACATTAAGGGCTCCAGTAATTCCAATTTGCTCAAGTAAATGGAGGCCTATGATCTCAAATACATAGCCAAATGTATACTGTAATGGTTTAAAATCAAATGCCTGTGTCACTGTTCACTCCCAGGTTCAATCCCAGTCTCCAGTGGCTGCTGTAGGTTCCTATGAATGGGAGTACTCTCTGCTCTGTTTGGCTCCATTTCCTGCTCCATTCCTGTTCCTTATTGGACTGATCTTTTGCTTTTGCCCCCGATTGTTATGGGCTGTCACAAAAGGGGGGGAGGCAGTCCAAATTACCTCCTGGATCATCCGCTTTGACTACAGGAATCATTGTTTAAATTGTGGAGTAGATCGGCTTCTCGGTGCTCGGTAATGCTTCTATGAAGATCCAGACAAAGAACAGGGATCAAAGGGTTAAAAAAAATGATTAGAGCTTATAAAGTCAGAACATCTTGAATAAGTACCCTGAAAGAGTGTCACTTTATTGGGGAAAGTGGGAAGATGTATAGTGCTGAAAAGAATGGCTAAATCAAACATTAAAAAAAGCAGGGATTACACAACTTCAAATTCCCTGCTTTAGTGGGGAACATCTATCTTCAAATTCCCTGCTTAGATGGGGCTTACATAGGCGGCTTGGGGATTGGCACATGAGGGACCAATTGGTAAGTAATGAAAAATGTGGGTTTGAATTGCCTCACTTAAAATGCAGTCCCATAGTAGGTGGCCTTTGTCTGCCTTATTATAATTGGCTGACTGCCTAACACTCTCAGCCCATCACCATAAAGTTGCATAACCCGTGAAATATGAACTTGCGAAGCAGCCAGATTGGCCGGTGGCTTAAGGTAACCATTTTTTAAATCTCCCCCTATAGAAACTGTAGCAATAGGACTAACAATTTATAACCAGTATAATCCAGTTTTATCTGGTGCTGCCAGGTGAGCCTTAGATGGGTAGTAGTCCTGATGGCCCAGTAGCCCCCTTATTCCCTAGCAGAGTAGGGAGTAGACTTTTACCACTTGGGGGAATGCATAAACACTTAACATGGTTCTCTAGTGGGAGCTATACTTGGACAGTCTATAAATGTTTCACATATGTGGATTCTCCAACAATTTACTTAATGTATTTATTTAAATGTGCATTGCCCTGAGAGGGGTCAAAACAGTCTAAGAGTGAGGGGCCAAGAGATTAGGAGCATAGCTCTCCTAGGCACGAGGTCATAGGGTTCTGAACACAGATGGGGGATTGGCCAGGGCCTCCTTATCCAGTTTATTCCTTTTCTGGTTTCCCTGAGATCTGGTATGCAGACGTGGTCCCTGCCTCCTCTGTAGGTTAGCTGGGCATTCTATGCAGATCCATAAAGCTCTGCACCAGAGCTCTTTGTCGATGGCTGTGGGCGGCTATGTCCACCCTTCTTCCTTCCAAGTTTTTCCAGTAGCAGGTCAGCCAACCAGGGCAGAGGCTAGTAGGCACTCTCCATTGACCATTTTTCAGCGGTGGAGGGTAGTTAAAGCTGAAATTTACACTCTGTATCTTCTCAGCCGATCAGGTGGTGGTTTCCTGTTTGATGCCTACTTGCCCAGGTCATATGCATGGGCCAATCTCTAAGGGCCTACTCTCTATGTAAAAATATTTGGGGAATTTCCCCAAAACAGCCAATTGCTTTGAGGCCTGGCCAATATATTATTTTGTCCCTAGTGTTCAGCTATCTTGTGGAGGATGTTCGGTCCTCAAGGGACGGTGGATAGAGGGGTCTGTGAAGCTTTCCTCGGTCTCAGACTTGGTGATCCTGAAACTGACTTTGTTAGATTTCTGACAGCCCCTGATCTTTAGCTTGTGTGACAAATCTTTGCTTGTGCCCTTGGGCTTGTAACTTCTGACTTGCCATGCTCTGGTACTTTGCACTTGAAGGGTCTCAGCCAGACAGGCCTGACAAATTGAATGTCTTAAAATGGTTCAAGCGAAACCCAAGATCTTAATCTGATTCAGAAATTCCTGTTGACCACAAGAGACCACAACTGCAAGAGACTTACCTAAAAATAAGTGTATATTAATAGAGAGATAGATAGATAGATAGATAGATAGATAGATAGATAGATAGATAGATAGATAAATAGATACTTGAGACTAGCTCTTATATCTATTAATACAAGCATCCTACTTCTTGGCCTGTAAGGAGGGAATGATGTAGTGTCAATTGAAAGCTTATTCAATTATCTAATAAAGACTAATGAGCTCTCCCTGTTCCTTCATCTGTGATCCAGTGATGTAACAAACACAAAATGGATTCCTATCTTCATATACAGTCTTCACACAATCAGCTTTTCTCTTTTATTACATACTTCACAAAATAAGTGTTTTTGTCTTGAACTTAGTCCTTTAAGTCACATGACCAAAAGTTAATTTAGGAACAAGAGGATTCCATGTTTATATCTATGCTCTATATCTTTTTGATTCCGATAATATTTTTCTAAATACATAAAGAAAGAAATATACATTGGAAAAGTATACAAAATGCCACTGCTTTCAATAAATGCAGATTGCATTAGTTTACAAGAACACATCCTGCTGAGAAAGCAGCCCAAATACATACTTAAATCAAGTCAATAGAGGCTTCACAGCAACACTATAACATATAATAGGTAATTAATTAAATTTGTATTTATCATGTGTTTCTTCATATTGCCTATTCTAAAGTGTAGTGTATTTATATATGTACGTATATAAAATTTAGTAAACATTTGGTACATCTTGAAAAATTTTAAATCCCCAAAAAGTTTATTCCTAGGAAGGTATTATGCTGCTAATCCCCTCCAGCCTACCCCTAAAAAAAAAGTAAAATCAATTTCTTGGGAGTTTTTTTGTCCCTTTAAATTGCAGTTTTTACATAATTTATAGGACACATAGTTGATAGAATTCACCAGAAAATTGGATTGGAAATCTTGCACGGCTGCTGGCGAATGTGTTATAATTCTTACTTTGATTCCATATTTTTCCAAGCACGTTTGTGCAATCGTGTGAAGAGCTTCACCTCTCGAGCTGCAACACATCTGCTACTGAAAACTGTTTTATTAAGAGTAGACTGTTGACGGGATAGGTACATAGAAAGAGGCATTTATCATAATGTAGTTCAGTTGACTTAGGAGAATATTATATATTTAGCTTGGATGACTTTGTAATAATGTATCCTAGTAGTGTCATCTTGTACCAATCACATAAAGGTTTGGGGCACATTCATAATACATTACAAATGGTCATAATACAAGCACTCTAACACTGTAATGTTTTTTTTTCTCCATGGAATCAGCAAATGGCTTTTTAAAGTAAAGGAATTGTTATATTAAGGAAATTAAATAATTTTACATTGCTGCAAATTCATCCAAACCTTATCTTTTTCAAGAGCTCAATTACATGGCTCCCATAGGAAATCTTCTAAGTGAATTTTCAACGTACAGAGACCTTTAGCTATTATATTCCACCCACAGCAAATCCTTACGAGTGATCACTGTGTATAAACTGGTTCCTGCTCTAGGGGAGATTTTACTTAAAGGGCAATTTCATGGCCAATTCCCTTAAAAGATCTTTAACATCCTACCTGTTCTTGTAAAGCTCTGAGAGTGCTCACAGTGAGACAAAGCCTTATGTGACAAATATAGTGACAAATATGGAAACATACACAATACAGTGACAGACAGGGACACAGATACATACAGTATTACAGTGACAGATAGGGGCACACATACAAAGTATATTGGGTCACACACACACACAAAGTGAGCAGTGACAGACAGGGACACAGATAAATATTACAGTGACAGTTAGGGGCACACATACAAAGTATATTGGGTCACACACACACAAAGTGAGCAGTGACAGACAGGGACACAGATAAATATCACAGTGACAGTTAGGGGCACACATACAAAGTATATTGGGTCACACACACACACAAAGTGAGAAGTAAATAAAGGGTCTGTTGATGAGGGTGAAAGAGGAGACTGCAAAACCTGGCCTGCCACTCAACTGCTCAATGTTAAGAAGATGAACATCATGGCAAATGGCAATCTCCGTTCCTGGCAAATAGATGGGGAAGAAGTGGCTGCAGTGACACATTTTATTTTCCTGGAATCCAAGATCTCTTCAGATGGTGACAAAGGACCGCATAGTTAGAACTATTGTATTCCCAGTAATTACATACGGATATGAGATCTGAACCATAAAGAAGGAAGAGAGCTATAGAATTGATGCATTTGCATTAGTGATGTTTTTTTTAAAACTGCCTAGAATCGAAGACTGCAAGAAGATTCAATAAATCAGGACATCTGGAAATTAAGACAAACTGTTCACTGGAAAGTATGATCATGAAGTTGAAGCTCAAATATTTTAGTCGTATCATGGGAAGGCAGGATCCCCTAGAGAAGGCTCTGATGCTGGGAGATACTGAAGACACACGGAGACAGGGACAACAGATGCGGAGATGGATAGATGAGATAATTGAAGCGATGAACATGAACTTAATGGAGATGTACCTGGAGTGCTGCAGTCCATATGGTCACAGAGAGTCAAACACAACTTAATGACTAAACAAAACAAACAAATATATATATATATATATATATATATATATATATGAATAATCAGAGTATTGCAGAATATAGCACCTTTTTAATTGGACAAACATGTCAATTGCAAATGGCACTCACAGCTACCTCCCTTTTCATATATATCTTCTATCTTCTATATATAGTAAATAAATAATACATTTGTGCTCAAATTTGAATGTCTAAAACAAGTTAAAAAACTTGTTTCATTCCAATAATTCAAAAAAATATACTTAGTATACTGCATTCTGGGAACCTTGGCAGGGACATGCAAATGTGCCCACAAAGGCTTTGCTCTTGCAATCCATAACCATATCTAACATGGCTTCCCTTAAGCATATCAAACAGTTTTGAGCAAAGCTAGGGTTGGATTATACACAAGCTAGGAATCCCACCCATGTACAGGTATACACTGTTTAACCCTTTAGATAGATTCCTGGAAGACAGAATGCTAAGTTAAACAGTGCTAAACTGGGTCATTTTAACATAGGATAAATAGGGATAAGGGAACTCATGACCAAGAATACACAATTTCACATACATTTTTAATTATTTGATTTTTATATTAGCTTCCAAAAAACTGTTTACATAACACATACACAAACTGTACATTCATAGAAACACAAACTTTAATTTGTGATATATATAATTAGTAAATAAATAGTACCCATATATACTCAAGTATAAGCCGACCCGAGTATAAGCCGAGGCACCTATTTTACCACTAAATACTGGGAAAAATGAGTGATTTGAGTATAAGCCGAGGGTGTGAAATGTGCTGCCCCCTGTGTCCCCCTCTCTCTCCCGTGTCTCTTCTCCCCTCTTCCTTCCCTGTGTCTTTTCCCCCCTCTCCCTTCCCTGTGTCTCTTCCCCCCCTCCTCATTCTCAACCTCCCTCCTCAACTCCACTCCTCATCCTCAACTTCCCTCCTCATCATCCCTCCTCATCCTCCCTCCTCAACCCCCTCCTCCTCAACCCCCTCCTCCTCAACCCCCCATCCTCAACTCCCTCCTCAACCTCCCTCCTCAACCTCAATCCCCACTCCTCATCCTCAACCCCTCCTCATCCTCAACCCCCTCCTCAACCTCCCTCCTTATCCTCAACCCCCTCCTCATCGTCAACCCCCCCATCCTCAAACTCCCTCCTCAACTTCAACCCCCCCATCCTCAACCTCCCCATCCTCAACCTCCCTCCTCAACCTCAACCCCCCATCCTCAACCTCCCTCCTCAACCTCAACCCCCTCATCCTCAACCTCAACCCCCCATCCTCAACCCCCCTCCTTTCTCCCTCCTCATCCTCCCTCCTCAACCTCCCTCCCCAACCCCCCTCCTCATCCTCAACCTCCCTCCTCATCCTCAGCACCCCTCCTCATCCTCAGGCCCCCTCCTCAACCTCAACCCCCCATCCTCAACCCCCTTCTCAACCTCAAACCCCCATCCTCAACCCCCTCCTAATCCTCCTTCCTCAACCTCCCTCCTCAACCTCAACCCCCCCTTATTCTAAACCCCCTCTCCTCATTCTAACCCCCCCCCCCCTCCCCTCACTTACCTGTTTCGGCCTCTGCTCCTTCCTGGTCTTTATGTGGCGCGCATGTGACGTCACATGCGTGCCACATCATTAGCATATACCGGGTGCCGGTATATGCTAATGCCCCATCCTCAACCTCCCCATCCTCAACCACCCTCCTCAACCTCAACCCCCCCATCCTCAACCCCCTCACCCTCAACCCCCTTCCTCACCCTCCCTCCTCAACCTCCCTCCTCAACCTCCCTCCTCAACCCCCCTCCTCATCCTCAACCTCCCTCCTCATCCTCAGCCACCCTCCTCATCCTCAGGCACCCTCCTCATCCTCAACCCCCTCCTCAACCCTCCTCATCCTCAACCCTCTTCTCAACCTCAACCCCCCCTCATTCTAAACTCGCCCCCTCCTCATTCTAAACACCCCCCGCTCCTCATTCTAAACTCCCCCTCCTCATTCTAAACCCCCCCTCCTCATTCGAAACCCCCCCACCTCTCCCCTCACTTACCTGCTCCGGCCTCCGCTCCTTCTTGGTCTTGATGTGGCATGCATGTGACGTCACATGCGCGCCACGTCATTAGCATATACCGGGTGCCGGCACCCGGTATATGCTAATGACGTGGCCCGCATGTGATGGCACATGTGCGCCACATCAAGACCAGGAAGGAGCAGAGGCCGGAGCAGGTAAGTGAGGGGAGAGGGGGGGGGGTTAGAATAAAGAGGGGGGGAGTTTAGAGTGAGGAGGGGGCGGGGGATTTAGAATGAGGAGGGTTGAGGATAAGAAGGGAGGTTAATGAGGGAGGTTTAGGAGGGGGTTGAGGATGGGGGGTTGAGGAGGTGGTTGAGGATGAGGAGGGGGTTGAGGATGAGGAGGGGGCCTGAGAATGAGGAGGGGGGCTGAGGATGAGGAGGGGGGCTGAGGATGAGGAGGGAGGTTGAGGATGGGGGTTGAGGAGGGAGCTTGAGGAGGGTGGATGAGAAGGGAGGATGAGGAGGGGGGTTGAGGATGGTGGCTGTTGAGGTTGTGGATGGGGGGGTTGAGGTTGAGGAGGGAGGTTGAGGATGGGGAGGTTGAGGATGGGGCATTAGCATATACCGGCACCCGGTATATGCTAATGATGTGGCGCGCATGTGACGTCACATGCGCGACACATCAAGACCCGGAAAGAGCGGAGGTGGGAGCAGGTAAGTGAGGGGGGAGAGGGGGGGTTAGAATGAGGGGGGGTGAGGTTGAGGAGGGGGAAGGGAAAGAGACAGGGAGGAGTAGAGAGAGACAGGGGGGTAGAGAGACACACGGGGGGTAGAGAGACACACGGGGTAGAGATACACACGGGAGGTAGAGAGACACGGGGGGTAGAGAGACACAAGGGGGTTAGAGAGACACAAGGGGGGGTAGAGAGACACGGGGGGAGAGTGACTCGAGTATAAGCCGAGGGGGCCCTTTTTAGCCTTAAAAAAGTTACAGTACATCTGTGTTCACATTTGAATGTCTAAAGCAAGTTAAAAAAAACTGATTCCAGCTCAGAATTCTGAGAAAAACTGTTATTACACTGCATTCTGGGAAGCTGAGCTGGGACATGCAAATATGCCCACAAATGCCTCACACTTCAATCCACAGCCATTTTCATGCATAGCTTCCTTTACGCTGTTTTACACAGCTTTAATGCAAAGCCAAGGCTGGATTTTACACAAGCTGAGAATCCTATCCATGTACAGCTGTTTCAAGCTATCGGCATGGAGCAGGATCCCAGCTTGTGTTGTGAACCTTATGAGTAGGTAGTTCCCCACAACAATCATTTATTATATGGTGGGCAAAAAAACAATAGAAGCCCTCCACCGTACAGTAATACAGTAAATATATAGTACATCTAAATGTCTAAAGCAAGTTAAAATATATTTGTTGAAAGTTCTGGTTCTTCTGGTTGTTTTTTTAGTGATGAATTCATTTAGTGACATTTGTCTTTTTCTCTTTCTCTCATTCAACAAATGTTGGTAGCCAGAGATCCCACCCAAAACACCTCCTCTTGCTTTTCTACTTTCAAGAAAATCTGGATCATTTGCCACAAGCTGATCAACAATTTAATTTATCATCATCAAACTTTTGGTGAGGAAATCTGTAGCAAGTTCTTTGGGTTCTTCGTTGTCAGAATAACTGTTTTCAAGTGCCTGAATCCCTTGTTCTGTGAGTTCTTGAAGGTCATTGTTGGTAAGATTCTCATCAGAAACCTGCAGCAACCCCCCGATATCCTGCGCATCTCATAGTCCTGATGTATTGACTAGGCTGACAATTTGGTCAACAATGGCTGAAAATCTTTGGATAGCTCAGGCCATACCTTCCTCCACATTTCATACATTTATCAGTCACTTCTTTGAAAGAGAGTTTGATTTTGCTTATGGCGTTCATGATGTTTAATTGTTTCCAACATTGCATCATTGATTCTTTACATTTGTTGACTGTTTTATCACAAAGTTGCTTGAATGTAAAACGAAGATAAAATGCTTTAAAAATTGAAATGACTTCCTGATCCATTGATTAGATTAAACTTAGTTTTGGGTGGCAGGAAAACTACTTCAACCAGAATGCATCAGTCAAGTCGGACAAGTGGGTAAGATGGCTTGGGGCATTATTAATCAGTAATACCACTTTAGGTTCACATTTTTTATGTTTACAGTAGAGTTTTCTGGATGGACAAAAATGTGTGGTAAACAAATTTAAAAAAGTGTCCATAGTGATCCAAGATTTCCTATTAAATTAACAAATCACCAATACACTCAACTACTTTTTCAAATTACTTTCATGGCTAGTGGTGTTTTGAAATCATACACAAGCAATGGTTTTATTTTGAAATCACCATTGGTGTTATCGCCCAGAAGAAGGGTTAAACAGTCTTTGACAGCTTTGAATCTTGGTGATCACTTCTGTTTGCATGATATAATGGTGCGCTTTGGCATTATACTCCAGAAAAGTCCAGTTTCATCATCACTGAAAACTAGTTTGGGAGGATAATTCACTCTTTCAATTATGGCTTTTAAAGTCAATGGAAGGTCTGCACCTGCCACTTTCCCGGTGATTTGAATGTTGAACAGGTTGCTTCTTTTTTTAAATCTATTGAACCACCCTCTGCTAACTGCAAAGTTTTTGCTCTTATCCTGTCTTTGTCTTTGAATATGACTAAAAATACTTCTCACCTTTTCCATGATGATTACCTGACTTATTGTCATGTTGTGTTCAGTTTCATCTGCAATCCGAATGCAAATACTTTTCTCCATCTCTTCTAAAATATAGCTTCTGGATAGGGTTACCTTCGTCACAGACTTTGTGGTTGCTGAACACTTAATTTGTCCTTGTTTTTCAAACTTCTACATATTGTGGTAGTTGACAAATATAAAGCTATTCCAAATGTCAACTTGACATTCACCTTTTTGTAGTCACTCCAGCATCTGCATTGTAACGTTGAGCAAAATACTTTCTCGTTTCAATGTTGTTTTATCTTCTTTACACTCACTCATTTTCATAAATGATGATAATTATTTTTTAATAAACAAATAGAATTCGTTTTGGTTTCTTTTAAATAGAAAAATAGCACTTGTTTACTGCCAGCTATACATGTAATAGAAAAAAATACAATTTCATTGGTCAATTAACAATCACAATCTAGACACAATCTCTGACACAATCAGAGGCTATATATATATGCACACAGTACCTAAATAGGGACACAAGTACATAGTACAATAAGGAATATTACTAGATTATAGTACTAAGCACATACTGCAGACTACACAGGGCACATATAGTGTCTGGATTGATTGCATACAAATGCAATGTGTATAGTAAGGAGGAGAGGAAGCACAGCAGTTAATCCCTAAAGATATCATATAGAAATTACATTTTCATATATACTCACGATAAAGCACCAGCAGATAGTATTTAGGGACTATCCTGCCTGCTTCCTTTGATTCCTCAGGGCAATGTTTATCAGAAGACAGATATCTCAATCAGAGGACTGTGACCTGGAACAGCATCATCCCATCACCTGTTTAGTGTGAATTTCTCAAGTAAACAGTTGAACTTTCTGGACTCTACCATATCCATCACCAATGGCCCACTGCACTCATCTGTAAATAGAAAACACACAGACTGATGCAGCTACCTACACAGCTCCAGTTTCCATCCCTCCCACACTAAACAAGCCATCATCCATAGTCAAACTATTAGATACCGTTGCATATGCTCAAACACTGGAGACCATGACAAAAATTTAAAAACACTGTCTGAATCTTTAAGTAAGAAGGGTTACAAACCCTGTATTATTACCCAGAAAATAATCACTGCCATCAAAATACCCCATGAACACCTGTTAAAATATGAAATAAAAGAAGCTTATTCATGTATACTTCTAGTGACCACATACCATCCAGTTTTCGAGAAAATAAGGAAAATAATCAAAGATTTACAACCATTACTAGCCAAAGATGCACAATTAAAATAGATATTTCCCAAACCTCCCATCCTCGCATTTAAACAACCACCAAACCTAAAACAAAAATTTGTCAGCAGAAGATTGGCAAATGAACAACTAAATAGAAAAATGGAACTAAACTTTGTAACAAAATTGCCTGTAAGTTATGTCAACACATTTGTAATGGTTACAAAGCCACACCTAGCAACACAACCTATACCATCAAAGTGTTGTATACATGCACATCCTCCAATGTGATCCTGTTGAAGCAGGAGAGAGAAACACTGCGTAGGGCCATCATAACTGTGTGCGTTGCATCCTAGTGACGTCACACGCTGTCCAAAACCTGCAGGGAAACCGCAAGGGACACAGTGGTTCTGCTCAGAGCTAGATGTATTAGCTTGATATGGATCAGTCCTAGATAGGACTCTGAAGCCAAAATACAATATTATGAAGTAAGCTGTACCTTTAGAAGTACTACATTATGTTAGCAATGCCCATTTAAGCTGGTTGTCCCGCCAGATATCCTTAGCACTGGAGTTAGAGTCAGGGGAGCTTTTCTCCCAGTCTCTATTTAGTCTGAGGATATGGCTGATTGAGGATGATCTGTTTAAGTATAGTTTGAGAGGTAATCATCCCAGTATCCAAAAAGGAGTGACTGTACAAGGCTGCTTTAGTGATTGAATCTGGAACTTTAGTTCACAGAAGATAAGTGTGTTTCTTCTGGTGTGTTGTTCGTTTTGTGTAATAATGATATAATACAAAGTAATATATGGAAAAAAGACTGTTATGTTGGAGAAATCAGCCAAAGGCTGCACTTAAGGATGAATTTACACTTACATTCCATTAAAAATCACAATGAAGACAATTATTGTATCCCAATTGGACATCATTTTAGCCAGAATGATCAATCACTCCATCCAAAACCTAAAAATCAAAATACTCAGAGGCAATTTAAAAAACATCCAAGAGAGAAAGCTTTTTGAAATAAAGATGATAATATTCTTCAACACTAAAAATAAGAACTTAATATGGACTTGGGCTTTCTAACACACAAAACACACTATCACAATGTTTTGTGATTTTTTCTTATTTTACGATAAAAGGCTTGTCACTCTGAATGAGGTGTTTATCCAACAGGAAGGATATTTCTGTGGAATACAGTGCTCTATTTTTTTGTTGCCTCACAACCTGGAATTAACATGGATTGTTTGAGGATTTGCATCATTTAATTTACAGAACATGCCCACAACTTTCAAGGTGTTTTTTTTTATTGTGAAGCAAACAACAAATAGGAAAAAATAACAGAAAAAGTCAATGTGCATAACTATTCACCCCCCTAAAGTCAATACTTTGTAGAGCCACCTTTAGCACCAATCACAGCTCCAAGTTGCTTTGGAAAAGTCTCTATGAGCTTGCCACATCTTACCACTGGGATTGTTGCCTATTCTTCCTTGCAAAACTGATCCAGCTCTTTCAAGCTGGATGGTTTGCACTTGTGAACAGCAATCTTTAAGTTTGACCACAGATTTTCTATTGGATTGAGGTCTGGGCTTTGACTTGGCCATTCCAACACATTTACATGTTTCCCCTTAAACCGCGCAAGTGTTGCTTTAGCAGTGTGTTTGGGGTCATTGCCTGCTGGAAGGTGAACCTCCATCCTAGCCTCAAATCACACACAGAGTGGTACAGGTTTTGCTCAAGAATATCCCCCTTGTATTTAGCACCATCTTTCCCTCAACTCTGACCAGTTTCCCAGTCACGGCTGCTGAAAAACATCCCCACAGCATGATGCTGCCACCACCATGTTTCACTGTGAGGATGGTGTTCTTTGGGGGATGTGATGTTTTGGGTTTGCACCAGATATAGCGTTTTCTTTGATGGCCGAAAATGTTCAATTTTAGTCTCATTAGACCAGAGCACTTTCCTCCATACATTTTGGGAGTCTCCCACATGACTTTTTGCAAACTCAATACGTGCCATTTTGTTTTTTGATGAACGTAATGGCTTTCTTATGGCCACTCTGCCATAAAGCCCAACTCTATGGAGCGTGATTTGAGGCTAGGATGGAGGTTCACCTTCCAGCAGGACAAAGCTTATTGTCGTCCTATGTACAGATACTCTGCAGCTCCTCCAGGGTTACCTTGGGTCTCTGTGCTGCCTCTCTGATTAATGCCCTCCTTGCCCAGTCTGTGTGTTTTGGTGGGTGGCTGTCTCTTGGCAGGTTTGCTGTTGTGCCATGTTATTTCCATTTGGTTATGATAGATTTGACGGTGCTCCTGGGAATAATCAAAGATTTGGATATTTTTTTTATAACCTAACCCTGACTTGTACTTCTCAACTACATTGTCCCTTACTTGTTTGGAGAGTTCATTGGTCTTCATGGCAGTGTTTGGTTAGTGGTGCCTCTTGCTTAAGTGTTGCAGCCTCTGGGGCCTTTCAAAAAAGGTGTGTATATGTAATGACAGATCAGGTGACACTTAGACTGCACACAAGTGGACATCGTTTCACTAATTATGTGACTTCTGAAGGTAATTGGTTGCACCAGAGCTTTTTATGGGCTTCATAACAAAGGGGGTGGATACATACACACATGCCAAGTTTCGGTTTTCTATTTCTAAAAAATAGTTTTATGTATATATTTTTCTCATTTCACTAGACTATTGTGTTCTGATCCATCACATAACATTCAGATTAACAAAACATTGAACTTAAGGCTGCAATGTAACAAAATAGGTAAAAAGACGGGTGAATACTTTTGGAAGGCACTGTAGATAGATTTTTATTGTTTAGTCATTCAGTCATGTCCGTCTCCCGATCTTGAACCATACAGTTGTTCAGAGAGACAAACTATTTATATTTGTACCAATGCACTTTAAAAAAAAATGTGATCAAGGGAATATAGACCACTCTTAACTGAATATAAAACTTGATTTACTGTACTTAAATTCAACACCAAAGTGACATTTTTAAATTATAAATACCCACATAAAAATCAGGTGAATAATTAACACAAAAGCCCTTCAAAGCTTTGTGCAAGAAATAGTTTTATTTAGATTCTAGATGCAAAAACGATCAGTTAGTTTGTAAATTATGCCTAATAATTAAATTTATTTAAAGCATCCTTAAGAAAAAAGGGTTTTGTGCGCTGAATAAATTGACATATTTCACAGAGATTGATGAGAAAGCAATATTTGACCAATATATATGTCACCGTGGTTGAAAAGAATTGTTCTCATTAACCCTAGCAAAATTAGTAATTTTTACCAACCAAGGTTTTTTTATTTAAAAAACAATAATGGAAGAGAAAGCTTAATATAAAGTTACACAGCAAAGGACCCAGTTATTGTAGAAAATGAAAAATACACATATAAATATATAAAAAATACTATTGGTTGTTATTTAAAAAAAAATTGTGCAAGTGTTAGATAACTGAGCATGAAATCTAAGCATACATTTTCTGAAAAAGTCATACCTCTATGCATGTTTCTTATTTTAAGTACAGTAAATGAATAGTACATCTGTGTTCACATTTAAATGTCTAGGACAAGTTAAAAAAACCTGCTTCCAGCTCAGAATTCCGAGAAAAACTGTTATTACACTGCATTCTGGGAAGCTAAGCCGGGACATGCAAATGTGCGCACACATGCCTATTTTAAGGATAAATATTTGAAAACAATGCTATCTCTCTGTAAGTATGGGGTAATGCAGAAGAAAAGCGTGCCTACCTGATTTAGCTTAAACAAGACTTCAGTAAGACTACAGTTTGTTGAGCAGAAGTATTCGATAAATAAGCTTGAAAGTTATGAATTCTCTGAAAAATATCTGAAAAGATCTTTCCTCTCTGTTTATGTCTTACCAGTATTCTTATTTTTTATACAAACTGGGAATGCTAATATTGTTTATCACTTCTCTGTATAAAAGATAATGGATGACATTTTCAGAAAAGGAGGTTATGTTAAGTTTATTTATTCTTAAAATAACTAACTTTCAAGTTAAGTTATGCAAGATTTCCAACTAATTCAAATGACATGTATTTATACAGTATGGCCCTCATTCAATTGCGATTTTGACAATTGAATAGGGCTCTAAATAAGCACATAATATATATTTTTTAAAGAAGTTTTTAGTTAGTGAAAAACTTGCTTTTGGATAGATGTTTAATAACTAAAAACTTCTTTACAAAATATATGTGATGTGCTTATTTAGACCCCTATTCAATTGTCAAAATTGCAATTGAATGAGGGCCTATGTGTACTATTAAATTCGGCATTAACTCAGACCTTTCTTGTGTTAGCAGGAGCTAGAGGTGTTAATTCATTATTGATCATTAATAAAATTACTGTTCAATATTTTTGGATGGCAATATTCAATATTCAACTTAGTTTCCACCATTAATTCTAAGCCTCCAGTAGAGCTGTTTGTCTCTACCCCTATGAGCTCTTAAAGGGGTGTTTACCAGGAGACAGTCCTAAATCATCAGACACAAGCTTGTGTCCTTGCTAAGTTAAATCAGTTTGGCAAACCGAGCGTAGACTAGTCTAGTCATAAACTTGTGTCTGACTGCTTCTTAGATAGAGTTTCTCCCATCTACTCGTGGCATCATAAATGGTGGAGACAAGCAACTCAACTGGATGTTTAGAATACAAATTGAATCAGTTGGTTTGCTTTAAAAAAAAATGGAAGTGAAGGATATAGAAGTAAGGAATATATAAGGTAAACCTTGAATAATATATATGTATAATGTATGTTTTTAATTGTATGTAAGTTATTTATTTGTATAATGTTATATTCTTCAACTAAAATATATTTCTTATGAAAAACAATCACTGAATAGGAATTCAATGAAATATAAATGCTTCATTAAGACATCTAGCTCTTATTGTTAGGGCATTACACTGGTCCTTTAAGCTTGCCGGCACAACATAGACAGACACAGACATGATGTTATGCGAGGAAAATGAAATCTAATTTAGACTGTCAAGCTGGAAGATAAACTATTTAAAAAAGGACTCCAGTGATAAAAGTCTCTTTGTAAAATGAAAACCTATGGATTGCCTGTCTCAGCTCCTCTGCAGCCTGTAAATTGTGCTTGCTCTGGCTACTAGTTAAAATAAGTTTCATACGCTGCCTGCTTCACATTAAAATTATAATACAGCACAGAAGTGTCTTAAATTTACTGTACGTGAATATCGACTCCCAAAAGCACACACAGTGAAGGTCACAACGTTCCTCCATTCTGCTGCATGCGGTGGTTACCATCATATATTTGCAATGAAATATCCTGCATCACAACTGTACAGTAGCTCATTTAGAAATATAATTACCAAGTCAGAAAACTAATTATGGAAGACACATTACATCTGATTCACATAACGAGCAGCAAAAGATCTTTTTATGACTATGAACCTTAAAATAAATATGTCCCCTGTTTAGGCTGCTCCAGTTCTCTATTCATTCAAATTTATATAGCCTACATCTTATGACCTGGATTAAAGGTCACCTTTAATTTACATGTCCCATGTTTGTAAAGTACATAAACTAACAAAATTAGCAGCTGGGTAAAAGATGAGCATAAAACTATTTTAGACACAATCTTCATTTCTTTTCATGCTTTATTCTTGTTTAGAAATTTCCATTTTGTCTGACTTCAGGACTTCCTGATTATTTAGAGCCTTAGTGCACATACCTATCCATTGAACAGTGGAGGGATGGTTAAGGGAGGAGAAAAAATATTACATTTAGCGGGCTTTGCTTGTCTATAGCTAGTCCTATCTTACCTGCTTTCAGAACTTCATGCTGACAGTGTGATGGCGGAGGAGGAGAGCTGAGAGAGATTTGTTATATCTTTGGAGTATGAGTTAAACTTTTATTACATTAAGTCCACAATTTCAAACACTACCTACACTGATTCATTCCAATACAGATTACTTGACTTCTATACATTAGATAATAAAAATGTAATAGTCTTATATTATATGAAAGGCTTTCCCTGGGGGTTCTAGCCCCACTCCTAATACAGCATGGCCTTCACCCAGATCTCTTGGTTCATGCAGCCATGGGGTCAGAGTTGTTTGCCTGCTCTATATTCTTGCTATGGTACGTCTTTCTTCCTCCCCCTTTGCCAGCTGCCCCGCTCCTCTGTCCTGCTTGACTTTTGCCCTAACTCCCATCTCTTAGTGCTTTTTCCACTCTCTCCCTTTCTTCTCACCCTGTCTCCTCAGTTGCCAGTGTGTCTTAGCCCTTATATTGTCATTCTGTACCTCACTGGTCTGGCTGCCGCCATCTACCTCTTTCTTCTTTTCTTCCTTTTCTGTCCTTACCTTGGCATTCACAGGCTTACACATGTTTTATGTGCTAATGATTGTTAAACAACTATGTCACAATACTGTTAGGATGTTTGCTCCCGGACCTCTGATTTAAAGAAGCAGTCACCTGTTTTCACAATTATATACTAGGATCGCTTATGGCTAACCAGCTCTATCGCCTCAAGCACCAATAGCAACTGTTAGTGAACCACGTCATAAACTACTACATTCCTACTACATTGAGAAATTTGATAAAACGCAAGCAATACAGCTTCAGTTGAAAGCTTCATTATCCACCTTCCAACATAGACCAAGATGCTCATAGTCACTGATCAAAGTCGCTAATAACCATAACCAATATTAAGCTGCATATCAGCCATCACGACTTTACTTCTCTCTACATGTAACCACATTCTCATAGTCACTTGTACGCTTGTGGATAGTCTTCTCTTAGAAGCAAGATGCTATCCCCAAAATCATCATTAACTGCCTTCAGGATACTAGAACAGCAGCACTATTAAATTCCAATTTAGAAATTTGCTGGAGTTACATAGCAATTAAATTTGAAAAGTCGCAAGGACATGTCCCGAGTCCCAATCCGTAAACCATGCTTCAACGTGTAGCATTTCCGAGCGTGAACATGATAAATTATTCAAACTCGTCAATGCGAGTTCTATTATATGTATTAACACATTGATTGCCGGGATCAATATAATACGGAAATTAAACATAAAAACAAATATTTTTTTATTGCAGATTTGCGAGCTTGAGAATGTTGTGCTATTAATTTTTATACCTTTCATCACTTTCCCTATAATTTAAAATAAAGTACAGTGCTACGGACAAGTGTTTAACCCCCTTGCGTGTCCTCTCCAGTACCAGTAGGATTTTTGGCTACATTTGCCATTTACAGGTGTGAAAACAGTTGTGGGTTTGAGGATTTGTAGCAATTTAAAAGTGATTTGCGATTTTAACATTTACGGGATTGAAAGTTTAAAGGCTTAGCTGGGTCGGAGGTCAGATTTTGACAGCCATAGGGATTTTTCTCCTGTAACGCGCAGGTCATTTGTGGGTGGTTAAAAGAGGCCAATTTAATAGTCAACTTTTGTGGGCTACTTTACGGCCTTCGAGAACTGTGATTTGGCGAATTTAATAGGGCCCCTGGTATTCAGAAGTAATCCTGACTCCTCCAGTGCAAGTATATAGGACACATCGCTTCATCCAAATACATGTTCACCCAGAATACACTACCGAAAGGTCCGGCCATCATACCTCAGACTTCTGATTTTACCAAATCACTCCTGCATTCATGACACATTTAGCACTTCACAATAGTGACCTGCATGAGAAGATAACAAACGATAGATCGCACCATGTCTGATCATGACCTATCCAATGCTAAAAGCTTGGCCTCCCAGAGAGTCTCATCCCCAACTAGAACTCTGTAACTAGCCAGAAGTCAGTCCTCACTATGCCACTGAACCATTAATAAGCAGATGAAGAAATTAAACCTCAGAGGCATTCCATACCCAGCAATTGCTAAGAAGACAGAACTCTACCATCTCCAGTCAGAATGAACAACTGTCCACTTCTGAAATACTCAAACCCATCTTTCCAACACACAAAAGATACTTACTGACATAGCCACCTCCATGGAAAATCAAACTGAAAGGACCATCCTCTCCTAACACCGCTACCCAAACTTTAAACCTTGCAGCAAGTACAGGTGAACATTTCTTACTACCACCCACTTAATAAGAGCCCACTTTGCCCCAGAACACCTTTGGAGGGACATAGCAGAGGAAAAACTTTTAAATCTAGTGGCTCTGCTGATCTTGCCTAACGAGCTGACAATTTCACCGTCTTGCAAGGGGACATATTAGTCATAGTGAAAGCCAAAGATACAAGCCTCAACAGAAAACTGAGTATACCCAAATTTGCCCTCATGTTTAGTATCTACCGATATGTTCCCCTTTCCCCCACATATGCCAGGAACTAGTTATCTACCTGTATCTCATAGTCCACTTGGCCTAAAAATTTATTTTGATTATTATAAGTCCTTTTCGGGAATGGCGGCAGCCACACTCAGCCAGATCAATTACACCGCCACATGAAGCTCATTAGACAAGAGCTTTTCTGCTGCCACTTGCCACTGCTGCTGGAATTAGAGCTTCAATATAATCTCACTGCCAATTCCTTCTCCACAAAACAAACTTTTGCCCTACTCCTCCCATACCTTCAACTAGCACAGAGCATATTCCCACTGACTAGGATTCTCACCCTTGCCTACCTTACGTCTATGCCCAAAGAATGATCCACCAGGCCACACCATCCACCACCTAGGCACCAACATGATTTGCAATAATTTCAACACTAAAGGATTCAACTCCGGAAGTTATTGTTTGTTGCCACAAGGCAGACTCTAAGACTATCAGCCTTATTAAATTGTGATTCGGTAAATTTAAAAGGGCTCTAATTAAGCACACAGCATATTTTATTTACAGATGTTTTTAGTTAGTGAAGTCCTTGCTTTTCAATAGAAGTTCACTAACTAAAAACTTCTGTAAAAAATATATGCTATGTGCTTAAATAGAGCCCTTTTAAATTTACCTAATCGCAATTTAATAAGGCTGTATGTGTCCAACACGGTGCATCCAAAATGACAAGCTCAGATCAATCGACCAGTCCTTTGCAATTATCTCCCACACTATCCCTCCACCATGTCCACAAGGTTCATCATAGCATGTTCTACACTGGGGTCATAACATTGTATCAGGTTTCCTTCACCAGCAAAAGCTAACAATCAGCTATGGTCATGAAAAACCTCATAGCCAAGGAACTCCTGAACTGATATATCATAGGTCTGTTCTCATATCCATCATTCACTATATAGTGTATACATTCTATTGGTATTACAACCTGAAAATATACTTTGAAGGAAAAGACTAGTAATTGATCTGTCAGCACCCCACACCTAATTCCTAGTATCAATGAGTTCATCCCTTCTGAGAAATATCCACTTCAGTACTCCATGTCGATGACTCCATTTCCCATTTAGTCTGTTTAGGCCCTAGGACATGGTTGTTTAATTCTGACATCCAAGAATCATTTAAACAACTCCATGTGTATTTCAAATTATGGCATCTGCATGGAATAAAATGGAAGGATGCACTCTGCTTTGCTACAAGACTAGCCATCGGTTCCAAGATTTTTGATACTTTGTCGAATTGTTAGGCTGGATACTCCTTAATATAAAACTATGCCCCATCTTATAGCAATACTTAGATGACGTATTGCTCAGTAAAGCCCCCAAATCCATACCCAGCAGTCTGATCATGGCGTCCAAATGGTTCACTGAGATCAACATCCCATTTGACGCCAACAAAATTGAAGGGCCCGCTGATGTAGTAGAATCCGTAGAAATAGTACTAGATACTGAAAAATGGAATCAATTCCTAACTACCTTCCAGTCAAGTTGAAGAATGTATTGTGAAAACACTCCAAACTCTATTAGTAAACCTCCATTTTGCCTCAAAAATTCCACCACAAGCAGGAGCCTTCATAAGGAACCGATTAACTGACCTTGTTCCAACTGCATATTGTCCCTTAAAACTAAGCCAAGCTTTCTTACAAAGATCTTGACGTATAATATAAATTAACATTCTCTTGGAATGGAAGATCATTTTTTCTAATCAGACCAAATTCTGAGTTGAATTGGCCAGCCACTTTAGTCTCAGGGACACAAGATAATAGACAACTATCTTTGGGTGAACATAGCAAGGCCACCTCATTCGATTCATCAATAAAAAAGACAAAACTGCGTATATCATACTAAAATTCATATCAGCCAATCCATCTATAATGTTCCTCCTGAGGAAGATTGCATTGCTTTCCCTCAGCCAAATTTTTATATATTACCCTATGTACAGCATAGTTATATAATAAAAATACTTTTAGTCCATCAACCTTTTTTAGAACTCCTTTGATCCTTACAGCATGTGGATTAATTGTTAATTGATTGAGAGGAAGGCAAACCAAATTGAAAAAATCATTGAAACATTGCCAATTGTCTCATTAGGGGGAAAAAATTCTACCTGAACACATATACCGGCAATCATATGACTCCCATCACTAGTTATCCAGGATAACCCTGAATACATTTTTATTCCAAAATATATCCAACCCCTCTTTAAAGTTATTTGTCGGATCATATCACCTCTTAGGCACCTTTATTCTAGAGGGAATACGTTAAATTTAGCTAGTCTATCTATCTTCATAGTTTTCATTACCCTTATTAGTTTTGTTGCCCTTCTCTTTACTTTCTCAAGTTCAAATATACTCCATATTCCAAATGAGGGTTTAGTGGGGATTTATGGTGGCAGAATTATATTTGCTTTCCTTTTTTCTATACCCTTTTTAATACATGCTAATATTTTACTTGTCTTTGAAGATGCTGCTTGGCATGGAGCACTATTAAATTCCTTTCTGTATTTGATACCCCTAGATTTGCTCTATTAGATTTATAAATTGCACGGCTATTTTTCATTCCAAAATGAATAACTTTAGATTTATTTGTGTTTAATCCCATCTGCCATTTAGCTGCCCATTTCTCTAATTTATTCAAATCCCTTTGGAGGAAAGGTACATAATTTTCTCATTTAATTAACTTGCACAACTTAGTGTCATCAGCAAAAATGGAGACTTTATCTAAGTCATTAATAAATATGGTTAAAAAGATGAAGACCTGATAATGAACCCTGAGGAACCCCACGTATCACATTAGTCCAATCTGAGTATGTCCCATTTAAAACAAACATTTGCTTCCTTTCTTTTAGTCAGTTCACAGCCCTTAAGCATATACTTCCTGCAATTTCTGTATCTCTAACACCTCCCATGTGGCACTGTATCAATAGCCTTTTCAAAAATCCAAAAAGTCTACATTCACTGAGTTGCCTTGATCCAAGTTTTTACTTTACCTCTTAATAAAAAATAAAAAAAATGACCTATCCCTCATAAATCCATGTTAACTCCTACTTATTATTTTGTCAAATGGACATATTCTTGCATGCTATCCCTTATTAACCATTCTAACAGATTCAAAAACTAACTACATAAAATGAGAAGTCTATATTTGCCTGGATTTGCTCTTGCTACCTTGAATATAGGTATCACATCTGCTTTTCTCTAGGTATCTGCATACTAGCCTTTATTGATTGAGGCCTGCAGTACCCTTGGATGTATTCCAGTGTCTTTTGGTATGCTTCCAGTGTTAACCAATTATTTGGTGAAGGTAGTGTAGAGCCATTTTGTTGCAGTTCCCAACCACTGGTACCTCCGTTGTGTATACCGAAGAAAATAACGAAAAAAATAGCCTATTTAGCTCATCTGCCTTTTGCTGGTCACTATTTATCAGTTGGTCTATTTCACATTGTGTCGTTCCAATAGCTACCTCCCCTGCATTCTTCCCATTAATATATATTGGCCTTTAAATCATTGTTAAGCCACATTGGATGTGATTTACTAATTTTACTTTTATTTCCACATGGTATATGCTGATAAGTGTGTATATTGAGTAAAGATTTCAATGTTGTCCATTTTGTTTTATTTTTACCTGTCAATTGCTGCCCTTAGACCATTAAAATTTGCCCTTTTAAAATTTAGATTTGTTTGTTGGCTCCTTATAACTTTGTTTTTTGAACTCTATCTCAAATGTGTTGTGATAACTGTTTCCATATTTCAACATATAATACAACTTGATATTAGAACTTGACCATGCTTAGCTGCATTTCCAATCTGTAACAATAATTGTAATTCCTCACTTTCAGTTATATTTGTGAGTTTATAACATATTCATGCCAATATTATTTGAGTATTTGCTCCTCTGCTATTTAACTAAAGCAGCAATGATTCAACGGTATCACATAGTACCACATCTTATCTTACTATAGGCATTAAATCAGGTTTAACACACAGACAAATCCCTCCTCCTCTTATACCATTGCCCCTATATTTCCTTAATAGGTTATAACCATCCACATTAAGAGCCCAGTCATGTGAATCACTGAACCATGGTTCAGTAATTACTATCAAATTCGATTTCTCATTTACTGCTAATAATTCTACTTCACCTATTTCTCCTGGAAAGCTTCTTGCAATAGCAATCATACATTTTAGGTTGTTATGACTCTGCAGTTTGACATACTCACTACTGACTATTCTAATAGGGAGTTTTTGAAGACCTTCCCCCTTCTTTTCCCACATGAGTAGTTAATTCAACCAATACCCACATCTACACTTTCTACCCCATAACTTCTATCTAGTCCCTCCCTCCACCTACTAGTTTCAAAACTATCCCAGCCTTCCTACCATCATCTCCCCTTGCACACAAGCTCTCTCTTCATTAAGGTGCAATCCATCACTACTGTAGAGATCGTACCAAGTGAGAAGTCAGCCCAGTGCTCTAAAAACCCAACCCCTCCTTAGTGCACCACTTTATAACCACGCATTAACCTCTCTAAGCTCCTACTGGCTCCCTGGACAAGCGCGTGGCACTGGTAGTACATTAGAACAAGTTCCAAGGGCAGTATGAAATCTTCACTGTTGCTTCTCCATGCATGAAATACCATGGTTCTCCTTGAATAGACTCTTTAGGATTGTTTTGTTTTGTTTTATATAAATGTATTTACCAGGTGACTTATTTAGTTTTGCCCTTCTCGATGTAATTGCATATATAATTTACTTCACTTACATTTAAGAAGCCACAAGGGTAACAGTTTTTCACCTTCTGGAACCTCTTTTTCCTCTTCTCTTTCATGGAGGTTGCCTGTCATGATCTCCCTGACCACCAGTCATTTTGACTCATATGATCTAACCAGAATCATTAGGATTTTGAGGCTGGCCATTAAGCTGGCTGCATAATGGCTCCTATCAGGACCGCCTTCTAGGAATATGTGGTTGTGGGACTGGGCTCGGAAGATTAAAAGTATGGTTTATAGTTATTTAATATGTTATGTTTTGCTATGCTGTGCTATGTTATGTTATGTTGAGTACTGTATGTTTAATTGTGTCCAGTTGATAAGGAGATAACTGGCAGTCAGAATGTTATGAGGTAGCCAGTAACATATGAGAGAAAAAAAAATGCTTAAAGAGTCCTTTTAATTAGAAGAGAAAAATATTTTTATGTTTTTTTTTTTTGCGGTTATCTGGTCACAGCATCTTCGATTTGTGACAAATTAAATGGTCAGTTTGAAAGACTCAATCAGGATTTCCTAGGGGATTTATTAATTGTAAGTTAAATGGTAATGCACTGAGCTTAAAGGAAAATTGCGACATTAATCAAGGAGTAGTATTTTAAGAGAACAATGGAGCTGTAAAAAGTGAAACACACACATCTCGTTCCATAGAATACCATAGAAAGGAATTTTAGTACAATTATACTCAAATTATACTTTTTTTTTTATATAACTGGTTTATGTGTATATTATACTTAAAGTTATACAGCAAAAGTTTCAAATGTGAAATAATGATTTTAAAAAAATCTATACATGTTTTTCTACATTAAACTAACATTGATGTTTACTGTTTTGTGCTGTCAGTCAGATTTCCTGATTTACCCATAACCGAGATTAAAATATTTTGGTAATGAGAGATTATTGTCATTAATTACTGATAAGCCCTAAAGGCATCAGGCCCGTTATTTTCTATGAAGTCTCTACACACAAAAAGACTAGGCATATTCAATACAGATATAGACCCAATGCCCAGTAATTAATGACACAGATCTCTGATTATCAAAAGATATTAATTTCAGTTTGTGTATGGATCAGAAAGGCTGACAGCTCAGAATGTCAAATTTCAATGTTAGTTACTGTAGAAAAATTGAATTTTTAAATAACATCCAACTGATAAAGTACTTATTATTTCCAATATTTTAAAATTATACTATATTTGGAACCACCACTGTGTCAGATTTTCAACTGCAAATACTTTTTCTTTTTAAAGGGTCTGTGTGGTAATTTATTTTAAAACAATATCTTTTGAAAAACTTTACTATGGGCAAATGTTTGTAGACAGTAAAAAAAAACTATTTTTTGTAACATTTTAGATGCAATTATTTGTTATTGTGGGATTCAATTTTTTTCTCTCAATTGATTCTTTTACTTTCTCAGGAAGGCGAGTTGTAAACTAATGACCTTTCTATTTGCTTAGTTAAAGCATTTGCAATTTTAGTTGCCATATTCACATTGTGCAGTTAGAATATTCCTATACATATAAAGATTATGCCCACCTCAGGAAGTTGATTACATTCAGGAAATTATACAGCAGAGAAACAGCCATGTTTGTGTTTTTAATCATCTTCTAATAGCAAGATATAGAGGTGACTTGAGTCCTAATTCTCCTTTACCTCTCTCTGCAGCATTTGATACAGTGAACCATGGAGTATTAAAACCAGCTGAAGAACTACTAGGGATTAGGTGCCACTGCCATCGGCTGGTTTTAATTCTCTTTCACTTGCAGGGTCGGACAAGTTTTCTTCAAGTACAAATTCCTATAAACCCACGCCCTTCTCCATTTTTATCTCCAATGCTTTAAACATGTTACCACTAGTGGAGATAATCAGAAGACATGGCCTCATCTCCTACTACTGTTATACAGATGATATACTAAGGACACACAGCTTTATCTGTCCTTTGATCCAGATGCAGGACATCCAACCTTTGCTCCTAATAGATGTCTAGATTGGATGAGTAGGAACTGGATGAGGCTGAAACAGAAAGGCAGAGGTACTTCTGATGGGTTCCCATCATATACAGCAGCTGGCTTGGGCCAAACAGGAGTGGACCTTCATCTTGGGGAGAACTTTGAGATCTGAAAAACATCAAGTGTCAGCTACAATCAAATTCTATTTTTTATTAAAAAAAACATAGCCAGGATAAAGCACTTGATACCCCATACCTCCCTACCTACATTCATGCCTTTAAATCTTCACAACTTGACAACCGTAATTAATAAACCAGCCTTGTTCCTGACACATAACACCTGTACTCCGTTGTGCCTTACACTGGCTCCCTGTGAAAGAACACATATATTTAAAGCTTGACCTGCTGACATACAAAGCTCTACAAGATCAAGGAGCTCCTTATGTTCTAACTTGTGCACTGAGGTTTTAAAACCTAAAACATTTTTACTCTTTTTAAGTATAGTCCTTCAAAACAATATATTTTAACAGTATATATATCCACAGTGGCCCTTTAAACATTTGAGTCAGTTTATTCCGCTTTGAGGCTTGTGGGAGGCCCAAAAGTTTTCTTGTTGTTGGCCTCACCCTGGGTCCCCTTCAGTGCCAACTAATTATATATATAATATAATGTGTATATATATATAAGACACATATATTTTCTCCATCTGCAGCTTGTATACTTCAGGGAGCTATAAGATGGACAGGTCATAGCCAAGAGGTCAGACAAATTGAGGTACACTGGAAAAGGAACTGCCAACTCATTCCAGTATCTTTGCCAGGATAACCTTATGGATAAACAGAACCAGAGACATAACAATATGCCTGGCATGCTGTGGTCCATAGGGTGATGAATATAAGTCTCTTGTGCTTGACAGTATCATTTGTACATCAAAGAGTGATAACATAATGTTTATTAAATTAGTAAAATATGTTGAATTAAAAGCATAAAAGCATTGTGTTAGATGAGCTAAAGTCAGTTTGAGTGTCAATGTAACTTAATCACAATACACAAAATATATATATTAATAATTTATGATGAAAATTATTGGGAATAACTTACATTGAGTTGCCTCCTATGCAGTAAATACATTTTAGCAATAGCGAGAGTGAAGAAAATCTAGGAGACTTTGAATAACGAGATAATATCTCTTGGCCTTTATGTAATTTTTTGCATTTTCAGAATATTACGATAGAGATTATTAAATTGTGATTTGGCAAATTGAATAGGGCTCTATATAAGCACACAGCATATTTTATTTACAGAAGTTTTTAGTTAGTGAAGACCTTGCTTTTGGATAGAAGTTCACTAACTAAAAACATCTGTAAAATAAATACGCTATGTGCTTATATAGAGCCCTATTCAATTGGCCAAATCACAATTCAATAAGGCTGTATATATAGTAACAAAGTATATATCTCATGTATTAAATGTTGCATTTTCCACAGTTGACTCCAGCTCTTACATATTGTACACTACACTACAAAAATTTAAAATATATGTAATATAAAAACAATTAGGCTGCACTGGGCCCCCAAGAGGAGAACCCAAGTCCATTACACTGCCTGCACCAGCGGTAGCTCTGCCCAGGGACCTTTATTTGCTGCCTGTTTATCTTCTAATACATCCAATAATCCTACTGGCTTTTCCTGCAGCGTTGTAGGCTTGGAAGAGAATAGTAGCCAAAAAAATGTTGTGTGATACATTGAATTGACAGTGATAATGTGCTGGTAGAGGGTTAGATCTTGTAAGAATAACTTCACATTTGTAAGAAGTCATCACCAAAATATGTGTGTTCCATGTCCCTTTTAATTCAATGTACATTTTAGCTTTTAAGCAGACTGGAAAGCAATGAGTTAAATGAAATGCAGAGCAGTTGATCTACTCATGTTCTCATCTTTCCATATGGCACAGAACTTGCACTTCACCTTCAAACGCACCTGCTTCTCTTTTAAACCTGCTGACATCCTTTCTAGAGCTGTCACTGAAAATGCTATCTAACAGTTTGCAGCTATTTGAAGTAGTCACTGGATACTTGCAAAAAGGCTCCCGTAATGTGATTTATCCAAACTACTGCCTGCTTGTTAGGTGCCTCTTGGACAGCCGAATAAAATCTTCATTTTCATGACATCTCAGCAGTGAAATGAAGAAGCAGAATCTACCAGTCAGAGCCACGATTGTTCAAGGAAAAGGGTACTTATTTGTGACAAACTAACAACATTAGTAGCTGTGTAGGCCATGGGTATAAATATTTTGTAAAGACTGTTTATGAATAGAGTTATCCATTTTGTCATTATTATATCACCTCCTGAGACATGGATCACAAGGGTTTATTTATCTATCTGAGAATAGAGGGATAGGAGAGGAGAGAACAGGGAGAGGTCAGAAGTATTTATTAAGTAATTGGATGTGATTTAATTTGACACCACACCTTCCCACCTCACAGGTTCAGGTACTTAAAGTTGCATCAATAAAGTGCTCTCCTGAAATGTAAACATCCTTATCGCGAATACAAGTTTCACCAAAGTATCATGGATACCTTCAGTATCTGGCAGAGGCATCAAAACTTATTTTTTTCTAATTAAAATTAATTTCATGACTGTTTCCCTTCTTAACTATACTTTTACTCAAAATGTTTAAAAATACTTTTCATTGTACTGTGTTTTTGTAAAGGGCTTTGTAAGTTGATTTATACAAATTAGTTATGCATTTGTAAGTAATGAAATGTGTATGCAAAATATGTAAAATAAAGATTTAACAAAAATAACTGAAATCTATTTTGAGAACCTCCTCTGAGGTGCTTCTCTACACCCAGTTACATCATGAAGGGGGTGGAAGTGGTGCTTTCTAGGAGGTGCTGGAAAAGGACTGGCTACCAGGACTCTGAGATTTGTGGAGCTGGGTACACAAAATATGCAGCAAATAATTTAGGGACACAATATTGTATGCTCATAGATAGAGTTTGTAAAATATGTATTTATTCTGGAATTTATATGCTACAAATCACAGGACAAACTGTCGTAGTTGATATAATAGTACAGAGATGGTCAAAGGAGTGGGGCCAAGTGTACATCAAACAACTACATAAAAGTTTTTCTGATGACACATGTCCAATGAGAGACTTTAGTTTTATAAACATAAAGTTTTGAAACGTTCTGTCTTATCTCAAACAGTCTTTCTCTCAGTACCTGTCTCACGCCCTTCATGACATAAATAGTTTTTATTTTTCAACGCTTTACTACTTATAAATGTGTATCTGACTCATATTCAATTTACAACATCATTACAGTGGCCCTTTGAATCGAAGGGAATCTTTCATCTTAAATAAACAGAATTACTACTCACCTTATAAGTATTTGATTAGTTGCAATTGTTTCAACTTTTGTAAAAATATAAAGAAGTGTCTACTATTATAGACCATTACATTCAAGGAAGTCTACCGTACAGAATAAAATCAAAAGTCAGTGACAGTGTAGAGAAATAGGAAGCAATAAAGAGTAAGTAATCCAGAAGAGAGTCAACTGAGTGTTGGAAGGAGTAAAAGGTCTAAGCTTTCTCCAAAGGATGAAGTTCCATTCAGAAGTTCACCACATCTAAAACATACAGAAGGTCAAATATGAGTAGAACATCATGTATATAGTCTATGAAGAATTGTTTACAGTGTCTCCACCAGTAATAGAGGCCTCAGTAGACCACCTCAGGCTTCCGGGGGTTGGTGTAAGGAGAACCTTGACCCGGCAGATCCGTGGTATGGTAATAGGAAGAGTCTAGCTGCTGGGTGTAGCCATTTATAGGCTCTTTTGGCGCCATCAGCCCCATTATGTCCCCAGCCAGCTACCCCTGAAGACAGAGCAGCAGGACTTTTATATTAACCAACCTTTTTTTATACCTCTTTGCATCACACAGCAAAAAAACAACACAGAAGCTCCACAGTAAGTTGCATTAATCTCCTGAGTGCTGCCACTCACACACCCAATGGATGTACTATGTTGTGGGGAGTTCTGAGGACACCAAACAAGACAAAGAGCAGATGTTTGATACCACAGATTAATTTTATTTTATTTATACGTGTACTTGGTGTTCTACATCCCCAGTCATGGCTTTTATCACTGGTGCAGTGGCTTCGGAGAGTGTTCCCATGGATGGGTGGACACTGCAGGCAACTACCAGCACCCACCTGAGGCTGCGGCTTTCGAGGGCAAGGTAAGCTGGAGTTCCTCAGTGGTTCCCCGGGCTCTGGAGCATAGCGTGATGTCATCAGAGGGTGCTGTGGGCTCAGGGGTTCATGGGATATGTAGTTCTACATACAGGCCTGCCATGCAGCTCAAGAAGAGCACTGGCAGCCTGCAAGGAGAGCTTATGACTCATAAGAAAAGAGTAATTGTGGGGGTGGGGGTTAACATCCTGGCAGCCACCCACACAATAATTTCTTAGATTAACCGCATAGATTCCCTTTCCATTCCATACGTCTCTGGCCATCATGGCCACATGTTAAAAAGTATATTAAGTTTATATTAAGGTGCAACAAGCACAATACATATAAATAATTGATATTTAAGCCTGGGACCTGGAGCAGTAGTAGAAGGGATGGTGGGGAGCCTTTCTGATCTGAACAGCTACATATATCTGGGCTAGATTAATTTCCATTTTACTAGCTTTCCCACTGCCAAACCAGGTTACTTATATAGATAAGGTAACCTTTAGAGCAAGGGTTACAAGGAGTCTAACGAGTGCAGTCTGACCCAGAAGACCCACTACTTATACATGCCTCCCATGTAATGTACAGAAAGGCATCATCCATGTAGAGTTAGATTAGCATGATTCTGCCCCACACTACTGGTGGGCATTAGATGGGTGTGGGCATTAGATAAAACAGTATGGAGGACCTTTTAATGCATTGGTAAGACAGATGGTTCTGATGGATCAATAGACACAGTACAATGCACTACAGCCTTTAATGGATTACAATTACACCAAGTGAACAGCTGATCTAAGGATAGGAGGATCAGTTAACAATGCATTACAAGGAGAGAGTTTACAGTGTGACATCAATCTTGACACCAATACAATGGCAGGTGCACAGACCCAATAAGCAAAGGTGGGGGCAGTAATTGTTCCTCTTGCTTCAGCAGGTCTTCTAGATGCCCATTAATGTGTGGTACCAGGCCCAAATGTGTTTGAGGCAGTGAGCACTCCTATCCAGCAATGGGCAGTAGCATTCATCTGAGGGCAGGGGTGGCAAGTCCTGCAAAGAAGTTTCTAGTGACCCGCTTATGTTTGATTCTGCTGTACTCACTAGGATGCTGCAGGTTGCTACAGCGGCAGGTGAGTCAGTAATTTTTGCTTAACTAAGTGGGGTTTGCAATCTGGGGGCATGGGTAGAGTGGACTAGTCATAAAGAGGAATGACTGTTAGGGATTCATAAATTGTTAGTGTATTTTCAATGTCTTCAAAACATCAGTACAAGGAGTGGTAGGATAATCCTGGGTGTAGTAGTAGCGCATTATAAGGGATAAGTGTTACTGAATAGGAGTCGTCTCGCCTATCTTAGCATGGATTGCAGACTCCTACCTGGATCCCATACATGGGAATCTTGGGCCCACGCCCTAGATGGGATTTTGATCTGAAGGGGATACATTTTCTAGGGGTATGGAGAGTGTTTTAGGGTGGGCCATTGGGTGGTGTATTCATTTGTCCGTCTTCATACAATGAGATATGGTGCTTTTGTCCGGGAGTGGGGTGTTCGTACGATAGGAGATGTTGCTTTCCCCCTATTTTTCATTCAGATGTTATGTCACCAGACCAATGCTTTATGCACCTGCGGAATACACCCAATGCTTCATATTCAGTTTCTATAATTGAGTTGTCGGTTTCTGTGCTGTGTCTATCCTCTAACTCGGGTACATGTTGGCAAATTTATCGCTGTTAGGATTAAGGATAGAATTAGTCTTATAGTTTGGTCATTGTCTTCCCTTCTACTATTCTTTCTTCTTTATCATTCATTCTGGGAGTGAAATTCATTAGGGTAGATGGTGGGTTGTGTACCAGCGAATATAATGGTGGTTCGGAGTAATGATATGTTCATTCTTGCCCTCCTAAGAGGGTTTTGTTACTGTGTCTGTAATTGCTCTTAGTTTATTTCCAGTGCAGGATAATAATTCCCATACTTTAGAATTCCTACGGTAGATACAGTATATTGGTGGTGGTGGATATTCCCGTAATCATTGCTCTGTTAGGTGACGACACATGTAGGAGGTTTTGAAGGGATAGTTTGCTTTCCGTCTGTTGGAGGATCGCTCTTTCATCCCCATTGATTTCTAAGATGAATCATAAGCTATATTGTGGGCATCGGGCAAGTGGTTCAAGGTTTATCAGGAGGTGTACTGATTGATCTCCCTTCAGTAGTAGTAAGGCTTTCTTGGAACAAGTACCTAGTTCGTTTTGCACCGTTCCTTTCTTATGAAATAGGATTGGTTCTCTCATACTTAGGATTCTCCAAAAATGTGGTGACCTGTAGGCAGTGTTTGGGCTGGTTCTGATTTGGACCTTTTTAACCACTCATTTTGTATAAGAGCAGCCACAGAAGCACCCCCAATGGTTTTACGGAGGATGTGATTTGGAGAATTGGAAGGTCATGTATTTCCATGGTGGGTCATTGCCCATTTGTATATCTGATGGTACGGGTATTTCACCAATCATTGCCTACAGCTTGGCCTTGGTTTCAGTTGGAGGTGCAATGGTCTTGTACAAGGAATAGGTAATGACACTAGAAGGGGGAGCGGGTGGAGAGTGGCAGTACACACTTACTACCTTTGTAGTGATGCTTTTGGTAGTAACAATCTTGGTAACGTACCCATCAAGCAGTGGGCTCATGGAATGCAGAATACATCAGGCTTATTTGCAGATTTCCACATCTGTCCTTAAAATTTGGGAAAGTCGGTTAGGCCTGACAAAAAGTGAACAAACTTGTGTTGAATCTTGCTAAGTAACTAGTTTTCTTTGCAGCAACATGAGCACAAGGACACAGAGGCTAATTGTTTTATTCTCAAGGATGGGCCCATCTTAATGAAAGTAGACACTGAGCACACAGTGCTTCTGTTTAAGGAGGGTGTGCAGCGGGCCATGGCATTTTTTAGGGGGGTCGAGTCCGCATGAAGTATTCTGCGGTTTCTCTGAGGCAGATGGTGAGGGGAGTCACCTACCCTACGGTGGTACGTCTGTTCCATCACAGTAGGCCCTGGATGAGGGTTCAGGGCGTAGGGTATACTGGCTCTGGCCAGGCTCCTTCCCTCACTTGTTCATTGGTTCATGTATTTATTGTTTATTCATTATGGATATTTTGTCATTTATGTTTACCAATAAACTCTGTGGCCTGTTTTATCACCAATATGTGGTCTGGGTCTAATCATTATATCCAAGTGATCTGTGTGTAATCATTATGGTTTAACATACTAACTGGGTTGTGCTTGGGTCATGTGCTTGGGCTTTGCCAAGAAGAAAAGAGGTACATTGATATCACCTTCATAGCAAGGAGATCTTATTAGGTGGGTCCCTGGACTGGTTGGAGGAGCATAAATCAAAGCAAGGGTGAACATAGGATCCCATACGTTACCTATAAGAACTACAAACTTTAATAGATAGATAGATAGATAGATAGATAGATAGATAGATAGATAGATAGATAGATAGATCCCACATTTTCCATGTTCTGATTGAAGGACTGGCTACTCTGTGACAGAAGATAAATGAATAATCTCGAAATCTCTAAATGATTGTCATATAAATGTATATGAGTCAGACACATATTTATACAATTTGCTAACCATTTGTGGCCATGCGCCCACCATGATGTTGTGAAAATGGTGACACCGATTGGATAACGTAAGTGTTGTATCTTTAATGACATAAAATAAATATGGAAATTGATTATTTTTTAATAGTTTTATACTTTAGAGATTCATAGTTACAAATTACAGCCTAGTTATAGATGTGTTTCATGCATTGTATTATTATTTAATGTGATGAAATAGCAATATATTTTTTTATAAGATTATACTGAAAATGTAAGAAATTCAGTACACTGTATATATACCAATGATGACCTTTCTCATTGTCAGAGGACACACAGCACTTATACGCATATCTAGATTAGATTACACACAGTAAGCTAAAGCAAGTCTTAGCTTGTAAAAGTGTCCATTCTCTCTGGTCAGCATTATCTAGTTTTGGGATATAAATTGACCCTTTTAATTAATAGGTGCCCAGTGTTGTATTTCAGTTGGAAGTGTCACATGTCCCTCTCGGTTGGTATGAATTACACAGACTGATTTTTTTTCATTAATTCTTTTGAGCAACCACATTGTTAAAATTTAAAGGAATTTAAGATTTATATCCATAATTACTGTTTCTGTTTCATTTAATGATGTAAAATATCTTAACTATTCATGTGTAATGACCCCCAAACAAAAAAAAGAATGAGATTTAATGGATGTTTGCATCATACTGCTTTGAACCAAATTATAGAAAAAAATCACTAATGAATACAAAAACAGCTTTTGTCTGCTAGATTTTATACACAATGTAAAAAATTATGTTATGTGCATGTCTATGTAACAATTAAAGGCCATTTAGAGAGAGATTAAAATCTGCATAGCTATGGTTTGATATTTTTATACAAACTGGCCATCACTAGCCAACAATGTTGATTATTTTAAATGATGTTTTAAAGGATATTTAAATAATATGTTAAACTTTAGAACATAAAATAATAATGCAGTCTCTAATGTATTACCTTTTATATGTAATTTTACTAAGGAAATGTCTATCTGCACAATCGGGAATGTGGGAGATAAAACTGTCAATGTTTTCAACATTGTAAATCTCATTACATTAAAAGGACACGCTCTCCTGAAGTAAAATATATACATTTTTATTATAGACTTAATGATTTTCATTTTAATTCATACTTTCAGTAAGCAGAATGGGAAGATTTTAAGCCATTATTATTTAATTTTAACAGGCTCTGCAAGTGTATGGAAGGTGCCATAACAACAATACTTCCCTTTCAAGGCATGAGAAGGTAGATACACAGCAGGGCATAAGTTATTGCAAGTTTGCCTTTACTGTTGTGGATGGGGCAAAAACATTACCTGAGTAAACTTATGGGTCAACTGCTCCATATGCTAATTTAGGGCCTAGAGGTGAATGAAAAGGAAGCGGAATCTACTGTAACTGCATAATAGCACTGTGACATATTGTTTTGTTACCAGGAAAACAAACAAGCAAACAGTGACTCACATTAGCCCATCAAAGCCCACACAGCCTACTTCTAGTGCACAGTTGGGACAATCATAACACTATCTCCTCCTATGCTGCAGGACAATAAAAAGAGATTGTTACTGTGACGAAGTGCCCTTCGCCACTTTGTCTTGGAGAGGACTGTTTGCCAGCCTCCTGCCCTGCGACTATGGCCCTGGGACATATTGCCCTTTAAACACAGTATTAGGCCATACCAGAGTGTATGTCACTCATTCTGGCCCTTTACATACAGGGGGGTCATTCGGTACTTGCCCTGTGGGAGCGGTGATACCCCAGATAACTATGCCATGGAGCCCATTCATATAATGAAAGACTATGGGAAAGACTTTAGCTAAATGGCAATTGAACTGTGAGAAGAGGATCTGAGCGCTATTCGGTAGTTTTGTGCGCTCAGATCCCAGCTATCTGGGGATATGGGAAATGTGAGTAAATGTGAATTGCAGTAATGCTGATGGGTTGTCAAACTAGAGAATTGACCAACAAATACTTTTGTCCGGACATCCCCAGGCCGATCCGTTGGGATCAGACCGTGTATTCCGGCTTATGGTCACGGGGGAGGTGTGTAACGGAACCCATCACTGTTTTACCCTGTTTTATGATTATTATGTTTAAAATATGATCCTACTATTATACTGCATGTATGTTGGTTTATGCTCTGCAGAATATTGGCCCAGACTAGTGCAGACCTTGGCATGGGAGATAATTATGTTACAGATAAGGAAGTCTATTGTATAAAGTGTTTTCATATTTTCTTGCTTTGCTCTTCTTCCAAGATTTCGGAGGCATCTCTGAACAGATCATACCAGACCTTCTTACACGTTGGTGCTGCAACCCATTCAGATGCTTTTTGCGGTTGTGGAGGTTGTCCTGGAAGGAGCGGTCACAGTAGTCACAGAAATACCTTCTGCCCATTATGTGTGCACCAGCATTCCTCCAACAGACTCAAAATCCTTGCCCATCTATGGACTGGACTTGAAAACACCTCCTACCAAACATCCAGGGGCTTTGCGTGCGTTCCAGTAGATACATCCCCATCGCCACACGCTTCTGTAGCCGCTGCTCATCACTGGGGAGACTCTCACCTCACCGCCATTGGTCATCTTCCAGGGCATCATACCAGAGTTCCTTTCTGTCTGCATCCCTGTAGTCCGCGGCCGCCTCCTCCTCCTCATCATGGAACGCTATCCGAAAACTAGCCGGTTCCATCCTGCTGTAGCCAGGGGCGCTGTACGGATACTAGCGTTGCCCTCAATTTGTAACTCCAAACGTTACCGGTGTCTCCGTGCTGCTTTTCCTCTTACTAGGACGCCATCCCACCACTGCCACCAATGTAATGAATCTACTGGCACCCCGACCGGGTACCTCCGTTGATGGACGCGTCCTAGCTTGCATCGAGGCCTACAAGCACCGCACCGGACACCCTACCACCACAGACTCCACAACCGCTGTAGCTTAAAGCTCCCAGGGAGTATGCAGCGCATAGCAATCCCCAGTATGATATAGCGTTCCCCTCCAAGAACGAGACGAGGCTCCGTTTTGAAGGGTCAAGCAGGACTCTTTAATGACAGGGGATCTCCTTTTATGCAATGGTGAAGGGCTACACCCACATAATTATCACAACAGCCAATTATATACATGGTTCAACGGCCACGTCTCCTCACCTCAGATAACAGGTAACACAATTAAAACAGACACAATTTTAACCACATTCTGGATGTACCCCAAAAACAGGGGGTACACCTTTAAGTCCAGCACCGTTTAATAGCTCTCACCCAGGGGAACAACATATTACAAAATGGCATGAATCAGACCAGGGGTTCAAAAGTTAGTAAAAGTATCTTTTACACATAACACACAGACATTTCACATATCCCCCATAGTTGGCCACACAATACACATAGAGGGACAATAGGTGAGTCACACCTCCCTGAGGCTACCTGGCAACTTGGATACAATCAGACATTAATTAGATCATCCTTCTTTGTTCTTATCTGAGAATGAAAACACTTTATACAATAGACTTCCTTATCTGTAACAGGATTATCTCCCATGCCAAGGTCTGCACTAGTCTGGGCCAATATTCTGCAGAGCATAAACCAACATACATGCAGTATAATAGTAGGATCATATTTTAACCATAATAATCATAAAACAGGGTAAAACAGTGATGGGTTCCGTTACAGTTACCTCTTCAAACTATTGATTGTTACATATATTAATTAGAAAAAGGTAAATTATATTAATTTATTACTCAATTAATTCATTAATTAGTATTTAAAAAAATAGAGTGCGGAGCCAAAGGACACGTGAGGAGAGGCCAAAGGAGAGGCTTGCAATGAGCGCCAAAGGTCCTTAGAAGTATAAAAAGCATGGCTTCAAATTTTATTGACCGTCATTTTTTAAATATTGCTCCAAATCTCTTGTAACCTCACTTCCAGGCTTCCTGGCTCTCCCCCTGTCCTGTCTGTGAGTGTGTTATTATATTTGTTCATCCAGCCTAAGTCCTGCGTCGTACACAGCTCTCCTTGCTTTGCGAGGCTTCGCGTATGAGCGCCTTTGGCGCTCATACAACCTAAGTCGTGCGCCTTACACAGCTCGCCACGCTTTGCATGGCTTGCAGTTGCGACCTCGCTTTGCAAATGCGTGACCAACGAGGTCGCAAATGCGGGACCAACATTGCAAACATTCCGAACATCGCTCTTGGTCCACAACTATATATGTGATATATATATATATATATATATATATATATACATATATATAGTAGTACAAATAAGGACTAGTACATTAGTGATTCCATTTGAATGTTTAAAAATAAGTTGATGAAAACTTATTTCCTGCTCAAATTTCTCAGAAATACAGTATATGCACTGCAGTCTGGGAAAACTGGGCGGGGCATGCAAATGAGGCCACATAATGCACCATCACTCTGTCAATCCAAACCATTTTAAACATGGCTCCTTTTACGCATATGCTTACTGTATTTTACAGTTTTAGACATAGCAACGGACGTTTTTTTCACAAACCAGGTCACTTAACCACATACAGTACTGTTTCACGGTTACTGCTGATCCTCAGTATGGTGTGAGTGGCTGGTTTGTGTGGTAATCGTTGTAGAGAGTAGTTCTATACAGCAATTGTTTCACATATGGTGGGCTAAGAGTGATAGAAGCCCTCCACCGTAAAAAGTACAGTAGTACAAATAAGGAATAGTACATTAGTGATTCCATTTGAATGTTTAAAAATAAGTTGATGAAAACTTATTTCCTGCTCAAATTTCTCAGAAATACAGTATATGCACTGCAGTCTGGGAAAACTGGGCGGGGCATGCAAATGAGGCCACATAATGCACCATATATATATATATAGTTTTTTGTACCACTGTGGTTATATATGTAAACTATACTCTTTTTCAGAACTACACTTGAAAATATGCTGCATGTAAAAAATATCTAACACATTCCTCAATGTATTACCCTTTGCAGTGCAATCTGCCATTTTGCCACTAAAGGAGGAGGAGACTTTTAATGCACAGGTAGCTTCTTTCTAGACAATGGAAATGTGTCAGCAACAGCTTTCAAAGCTTTCATTAGGGCTAATGGAAAAACTGACAGATTTAGAGCACAATAAACATATTCAAATATGGGATCTTGGGGTAATATATGTGGAGTCATGATTGTCTGCAAATGGCATCCTCTGATGTATGTATTTATGCTCGATATGTGTCCTTTTCATTTCAATGACATGTTTTACTATTAATATTTTTCATGCACAACATATCTGTGGTACTGTGTAATGCTACTCATTTGCTACATAATCTTCTCTGCACTTGTTTTACATAATGTTTTTTTATACAAAAGCACTAATTTTGTAATATTTAAATTATGCAACAATTTCTCTGTAGTTAATCATTTTTCCAGGAACTTCATAGAAAAAGTTACTGTAAAAGCTAAGCCCTTATATGATGTCCTTAAAGGAAGAGAATCAGTCACACTCCAAAGTGATAGGAAATCTGAATCTCAACAGGTTTTTATTACATTTTTGCTAACTTCTGGCATCTGTCCCAGCTCTGAAAAGCCTAATCAATCCAAGCCATTTACATCAAGGTAGATGACAAATACAGCCAGTACAGAGGCACGTGGCCAATCTTTTTTGACTTTTAAAGGAGCTTTGCATTGCTTTATGTCTTTATGGAACAGCAAAATACAATATACTAATGCTAATAAATTTACTTTATTTTTTTTCTCTAATAATTTTATTCTATTTCAATCGATCCAAATCCGGCTGCGGCTGTCCACTGTGCTTCCAGCAGCTTCACAGTGACAAGCAGTAGGAAACGTTACCAGTTCTTAAGAAACGATATGAATAGATATCTTATTGGAGAGCCCATATCAGCTGTGGGCATATCAGATGTGAATTAACCTCTGCCCTTACATCATCATAGCTTGGGTCCCAAGTGCCTTACTGCTTAAGCTTGGTGGTTCCAGACTTAGGCCTCTATTTAATTGTCCAAATCACAATTACATAAGCCCTTAATGGAGCCCGTAAATGTTGCAGATATTTAATTGGCTATATTTTGCTACTTGCAATCGATTTGCGAGTTATAGGCTCAAAACAAGAGACACAGGGGAGGGAGAGGGGGTCAAGAGACACAGGGGAGGGAGAGGGAGGCAAGAGACACAGGGGAGGGAGAGGGGGGGCAAGAGACACAGGGAAGGGAGAGGTGGGGAAAGAGACACGGGGGGACAGGGGGGAAAGACACAGGGGGGACAAGGGGTAATAACACAGGGGACGGAAGGAGGGGGGAAATGAGACACAAGGGAGGAAGTAGACAGAGGGAGAGACTCGCCATGAGCGCCGAAGGCGCTCATCGCAAGGCCAGTAAAGTAGAGGGGGAGAGGCTCCCATTGTGTGGCAAACAGCATTGCCAGGATTCACATTTTATTGCCGTCATTTTTCACAGGCATGTTACTAGTTTAATTATAACAATTCAACAAGCCCGCAATTGCCTTCTAATGCGTAAATCACATATGTAACAAAATTGTTGCCAAAATATTAAGAATTCCAAATAGAACTCGCAAAGACTTTTTAAAAGATGTAAGAGTGCCCTGGCAGCCATTAAAAAGGTATTAAACCACTTTAAACAATACAGCATCAGGGAAGTTCATCAGAATTAATTGTATAACATTCTGTAATGAACAAATAACATATAATAACACACCAGTATGTTAAAAAATGTATTTCTGAAAATATGTTACACAGTAAATATGTGTACTTATTTGATAATGATGGCACCCTGCAAGCAAATGTTAGTTGTTATGTGCAACTGTATGTGAAAGGATGTACTATGCTCAGCCATATGACCCCAGTCTGGGGCCTCATGGTGCTGTTCCCCCATGTATTAGAGTTCTGAGTGTATGGTGGCATATATGTTGTTCCATGGCTCGGTTCCAATAATGTATCATTGTTACAATGTATGCTGATTATTACATGTATTACATGTAGGCTACTGTAATATTATGTGGATGTTTGCTATGAATCTACTGGTCTGTCCCTAAGGAAGCTAATAATGTATAGGGATGGGGTCCCAGGGGCAGGGGAACCAGAGTGAGAGTTACTGAACATAAGGGGTGCTCTCTGCACAGAAAGACATTGGCAGACATGAACATATCCATAGGAGATCAGATTAGAGTGTCTGGGGCTGCAGTATTATCCTACTTGATGTACGGTCAACAACCGAGGATAGAATAACTTTCCCTGATGTGCCCCACTATACAGGAAGATGATCCCTGTACACATATATGATTGTGAAATACATGTAATGTATGTCGATGTCCAAAAACCTGAACCATTGAAAACACACAAAAACAGTGATAACGGTATAACCAGACTTTATTACATACACAGAGCACACTCAGACATGTATCCAACTGTGCATTAATATCATGGGTGTGGTGTGGGCGGATCCTGTAAGGGCAAGAGGCAGTATTGAGAAGAAAAGGGACACCTAAAGTGTTAAATATAATACTGTGTAATAATTATGAAATATTGCATCTACTAGGGTTACATGTGGTCACTACACCACTGCAACCAGAATCTGATGAATACTAATCTTACCATACATTACTCCTTGTAATAGAAGTAACCAGTAAGGTGAATAGCACATACATATGGTCTTCATTGGCTCCATTGAACAGATGCATAAACACCTAGACTATGTAATCCAAGTCAGTTATACACATACAGTGTGTTCCAAAAAGTTGAAAAAGAAAAAAAGTGGTCAAAACATTAAAAAGGCAGAGGAGAATAAAAAAATCTAAAAAAGACGGCATGTACAGTACAGTGTCAAAGACAGTAACTGTAACAATATACCAACTTACCTGATGTTCATCTACAAGCATTACTAACCATTAGGTAGTTATCATGGTTAATCAATTGTCAATTAGGAATGCTTAGCTGTGACAACAGTCAGTGGTCCAAGAGTAATGTCACCATCTCTATATCATATTGTTTGCCACATTGGTATCACATTCATCTGGGCTACAGGTGTTATTACATATTATTTGAAATGAAGGTTAGGTCACAAGGGTCAGCAGCTGTAATGTCTGTTCATTTCATCAGACAAGAGTATGTGTTCTCATACTTACATTCATTAGAGGATGTAATGCTTCACTTATGTTTGGATCATTAACATGGCATTGTTGGACTTTGTAAGTCCACCGCCATATCTACATTAGTACATATTATATTCAACAACTACCAGTGTTAAAAAATATGATACATGATAGTATTCAGGGCATGTGAGCTAAATGCTTCTGAGAGATTTTCAGTGGTGGAATGTCTATCGGATAGCTACTGTGAATGATTTTCATTCACCCTATGTATGAGTGAATGCTTGCAGATGAAAAAGATGCCTTCATGGACCTGAACTGAGTCTAAAATAAAAATATAAAATAAAATAACAAAAGACCTTAAAAAATATAGGGACTGTATCATCTTTTATCAATGGCATTCCTCAGTGACCATCAATTTGTGAAATGTTAAACACAACCCTACATGTCCACAGAGGAGAGGATCATGAATCATGTGATGGGGGGTAGCTATCTGCATACAAAATATCACCATCACATAGGCCATGATCCTCCACTCTGTAGCCAGGCTAGATTATGTCAACACTTGGACTAATAGATTGTCACTGAGGAGTGCTGTCGAGAAGGTACAAACATAGCTGCAGCCCATACATCCTCCTCTGCCTGGACACAGGGCCCCCATTCCCCGTGCCAGCACGCCTTCTCAACAGGGGATGGGTCTTGCAGGGGGGGCATCTCCCTAGGAGGCAGCAGCACCTGAGGGACGGAGACAGTGAGGGAGGCAAAGAGTGGCCAGGCTATAGGCATGCAGGGTAGGTCTCCGTGGTGGAGGAGGCCGTACTTGGCACCAGGGTGCGCTGATAAATTCAAAGTTCATCTGGATGAGCTCGCTCTGGTCGTCCAATGATAGGAGCAGCCTGGACAGATATGATTCCACCATCTGGTGATACCTCCTCACCTCCCTGTAGAGCCTCCTGTTGCTGCTGTCCTGGGAGGCCTGGTTTGAGGAGACACTGGCCTGGAGAGTCCACGTAGCCTCCATCTGCTCAGTGCAGGACCAGCATCTCCTCCCTGTTGGCCTCAGATCGGGGTCGACTGAGCCATTGATATCTGTGTGTTCCTATCTATCAGTCATCTAGAAGTATTGAGCCTGGATGGTTCACTTAATTTCCACTGTGTGGAGCTAAATGGGACCAAGTCTTTGGAATATGAGTCTGGTAGTTACTGGCTCATGACAATCCTTGGATTCCTGCTGCAGCCTGTATATGCATATTCATACTGTGTATATAGCGCTGGTCCGTTTTCCATGCTAACCAAGCAGTGAACATATCTCAGCAATAGTTATTGAGATGCTGCAGAGATGTGTTCCTTGATAGACTAGTACACTACATTGCACTTCCATCCCTACACAGTCTGTATCTGCATATACTGCAGTATGCACACCCATACATGGACCCTGTTTGGTATGGTTACTCGTGTTGTACACAGTGATGGAAGTGATTTGTCAGCTTCATGGATGTGGGGCAGATGAATGATCCATCTATCACTATCTGAATTCTGGTAGCTGGCATAACACTCTCATTGACATGCATTTGGCATTTACTATGCGTGTGTGGTGAATCTATGACACAGTCAGTTCTGAGGCTGGTAAGCTGCAGTTTTGTTATCTATTCCTGTCAATCATTATCAGTTGGGTCATTTTCTATTGGCTATAAGTGCTGTGGCGCACACCGTAATTACCGGATTGGATTGTAACTGTGATTGCCATGGATTCCGGCCCACAAACAGCTTGCGGCCACAGGAAGGGTTTACGGTTTTAGCCTTCAGGTCTGTACTTGCGGGCTTGAGTCAATTAAATACATCTGTAACTGTAACAAATTTATAACCAGCAGACAAAAGGGCTGTATGATGGTAATTACATGCTTGGGATTAAATGGGGACGTTATAGTGTAATTTTGCAAGGGATCAGATGGACTCAACCTGCGGTAGTGTGAGGGAGTGCTATTATACCTTAATCTACATGTAAGTGTTTCTCTTAACAGAAGGACCAATGAAGTTGGTGAAGTATGTAACTAACAACATACATGTATATGCCATAAACATAAGTATTATTAGAGGAACTCTTAATTTTAGCAGCTTCTGCTAATACATGGAAGCTGGCATGACAGAATAAGACAAGATGCAAAATTTGGGGAGGGGGAAATTTGTCAAATGCCAAAACTTATCTGGATCACCCATTGGATCAGCAAATCCCCCTCCATTAGTTCCTGAATAAAATTGTTGGAGCGCATCCTGCAAGCCAACATGGAAGCCCTCAGACACAAATAACATCTGCTAAAGTTTGTTACATATATCTAAAATTTAGTGTCAGAGCTAGTGAGGGCTCCGGTGCCAACTCATTATATATATACCAGTAACATGCCCGTCATAAATGATGGTGTCATATTTTATGTTCAATTGTCTGTGCTGTCTTTCTCTGTGCTGTATCTGTGTGCCCTCTGTCTCTCTCTCTCTCTCTCTCTCTCTCTGCCCCCCCTCCTCTCTCTCTCTCTCTCTCTCTCTGTGAGCCCTCTGTCTCTCTGTGAGCTGTCTCTCTCTCTGTGCCCTCTCTCTCCCAGTGCACACTCTGTCTCTGTGCGTCCTTTCTCCGTCAGTGCACCCACTCTCTACAGTGTGGCCCTCTGTGTGTGTGTGTGCTATCTCTCTCTCTGTGCCCTCAGTCTCTCTGTGTCCTCTCTCTGTCTCTTTTTTCTCTATCCCTCCCTTTCTCTCTCTCCCTCCTTCCCTCTCTCTCTTCCTCTCTCTCTCTCTACCTCCCGCCCTCTCTGCCTCCTTCCCTCCCTCCATCCCTCCCTCTTGCCCTGCCTCCTTCCCTCTTCTGTCTCCCTCCCCCTCCCCTCCTTCTGTCTCCCCGCTCTCTCTACTCCCCTCCCTCTGTCTCCTCTCTGCCACTCTCCCTCTCTCTTTCTCTCTCTCTCCCCCCCTCTATCTCTCTCGCTTTCCATCCCTCTCCCCCCCTTCCACCCGCCAACACAAGCATGGCTGTGGCACGCATACACAGTTGCGTGATTCCTCAGAGTGCGCCGTTCGGTGGCCACCCAAAAAAGCCAATTGATTAGGAAATTAGCTTACAACCTCACACACAGAACAGGGGGCTAGGCAGGGAGCCTGTCAGTTAGGTTGCAAGTTAATTTGCTATTTAATTGGCGATTTTTGCCGGTCTCAAAATGTCTAGGCAAGAAAAAAATGGCGACCATAAAGCCATAATTTTTTTTCAAGCCCGTAAATCAGAAACCCATTTTAGGCTTGGGGAAAATTTTCCAAGCCCCCAAATTGTCACACCGTAAATGGAAACAGGAGCACAGAGGAGGGAGAGGAGGGAGAAAGACACAGGGGAGGGAGTGGGAGGGGGGAGACACAGGGGGTGAGAGAGTGAGGAGAGGCTCGCAATGAGTGCTGAAGCAGTCCTATGCTTCAAAGGAGCCATGTATAAAGTAACATTTGATTAAAGAGTGAAATTGTTGTGGGCTCATGTGCATGTCCCTACCAGGTTTCCTAGAACGCAGTATATACTTTTTTCTACAAATAAAGAAAACAGAGTCAAAAATAAATATGCTGTAAAAGTAAAGAAAAATGCAACTTTCCTTAAAGACAAAGATCTCTTTAAAATGTTGTTAGAAAAATAATTTTGCTACATTACATACTGAAAACCACATGTCACAGAAGCATGTTGATGGTCTCCTTCCAAAAACATCCATGTTGGAAAGGCCTAACACCAATGATATGGCAGGGAAGCCATTAAAATGGTGCTTCTTGCATGTGTCATTCCACAAGCGTCTGCACTTCTTCAGAGATTTTCCTTGGTAGAGCTCCCTTACTGTTATAAATCTAAAATATTAGAAAACACACTTTTGTAAAGTAATATTTGGTGGCTGCTTGTTATCCATATATTTGTTTAACTGTGTTAGGCATAATTATTTATTGTTCATTACATGCTATTATAATAAAAAATATCTGAATAAATGGTTTTTCAGAGAGTGTTTAAGCAGTGAAGGGTTTGAAGAGCCTGAAGTAGCATAGAAAATTCTACAGAATAGGAACAGTACAAGAGAAGTCTTGGAGATGGGAATGTGATGGATGAAGAGTGGTGTAGATTTGATAGGAGGGCAAATAGAGGAGTGTTTGGAGATCAGATGTGATATGTAGAAGAGCACATTGCTGTTGAGGGCTTAGTAGCATTTAACACTAATTCAGTGTTTTTCAGATTATGTTCAGTGGAACCCATGGGTTTCAATTTGTGTAACCAAGGATTCACTAGAAATATATCACAACAGATTTCTCTAAGTGGACAATATTGAATTGACTTTATGGATAGAGAATATTATATCTCAGTTAGGAATATTGAAAGCCTTTAGGACTTTGTAGGGGCACCACAGAGATCTAAGCAAATACTTTTGTGGTATGTCAAGGGTTGGAACAGTCATTTTGCTTTTCAAATTCAGTCCACACTTGAAAAGCCCAAAAATGGCAGCAAAGCTGCGATTCCTTGCAAGGCCACAGCACACCTCTTCCTACGGCCAATCGCAAGCCATGCAATCGGCCGTTAGCTTTGGCGGGCTTGGACCTGGTCGCGAGCGTTAGAGTGCAAGCCCGCCAAACTAAAAACTTAAATATAAATTAAATGCAGCACTGTACAGCACTGTAATTGATAGTAATTGATATTCTAGATAGGGGGTAATGTATAGATAAGGGGTAATGTACAGATAGGGGGTTATGTATAGATAGGGGGTTATGTGTTATAGATAGGGGGTCATGTATAGATAAGGGTTATGTATAGATAGGGGATATGTGTTAAAGATTGGGGGTCATGTAAAGATAGGGGGTAATGTATTGTAGTTAGGGGTATATTTATAATGTATTTTTTACTGTAATGTTATGTACATTTGTGTATGCCTTTTCTTTGCAGGTGTGTATTTTTTTTCTAGTGGGGGTGTTTGTGATGTCTTTTTTAATTTTTTGTATTGGGGTGGGGTTTGTAATCTCTTTTTTGTATTGGGGTGGGGTTTGTAATGTCCTTTTTTATTTTTGGTGACAGATTATTTTTTATTTTTGGTGACATCGTTTTTTTTATTTTTTGTAATTAGTAGGTATAATAGGGGGTAGGTAGGTAGTGATAGGTAGGTAGGGGTTAATAGGTTAGAGTAGAGTGGGGTTAGATTAGATTTTGTAGTTTATTTGGGGGAATAGTGTAGTGTAGTGTTTGTACTTAGTGTCATGATGGTCCTGGAGGTCCCTCATGGCAGTTATGGGTTTAATTATAGGGTTCTCATTGTCCTATGAGGGTCTTCATAGACCCTTATGGGACTGATTGGGTTACATAGAGGCTTATGGGGGTCTATATGGTCCCCCATAAGTGATGGGGTTAGATGGAGGCTTATGGGGGTCTGTATAGACCCCCATAAGTGATGGGTTAGGTGGAGGCTTATGGGGGTCTGTATAGACCCAGATAAGTGATGGGCTTAGATGGAGGCTTATGGGGGTCTGTATAGACCCCAATATGTGATGGGTTAGATGGAGGCTTATGGGGGTCTGTATAGACCCCCATAAGTTATGGGGTTAAATAGGGCTAGAAGGGGTTAAATAGGGCCAGTTAGGGTTAGATAGGCCCAGTTAGGTTAGATAGGTACAGTTAGGGTTAAATATGGTATAGGTTGGGTTAAGGGGTTAATGGAGTATAGTTAGGGTTAATAGTGTAGTGTAATGTATAGACTTTGTCATGAGGGTCATGGATGACCCTCATGGCACGTTTAGGGTTAACCCAGGGGTTAAGAGTGTCTTATAGGGGTCTATATAGACCCCTATTGGACTGAGGCGGTCATTTTAGTCTTATGGGGGTCTATACTTATAGTACCCACGCGGTTTGGGGGTAACCATTAGTGTGCTGCGGGCCCTTTATTAACCAGTGGAAGGAGATTCAAACCCCGCAATTCCCGAGGCTTGAATTTTGATTTTAAGCCTGCGGCTGGAAATTTGAAATCCCGTTGATGCTGCAAGCTTCCAAATCGGCGACGATTGGGACCCTCTTCAGCAAGGTAAGGGGTTAATGCTGGAAGCCTGCAGGGGTCCCCATTGGGACCCCTGCTGCAAGGGGTTAATGTGGGGAGCCTGCAGGGGTCCCGATCAGACCCCTGTAGCAAAGGTTAATATGTGCGCATTGCAGGGGTCCCGTTCGGATCCCTGCATTATAGGGGTCATGTGGGGACACTGTGGGGACACTGCAGGGGTCACAATAGGTTCATGATCGGGTCCCCTGTAGCCAGCGGGGGGCTTAATTGAAGCAGCCGCAAGGGCTTCACAACCCTTGCGGCTGCTCCAGGGTACAAGTAAGCTTTTGGGCCGTTTTGCAGGCTTGGCGGAGTGCTGCCCGGAGCATTTAAATAGGGTCGGGTACTTCCATGCAGCCAAATCTCTTTCGGCTGCATGGGATCAAAGGTTTTTCCTGAGGCGGGGGTGGCCGCAAGGGAAAGCAGGGTGCCGGCCGCAAGCCGTATGGAGCCCTCGGCCGCTAGGGATTACGATAGCTAAGTAGCTTGCGGCCATCCCTTGCGGCCACGCAGCTCCTATGGCCATTAATAGAATGAGGCCCTAAGTTTGAGAAACACTATGTATGAGGCCATGTGAAATGTCAAGAAACAAAATAATGTTCAATACATTAAAAGTTTTAACTGTGTAATACAAAGTATACAAAGGCAGTGATAACAAATCCAGAGTTTTGCTAATTCAAACAGAGAAAAATTAATTGTACATTTATGTATTTTAAACTCAGTCTGATTTTTTACAAAATAAAATTAAAGTTACTTGGCATGTACCTGGTATAGTTACAGTAATTATTGCATCTGTTGGAGTTAGAGCACAGAAATCAGGTAATTGTGACTGCCAAGGAAACACCCCCTGCCGGGTGCACACAGAGTGACTGGGATCTGTGACAGTTATTGACAATCATTAAACACACACACCAGGCAGTGGCACAGAGATGTGTTGTGAGACTCAACAAATGGTGCATCGTTAGTTAGAAAGAGCCGCTAATTAGGGTGATTGTTATAGAATCCAATTACTGATACATGCACAACTAAAGTATGTGTTTTTTTCAACACGGAAAAGATAATAATTTGTAAACAGTGCTCTCCTGTAAGATATCTTTCACTGTTAATTAAGTTTTATGTAATAACAATCCAAAAAGAAAGCAGAACATGCCACCAAGATCAGCTTTTCTAAACAGAATGCTTGCATCTTCCTAGTAAGAGCACTTCCGGGAACCAACATTTTAATTTAATTCTCTTCTTTCATTTGCATATTGCATAATTTACAACAGATTATACTGACATTTTCAAAAATGTAATATGCTTTAAGAGTGGTTCCCAATGTTTTCCTCAATCAACAGTTAACATTGGACCAGTTTAAAGTTGTTGAGGGTGTTTGAAGACCACTGGCTTATTTTTCTGTTTGGCAATTGGAATGTATTGTGCTATATTACAGTAACCCCTTCTGGATCACTATCTTGTCTTGGTGAAGGGGCTTGTGTACCTCAGCGAAGCTGTGAGCAATACCCAAGATCGGCAGGGTATAGCACAGAGGTCAGACAAATCACAACACACTCCGGTTTCTTTGCCTTGAAAACCTTATGGATTGGCACAACCAGACTCAAGATGTGTCTGGTGTGATGCAGTCTATAGGGTAACAGAAAGTCGGATACAACTCCATGACTGAACAACACATAAAAACTGAATACAGAGAGAGATTCAAATCCTGGACTTTTGGTGGTGATAGTAGTTGCCCACCACTGATATAGACAGTCAATCATTTTTGAAATTATCGATTTAAGTTGTTCCCTAAAAGCATAACAAAACAATCAATCGACATTCAGCAAAGATTTCAACAACAGAAAACAAACAGTTAACAAAATATTTATTTTCATGTAACTTCTCATTGCCGGGATCATGGACTATAGTTTCGAACACAAGATGTGCCTGGCATGTTGCAGTCCATAGGGTCACGGAGAGTCAGACATTTATTATTTGTGTTTCATAATTTTCATCTAATAATTCACCTCTTTCTTATACAAGACACTACATAAATTCTATTACACTTACTCATCTTGTCCAACCTTGACTTCTGTATCCCTTGCCCAACCATCTCCCTTAGAACGTAAGCTCTCAGGAGAGGGTCCACTAATCAGTTTTCAAGTGGTAGAACATCAATAGGCTGTAAAGAGTTATTTCATAACTGAAATATAAATACTCTGTCCATTCTGAAGTAATATGCTAATAAATCACTGTGGTGTTTTCCTGCAGCTAGTACTGTCTGACAACTTATTGCAATTCACAATTTCACAGTTGAAGCCATAACTCAGAAGGATGATGTATAGTCCTGGAAAAATTGTTAACCCGAGGTACATTTATAGCTTAATAAAATACAAACTAAATATGGGAGGGGAAAATATATCAAGTTGTTTTCTTGTTTTCTCCTGTTAGTGAAAATATACTGAAATACATGATATTTAGTAGAAAAGATCAAATTTTCTATACCAGTTGAAAAGGGTTAACAAGACACAGAAAAGATTCAATTTATTGAAGAAATTAAAAAAAATAGAAAAGTACAGATAAAAATAAAAAATTAGTTGCGATTTGCTGTAATTAAAATTGTTAGCAAAAGTGCAGAACATTTATATAGAAGTTGGAGTTATTTTATGTACAAATATTCACCCTCTGTGATAATGGCCTTATCATCAACAATAAAGATTAGAAGTGAATATGGACATGGTCAGTTTAAAAAATGGCAATTGAGGCATTCAACAATTGAATGTAATTGTTCAATTGATAAATGTCTTTGTCACTATTAGCATTTTTTAACTGGACATGTTCTCTTTCTTTACCATCAGCTGTTACTCTGTATTAAATGCTGTCGATAAGAGAATTATCCTCAGAGATTGGATATTTCAGTTAAATTACATTAGAATACATTTACATTCTATATTAATTTTAAGGCAGTGGGACATTTTACCAGTTGCAAATATGTTTGTATATACAGAATTTTATTTCTGCAATAAATGAGTCCTTTTTCTGTCTCAGATAATATTGCATTTTTTATAGTGATGTCTACATGTCTCATGCTTTATTTTATGAAAGCAGCTGCTTGAACTTGTATACAAGATAAGCAATACATATTTATATGTATCTATATAAATATCTCCATAAAATATGTTTGACAGGACCTGCCTTGCAATATTTTTCTCACTGAGATTATTCTTCAGTGTTTAACATGATGAAATCATGATTTTATGGCATGCAGAGTTATTTTCCGAACAGGATGATATATATATATATACTAGCGAATTGCCCGTCAAAAAATGACGGCAATGAAATTGTAAGGTAGCTAATGCTGTTTGGTGTGTAATAATGAAATATGTAATAGATTAATAAATTAATATACTTTACCTATTTTGAAGCATTGTGTTGAAGAGCTGGCAATGTGTTTTGATGTTGCGGTAGCATTAGTAGTATGGAGCTGCTGTGTAAGCATGCTGAATGTGTGCAGTGTAATAGTGTGTGTGCGCGAGACCAAACCGTTAGTGTAGTCGTGGACTTCCGCATTGGCGTAAAATGGAGGGTAATGTGTGGTATGCGTGTTAGCGGAATATCCGTAGGTGTTTTGCGAGTTTCTTGTGTTGTTTTGCGAGTTTTTTGTGGTGTTTTGCGTTTTAGAGTGCTGTAGCCTTGTTTTCGTTTTGTTCGGCTGCCATTTTTTCTCTCGCTTAGAGAATTTTTTAGAGTTAAATGCAGGTGTAAGTTGCTTTTTTGAGGTCCTGGATGCTCTCTCTTGCTGTAGGTAAGCTTTTTATGTACTGTATGTGTTGTGTGTATTTATGGTGTTTTAAATTTTCTTCATGTTCTCAGGTTGCGGCTGTTTTTTGCAAGGTCGTAATGTGTGCTAACGTGTCTCGATATCATTATCTGTAGGCTGACATCTTCGGCCTGAGTTCATTATTGACGTAAATCAGTGAGCGCCGTAAAGCGCGGCCGCTGTCAGACTGTATGGGGCGCTGAGCCCTAGGCCTGTTCGTTATGTCGGTACTGCCCTGTTCCTGACACGATCTCCTCTCTTGGTGTTCGGTAGCACTGCTCATGGGGTGCGGGCCCGCTGGGAGCCGGTGTGTGCCTGTGCTGCCGCCCGGTGTGTGATACCTGCCATGTGAGCCAAGACATCAGGCAGCCGCTGAGGGCATGGCTGGAGGAGAGGCCTCTGTTGTCCCGCAAGGTGCTGAGGGCTCAGCTTGCATTATGTGTCTCCAGCCGGGCACTGCACGTACTGGCTGTGCAAGGCCTGGAAACCTGAGCCTGGAGGGGAGGAGGGCCCCCATCCCAGCAACTAAGGCCCTTGCCCGCAGCCCCAGCAACCGAGGCCCTCGTTGTTTTTCAAACACAAACGTCTATGGCTGTGTTTTACGCAGTTTGTAGTAGTATAGCCTCGTTTTCATTTTTTTCTGCGGCCATTTTTTTCTTGCTTAGCCGATTTTCGATCTTTGTAACTCGGCTAAATCTATGTAAATTGGAGTTCCAACTCACTTCCAGACGTCCTGCCTGGTTCCCCATGCTGTAAGTGACCTTTATTTTATTTGTTAGTGTGTATTTAGTGTTTTTTGTATTGTTTTGGTTCCGCCGCTAATCTCGTAATTTTTTTCATCTCGTATTTTTTTTCTAAGTGCGACGGTTTAACGGCTTGCCTCGCTATGCGAGGCTCGCCTGCAATGAGCGCCTGCGGCGCTTATTGCCAAAGTGCTACGATTTAACGGCTCGCCTCGCTGCGCGAGGCGAGCATGCAATGAGCGCCTGCGGCGCTCATTGCCAAAGTGCTACAATTTAACGGCTCGCCTCGCTGTGCGAGGCTCGCTGGGCGATGAGCGCCTGCGCCGCTCATCGCTAAGTCGTACGCACTACGCAACGCAGCGTGCCGACGAATCGGAGTTAGACAATTATAATATGTGATATATACATAGATACATACTCAACTATGTATTTATCCCTACAGAGGATCATTTTCATGGAACATTATAAAGCAATCTAATATAGTTGTATGCCCGGGACAATATGACAGTATTTGGGACGTTATTGCACAATCAAAGGACCACTGCAGTTCAGGAAAAACAGCACTTATTTGTGAAGTATGTAACATACTAATAACATTAGCATCTGTGTGAGCCATGGACATGCACACATTAGATTTTTATAGAGTTTTCTGTGTGTAGATTAATTTTGTCTTTATTCATCACTTTCGAAGCATGAGAGGTGTGTTTTACCTATTAGTGGAATAAGGGATGGGAAACAGAGAGGAGGTAGAGGTCAAGATTTGTTCGATACTTGAATCTCACAATTTTTTTTTATACATACAGGATATACACCAATAGTCAGCAAGCTCTATTCAGATGGTCAACGGTACAACTGGGGTTACACGAAAAAGGTATGAAACAAAATTAAGAAAATAAATTGAAATACTTAGAAGTTGGAAGTAATTAAGTACTTGATGCTCAGTAGTATTATATGGATCAATAGTTCTTGTCAACTTTTAAGTGGTCCATAAAAAAAAAAAGTTTGTGAGTCTCTATGGTACACGCTGATTAAAATATGTTACGTTTAGATTATTTCTTGCATGAAAGTGGCAAAAATCTTCAGGCACACCCTTCCCTGATCAATACTGAGCTATGACAATAGTTGTTTCAGAGCCATGGGCGTAGGAGCGCAGAAATATCTGGGGGGATAATTCAACTCTACTCCCAGGATAGAAAGCAGGGGCAGATCTAGTGCAGGTGCACCCAATGCCCTGCTCTAGGGGGGCCCCGTTTCTGCAGTGCCCCTCAAATAAATTGTTTAAATTTCTTTGTTTAAATTTTCAATGCTTCTGCCCCCCCCAATATAATTCAAATGTGAACACAGATGTACTATTTATTTGCTGTACTACTGTACGGTGGAGGGCTTCTATCGCTCTTTTGCCCACCATATGTTAAATTATTGTTGTGGTGAACTACCTACTCATAAGGTCCACAACACAAGCTGGAATCCCACTCCACGCTGATGATAGCCATTAAGCTTGAAACAGCTGTATGTGGATAGGATTTCCAACTTGTGTATAATCCAACCATGGCTTTGCATAAAAGCTATGTAATGCAGCAGGCATAAGCTTAAAAGAAGCCATGTTTAAAATGGGCTAGGGATTGAAGAGCAAGGCATTTGTGGGCACATTTGCATGTCCCTGCTCACCTTCCCAGAATACAGTGTAATAACTGTATTTTGTGGAAATCTAAGCTGGAAACAGGTTTTTTAACTTGTTTTAGATATTCAAATGTGAACACAGATGTACTATTTATTTACTATACATATATAGTGTCTTGCAAAAGTATTCGCCCCCCTAACTTTTTACCTATTTTGTTACATTACAGCCTTAAGTTCAATGTTTTGTTAATCTGAATTGTATGTGATGGATCAGAACACAATAGTCTAAGTTAGTGAAGTGAAATGAGAAACATATATACATAAAACTATTTTTTAGAAATAGAAAACAGAAAATTGGCATGTGCGTATGTATTCACCCCCTTTGTTATGAAGCCCATAGAAAGCTCTGGTGCAACCAATTACCTTCAGAAGTCACATAATTAGTGAAATGATGTCCACCTGTATGCAATCTAAGTGTCAAATGATCTGTCATTACATATACACACCTTATTTGAAAGGCCCCAGAGGCTGCAACACCTAAGCAAGAGGCACCACTTACCAAACACTGCCATGAAGACCAAGGAACTCTCCAAACAAGTAAGGCACAATGTTGTTGAGAAGTACAAGTCAGGGTTAGGTTATAAAAAAATATCCAAATCTTTGATGATCCCGAGGAGCACCATCAAATCTATCATAACCAAATGGAAAGAACATGGCACAACAGCAAACCTGCCAATAGATGGCCGCCCACCAAAACTCACGGACCGGGCAAGGAGGACATTAATCAGAGAGGCAGCACAGAGACCTAAGGTAACCCTGGAGGAGCTGCAGAGTTCCACAGCAGAGACTGGAGTATCTGTACATAGGATGACAATAAGCTGCACGCTCCATAGAGTTGGGCTTTATGGCAGAGTGGCCAGAAGAAAGCCATTACTTTCAGCAAAAATGGTGGAAGGTGCTCTGGTCTGATGAGACTAAAATTGAACTTTTCGTCCATCAAAGAAAATGCTATGTCTGGCGCAAACCCAACATATCACATCACCCAAAGAACACCATCCCCACAGTGAAACATGGTGGTGGCAGCTTCATGCTGTGGGGATGTTTTTCAGAAGCCGGGACTGGTAAACTGGTCAGACTTGAGGGAAAGATGGATGGTGCTAAATACAGGGACATTTTTGTGCAAAACCTGTACCACTCTGTGTGTGATTTGAGACTAGGACGGAGGTTCACCTTCCAGCAGGACAATGACCCCAAACACACTGCTAAAGCAACACTTGAGTGGTTTAAGGGGAAACATGTAAATGTGTTGGAATGGCCTAGTCAAAGCCCAGACCTCAATCCAATAGAAATTCTGTGGTCAGACTTAAAGATTGCTGTTCACAAGCACAAACCATCAGCTTGAAGGAGTAGTTGTGCTAGGAGGAATGGGCAAAAATCCCAGTGGTAAGATGTGGGAAGCTCATAGAGACTTATCCAAAGCGACTTGGAGCTGTGATTGCCACAAAAGGTGGCTCTACAAAGTATTTACTTTAGGGGGGGTGAATAGTTATGCACATTGACTTTTTCTGTTATTTTGTCCTATTTGTTGTTTGCTTCACAATAAAAAATAAAAAAACATCTTCAAAGCTGTGGGCATGTTCTGTAAATTAAATGATGCAAATCCTCAAACAATCCATGTTAATTCCAGGTTGTGAGGCAACAAAACACGAAAAATGTCAAGGGGGGCTGAATACTTTTGCAAGGCACTATATATATATATATATATATATATATATATATATATATATATATACAGTATATATATATATATATATATATATATATATATATATATATATATATTGTGGTAGATTAGCCTTATAGATTAACAGTCAGGAAATCAGATATTCTTTTATTACTTAATTAAAATTCCAATATTTATACCACACAATAGCTTATGTCAGCCAAAGTTATACCAAATCATACACAGTTCTTTTCAATCTCTTCATCTGTAGAGGGGGTAGCATTCGGCCTGCCCATCTCTCCGAAATGCTCCAACCTCCAGGGACCCTTAAATAGTCTTTTGAAAAACTCTATCTAATTCGCAGTTATACTGCTGCCTTCTCCCTGGGGGTAATGTACACAGTCTTTAAACTTGGAAATCACTTTCTCTGCGGCCAGCTTCCAGGCAAAAAACAGTTTTACCTTTAAACCGCTTTCCTCAGCAAACTGACTTTGCCTTACTCTGCAGATCGGCTTTGCTCCTGCTGACAGCCTTGCTCTGGAATCCAATGTTTTGCTCAGCAGACCAGTTTTGCCTTGTAGACCAGATTTGCTCCTGCTGACAGCTTTGCTCTGGAAACCAACATTGCTTTGCTCTGAAAACCAACTTTGCTTTGCTCAGCAGACCAGATTTGCCTTGCAGACTAGCTTTGCTCCTGCTGATAGCTTTGTCCAGGAAACCAACTTTGCTTTGATCTGAAAACCAACTTTGCTTTGCTCAGCAGACAAGCTTTGCCCTGCAGTCCAGCTTTCAAAAAACAATATTTTTCTCACTCCAAAAGCCACACCCCTTAGTTCTGTCTGTAGGGCTTTTAAATCATCCCGATGAAGATCAGGTGCACTGGCTTGATTGGGCTGCAGTTCCAATTAACCGTTGCTATTCAAGACTGGATATACAGCTCTGCTCAATCCCAGGCTTATATACATTACTTGCTTGACTCTGTTACATATCTTCCTCCTTAGCTTAACACCATGGGGTTGAGCTACATGAGCCGAGAGGCAGTGGACCCTGGATAGGGCATCCATATTATTATCTTTCTTTCCAGCTCAATGTTCTACTGTAAATCGAAAGAAACCATTTAGTCACTCTGCTGTTCTTCTCTCTGGTTTGATACATCCACTTTAATGGGGCATGGTCTGTAACAAGTTTGAATGACCTGCCCAGTAGATAATACTTCAGAGCCTCTGTAGCCCATTTTATAGCCAGACACTCTCGATCAACCACTGAATACCTTTGTTCTCTGGGTAACAGTTTCTTGCTGAGATATATTACCGGATGTTCTTCACCGTCTACTTCTTGTGATGGTACAGCCCCCAATCCAACTTTAGAAGCATCCGTTTGTAGTTTAAAGAGTTTTTGGAAATGTGGAGCTAATAATACCGGTTCTTGACACAAGACTAACTTTAGGTCTTCAAATGCCCTTTCAGCTACCAAATTCCAATTTACTGTGTCTAGGGCCCTTTGTTTGGTTAGATCTGTTAAAGGAGCTGCAATGGTGGCAAATCTGGGTATAGATCTTCGATAGTACCCAACTATCCGCAGAAATGCACGCATTTGTCTCTTCCTCAAAGGTCTTGGTCATACTCGTATGGCATCCATTTTTTTTAGTTGAGGTTTGATCAGTCCTCTTCCAACGGTATATCCCAGATATTTAATTTCTGCCAATCCTAGTGCACATTTTTCCGGATTCTCTGTTAGACCTGCTCTTCTCAGGGACTCCAATACTTTTTCAACTTTGTGTAAGTGCAAATCCCAGTCTGAGGTATGTATTACAACGTCATCCAAATAAGCAGTTGCATATTCTGAATGTGATCTTAGAAGTTTGTACATAAGTCTCTAGAATGTTGCCGGGGCTCCGTGAAGGCCAAAAGGTAAAACTTTATACTGGAAAAGGCCATTAGGGGTGCAAAACACTGTTTTTTCTCTTGCAGGTTTTGTTAAAGGAACCTACCAATATCCTTTGGTCAAATGTATTGTAGACATAAATCTTGCAGGCCCCAGTCTGTCTATTAACTCATCCACTCTTGGAATGGCATACGCATCAAATTGGGATACTTCTTTTAACTTTCTGAAGTCACTACAAAAGCTAATTGTCCCATCAGATTTGGGTATTAAGTCCAGCATTTTTTCCACTTCTATTTTTATTTCCTCCCTCTTTGCCTCAGGAATACAATACATGCTGCTTCTTATAATTACTCCAGGTTTGGAGATAATGTCATGGTAGACCATCTTTGTTTGACCTGGATTTTCAGAAAAAGCATCTATATTTCTTTGAATCATTTTCTTTACTTCCTCTTTTTGCTGTGGTGATAATTCTGAGGATATTTGAACCTCAGGTAGCCTCACTTCCATTGGGTATACATAGCATACTGCTGCTACCTCAGCTTCTTTCTCACGCCAAGCTTTTGATAAATTCACGTGATAGATCTGTCCCTGTTTTCGTTTACCAGTCTGCTTGATTTTGTAGCTTACTTCACCTACAGCCTCTATTATTTCATACTAGCGACTTGCCCGTCAAAAATGACGGGTCAATACAATTTGAAGCCATGGGAATGCTGTTTGAGACATAATTGAAACCGTTTTATACTGTGAGGACCTTCGGCGCTCATTGCGAGACTTGCACTGAGAGCCTTTGGAGCTCATCACATGCCTCGCAATCAGCTCCTTCGACGCTCATTGCGAGCCTCTCCTGTCGTGTACTTTTGGTCCTCTGAGAGAGAGATATATTTCTATGTATATGTAGTTAAGTAATAATGAATGATTTATTCAATTTATTATTCAAGAATTAAATATTTATTCAATAAATTAATATAGTTTAATTACTTATAATTGATATATGCAGTGAGGAATAGGCTGAAGAGCTAACAATCTGTTTGTATTTTGCGTCTGCATAGAATATACATTGTGAGTGTTAGTGCCCTGCTTATAAAGTGTAATGAATGTTTGAACTGTGCATTCTAAACAGGCTGCGTGCGCGAGGTAAAGCCAGTGGTTTTTTGTGTAAAGCGGCATTGTATAGTCTTAATGTTATTAATGTGGTACACGTCTCATGAGCATTCTCCGTCCCACCTCACTCACAGACGTACTGGCTGTTGCCCTATGCTGTCTGTGATGTTTTTGGATTTTTGGGTGCATTTAGTGTGTTAATTGTGTTTTTGGTTCGGCCGATAATCTCATAAATTTTTGCGTCTCGTATTTTTTTTCTTTAAGTCCTGCGTCTCGTAATTATTTTTTTCTAAGTATGTTAACGGCTCGTCTCACTTCGCAAGGCTCGCAGTGGCTAAGTCCTACGCACCTCGCAAAGCGTGACAACGTCTCGCAGTTTGACAACTATTATATGTGATGGTCACTGCCATTTAGCCAGGAGCTTGTTTTCCTCTGTAGGAACAAGTACCATAATCCTGTCACCTGGTTGGAATTTCCTAACCGGGGCGTCTCGATTGTAATATGTTTTTTTTTTGTGCAGCTGTGCTTGTTCCATGTGTTCTTTAACAAGCGGGTTTATCTGAGAAATTCTATTTCTCAAGGACTGAACATACTCCACAATATTTTCCCCTTGGACTTTTTGATCTTCCCAGGTTTCTCGTAGTGTATCGAGTATTCCCCTTGCATGACGTCCATACAATAGCTAAAACGGCGAAAATCCTGTAGAGGCCTGGGGTACCTCTTGTACTGCAAATAATAGAAAAGGCAGTAATAGGTCCCAGTTCTCTCCATCTTTATCCACCACTTTTCGTATCATTCTTTTCAAAGTTCTATTGAACCTTTCCACCAGTCCATCAGTCTGAGGGTGATATATTGAAGTCCTTAAAGTTTTTACTTGTAATTGTTTGCACAAATCCCTCATCAGCTTTGAAACAAATGGTGTTCCTTGGTCCGTTAGTATCTCTTTTAGTATTCCTACTCTTGAGAAAAGAAGTAGCATTTCTTTTGTGATACTCTTAGAGTTAGCGGACCTTAAAGGTACGGCTTCTGGATATCGTGTAGCGTTGTCCAATATGGATAAAATGTATTGATGCCCTCGGGCTGTTTTTTCCAGTGGTCCCACAAGGTCCATCGCTATTCTCTCAAAAGGTTCCTCTATCACGGGAATTAGTATCAAGGGAGCTTTTAGATGGGGACGTGGACTTGCTAGCTGACACTCTGGGCAAGATAGACAGTATTGGCGTACTTCTTCATATACTCCAGGCCAAAAGAATCTTTTCATTAACCGATTTAAGGTTTTCTCCACTCCTAGGTGGGCTCCAAAAAGATGAATGTGAGCCATTTCTAATACTTTTCTTCTGTAGCCCTGAGGTACCAGTAATTGTTCTATGATGTCTTCTTCTCTTTTAACCACACAATATAGGGGATCTCTTTTTAACACAAAGTGTGGACCATGGGTATTTTTCTCGTCCCTGTACGATTGTTCCACTTACTTTTACCATTTCCCTTCTGACATTTTGTAGGAAAGGATCAATTGCTTCGTCTCTCCCGAAACTCTCTACCTTCCTGGAGAACATTCTGCTCCTCTTCAATCTCTGTTTGATTTGGAGGGGTCATCTCTTGGTCAGAAGAAGATCCTTCCAAGTTTGCTGTTTCTTCATGAGTAGTCTGAAGCTGTCAGGGCTTCTTCTCAGCCTTGTAGATGGGGTACTACTGGGGCTGTTATTTGGGCTTTTATGCCCTTAACATCAGGCCATGTGTTTTTTGTTGGATAGTTCATTACTGTTCCATGCACACAGGTGATGCCCATGCTTTTTCCTAGCCTCCCATTATCTGGGGCTACTGCTATTCTGGACAACAGGGTAACTTCAAGAATCAATCAGTGCTTTTACTTTCTGGCCATTTATTATTACCTCTGTAATAAATGGATGTTTCAGCTCAGTCATGCGGACTAAATTAACCACATCACAGTGAATTGCCGAATCTCCCGATTTGGGCATTGGGCTGCCATAGGTCCCATTTCTCCGCACTGGAAACACTTCCGCCTCTCTCTTGTTGGTTCCATTAAATTTCCTAGCTTCTCTTTTGTAGGTCCCTTTGGCCCCATCGGTAGGCCGACTTTTTATGGATAAATCACGTTTCCAGTATTTTGATTTCTCTACCGATGATTCGGCTGAGATGTTTCTTACAGCTTGATGACGTTCGACTTGGGCCACTAGTTCATCCAGGGACTGTGATTAATACTGTAGAACCCACTATCTCATACCTGGAGGTAATCCTCTCCAGTAGTGGTCCAGTAGTACTATTTCCAGTATTTTTTCTGAGGAGTTGTTTTCTGGACATAGCCATTTGCGCATGAGGTGCAGTAAATCGAATATTAGTGCTCTTGGTCCACTATGTATGTGAGGAATTGACTCTGCTGGGTTTTGAACCCTGGTCCACAGGCTGCTGAACCTCTTCCCTACCTCTGCGCCAGCCTGCCTTTGTGAATTTCATTGAGATCTGATAACCTTGACTCTGCTAGCAATAGTATCAGTGCCTAAGTCTCTTCAGCTGTGCCTGGTCAGGTGGCTGGTCCTTGGCCTATATAAGGCACTTCCTGTCAATGTACCTTGCCAGATTATTGTGGTTCCTGTTCCCTTCAATAAAGCGTGTTCCTGTTTCACCTACAACTTGCTGAATTGGATTATTGCTGACCTAGGCTACTGGTCTCCAAAACCTTGTGATTCTTATATCATTACAGAATAATCTGTCCCTTTCATGGAGAACGCCGGGACAGATTCTGCATTGGCCCAGCAAGTTGCTTTATTTGCAAGAACTGTGCAGACCCAGGCACAGAACAATTAAAGTGCTGCAGGACCAGGTAGCTGAACTGCAAAGTAAAGTTCAGTCAATGCACAGTGAGTATATCCGCTACAGGGCACGTGATGTTGTGGCTGCTACTGTTACAACTGCACAAGATGCCCGCTAAAAGATTTAGGGGTTTCCTTAATCAATGCCGTTTGCACTTCATGATGTTACCTCACCAATTTCCATCTGAAAGAGAGAAGGTGGGATTTATTTTCTCCCTATTCAAAGATGAAGCCCTGGCTTGGGGCTCCCCTCTTCTGGAACAGGACGGTCCAGTCTTGGGTAATCTAAATGACTTTCTTGAGGCCATGTGCCTAGTTTTTGACGACCCAATCGATGGGCTACAGCAGAAGCCCATCTCCTTCATTTGCATCAAGGGAAGCGTTCTGTGGCTTAATATGCTGCTGAAATCAGACAGTGGGTTGCTGATACTACCTGGAACCAATCAGCCCAGAGGTTCCACTTCAGAAAAGGTCTCACAGAAGCTAGAAAAGATGAGCTTGCTCGTGTTGATCTTCCTGCTGACTTTGATGCATTTGTGCGCTTGGCTATCCGTATTGATCGGAGACTGTCTGAAAGAAGATTGGAAAGACAGGGCTCTTTTAGACAAAGTGCTACTCCTATTTCCTATTCAAGAATTTCTACTCCGACCCCACAAACAACTACAGACTCTGAGCCAGAGGCTATGCAGGTAAATCTAATAAGAGGGCCATTATCCAATGAATAAAAACAGTGGCGACGCACTCACAATTTATGCCTGTATTGTGGTAGGGCAGGGCACTATGCCATCAATTGCCCTAGCAAATCCAAAAGAACAATAGCTATGGCTGCTGAGGGTGCACAGATTCGACACCAATCCCAGATTTCAGATCAACTGCATTCTGTCACACAACCCTTGTTTTCTCTGGCTCATGGTGAAGAGGGTATGTTGACTCAACATCCTCATTTTGTGGTGCCTATCACATTGCAATGTGGTGATCGTAAAATTTCGACTACAGCTATGATAGATTCTGGAGCAGGCGGAAACTTTATGGACATTAAATTTGCAGCAGGTAATAGAATTTAGTCTATGCCTAATTCTTCAACTGTGTTAATGGAGACAGTGGACGGTTACACATGAGACTGTGCCCTTAAAGTGAATCACCATGAGGCTATATCTTTCCACCTAATTTCCTAGTTTCCAGTGATTTTGGGGGTACCCTGGCTTGCTCTGCATAACCCACAGATTAATTGGAAGATCAGACCTTTGTCCTTTCCTTCAGAACACTGCTTAATGAATTGTCAACCCTCTAAGGTAACACCTGTTGCCACAACAATTAATGAAATGGTTGCTACAAACTTGACTAAGCTTCCTCTACAATATCGGGATTTTGCAGATGTCTATAATAAGAAGAATGCTGATTAGCTTCCACCCCACAGGCCTTATGATTGCCCAATAGAGCTGTTCCCTGGGGCTGCTATCCCATTTGGCCGTATATATTCCCTTTCTGAGCCTGAATTGAAAGCTCTTCGTGAATACATACAAGAAAATCTTGCCAAAGGCTTTATTCGACCATCTACTTCTCCAGCAGGAGCTCCTATATTCTCTGTAGAAAAGAAAGATGGCAGCCTATGGCCATGCGTTGATTACAGGGACTTATCAATGATGTACTACGAGATCTCCTGGATCAGTTTGTTGTGGCATATTTGGATGACATCCTAATATTTTCTGATAGTCTTGAAAACCACAGAAAACAGGTCCGTATAGTTCTGGAGCGCCTTCGTACCCACCACCTATACATTAAACTGGAAAAATGTGAGTTTGAACAAACAGAAATTCAATTCCTGGGGTATGTAATAACTCCCAAAGGTTTAAGTATGGACGCAAGTAAAATTAAATCTGTGCTGGACTGGCCCATCCTCAAGAATGAAAAAGATATTCAGAGATTTGTGGGGTTTGCCAATTTTTAAAGGCGTTTCATTAAGAATTTCTCTGCCGTTATTACATCGATCACTGAACTTACACGTAAAGGGACTCCTTTTCAGAGGTCCAATAAGGCTGTTACCGCATTTTCCCGATTAAAGACTCTGTTTACATCTGCCCCCGTCCTGGTACATCCTCAGCCGGAATTACCATTTATTGTGGAAGTTGATGCTTCTGATTCAGCTGTTGGTGCTATACTGTCTCAAAGGACTGGACCTAAGATGCTGTTACATCTGTGTGCCTTCTATTCCCGCCAGATGGTGTCAGCAGAAAGAAACTATGACATAGTGTAATGAAATAGAAATCACAAAGTTGTGGAGACCAGTAGCCAAGGTCAGCAATAATCCAGTTCCGCAAACTTGTAGGTGAAAACAGGAACAAGGTTTATTGAAGTGATCAGAAACCACACAATAATCTGGCAAAGATCAATAGACAGGAAGTGCCTTATATAGGCCAAGGACCAGACACCTGACCAGACACAGCTGAAGAGACTTAGGTACTAATACAATTGCTAGCAGAGTCAAGCTTATAAGGTCTCAATGGAATTCACAACAGGCAGGCTGGCGCAGTGGTAGGGAAGAGGTATAGCAGCCTGGGGACCAGGGTTCAAAACCCAGCAGAGTCAATTCCTCACATTACCCCCGCCTCTAAAGGTGCAGCTTCTGGATGCCCTATTACCTGGTTTAGCAGGGTACTGCACATGAAAAGACCGAAGGAGATCAGGAGTGTGAATATTGTCCACTGGTTCCCACGAACTCTCCTCCTCACCATAGCCTTTCCAGCGACCCAGATACTGAAGCTTGCCACAGAAGATCCTGGAGTCAAGAATTTTGTCCACTTCGTACTCATCCTCACCATCCACGAGGACTGGAGGTGGGGCAGGCAGGGCTCGGCCAGGGAAAGTGTTTTCATGAAAAGGTTTAAGCAGTGCAACATGAAACACTGGATGTATTTTCATGGAATTCGGGAGTTGTAAATGGAAAGTGACAGCATTGATCTGAGCAATGATCTCAAAAGGTCCCATGAACCTTTGACCCAATTTATGAGAAGGAATCCGAAGCTTGAGATTCCTTGTTGACAGCCACACCTTGTCACCAACATGATAGACTGGGCCTCCTTTCTATGCCTATCAGCAGCTCTTTTGTAACATTCCTGAGCCTCCAAAAGAGTCTCTTTCAACAGTGCTTGGGAATCACGTAAGGCCGTTAGCCGGTCAGCGACAGCAGGAATGGAAGTAGTAATTGGGAGACTGACTATAAAGGTCGGATGGTAACCATAGTTGGCAAAAAATGGGCTCAAAGAAGTGGAGCAGTGTTGGACATTGTTATAGGCAAACTCCGCCGTGGGTAGAAAATCCAGCCAGTCATCCTGCAGGTAACTAATATAGCACCGCAAATATTGCTCCAAAGTCTGGTTGGTTCGCTCAGTCTGTCCATTACTTTGCGGATGAAAAGCTGACGACGGATTTACATTAATACCTAGATTAGAACAAAAATGTTTCCAAAAACGAGACGTAAACTGTACTCCCCTGTCAGAAACTACTTCATCAGGCACTCCATGCAAGCGAAATATTTCCCGAATAACCAGGTCAGCCGTCTGTTTAGCTGAAGGGAGACCACGAGCTGGTATGAAATGACCCATCTTAGTTAACCTGTCCACAACAACAAGAATGGTAGTGTGTTCCTTAGAGGGAGGTAGTTCCACAATAAAGTCCATGGATATAGATCCCCAGGGACGATGAGGAATCGGAAGAGGCTGAAGCAAGCCAACAGGGGATGAGCGAGGATTCTTATGTCTGGCACACACATCACAAGAGGACACATACTTCTTAACATCCTCATGATACTTCGGCCACCAAAAGGATCGGGCAAGTAGCTCGTGTCTTTCGGATTTCTGGATGACCTGCTGGTTTTGAGTCATGGTAGAGACGTAAAAGGTCCAGTCGCACTGACTCCGGAGCAAACAGACGTTGTTGAAAAATCCAAAACCCATTACGCATCGTCATATGGAGGTCACGAGGAGGATCACGAAGAACTGGGTCTTCAGCGTAGCCCTTTTTAATGCGAGACATCAGATCAGAAGGAAATGTAACTCCCATAAATATATCCTCTAGCAAGATGGTGGTCTTGGTTACGGTAGCATGGAGGGGGTCAGCTATTCTAGACAAGGCATCTGCCTTACCATTCTTGGAGCCAGGACGGTATGTAACCAAAAAATTAAACCTTGAGAAGAATAGGGACCAGCGTGCTTGTCTGGCTGACAGTCTCTTAGCTGATCGAATACATTCCAGATTTTTGGGATCTGTGAGGACAGTAATTGGATGGGTAGCTCCCTCCAAGAGATGTCTCCATTCGGTGAAGGCAGCTTTTATAGCCAATAGTTCTTTATTCCCTATTCTTTCTGCTGGCACCATCTGGCGGGAATAGAAGGCACACGGATGTAACAGCATCTTAGGTCCAGTCCTTTGAGACAGTATAGCACCAACAGCTGAATCAGAAGCATCAACTTCCACAATAAATGGTAATTCCAGGTGAGGATGTACCAGGACAGGGGCAGAGGTAAACAGAGTCTTCAATCGGGAAAATGCGGTATCCGCCTTATCGGACCACTGAAAAGGAGTCCCTTTACGTGTGAGTTCAGTGATCGGTGTAATAACGGCAGAGAAATTCTTAATGAAACGCCTTTAAAAATTGGCAAACCCCACAAATCTCTGAACATCTTTTTAATTCTTGGGGATGGGCCAGTCCAGCACAGCTTTAATTTTACTTGCGTCCATACTTAAACCTTTGGGAGTTATTACATACCCCAGGAATTGAATTTCTCTTTGTTCAAACTCACATTTTTCTAGTTTAATGTATAGGCGGTGGGTACGAAGGCGCTCTAGAACTATACGGACCTGTTTTCTGTGGTTTTCAAGATTATCAGAGAATATTAGGATATCATCCAAATATGCCACAACAAACTGATCCAGGAGATCTCGTAGTACATAATTGATAAGATGCTGGAAAGTTGCAGGGGCATTACACAGCCCAAAAGGCATTACTAGATATTCGTAATGCCCGTACCTGGTTCTGAAAGCTGTTTTCCATTCATCATTGGGTCTTATGCGAACCAGATTATATGCCCCCCGAAGATCAAGCTTCGTAAATATTTTAGCTGAGCATAGTCTCTCCAAAAGTTCAGGAATCAGAGGCAAGTGATGTTATTAATGTCCCTGTAATCAACGCATGGCCGTAGGCTGCCATCTTTCTTTTCTACAAAGAAAATAGGAGCTCCTGCTGGAGAAGTAGATGGTCGAATAAAGCCTTTGGCAAGATTTTCTTGTAGGTATTCACGAAGAGCTTTCAATTCAGGCTCAGAAAGGGAATATATACGGCCAAATGGGATAGCAGCCCCAGGCAACAGCTCTATTGGGCAATCATAAGGCCTGTGTGGTGGAAGCTGATCAGCATTCTTCTTATCACAGACATCTGAAAAATCCCGATATTGTAGAGGAAGCTTAGTCAAGTTTGTAGCAACCATTTCATTTATTGTTGTGGCAACAGGTGTTACCTTAGAGGGTTGACAATTCATTAAGCAGTGTTCTGAAGGAAAGGACAAAGTTCTGATCTTCCAATCAATCTGTGGGTTATGCAGAGCAAGCCAAGGTACCCCCAAAATCACTGGAAACGGTGTTGTAAATTAGGTGGAAAGAGATAGCCTCATGGTGATTCACTTTCACAGTCAACTTTAAGGGCACAGTCTCATGTGTAACCGGTCCTGACGTAAGTGGAGAACCATCAACTGTCTCCATTAACACAGGTGAAGAATTAGAGATAGACTGAATTCTATTTCCTGCTGCAAATTTAATGTCCATAAAGTTTCCGCCTGCTCCAGAATCTATCATAGCGGTAGTTGAAATTTTACGATCACCACATTGCAATGTGATAGGCACCACAAAATGAGGATGTTGAGTCAACATACCCTCTTCACCATGAGCCAGAGAAAACAAAGGTTGTGTGACAGAATCCAGTTGATCCGAAATCTGGGATTGGTGTCGAATCTGTGCACCCTCAGCCGCCATAGCTATTGTTCTTTTGGATTTGCTAGGGCAATTGATGGCATAGTGCCCTGCACTACCACAATACAGGCATAAATTGTGAGTGCGTCGCCACTGTTTTTCTTCGTTGGATAATGGCCCTCTTATTAGATTTACCTGCATAGCCTCTGGCTCAGAGTCTGTAGGTGTTTGTGGGATCGGAGTAGAAGTTCTTGAATAGGAAATTGGAGTAGTACTTGGTCTAAAAGAGCCCTGTCTTTCCAATCTTCTTTCAGAAAGTCTCCGATCAATACGGATAGCCAAACGAACAAATGCATCAAAGTCAGCAGGAAGATCAACACGAGCTAGCTCATCTTTTATAGCTTCTGAGAGACCTTTTCTGAAGTGAAACCTCTGGGCTGATTGGTTCCAGGTAGTATCAGCAACCCACTGTCTGAATTCAGCAGCATATTCAGCCACCGAGCGCCTCCCTTGATGCAAATGAAGGAGAGTGGCTTCTGCTGTAGCACATCGATTGGGGTCATCAAAAACTAGGCACATGGCCTCAAGAAAGTCATTTAGATTACCCAAGACTGGACTGTCTTGTTCCAGAAGAGGGGAGCCCCAAGCCAGGGCTTCATCTTTGAATAAGGAAAAAATAGATCCCACCTTCTCTCTTCCAGATGGAAATTGGTGAGGTAACATCATGAAGTGCAAACGGCATTGATTTAGGAAACCCCTAAATTTTTTGCGATCTCCTCCAAACTTTTCTGGCAGGGGCAAGCGGGCCTCTTGAGCAGGTGTAACAGTAGCAGCCGCAGCATCACGTGCCCTGTAGCTGGTATACTCACTGTGCATTGACTGAAATTTATTTTGCAGTTCAGCTACCTGGTCCTGCAGCACTTGGATGGTCTGTGCCTGGGTCTGCACAGTTCTTGCAAATAAAGCAACCGGCTGGGCCAATGCAGAATCTGTCCCGGCAGTCTCCATGAAAGGGCCAGATTATTCTGTAATGATATAGAAATCACAAAGTTGTGGAGACCAGTAGCCAAGGTCAGCAATAATCCAGTTCCGCAAACTTGTAGGTGAAAACAGGAACAAGGTTTATTGAAGTGAACAGAAACCACACAATAATCTGGCAAGGATCAATAGACAGGAAGTGCCTTATATAGGCCAAGGACCAGACACCTGACCAGACACAGCTGAAGAGACTTAGGTACTAATACAATTGCTAGCAGAGTCAAGCTTATAAGGTCTCAATGGAATTCACAACAGGCAGGCTGGCGCAGTGGTAGGGAAGAGGTATAGCAGCCTGGGGACCAGGGTTCAAAACCCAGCAGAGTCAATTCCTCACACATAGAGAATAAAGAACACTTGGCTATAAAAGCTGCCTTCACCGAATGGAGACATCTCTTGGAGGGAACCACCCATCCAATTACTGTCCTCACAGATCACAAAAATCTGGAATGTATTCGATCAGCTAAGAGACTCTCAGCCAGACAAGCACGCTGGTCCCTATTCTTCTCGAGGTTACATTTTTTGGTTACATACTGTCCTGGCTCCAAGAATGGTAAGGCGGATGCCTTGTCTAGAATAGCTGACCCCCTCCATACTACCGTAACCAAGACCACCATCTTGCCAGAGGATATATTTATAGGAGTCACATTTCCTTCTGATCTGATGTCTCGCATTAAAAAGGGCTACGCTGAAGACCCAGTTCTTTGTGATCCTCCTCGTGATCTCCATATGATGATGCTTAATGGGTTTTGGATTTTTCAACAACGTCTGTTTGCTCCGGAGTGCGACTGGACCTTTAAGTCTCTACCATGACTCAAAACCAGCAGGTCATCCAGGAATCCGAAAGACACAAGAGCTACTTGCTCGATCCTTTTGGTGGCCCAAGTATTATGAGGATGTTAAGAAGTATGTGTCCTCTTGTGATGTATGTGCCAGACATAAGACTCCTTGCTCATCCCCTGTTGGCTTGCTTCAGTCTCTTCTGATTCCTCATCGTCCCTGGGGATCTATATCCATGGACTTTATTGTGGAACTACCTCCCTCTAAGGAACACACTACCATTCTTGTTGTTGTGGACAGGTTAACTAAGATGGGTCATTTCATACCAGCTTGTGGTCTCCCTTCAGCTAAACAGACGGCTGACCTGGTTATTCAGGAAATATTTCGCTTGCATGGAGTGCCTGATGAAGTAGTTTCTGACAGGGGAGTGCAGTTTACATCTCGTTTTTGGAAACATTTTTGTTCTAATCTAGGTATTAATGTAAATCTGTCGTCAGCTTTTCATCCACAAAGTAATGGACAGACTGAGCGAACCAACCAGACTTTAGTGCTACATTAGTTACCTGCAGGATGACTGGCTGGATTTTCTACCCACGTCTGAGATTGCCTATAACAATGCCCAACACTGCTCCACTTCTTTGAGCACATTTTTTGCAAACTATGGTTACCATCCAACCTTTCTAGTGAGTCTCCCAATTACTACTTCCATTCCTGCAGTCACTGATTGGCTAACCACCTTACGAGATTCCCAAGACCTGTTGAAGGAGACTCTTTCGAAGGCTCAGGAATGTTACAAGAGAGCTGCTGATAGGCATAGAATGGAGGCCCCAGTTTATCATGTTGGTGACAAGGTTTGGCTGTCAACAAGGAATCTTAAGCTTAAGGTTCCTTCTCATAAATTGGGTCAGAGGTTCATGGGAGCTTTTGAGATCATCGCTCAGATCAATGCTGTCACTTTTCGTTTGCAACTTCCAGATTCCATGAGAATACATCCGGTGTTTCACGTTGCACTGCTGAAACCTTTCCATGACAACACTTTCCCTGGCCGAGCCCTGCCTGACCCACCGCCTGTCCTCGGGGATGGTGAGGATGAATACGAGGTGGAGAAAATTCTGCAACAAGCTTCAGTATCTGGTCCGCTGGAAAGGCTATGGTGAGGAGGAGAGTTCGTGGGAACCAGTGGACAATATTCAAGCTCCTGATCTCCTTTGGTCCTTTCATGCGCAGTACCCTGCAAAACCGGGTAATAGGGCATCCAGAGGCTGCACCTATAGAGGCGGGGGTAATGTGAGGAATTGACTCTGCTGGGCTTTGAACCCTGGTCCACAGGCTGCTGAACCTCTTCCCTACCACTGCGCCAGCCTGCCTTTGTGAATTTCATTGAGATCTGATAACCTTGACTCTGCTAGCAATAGTATCAGTGCCTAAGTCTCTTCAGCTGTGCCTGGTCAGGTGTCTGGTCCTTGGCCTATATAAGGCACTTCCTGTCAATGTACCTTGCCAGATTATTGTGGTTCCTGTTGCCTTCAATAAAGTGTGTTCCTGTTTCACCTACAACTTGCTGAATTGGATTATTGCTGACCTAGGCTGCTGGTCTCCAAAATCTTGTGATTCCTATATCATTACAATGTATTTCCACGTATGGAACCTTTGAGCCCAAACAGCTGGATTTACTCCTATAGATGAGGGGAAATAGGAGAAGGGGAGAACAGGGGAAAAAAGGAGACAGATGAGGAAAGGGAAGACAAGAGCAGGAAAGGTGAGGGAAGGAGAGAGGGAGAGACAGAGAAGAAATGGAAGAGGAGGGAAGGAGAGAGGGAGAGACAGTAGATGAGGTAGAAGAGGGGAGATTGAAGGGGGACATAGAAAAGGGTAGGAAAAAGAAGAGAGGAAGAAGGTCCTTTGGTCGGACCTCCTACTTCAAATTTGAGGCACTGCGCGTGCAATCTAAGGTGCCACCAGAATCTAGGTTGCACTAGATATAAGTGTCACTGTGCACTGGCAAAAGTTGGCAGAGTAGGCGCTGTAGGCCTTACACACACGCCTGTATGCAGGCAACTGATATTCAATCGATTACAGTAAAAAAAGGGTTCTTTATTTCACTGTACACTAGGTTGCACCAGATATGAGTGTCACTGTGCACTGGCAAAAGTTGGCAGAGTAGGGGCTGTAGGCCTCACACACATGCCTGTAGGCAGGCAACTGGCAAAAGTTGGCAGAGTAGATACAATAGGCTTGCTATTTAATCTATTACAGTCAAAAAAGTGTTGTTTTATTTCACTGAGCACAATATAAGCTGTGAGCCTGACACAGGCAGGCAACTGAAATTAGATTACAGGAAAAAAATGGTTGTTTTCAATGTATGGTACACCACCAGGTATGAGTAGTGAAAATAAGCACAATATAAGCTCTTAGGTGTTAGCCTGTCACACACACACGCTGGCAGGCAGGCATATGCAATTAGATTACACAGAAAAAAATTATAAAATAAAATAAATTATGTTCTAGCCCTAAAAAGGGCTTTTTGGGTTGCTGTCCTTGCAGCAGATATCAGATGAGTCCTTCAGGTCTGTAATGGAAGCCAAATACACAGCCTGGCTATCTATTTCCCTATTAAATCTCCAGCAGCTACACTATCTTTCCTCTCGCAACGAATGCAGCTTTAGAATTATTCTAAAATGTATGCTGTCCTTCAGATGGAAGGCTCTGGAAGGGAGTGTATGCTACTGATTGGCTGGAATGTGTCTGCTGACTGTGAGATGCAGAGTCAAAGTTTCCTCAATGATAAAGTATAGGGGGCGAACCGAAAAGCGCATGTGTTTGCCGTCTGCTGCGAACGCGAACATGCCAAAATCGCTGCGAATAGTCCGCAGGCGAACTGTCCGCGACATCTCTAATTCTGGGTCTAAAATGGGCATTCTACAATAATCAGGGCAGTCTTGGATAAGGATATTACTGTTCTGAATAGCAGATTATAGACATAGCTATAATTATGAGAATATGCACTTAGCAAGTCTTCAGGTTGTGATGTTGGATAGCTGCAAAGCGAAAGGTGGAGAGCAGACAAATTCATTAGCAATCACATCTAGTATTTTACATACAACGCAACTTTAAGATGCCCATAAAATCCAGCATTAGAGATGAGTCTTGATAGCTTATGAGTCCTGATTGCTTTTGATCGCATGTCTATTTACCAAGAAGCAGAGCTAAGTAAATACTGTGAGTGGCTGCTCTGCATGTTTGCTATGTAATGCAGACTGACATGACTAATTGCGATTACTATAAGAGATTCAGGCAATGTTTTATTACAAAAGTTTTTTAGCTTACATCCTGTCAGCATTTACAACTTGAGAAACTGGAAGTGTGATCCCCTGTCCTGTGGTTTTAGATTAACCTAGCCAAGTCTCGCATGTGAAAGATGACAGCACGCATAACAGTATGCAGGAAGAAAGGGGAAGGGTTTAGAAGTTGACAAGCTGCTAATTTGTTGGCTTGGTAAATGTGACTGAAGTTTGAGTTTTATATGATAACTAGCGACTTGCCCCGTCAAAAATGACGGGACAATAAAAAAGTGTTGAAATGCTGTTTGTCACACAATGTGAGTGTACTGTGTACCTCAACTATATAGACCGCATGTAATAACACTATAAGTGCCATGAGGGTCATCCAGGACCAAAGTGTAAGAACTACACCATTTTAACCCGGTCTCTTATGGGGGTCAATATAGACCCTCATAAGCCTCTATTCAACCCCATTAGTCCCATAAGGGTATTTAAAGACCCTCATGGAACAGCTAGAAGCCTAACAATACCCCGTAAGTGCTATGAGGGTTCTCCAGTACCCTCATGACTCTAAGAACAAACACTACACTGCACTAAACCCACCCCAATAAACCAGTAAATCTAAACTAACACCCCTCTACACTAATCTATTAACACCTACACTACCTACCTAAACTACCTACCCTCTAATCAACCCCCTACCACTCAAATTACAGAAGATAAAAAAAAACTAAGTCACAAAAAATAAAAAAATCTACATTATAGAAAATAAAAAAACCTACGTCACAAAAAATAAAAAATCTAAAAAATCTCTTTTCTCTCGCCCCCTTCTTAGCCTCCCTCTCCACTTTCTGACCTTTCTCCCACATTAGTACTTTGTCACGTGGGTGTAGGAGCCAAAGACAATCTGAAATGGGGGGGTGGGGATGGCGCATATAAAATAAAAACTCTACACATCTGTTTTTCTACACATAAACACACACATTGAAAAATCGGGGGCGGGGGGGATTTGTCCACCTTGCTCCCCCCCCCCCCCCAGTTCCTACACCCATGCTTACAGACACATGCTGGGCACATCTCCCCATTTTCTTACTCACTCACCGTTCTCTCACTCTCTCCCCCTTCTCTATCTCCTCCTTCTCTCCCCTCTCCCCCTTGTCTCTCTCCCCCTTATTTTTATTTCTCTCCCTTCTCTCTCAATCCTCTCTCTCTCCCCCTTCTCTGCCTTCCTCTCTCCCTTCTTCCCTTTTCTCTATCTCCCTTCTCTCTCTTATCCTTATCCCTCTCTTCCTTCTCTCTCATCCTTCTTTCCCTTTCTCACTTCTCTGTTTCCTTCTACTCTGTCTCCCCCTCCTCTGTCTGCCTCTCTCCCTTCTCTCCCTCTCCCTTCTTTCTCTCTCCTCTCTCTTCCCTTCTCTCTCCCCCTTCTCTCTCTCCTACTACCCCTTATCTCTCTCCCTATTCTCTCTCTTCCTCTCACTTCACTCTTCCTCCTACTCCCTTCCCCTATACCTCTCTTTTCTCCCTCTCTTTCTTCCTCTTCTCTCTCCCTCTCTCCCCCTTTTCTCTCCCTCATTCTTCTTCACTCTTCTCTCCCCCTCCTCCACACTTTCTCTCTCTCCCTCTCCTTTCTCCCCTTCTCTCTCTTCTTTCTTCCTCACTCTACCTCCTTCTCATTCCCTCTTCTCTCTCCACCATCTCTGTCTCCCTCTCCCCTTTCTCTCCTTTCTCCCCTTCTCCCCATTAGGCACATCTCACTCTTTCTCCCTTTTCTTACTCATGCTTCGTTCTCTCACTCTCTCTCCCTTCTCTCTCTCCCCTTCTATCCCTTCCTCTCACTTCTCTCTCACTCTTCTCTCTCTCCCTCTTTCCCTTCTGTGAAGATCTGTTTTCTTGACAGAGGGGACTTTTGGATTGTGTAGCCATTTTGTCAAAAAATTTTGTCCAATTTTTGTCCACAAGATGTCACTGCAGAACATTGGGGTAATTACAGGCCCTTGTGGCAGGGCCATGAGCTGTCAAGCTACCTGGAGGAACTGGTATGGAAAGATATTTCCTTGGAGAAACAGTATCATGCCAGGGTAGGGCCTTTTGGTGCCCTTGTAGAGAATCCCTATTTTCAATTGGAGCTAATAGATGGGCTCTGGGAGAGTGTATGGTGATCCTGAATGTGGCATGGCATATAAGGAGGCAGAATAACTTGTTTTTTAAACACTGTCAAGGTCTGGGACTAGAAGCATGGTTCCCGGAGGCTAATTTGCTAGAACCCCTGATTCAGCAAGATCTGCAGCTGGAGGCTGCGTATGTTAAATTGCTGGATGAGGCATCCATGGAGGGGTTTGAATAGCGCCCCTATCTGGGATAGCGTCACTATCCGAGCTACATATAGAATACATACAATACAATACAAATAAAATACAATAGCCCCCTATCTATCTAGCATACAATCAATCCTATGTATCTAAAATACATCCCCCAATCTATCTAATATACAATAAATCCTATCTAAAATACATACCCCTATCTAACATACAATATATACTATATAATATACAATAAATCCTAACTATCTAAAATACATACCCCTATCTAATATACAATACTAAATAATATACAATACATCCTATCTATCTAAAATACATAACCCTATCTAACATACAATAAATACTATATAATATACAATAATATCCTAACTATCAAAAATACATACCCCTAACATACAATAAATCCTAACTATCTAAAAAACATACCCCTGTCTAACATACAATAAATGCTATCTCCATATAAAAACCCTAATTCTAAGCTAAAATAAAATAATTCAGACCACCCTTTCCAGATGTCCCTTCAGATCAGCAACCTAGGGGAAAAGATAAAAACATGAGTACAACACATTTACATAAAATAAATAAAAATTCTAAATATTCTAAATATTCTACTCCCCTTTCCAGCATGTCCCCGTCCTTCTTCTTTTCTTCTCCAGCGCAGCCCCTGTTAAAAAAAAAACATTACATTACTACAAAATACATATAAACATAAAAAATAAATACATAAACATAATATACATTGTACTTACCTCCCCGCGATGTCCCTGGCCTCCTCTTTTTCTGCCCTGTCCTGGAACAATCCGCGCAAAAAAAAAAAGAACTAACGGAGTTCCGTACTCGCGGACCTCCCCGACGCTAATGAGCCCCCTACAGAGTTCTCCAGAAGAAAATTGTCAATGGCGGCTTCTGATTAGCTGAAAACGCTGTCTACCAAATTCAGAAGGCGCCAATAAGTGAGCCAATCAGAAAGGGATACACCCCAAAATCCCACTCTGATTGGATAATGCACCTGTCAATCTGTATTTAAACCAATCAGAAGGATTTATTGCCATCAGCAAATCACAATGGGATACAACCCCACAGGGTGATTGGCTGAAGACATCTGCGCCTTCTCATTGGCTGTAATACTGATTGACATTGACAACAGCCAATCAAAAGGCGCAAATGCCTTCAGCGAATCAGTACGTGGGGGTGTATCCCATTGTGATTGGCTATTGTCACTGCAACCAATCAGAATGCGCAGAAGCCTCCAGCCAATCACCCTGTGGGGGTGTATCCCATTGTGATTGGCTGAAGGCATCTGCGCCTTGTGATTGGTTTAAATAAAGATTGACAGGTGCACTAGCCAATAAGTGTGGAATTTTGGGGTGTATCCAATTCTGATTGGCTCACACATTGGCACTTTCTGATTGGCTGAATTTGATAGACAGCGTTTTCAGCCAATCAGAAGGCACCATTGCCTATTTTCCTCCTGGAAAAGGCTCTAGGAGGCTCATTAGTAACCAGGGAGGTCTGCATGTGCGGATCTCTAATCCTTTTTTATTTATTTTTATTATTTTTTTAAGAGCCCGGATTGTTCAAGGGCGAGTCAGAAGAGGAGTAGGCCGGAGACATAGTGGTAAGGTAAGTACAATGTATATTATGTTTATTTTTATTTTTTTTATGTTTATATGTATGTTGAAGCGATGTAATGTTTTTTTTTCTAGCAGGGGCCGCGCAAGAGAAGAAGAAGGACGTGGACATGCTGGAAAGGTGAGTAGAATATTTAGAATGTTTAGAATGTTTATTTATTTTATGTAAATGTGTTGTGCTAATATTTTTTTTTCCCCTAGATTGCGGATCTGAAGGGACATCTGCAAAGGTAAGTGGTCTTAATTATTTTATTTTAGCTTAGTATTAGGGTTTGTATATGAAGATAGCATTTATTGTATGTTAGATAGGGGTATGTTTTTTAGATAGTTAGGATTTATTGTATATTATATAGTATTTATTGTATGTTAGATAGGGTTAGGAATTTTAGATAGTTAGGATTTATTGCATATTATATAGTATATATTATATTATTATTTTTCTGTAGTGGGGGGGTTTGTAATGTATTTTTTTATTTTCTGTAATGTTCCTTTTTTATTTTTTGTGACTTAGGTTTTTTTAATTTTCTGTAATGTAGATTTTTTTCTTTTTTGTGAGTTAGGTTTTTTTGTTTTTTGTAATGTAGATTTTTTAATTTTTGTGACTTAGGTTTTTTTATTTTCTGTAATTAGAGTGGTGGAGTGGTTTATTAGAGGTAGGTAGGTAGTGTAGGAGTTAATATGTTAGTGTAGAGGGGGGTTAGTTTAGATTTAATGGTTTATTGGGGGGGTATAGTGCAGAGTAGTGTTTGTACTTAGTGTCATGATGGTCCTTGAGGACCGTCATGGAACGTATATGGTTAATGTTAGGGTTGTAAAAGCCCCATAAGGATCATAATATACCCTTATGGGACTGATGGGGTTAAGTAAAGGCTTATGTGGGTCTGTATTGACCCCCATGAGTGCCAGGGTTATTTATTGGCTTTTGGGGGTCTGTATAGACCCCCATGAGTGACAGGGTTAATTATGGGTTTATGGGGGTCTGCATTGACCCCCATGAGTGACAGAGTTAATTTAGGGTTTATGGGGGACTGAATTGACCTCCATGAGTGACAGGGTTTTCAGGGGTTGATGGGGCTCTGTATATAATTTTTTTTATTATTATTATTGGTCCTTTAAGGACCTTTACGGTCCTTTAAGGACCCGTAAGGCGGTAATTTTACATTTTCATTGCAGCGGGGGCCCCCGATCGCATGCGATTGGGGCCGTCCACTGCCAGGGTTAATGTGGGGTTAATGCAGGTTTCCGAGCTTATCTCGGATCCCTTCAAGGGTTAATTAAGGGTTTATGGGGATCTGTATTGACCCTCATGAGTGACTGGGTTAATTAAGTGCTTATGGGGGTTTGTATTGACCCCCATGAGTGACAGGGATAATTAAGGGTTTATGGGGGTCTGTATTGACCCCCATGAGTGACAGAGTTAATTAATGTATTATGGAAATCTGTATTGACCCCCATGAGTGCCAGGGTTAATTAAGAGTTTATGGGGGTCTGTATTGACCCCCATGAGTGACCGTGTTAATTAAGGGTTTATGGGGTCTTTATTGACCCCCATGAGTGACAGAGTTAATTAATGTATTATGGAAATCTGTATTGACCCCCATGAGTGACAGGGTTAATTAAGTGCTTATGGGGGTCTGTACTGACCCCAATGAGTGACAGGGTTAATTAGGGGTTTATGGGTGTCTGTATTGACCCCCATGAGTAACGGGGTTAATTAAGTACTTATGGGATTCTGTATTTACCCCCATGAGTGACAGGGTTAATTAGGGGTTTATGGGTGTCTGTATTGACCCCCATGAGTGACGGGGATAATTTAGGATTTATGAGTGTCTGTATTGACCCCCATGAGTAACGGGGTTGATTAAGTACTTATGGGATTCTGTATTGACCCCCATGAGTGATAGGGTAAATTAAGTGCTTACGGGGGTTTGTAATGACCCCCATGACTGACGGGGTTAATTAAGTGCTTACGGGGGTCTGTATTGACCCCCATGAGTGACAGGGTTAATTAGGGGTTTATGGGTGTCTGTATTGACCCCCATGAGTGACAGTGTTAATTAAGTGCTTATGGCGGTCTGTATTGACCCCCATGAGTGACAGGGTAAATTATATGTATTAGGGGAGTCTGTATTGACACCCATGAGTGACAGGGTTAAGTAAGTGCTTATGGGGGTCGGTAATTGACCGCCATGAGTGACGGGGTTAATTAAGTGCTTAGGGGGGGTCTGTATTGACCCCCATGAGTGACAGGGTTAAATAAGTACTTGGGGGGGTCTGTATTTACCCCCATGAGTGACAGGGTTAATTAAGTGCCTATGGGGGTCAGTATTGACCCCTATGAGTGACGGGGTTAATTAAGTGCTTACAGGGGGTCTGTATTGACCCCCATGAGTAACGGGGTTAACTAAGTGCTTATGGGGGTCTGTATTGACCCTCATGAGTGACAGGGTTATTTAAGTGCTTATGGGGGTCTGTACTGACCCCAATGAGTGACAGGGTTAATTAGGGGTTTATGGGTGTCTGTATTGACCCCCATGAGTGACGGGGTTAATTAGGGGTTTATGGGTGTCTGTATTGACCCCCATGAGTAACGGGGTTAATTAAGTACTTATGGGATTCTGTATTTACCCCCATGAGTGACAGGGTTAATTTGGGGTTTATGGGTGTCTGTATTGACCCCCATGAGTGACGGGGATAATTAAGTACTTATGGGATTCTGTATTGACCCCCATGAGTGACAGGGTTAATTAAGTGCTTACGGGGTCTGTAATGACCTCCATGACTGACGGGGTTAATTAAGTGCTTACGGGGGTCTGTATTGACCCCCATGAGTGACAGGGTTAATTAGGGGTTTATGGGTGTCTGTATTGACCCCCATGAGTGACAGTGTTAATTAAGTGCTTATGGGGGTCTGTATTGACCCCCATGAGTGACAGGGTAAATTATATGTATTATGGGAGTCTGTATTGACACCCATGAGTGACAGGGTTAAGCAAGTGCTTATGGGGGTCGGTAATTGACCGCCATGAGTGACGGGGTTAATTAAGTGCTTAGGGGGGGGTCTATATTGACCCCCATCCGTGACAGGGTTAAATAAGTACTTGGGGGGGTCTGTATTTACCCCCATGAGTGACAGGGTTAATTAGGGATTTATGGGTTCTGTATTGACCTCCATGAGTGAGGGCGTTAATTAAGTGCTCATGGGGGTCTGTATTGACCCCCATGCGTGACAGGGTTAATTTAGGGTTTATGGGGGTCTGGATTGAACCCCATGAGTGACCGGGTTATTTAAGAGCTTATAGGTGTCTGTATCGACCCCCATGAGTGACAGGGTTAATTAATGTATTATGGTGGTCTGTATTGACCCCCATGAGTGAGGGGGTTAATTAAGTGCTTATGGGGGTCTGTTTTGACCCCTATGAGTGACAGGGTTAATGAAGGGCTTGTGGGGGTCTGTATTGACCCCCATGAGTGACAGGGTTAATTTAGGTTTTATGGGGTCTGGATTGACCCCCATGAGTGACAGGATTTTTTAGGGGTTGATGGGGCTCTGTATAGAGAAAGTGTTGATAGGATTAATTTTTTTTTATTTCCTTTGAGGGGCCGTAAGGCAGGAATTTAGAATTTTCATTGCAGCGGGGGTCCCCGATTGCATGCAATCGGGCCCCCCACTGCGAGGGTTAATGTGGGGTTAATGCAGGTTTCCAAGCTTATCTCGGATCCCATGGGGTTAATGCGCTTTAACAAGCTTATCTCGGATCCCTGCAAGGGTAAGTTGTACGTGGCTGGGCGGTCCGCGGTCGTGGGGCCTCAATTTCATTTTTTTCGGTGCCCATTTTTTTCCTCGCTTAGTCGTTTTTCGAGAGCCCAAAAGGTGGAATTTGGGGTTAAATTTGCGTGTAACCTCACTTCCAGTTGTCCTGGCTGCACCCCCCGTGATGTGGATTTTTTTCATTATTGGGTTTATTAGTGTGTTTTTAGTGTTTTTGTGTTTGCACGGTTTGGGGGGTTAGTGCAGTGTTTTGTGAGACATAGGGGAGAGAGAGGAGGAGGGGAAGGAGAGGACTAAGTGCTGCGAGTTTAGAGGTGTTTTTGGGTGGTTTGGTGCACCATAGGACTAAAGTGCTGCGAGTTTAGAGGTGTGTGGGGTTGTGTTGTTTGCATTTCATGTGCCGTAAGCCTCCACCTTCTGCAAATGGAGCTACTCGTGAGGCCTGCAAGTTAGGGGAAGAGCCTCGCATTGTGTGGCAAACAGCATTGCCAGGCTTCAAATGTTATTGCCGTCATTTTTGACGGGCAAATTGTTAGTATGAAATAAGGTCTGGACCCTTCCTCTTTCTCCTGTAATTAATTATGACTAGGTTATGGACTTGATGTGCCTTCCATCCCAAATGTATCATAAAAAGAAAATATCTGTGTACTGCAAGTAAGACCTAAATATAATGTCTATAATGATTTACAGCCTCATTAAATTGCGATTTGGCCAATTTAATAGGGCTCTATATAAGCACAGAGCATATTTTATTTACAGAAGTTTTTAGTAAGTGAACTTCTAACCAAAAGCAAGGTCTTCACTAACTAAAAACTTCTGTAAAAAAATGTGCTCTGTACTTATATAGAGCCCTTTAGAATTGGCCGAATCACAATTTAATAAGACTGTTAATTAGTAAACATCTCATTTAAAAACCTCCTTACATAAAAGTATTTTAATTATTCCCACATCTTCTTTCCCGCGCACATGTAGCATGCAGAGAAATTAGCTTATTCTGTTTTAATGATTTATAAAAGGTTTTTAGTTTAATAATAAAAAAAGTCTTATGATAAAACTCAGTGCAGAGCCTGAAATAATAGGTTTTCAGACAACCTTTTGTCTTGCTATTGATTGCTGGGATCTTATTTAGATGTCTTCATCAGAGTTAATGTGATTTCAGGATTATTCGCTGCATCATTTCAGCTTCTAAATGGGATAAATCATTGTTATACTATTGATAAAGTATTTTATTACAAAAACGCATATTGACTGCATTATTGATTTGTTCTCAAGATTGGTTTTATACCTCTGGAAAATACAAACACATTGTAAGGTTTGAAGGCAATTATTTGCATTTCTTATGAACAGTCTATGCTGCTTTACACTTTAGTATATTAATTTCCAAGGTACAATAAATAGCTGTAGTGCATATTTTCACACTGTGCACATTATTTAAGAATTTGGTAAATGATGTATGTTTAAGGACAGGATTTTAGCAGCTCATCTTGTGCATAAGGAAGTGTACATATACATTAAATACTGCTATGGATATCATTACACTACAGGTACACAAAACAGAAACATAGTAATATTTTTAGTGAAATGGAGGGCTCCAGTGCAAATAAATACCCGCCCCCAGTACAGGGTGTGTGCAATTGTTTTGTGCACTTCCTAGACCCCCTCTAGCATCACATCAGAGGCTGCAGATGTGGTTCCTTTTCCATTTAAAATATCTTTACTACCAAATATGTTATAATAATTCTTTAAAATGTGTTTGATCTACGACTTCCTTTTTCAGTAGGTGTGTGCAAATCTGTCCTCTTTATTTATTTATATAGGAGAAGAATAAAAGACAATTTGATTTCCTTGCAATTCATTCAACTTTTAATTTGTAGTATTGTTTTACTTGACTTTCTAGCTGCTGTCTGGCATTGAGAGCAATTACATTGTTGATTTTCCACTCTGGTATGATTTAATTACTATGCACAATTAGCCTAATCAGAAAGTACCGGTATGTCCACATTTGATATATGTTGTCATTATTTTTGAGACTTGACATTTTAAATCATTTTAGAGTTTTTGTGACTGATACACTTGCAATTAGGCACAGACTGATTTACACTTGCAATTAGGCACAGACTGACGTCTTTGGAACTTATTCATGTTGCTTTGAAAACGTACATATCAAATTGTCAGGTCTCTTTTATAGCTGACACATATTGCTAAAGGACAATCAGCCTAATATAACTTACTTTTTTAGCTATACAGAAATAACTCATTTAGCATTTTACATCCGTTCCTGCATGCGGGAGCACTATGTGAAACAGCACTAAACGGCAATCTAACGCCATAGCGCTCAGGCAGCAATATGGCAAATCGGAGAGTGTTAAGAGGGAAATAAAATGGGCCAGACAAGATTTAGCGCTCAAAACCACAATATTGCGAGGTTTAGCTCTAAGCAGGGAATTAGAGTGGGAAAGAGCGCTATAGCGAATCAGTGCTAAGGGGGGTAGAGTTGAGCCGTGTTTTACTGTATTTGTAATTGTAATTATTTCCTTCAAAAGGGAAACTCCTTTCTCATGTGGTATTTATGTTATTTTGTCCTCCACATGTACGCTATAGTAACTGACTTCTATTGGTCCAAGTTTCAATTTATTTATTCATAGACACTAATTAGATTGATTTGGCATGACATATCCATCATAAATCCATCCTAGCTTCTAAAATACAATCACTTAGTAACCCTTCTAGCAGATCCCCTACTACTGATATGAGGTTTACTGGTCTGCAAGTATCTGTATTCACCATAGTTCCCTTTTTATTTTACCCCAATTATCCCAAACTGAGGCTGTATTATTTTTGGGACATAATCTGCATTTTCAAGTGTGGTCCTTCAAAAAAAGTACAGTGGCCCTTTATTTTGTAAAATGGATATTTCATTGAGATGAAAAAAATAGGTAAACATGGTAACAGATAACATGAAGTAATACAGTACTGTTAAATTATTATGTTTACAAGCCAATAAACCTGACAAGTTACATTCTGATTAATGTAGACAAATATACTGTACATGTGTAATGAGATTTTTTCCAACCAGAGCCTATAGCAGTAATCGGTTTTGTAATATTATCTCATTGCCAAAGGGATCATTTGTGAAAGTGTACTTATAATTTAACTCAGCTGCAGGGCATCCCAAAATTGTCCCCTTAAGCTGTAATGTCTGCCTGTTCTTCATTCAATTAAACTGCTAGTGCCTTGGGGGTAGTTAAAATTATAAAGCTTAACTATTAAACTGTTTGTAGTTTCTGTATACCCTAAAAGTCCAAGTTACTTCATAGACCATGATATTTTTTAATGAAAAAAATATCAGTCTAAGAAAGAATTATGGAAAAATGGACAAATGCAGGTTTCTCTGATTATTGCTTGTATTAAATGGTTAATGTAGGTTAAGAAGAACCTCACAAATAACAAACTAATACAATTAGCAGTTGTATATGCTATGAATCTAAAATTATTTTTAGTCAGAATATTAAAGGACCACTGCAGTCCCTTAACAACATGAACTATGTATTTTAGACATTGATCATTAACAAATGTATATTTTATGGTTTAAGAAAGTAACATTCAATATTATTACTGTCAAATTTCAGACACAACTACTGTTGGTATCCACCTACTATAAGGTCAATGGGAGAAGGTGGTTTTGTTGACCAGGCACCTGTTCAATTTTCAGACATACAGCCTTATTAAATTGCGATTCGGCCAATTGAAAAGGGCTCTATATAAGCACATAGCATATTTTTATACAGAAGTGTTTAGTTAGTGAAGACCTAGCTTTTGGATAGAAGTTTACTAAATAAAACTTCTGTAAAAAAATATGCTATGTGCTTATAGAGCCCTATTCAATTGGCCGAATCGCTATTTAATAAGGCTGATAATGTGCATGTCAGGACTTGCTTCTTCCATGGGGCTTTACAAGAACCTAGTTCAAGTCTACCCCAGTAGGACCGTGTAGCTCTTACTACCTCTGGTACAGAAGATGGCCTCAGGATATCAGGAGCACCATACAATCCCTTAGAATTAGGATCAATGCACAGAATGACACTTATACCTTTTCTATGTAAGCACAGATATAACTGTATACCTTTATTAGTGTTTTAGTTTTTATTAGTTAGGCACATTTTATACAATTTTCTGGCACTCAGGCTGGTCAATCAGTAAACCCCATCCCTAAATAATAGGCTGCCCCTTGCTTAATTGGAAAACCCTGTACCTCAGATCAAATCAGATCTTTTAGTCTCATTCTGTTAATTATATTTAGGTGGGCTGAATGAGTTTATAGGCTGGTGCAATAGCCTGCAGACTAGCTAATATGTTTCTTTACAACAATTCCTGGAACGTGAAACATAATACATAAAACAACATACATATAGTATAACAGTAATCCTATTTTAACCATATTTTAACCCGTAAGCAATACAAATACATACAGTAACTTTAACCATAACCATAGGATAACTTATTACCAGTCCAGGCCCAAGCCATAGTCCAAAACAGTCCAGTCAGGCCCTGGGCATGGCAGTGCACTACATACACAATGTTCTTTATTGTCTGGAAACTTGTAGCCCTATTAAATTCACTCAACGTTGAAAACTGTAGCCTGCAATGTAGGCCGCAAGACTTGCAGCTATTAAATTGACCCCGTAAAGCAAGCCACTCCCGATCTGCGGGTTAAGGCCGAAAAAAAGCCTACGGGACGTGGAACGTTGCGCCTGCAAATCCTTTGTTCTGTCAAGCCCGTAACTGTACCATTCCAATTTCGCTATTAAATTGCAACACATTTCCAAAGACGCCATGGTGTTCAAGCCCGTACCCTGCAAATGGAGGCCAAAACATTATGGCCTCCAAATAGAAGCCACAAAGGGTTTACAGACAAAATTTAAACTCTGTAAAGGACAATATAAATACACCAGTGTACATTAAAATATAGGGAAAGCATGGAAAGGCATTACAATTACTTGCACACTAATACCCCAATAAAATCCTCAAACAATCCATGTTAATTCCAGGTTGTGAGGCAACAAAACACGAAAAATGCCAAGGGGGTGAATACTTTTGCAAGGCACTGTAAATATAATTGCATATACATCTCGCTTATCACATCTACATTTGGGAAAACAAATAGTGGCCATATTTCACCACCACATCACATAGATAAAGTTACCCAGTGAATATTTTTTGATTTGCTGTTCAGTCCTTCAGTCGTGTCTGACTCTCTGTGACCCTATGGTCTGCAGCACATTTAGCTCATTCTCTGCCTGTGCTGCTCCACAAGGTTTGCATGCTAAAGCTACTGGAGTCAGTTGCCAGTTCCTTCTCTAGTGGATTGGGATTTGTCTGACCTCTCTGCTATCACCTGTCCACCTACACTGGCCCTATATGGTATAGCTCACAGCTTCATTCACATACACAAAGCCCATTGTTATGACCACAGGAGTGCCCCTTAACCCTTCTTCTTACTAGTATAGGGGCACCCCTGGATTGTCTTCTGCCACCCTGTTGAGCCACACTAACGGGTTGTGATCTGTGAATAAGGAAAAGGTTTGCTGATACAAATACGGCTGTAACTTTTTGAGGGCCCAAACCACAACCAGGCATTCTTTTTCGATGGTGGCGTAGCTTACTTCTCGGGGTAATAATTTTCTGCTTAAGTAAGCCACCGGGTGTTTGCCTCCATCGGCTCTGATTTGGCTCAATACAGCCCCAATCTAAACATAGAAGCTTCTATGTGAAAAAGAAAATGTTTGATTGGATCAGGAGCATCCAGTACAGGGGCCTTGATTGGAATGCCTGTTCACACTCTTCCAGACTACGTTCTTATGGGTCAGATCAGTAAGGGGCTTGGCTAGGGCAATAGAGTTGGGCACATATTTGCGATAATACCCTGCTGTTGCCAGGAAAGCTAGGACCTGAGTCTTTGTCCGGGGGGGGGGGGGGGGGGGGGGGCACAGCCACTTGGCTACACCCTCTATCTTGGCTGGTTCTTGTTTCTGTTGATCACTACCTACTCGATGGCCGAGGTACTGCACTTCAGCCATGCCTATGTGACACTTACTAGGTTTGAGGGTCAACCCTGCTTCCCTGATACGGTCTAACACTGCTCCTACGACAAGTGTCACTGTAAATAGCTATATCGTCCAGGTAGGTGCAAGCGTACTCCTGTAACCCATCCAATAGCCAATCTACTATCCGCTGAAAACTTGCCAAAGCATTTTTCATCCCGAAGGGCATGACTCGAAACTGGTACAGGCCAAATGGGGTGACAAACTCCGACTTGGGTATGGCATCTTTGGCTAGTGGGGTGCTGGGGACGGCACTGCGGGCTTGTATGGTGGGTGGTGGTGCCGTGCATCATAGTGTTCATCGGCCAGCCGAGCTGCGTCGGAGAGGGTAAGGTGATTACGGACCCTTATACATAATTGCGCCTTTGGGGTTAGTCCACTAAAGAACTGCTCTAATAGAATCGACTGCAGCAGGTCTTCCATGGTTGTGGCTCGGTTAGCCTGAACCCACCCCTTCTCCTGTTTGTTGAGCTCCCGAAATCGGCATAGGTATGCCTCTGGGGTGACAGCATATCGCGTTAAGATGGCCTGCTTCACCCGGTGGTAATCTTTGCTGTCCTATCTGGTACTGCCCAGTACGCCTCTGCGGCACTGCCAAACAATTTGCTTGACAACAGAGGTACCCAATCTGCTTGTCCAATGTCATGTAAGTGGCACAGTCTTTCAAAATCTTGAAGGTACCCACCTCTTCTGTGTCTGTGAAAGCTTTGAATGCATTTTATGGAAGCTTCCCTTTTCCTTGTGTGGTGGCCGATACTGCTGGTGACCCCTCTCTGGATCGCTGATCTGCTAGTTGTAGCTGTATTACCTGTTGTCTGTTGGCCAATATGAAAACTTGTACCTCTGCCATCACTCTGGTTACAGTTTCTTCTGATGGTGGTTCCCAGTAAAATGCCAACCTTATCCTTAGCTCCCTTGTGACTTCGCTTTCCTCTATCTCTGGTGAAGGTACATCACTGCTGGCTCGGTTTCCCTCCATCAGTTCGGCACTCAGAATAGCTTTTGCTTTATTGCTGGCTATCTTGAGCCTTGCTTCCAATAGTTTGTTTAAAGTTGTTCGTTTTAGAGCTGCATCGTTTGTCTCCATTCATTTGTATAGATAAATTGTATGTAACCCACTGCTTCGTTGTGAGGCTCTAATGCCGTCACTTGCCACCAATTGTTACGACCCCAGGAGTGAGGGGAACATGTTCACCTCTTAACCCTTCAGCTTACTGGTATAGAGGCACCCCTGGATAGTCTGGGTTCTTACGGTCTCTGCATTTCTGACTTGTTCAGGCCAGGACATCAGTTCAGGACCTCAGGAACACAGGAGGCAAAAAGCAGGCTTGGCAAAATAATAAATGCTTTTATCTCTATCTTTCTCTAAAATGAAAGATATACCTTTATAGTTCTTTTATGTATCAACCATCAGAGAAAACTGACTCACAGCATGACAGTTACGGATGACATTGTGACATTCCAAATGCAGTTAACTCCCTATGAACTGGCTACAACTAAAATGAAATATAGAGTTTAGACACATAACATCACCCATTGTCTTTGTAATAAAACTTGGTGGCTGGTTTTTGCCACACCCTTCACCACCACCACTTAGCAATCCACACTAATGTAAATTGATGAATAGCAAAACATAATGTGAAGTCACAAAACGGGAATGGCAATACATCCAGAAATGGCAAGGGACCTTCCAAGATGGGCGTAGCGGAGATTACCCCTGATGGAAGTGAGTTGGCTGTTGATGCACGTGCCTTTGCACAACCTCCATGTGTTTTTGACGCCGCTGCTGAGGTTAGAGTAGATTAGTGTAGTGAAAATTTCCCCTGGTCCCCTTCAGCATTGCTACGTGGTTGTGGTGAAGGGGCTTGTGTACTGCAATGAAGCTGTACGTGGGCAAGTCATAACAGAAAGGTCAGACAAATGACAGTCCACTAGAGGAGGAACTGGCAACCTACTCCAGTATCACCTGTCATATTCCTATCAGGAAATATTGATACTCCACAATATCACTAAATGGACATTTGCATGTGTATTAACCCTTTATGTTGATTATATTTGATTGATTGATACAAATCCCACAGAAGTGCGTGAGTACTTTAGGAAACATATTCAAAAACATGATGGTCCATATGAGCTTCCAGAGCCAGCAAACACAGACAGTGAAAAAGAGGAGAGAATAATGGATGTTCTAACACAAATTGTAAATAACAAAAAGTATAGAACAAAGAAAAGAAAAAGTTTGGTCACACAAGCTGTTGTAGCCACAATAGGAGGCCTAATAGACTTAGTTGTAGAATTATGGCAGCATAATTTGGAAACAACAAATAAAATGGAGGAAGCAATGGACAAAAGGGATTGTTTAAAAATTGCAGCTTTGAGAACAACTACAATTGTGGGGGAACTAGAAAGGGAGTTAAGGGAAATAGAAGAGCAGAGGGATGCTTATGGAGTAAAAATAACAGAACTTCAAAACATAATAATGGACTATAAAAATAAAACAAAGTTAGAAGGGATAAAAGGAGTCAGAGACATTGCCAAAATATATCCAGATCTGGATATGTTCGTGGCACAAAATAAAGAACCAGTGCCGAAAATGAACCAAGATAGAATAACATAAGAAATCTTTTCTGTTCCACAAGTAGATACCATACCACAAGCACCAGTTATTGTTTCAGAATTATTTAATGCAAGGCAAACACCTACAGGATTTTCTATGCAGATAAAGACAATTTCCAGAAATGGTGGGGAAGTATGCCAACTAACAACTTAAATACGTTCACACATTGATTTATGAGGGGAGCAGATAGAGCTAAAAAAGGAGGTCTTAACTTAGAGGAATGGACAGAACTTTTAGAATACGCTATGGGTCCTTTGGCTAGTAGACTATTGGGATTTAATAACAGTGTGTCTGATCAGGCAGGAAGAATTGCTGCAACTAATTTCTATCTACTTAGCATAGAGAAAGAAATAGCAAATATTACCATGAGGCCAACAGATGGTCCTAGAGAGGTAGCTCAAAGGATATTTTTTTGGTATACTCTACGACAACCTCAACAGCCTCTAGTGCTGGGCTCACCAGAACATATAGCAAAAGTAATGGAAGCCCTTCCCCGGGAGTGTCAAGAATTTATCAGGCTTTTTGATCCAACACCAACAGACTTGGAAATTGTACTAACTAGAGCTGATAAGTGGTGGATCAAGCATCCTTTCACAGAACAGGCCTGCTCTGTTTCAGCTGTAAGAACATTTAAGGTCGAGTCTGGTAGAGATATAGATGGTAATTGGAGAAACCAGACGTGGGATGTACCCCAGAACAAGAAGGATGATCAAAACTGGAGACCAAAACAGAACTTTGACAAAAGATGGAGAGATCCACCTAGGGACTACAGGAATAGGGATGGCAGCAACTGGAGGGCTAAGACACAGATGGAGAGGGGGAAGAGACACAGAGGGGGGACGAGACACAGAGGGAGAGGGGGGAAGAGACACAGATGTAGAGGGGGTGAAGAGACACAGAGGGAGAGGGGGGAAGAGACACAGAGGGGTGGAGAGACACAGAGGGAGAGGGGGGAAGAGACACAGAGGGAGAGGGGGGAAGAGACACAGAGAGAGGGGGGGGGGAAGAGACACAGAGGGAGGGGGAAGAGACACCGAGGGAGAGGGGGGAAGAGACACTGAGGGAGAGGGGGGACACAGAGGGAGGGGGGGTAGAGACACAGGGGGGAGAGGGAGGAAAGAGACACAGAGGGAGAGGGGGAGAAAGACACAGAGGGAGAGGGGGAGAAAGAGACACAGGGGAGGGAGAGGGGGGAAAGAGACATGGGGAGAGGGGGGAAATAGACACAGGGAGAGGGGGGAGAAATGAGCTATCTTAGATTTAGTCACCACAAATAATATTGATATACTATCAAATGTTGGAATAGGGCAACCTTTGGGAAACAGTGATCACAACACAGTCTCATTTGAGATTGAATTAAAAAAACTAAATTTTAAGGGGCCAACAAACACTCTTAATTTTAAAAGGGCAGATTTTAACTGTCTAAGGGCAGCAATACAAAGTATAGACTGTAACAGAGAACTGATAGGTAAAAACACTGAACATAAATGGACAACATTTAAATCCTTACTAAATATACATACACATCGGCATACACCATGTGGGAATAAAAGTAAAAGGAGTAAATCCCATCCAATGTGGCTTAACAATGATTTAAAGATCAAGATACGGAGTAAAAAACAGGCATTTAAATTATACAAACAAGAGGGGACAGAGACTGCTTTACGGGAGTACAAGGAAATCAACAAGGCTTGCAAAAGTGCGATTAGACTGGCTAAAATATAAAATGAAAAATTAACTGCAAAAGAGAGTAAGACTAACCCTAAAATATTATTTAAGTACATTAATGGGAAGAAGGCGAGGAAGGAAGCTATAGGAACATTAGAATGTGAAACAGGCCATCTGAAAATTTGTGACCAGGAAAAGGCAGATGAGCTAAAGAGGTTATTTTCTTCGCTATACACAAGGGAGGTACCAGTGGTTGGGACACTGCAACATAATGGGGCTACTCTACCTTTGCCAACTAATTGGTTAACACAGGAAGTAATCCAAAAGAGGTTGAAAAAAATAAATGTTTATAAAGCCCCGGGTCCTGATGGAATACATCCACGGGTACTGAGGGAACTGGGTTCTGTAATAGCCAAACCATTATATTTAATTTTTCAAGATTCACTCAACAAAGGGTCTCTACCAGATGACTGGAGAAAAGCAGATGTGATACCTATATTTAAAAAGGGAGCAAGAGCAAATCCGGGGAATTATAGACCAGTCAGCCTCACTTCTGTAGTGGAGAAGCTTTTAGAAGGGTTTATAAGGGATAATACGCAAGAATTCATCTATTTGAACAGGATTATAAGTAGGAGTCAACATGGATTTATGAGGGATAGGTCATGTCAAACAAATCGAATTAGTTTCTATGAGGAGGTTAGTAGGAACCTGGATCAAGGCAACTCAGTGGATGTAGTCTTTTTGGATTTTGCAAAGGCTTTTGATACAGTGCCACATGGGAGACTATTGTGCAAACTAAGAGATACAGGAATTGCAGTAAATGTCTGCTCATGGATTGAGAGCTGGCTAAAAGACTGGAAGCAAAGCATTGTTGTAAATAGAACATACTCCGATTGGACTAATGTGTTAAGTGGGTTTCCTGAGGGTTAAGTATTAGGTCCTCTCATTTTTTACATATTTATTAATGACTTAGAGGTAGGATTGGAGTGTGGTGTCTCCATTTTCGCTGATGACACGAAGTTGTGCAAGGTAATTAAATCAGATAATGATGTGCTTTCCCTCCAAAGGGATTTACATAAAATTGAGGAATGGGCATCTAAATGGCATATGAGATTTAATATGAATAAATGTAAAGTTATGCATCTGGGAAGAAAAATAGCCATGCACTTTATAATCTTAATGGAGCAAATCTAGGTGTATCAGATATTGAAAGGGATTTGGGAGTGCTTGTGGACAACCACCTAGGTAACAGTGCTCAAAGCGGAGCAGCAGCGGCAAAGGCAAATAAAATATTTGCATGTATTAAGAAGGGTATAGAAGCCAGGGAAGCAAATATAATTCTGCCACTATACATCTCTATATATCTCTAGTACGCCATCTTTTGGAATATGGAGTACAATTTTGGGCAACACTTCATAAAAAAGAAATTTTAGAGCTGGAAAAGGTACAAAGGAGGGCAACAAAACTAGTAAGGGGAATGGAGGGGCTAAGTTATGAAGAAAGACTAACCAAATTAAACTTATTTTCTCTAGAAAAAAGGCGTCTAAGAGGAGACATGATTACCTTATATAAATACATCCAGGGTCAGTATAAAGATTTGTCAAGGGAGCTTTTTATGCCAAGAGGTTTTCAACTGACAAGAGGACATCCCTTGAGGTTAGAAGTAAAAAGATTTCACCTTAAAGAAAGAAAAGGGTTCTTCACAGTAAGGGTGGTTAATCTGTGGAATTCTCTACCAGAGGAGGTGGTGACAGCGGATTCGATAGATAACTTTAAAAGGGGACTGGATTTATTTCTAATTAAAAAGGGAATTCAGGGTTATCATGGATAATTAGAGACAGTATTGATCCAGGGAGAAATCCGGTCGCCAGTATCTGGGGTCAGGAAGGAATTATTTTTTATTTTTTTTCTTTGAGACGATTGGCTAAGTTTCACTTTTTCTTTTTTTTTTTTTGCCTTCCTCTGGATTAATTAATAATTAAAAATAAAAAAATTAAATAATTGATTAATAATTAATTAACAACTACCGTAATTAATGAATATTTAATCTGCATATTGCAGATCAGAGGAGATCTTAAAAGGTTGAACTTGATGGACTGAAAGTCTTTTTTCAACCTTAATTACTATGTAACTATGTTTCTATATAACTATGTATTTATTGCCGCTCTAACAGCTACAGTAATTTTTAGGCTAGACTTGGGCCCCTTTTCAATTGAGCAATTGTTGGTTACTGGAGCCCAAAATGTACGGTTGTCAAAATCGTAACTCTGACCCATGTAAGCCGTTGATCTTTCAAGCCCGTAAATGTTACAATCGCTAATTGCTATTCAATTGCTACAATTCCCCAAGCCTGCAAATGTTCTCACACCCATAAATGGCAAATGTAGAACAAAATCCTACGGATACCAGATAAGACTCGCAAGGGGGTTAAACACCTGTTCGTAGCACTGTAAATGCAAACAAAAAAACAATACTGCACGTTAGAATAAATTGCACAACTGTCTCAAGCTCGCAAATCTGCAATAAAAAAAAAAAAATTATATGTTTTATTTCCGTGTCATATCATTCTTGGGAATCAATGAGTTAATACATATCAGGCCACCCACATGGACTAGAACAGTATCGCCATTAGTTTTTATTATTGTATACATTGATTGGGAGTTTGATCGCATATGGGACCTCTAAACACTAATTGTTTCACGTTTAACCTCCATGTTTTGACGTATTGATGACGATCTCATGTACTATTGGCTGTTTCTAAATCGGTAGTTACGGCCTTGCTTAATTGATCATGATCATGCCCTGAAATGCTACTGCATAGTTAACGATTTAGGCTTTTTGGCCAGATAACATACAGGCTTGTTCAATTCAATTGCTCTGTAACTGTGCCCTCCCAATTTTGTTTTTGCCATGTACTCAACCCCTGTACAGCGCTACGGAATATGTTGGTGCAATATAAATAAAGATAATAATATTAATAATAATAATAACTGTAGCAAATTTGCTACAGTTACAGAGTGAGTCAATTGAACAAGCCCGCAGCAATAGGGGCCTTAGTATTCCTATAGTTGGCTGCTCTAGAGGCCAGGTCACAGTTAGACTTAGTGAGGCCGTTTATATTACAGTTACACACTGATGCATTGCTTGCATTTGTTATACTTCTATATAGTTAAGTCATATTTTGGTTACCCCTTTATATGTTCAAGTAATGAAAATTCAAGAATGATGAACAGATCCCAGATTCATCCCACTATTCCTTGGTGCCAGTTATATGCCTGAGCGCCCAGTACATTTATGGCACGTATACGCTTCATGATCCAGTAAATGTGCACACTCTCAGCAGTTAAGATTAATGTTATAACTTCACAATAAAACATGGCCCAGGGATTTTATGTAATTCATCCAGGGCTACTGAATTTAATCTAAAAGTCTGCACCACTGTGGTCAAATGTTTTTTCTTTAAAGTATTTACAATAACTAAATTGATGAGAATTCCATTACGCTTATTGAAAGCACTGGTAAGTTTTAGATGCTACTTTTCATTTGCAGATAGAAACTTTTCATACATTCAAAGTTTCTATCTATCTCAGCGTAGAGCTGAACAATAGAAACCAAAGTGGAGCATTCCACAAAAGTCTAATTGAATATAAAAGAAAAAAAAACATTATTTCTAAAATCACTGTAAATATAGGACTGCATTGAACCACTAAACCTAAAAATATAATTTTTCCATGCACATACAGTGGTGAACCAAGCTTATATGCAAATTAAAATAAAATACAATATCACATTACTTTCAAATTATATATTATATTAAAATAATCACACTCAGTTTTATTCATAGCACAAATAAAAATAAAACAAGAATACACTGGAAAATACAATATATCTTTTTCCAGATTCTCACCCGACGTGACAGAGAAAATGTCAGTTATTACAGAAATAAAACGTAGAAATATGATTAAAGAACATTTTTAGAGTGGAAATGTTAGATAAATGAGCTTGTACATTGGATATGTTAAATAATAAATAATAATTTAATATTTTTAAAAAATAGAAAAGTTGAAGGTGCTTCCTCAGTGTAGTTTGGGAAAAAGTTCACATTTGTGAAATATGTATCAAACTAGAAGCAGGTATTTAAAACATGAGAAAAATATAGTTTTTGCTATTACAAATGAGGACTTTATAATATAATGAAATAATAAAAAATCAGTCTGATGCAAAATTTTGTTTTTATATATACTGAGCTTATTGTATTGAAAATATGTTGGTAAAATATTACAATTCTGTAATATGAACTGTAATATTTGTATATATGAAATATTGTAATTTGAAAATATATTTGAGATTTAACCTCATTATCATACCTTCCATTGAGCAGTTTGTCTTGATTTCCTGTAGTATTGTTTAACTGGATCTTCTTGCGGCCCAAAAGACTCTAAACAGTTTTCTCCAACGCCACAATTCAAAGGCATCAGTTCTACGGCGCTCAGACTTCTTTATGGTTTAGCTCTCACATCTGTATGTTACTACTGGGAATACCATAGTTCTAACTGTGAGGACCATTGTTGAAAGTGATATATCTTTACTTCTTAAGAGCTTATCCAGACTTGCCCTAGCTTTTCTTCCAAGAAGTAAATGCCTTTTATTTTCATGACTGCAGTCACCATCTGAAGAGAACTTGGCCTCTACTTCTTCTCCATTAATTTACCAGGACCTAAGATTGCAGTTTGCCATGATCTTTGTCCTATTAACCATGAACAACATGCCAGCTTTTTCTTCTTTCATGCTCATTGATAGGTCCCTTAGTTTTTCCTTGTTTTCAGACAACAGACTAGAATACAATAGTTAAAAATGTAATTATATATTTATTTATATATTTTTCTATATGTTTTTTAAATTATAGATTTATTTTAAACATTGTAGCTTAAATTCCCTATTGTCATGTTCTTCAAAAGATCCTACTATAAATATGACACTTTGGCTGTTGTTTGAATTATATTTATGTTGTATCATCAGGGAATCAAGTAACCCAATCTATTTTTAATATATATTTTTTTTTTTCTATTTATATTTTTAAATAGTATTTTTCTTACACTTTTTGATATTCTTATGGCAACAAGGCTATATCAAGAAAACAGCTGCCTGGAAAGGTTTTAGTTTGCAGGCTTGTCAACCAAGTTTCTGTGTATATTCAGTACCAACCAGTCAGTTTATTTCACTGGGTGACCTAACACTGCTCAAAGGAACAAGAGGTTTGGGGGGAAGGCTACCAATAGACAACATGTCAGGATGTTGACTTATTCTAAGTAAGTTGCTAAGGATTTGTCTTAGAGAACCACCTTATATTTATGTGTTAAAATGTATACCTGTTTTTTTTAATTATTTTAAATAAATCATCTGTAAGTGAAAAAAAAACAATATTTAATATTAAAATTACTTTAAAACTACACCCACTATAAGGTGTCTGAGTGAAGTGGCTTTCTCTAGGAGCAGCTGCTAAATTTTCCAGCACAAGGTGTACTAGTATATTGATCTTCAATGGTTGGTGACTTGTATTAAATATGTTTCCCTTAACAACCTTTTCCTGATGAGGCTGATTGTTTATTCTGTTATTAAATCTAGTTCTTCTTAAAGCTCTTCAGACCTTTCTCTCAGTCCAAATCCCCACCCTCTCCTAAATACCCTTATCAGGGTGGAGACAAACACTCTGCTGGAGGCCGGTACACTGATTTTTTAAATTTAATGTAATATTAAATATTTATATTGTAAATGTGTTAAACAGGAATTTTATTAATGATCAATGCATTATTAAAATAAATATGAAATATGAAATATGGTCCTTAAAATTAAATATGAAAAATTATTAAAAAAATTACAGAGTTGTGAGTGAATCCACCACATGTTATTTTAAGGATTATGTGTTTACAATGTTAACATAAAGTCATTTATAAATAAAGTAATTGTAAATGTAATCTTACCTGCCTGATGTGCTGGGGCTGTCTCCATTTCCTCCCTTCAAGTTATTTGCCTGGGAGTCATGGGGTATGTGTTAGCCACAGCACATCAGGCAGGTAAGAGTACATTTTTGTCTTTATAAACCCATATTTTTTGAGCAAACAAGTGCCGGTTTAGCTGCTTGTAGTAGTTTAGATAACTACAGCACTCTTTAGCTGTTGCTTCCACTGGCCCTTAAGAATCCATTTACCTGATCTTTACTTGGTAGGGCTTTCTTACATTTGATGTACGTAGGGGTGAGAGGTGAAATAAATGTCTGTTGCTTTAATAATTAAACTCCTGTCACTGAATGTTGAGCCGTGTGTGAGCTTTCTTTCCAGCACATGAGTCAAATGAGTAATTCAGACTCTGCCTGCAGTGAAATGTATTGATTCTGCCATTGCAGCCTCTGCTTTGTTTGGAACTCATGTGGTTGCAATTCTGCAAAATCTCACATTGAAATTGATTGGTACAATTCAATATATTACTTTTTAAATATATTAAAATGAAAATAAATTTGTAAATAAATAGGGGGCGGTGACAGATCAAAGCATCTACTCCTTCTAGTTAGTCTATGCAATGGAAGGAGACAGTGTTCAATCCTGAAATCTTAGCAGAATACACCAATTAACAAATCCTCCTCCCTCTTCACGGTCAGTGGAAAGTGTGGAAAACACAAATATGATATCCATCGGTCCCAAGCAGTGTCTAAAAAAATACATATTTTACTGAAAATGTATTGTAAGTGCCTAGTTGCTAATGTTGTAAATTTCTTACAAACATCACAATCATAGGATGCTTTTCCCATTGTACAGTGTCCCTTTATTGCACATTCAAGGCGAAAGGTGCTCAGTCTGAGAACAAACAAACTATATCCTATAGCATATCAGTCTGGTCTCATTCAGACAAGTGATCCAGACCCAAAATACCAAGCAACTTTTGTCTAAAAACGCCAAATCCCCAGATGTATACTGTGACAACCTGTATGTTGAATGGGGTATGATAAGAGCCTATTGCCCAAACCTCTCACCACATGTGTGCCCAGTTCATTTTACCTCTGTACAGCAGGAAGAACTTTCAGCCCTTGGGTTAGACTGAGAGATGTCTGTGGTCTTGTATAGCATAAAGATCTTTCTAAGTTGAAGAGAACTTTCTCCAGCAATCAGGATTCCAGCATCAATAACGAAATCCACACTTTAATTATGTGAACCAGTTATAACATAGCAATTATTGAAACAACAGACATATTTATACCACACTCTTAGCAACAAAAAAGCAATCAAATCAAATTTGCATCCATGGTTACCCCAATCACCTTCTAGCTCACATTATCACCCATGCCTGCAAGTCTAAAATAATTACCCATTGTTTTACCTTTCCACCGCTGTATTCTTGGTAGGGGGTATTTACACACAATAGGCATAGAGACACCAGGCTAAGGGCTTGTGATAACGGAGAGAGATACTTGTGTCATGTGACTTCTGGGGTCAGTTATCTCCCTAATGTGGTTAATAAGGACTAGTCCAGTACTAGTAAATATTGAACATATACAATATTTCCCTTAGTAAGTGCTACCCCCCCAAAGCACAATATAGACATACATCTCATTACTCCTATCATGTTCTTACACACATCCAAACTATAAACATGAGTGCCATAGTATGGACCTAGTAGTACCTAGGCAATTTCCACTATCCTATGCTTCTAACAGGTATAACAAGGTATAACACACAACTCACAATGTCCCCAATGTCAACCCATCATAGTTGGCCCCATTCCCCTGGCACAATAAGCCTATCTTATAAGGCTGAGCGCATCAGGCTGTAAGGTATTGCACAGCTGGTGCCTTGGCATGCTACAGCCAAGACATATACTTTGGCCTTTTAGGTGGTCAGTGAGGTATATCTAATCTCCATATGGTGCACATCAGTAAGTAGCTTATGTCTGGAGCCCCCTGTGATTACATTTTAAAGGTACAATGCTAATATCCTGTAGCATATCTGAACAGTCATCCAGCCCATAAATGCCAGGCAATTCTCCTTTGAGAAGGATAAACACCAAACAGCCTATTGGGCCTTTTATATAGCTAATCTCCCTAGTGCACAGTGAGCAAGATGTCCATGTCTGGAGCTCCCTACCCCCTACCCTAGCAAGGTTCATTTCACAAATGCGAATACAAGGTCATAATAACTGGTCATAAACATAGTCTAATTATAACAGCGATTTCTAACAAAAATTTTTTAACTTCTTGAAATATTTTTAAAATATTCTTTACTGAGATTTTCAAATTTCACAATAAAGTAAACAATATTTTAAAAATATTTAAAGAAGGTATACAAACAAATATCTGCAGATTGAAAATTAAAAAAATATTTAGAGTATATGATGGTAAAAATGAATATTTCTAAATACCCTAAATTACTTATAGATAGATTCTGGAACAAAATAGATTAAGAATTATTATATGTTTCAATGATGGTTGTATTTAATAAAAAAATAATTAGCAATATTTTGTCATCCACGGTATATAATCAGTTGTAGAATTTTTTGAGGTGAATCTAAATAAGGCTCAGTTGTCCAGCTTTATTTGACATCAAGTGCTGTTTAATTTCTTCATGAATATGTATATATCCATATCCTTCCTAAAACTAAATATAAGTTAATGTGGACTCAATTACTCAGAATATTTCTCAAGTAGAGAATAAGTAGAGAATAAGGTCAGTCTGTTGGACCTGAATGCTAATGTTAGTATGAAAAGCAAAATAAATAATGAATACAAATGTAAATAATGAATATAACAATTCTTACAGGAATGTGATACAGAATTATATGTGTGTGTGTGTATTTCAGTATATCTCTCTATTTGTATCTTTCTGTCTCTATCTCTCAGTATATCTCTTGATCTATAACTTTGTATCTATCTATACCTCTCTGTTTCTCTTTCTCTATCTTTATCCGTCTTTCTATATTTTTATTTCTCTATCTTTTATCTCTCTCTTTCTCTCTATCTCTATCTCTCAGTGTCTTTCTATTTTTCTCTTTCTATTTGTATATCTATCTGTGCCTCTCTGTATCATCCCTATCTCTATCTGTCTATATGTCAGTATGTCTGTGTAGATAAAGACAGACACATGTATATAAATTAATCTGAATTCTCTATATAGCACAAATACATAATAAAAAACAGTCCATCTCACACTGCACAGAAGCTCTCAGTTCTGTACAACATTATTAGAAATGTTCATTAATTATAACAGTAGCCCCCGAGGGTCAGTTTATATGTCAATCTTTGCTTCTAATTAGGTTACATGTCAAGAGAATTCTTATTTATATATTAATATGTTACACAATGAAGTCAACAGTGTTATAAATAAGTAAACCTGCATTTCTGTAGAAACAGCAAATGTTACTCCTGATAAAAATAAGAAATCTATTTTGTTTTTAATATCATTGAGTAGTAGTAGGTCAAGGGTTTATTGAAAGGACTAATAAAGTGTTCTACAGGTAGACTCCGTCTAACCCTACCCCGTTTAACAATGATTCAGCACATCCCTGATTAACACTGATTCAATGCCGGCACACCACGTGTGGTGTGGTGCTGTGCGAGACATTGTGACGTCAGATAACAGGAAAGGTCCTAACTCTTTTCTACTGGAAGCCTTAAAAACATTTAATTTATTTTGACTCAATCAATCAGTGAAAGGTATGTTTGTCACGTTCCTTGGTTTTTCCATACAGTACATCGTGTAGATGTTCATTGGCCAAGGAAATCAAGAAAAATCTATTTTTGTTTATTACAGGTGATAGGCAATGAAACAGTGTCAACGCTATCAATACAATGTTATTCATACAATGTTTATGCAATACAATGTTATTTATGCTCACTACTCATCAATATCATTGACCAAGGTAAACAACAAAAATTCTGTTTGTTTTTTAAAAATTATTCATTAAAATTTTTCCAACTGCGAGGGGGATAAAATAAAATTGAAACTAAAAAAAACATTAAAATGCAAGTGCTGGTGCGAGGATTAGAAAAAGATGAACGTCAAGTTGACATTGGAGCCACTGTAAATCTGTCTACTTCTACTATAAGAACAATTTTAAAACACTAGGACAAAATTAGTGTCCAGTAACCACATCCAAAACTTCTCCTGCAACAAAGGTAACCCTATCCAGAAGCTATATTTTAAAGGAAATGGAGAAACTTTCCAATTGGATTGATGATGAAACCGAAAATGCCAGATAACACTGGTGAGCAAAATGTTACTTTTTCTTTGTCTCAGAATTCAAAATAGGTGAACCTTATATGGAGTGGAGGTAGATACACTTTTTCTGGATCAACAATTGGTGTATTGACACCATTTTTCTATCCTGGAGTTAGTTATGTTCGTTTTGGCCATTGTTTCTGAGTGTAATGATTTCTTTGATCTCTGCTATCCCACTCACAAAGAAAACAGATGTACTTTGTGTGACCAAGTTGTAGTCCAAGCAAAAGAGTGTCTACTTTCAAGTCACCACAGATATTCCATTTGTATTTTTAATATTTGATTTTTTTTTCAAGCACGAGTTTCATGCTCTTATAAGTTTCTTTGATTTTGGCAGCATGAGCTAGTGGCACTGATGGCAAATTATTTTCATTGTGGAGAAGCACAGGTTTCAAGCTAACTTTAGAAGAATCAATATTTTGTACTTGTGACTGTCATAGGTTTTGAGGGTAAAAACAATACCACACCCATCTATTATTTACATTATATGGATTGTCCATTGGTCTTGCTACTACCGCTGTGAACACTGACACATTTACAGTATACACTCTAACCTGTGAGGCGTTAAATCATTTTCCTTTGGACAAATTAAGTTTCTAAGTTTAAACAAATCAAATAAAGATTTGGCTATGCCAAGTCATAAATATTTTCACATGGGTAAGAAAGACCCCATAAGATGAAACATTGTGAAAGTCTCAAGATAGTGTATTAAGGCATACATGTCTCTTCTCACTACCATATTGTTCATATAAACATTATCAAGCAGGTGTTAAGATAATGGCACAATAGTAGTCTATTAACCAAAAATACTTGGCACACAATATGGGACAGAGGTCACACATATTAAAATTAATCCAATGTAATATTTTGTACCAGAGCGCTCTCAAGCAGATGTAAACAGATATACACAACATAATTATCAATACATTCTAATTTAGACATTCAAACAGGGAGTAACTATTTGTGATTTGTGGAAACCAATCTGGTGACATTGAGGAAGAAATAGTTATCTAAAGGAGAGAGAGAAGATTCAGGGTATTTTGCCTCTTCCTGGTCTTTCCTGCTTTTTCCTTGAGTCTTTTCTTCTGTACTATTTTCTGGCTGTTTTTTCTGTCTTATCTGACAGTGCTGTTCTGGGAACATACCTGACTGTCATATGCCCCCTTCATATATTCCCTAAAATATATTACTATATCTGTCATTTATATCCAAATAATATCTCCACAACTATTCCTAACAAACCAATAACACAAAAAGGGATTACTTCAGACTATCTTGAGAAGCGATCCTATCAATGAGACAGTTGTTACCCTGAAATCCTATACATGGTATGTATGAACTATTTTAACTTTCTAATTTGTAGTAGAGTTAAAATTAGCCCAATATACCACAATCTTTCTTTACCCTTTTGGGAGTGGTCACAGATCCAAGACTAATTAGCACCTTCATTCCGGACTGTAGATGTTAATTAAAATATTTCAATCTGTGCCCATATTCCCTAAAACAGACTGATTGACTTTCTTTAATAATGTAACCATTTAACTCTGTAACAAAATCAATTGTTAACAACACTTATACAGCAAACAAGACTTAGCAATACTCAACAAATATAATCTTGTATCACACAATCAACAAAACTGTCTTACATCATTACTGATTGAATTGACTGATTTGATAAATAAAATTAAATGTAATCAATTTTGATGTGACCAGTAACCAAATAAAAACTTGCCAACACCTAAATACAAAGATTATTTAGCTTGCAAACTCACATACACTATAACCAAGTATGATACATATTGCTTCAATATATATTTCTATATTCTAACTGCCATATAAATTGTTATACCATATTTTAGGGCTTTCATAGAGTAACATGTTATATTGCTAAATATTAATATCATATATACTGTAACAAATAGACAGGTGATTTTTTATACACTCTGCATATGATTTCTGTATTGCACTAATCAAATATAGACAGACAGTTAACCAAACTTTATAAGATTATATACACTGTTTATATACTCCTATATTGAACTAACCGAATGTAGATTGTATTAAAATAAATTGTTAACCCATATTTGATAAGTTTCTTTACACTGCTTATTGTACCGTATTGATCTAACCAAATATAAAATATGTCAAGACTAATTGTTATCCAATCATCCAAAAGAGATTGTAATAGACATTGGGTATATTGTATATTGTGATCTAACTACATATCAAAGCTTACAAGTGTAAACCCTTATAATTGTTTATCCTTGATATTTACTGCTATACCAATAAATGCTATTTCTGCGCACATCGTATATGTGTCGAACTTTGAACTCAATTAATCTATACACTGTAATATTTTAATAAACTACATGAATCTATACAGTGTAATATTTGTCATATCAATTGCATGACAGCTTCCATGACAGAATAAATATCATTGCAGAAAAAAGTTAATCTTCAAGGGAATATTCCTTAAAGTCACTATGCCTATCTCTAAAAAAACAAACTTTAATTTCCTTATGGAGAAGATTTCAGCCTTTCAACCTGGAGCCTAACAGTTCTGCTTGTGTTTTAGATACAGTAGGTTCAAGTCTCAGATGAGGTAATTGAGATCTCCTTGGGTAAGGAAATGTGGTTGTAATGATGAACAGGAAGCCTCAAAATTTGATCAAGCCTTATATCATCATCGCCATGCTCTAAAGGATCTTTTTCTTTTTCATCATCACTAAGTATTACTTCGTCTGGAGGCGTTGGCACAGGCAATTCTTTACTATGCAGCATTGGCCTGATGGCAGATGGTAAGTTTGAATATGTCACAATGTGCTTTGATTTAGAACTGATGCCTGAAATGTTTGTAAGAAAAAAGTAACAATCAGTGAAGTGATCTTTTTGTTCTCGCAAAATTCATGTGCCGAGAACCCGTTGACCAACTTGTGAGAAGTTTGACACAGGTGCGACAACAAAAATGAGGGGCCAAACTTTAATCTTGGTCACCAACTTTGTATCCAAAATAAAGCTCATAACACTTTGTAATAAGTGGAGTAAAACCAATTTTACCATTTTTAAATATAATCTCACCACAAATGTAGCAAAATGAGTCCAGATGATTAATACAATTTCTTGGCATTGTTCAACTTCGTATTATCAACATAAAATGTACATAGAGCTACACAAATAACAGATACAGCATTGGATGCCTCAAGAACAAACTCTTTCCACCAACTGGCCAGGAGAGCTGACTCGTACAGTAAACAAGCAAACAAGTGACTCATTATGCCTCAAGAGCATCACATGACAGAATATGACTCAACTGTTTATTACTTTGGGCCCTTTTTACGTTGACTAATGAGTAGAATTTACAATTAAAAATAATACTAGGATTTTACTGATGAAAAATTAACATATCTTAATGCTGTATGAATGTGTTATATAGCACAATGTATTATATTAAAGAGGACGTAACTTTAATACTATGGGTGATGGAACAATTCTGAGACCATTTTAAAAATCATTGGGATAAATTACATATAGCACAACCTTTACTTGCTCTGAGACTAAATCTTTGTTGACCAGTGTAATCACCATGGAAAATGCCAGAAGTATTTTTAATCATATTCAAACAAAAAGACAAAATATGAGTGAAAAGTTTGCGGCTAACAGAGGTTGGTTCAATAGATTTAAAAAAAGAAGCAAACTGTACAACATTCGGATCTCCGGAGAAATGGTGAGTGCAGATAATAAAGCAGCTTCAGCCTTTATATCAACTTTAAGAGCCATATTTGAAAGAGGCAATTATCCTCCCAAACTAGTTTATAATGTTGATGAAAGAGGAAAAGCACCAGAATTCAAAGATGCCAAAGACCAAATTGAAATCTCATCAATAGAACAGGACTAGGAGATGCTGAGGAGCAGGATTTGGAGGAGTTGCTGGATGTTTCTGGTGAGAGCCTTACTAACAAAGACATTCAAGAACGTGCAGAACAAGGAATTCATGCAGAACTTGAAAATAGTGATTCTAAAAACAAAGAACCCAAAGACACATAGAGTCAGATTATGAAAACTATTTTTGAGCATATACTGGGTTATATTCACTAAGTTAATTTTTTTCCCATGAGTAAAGTGAGACCATTTTATTATGTGGAGACTCATTTTCAAATTGGGGAGATTTCAGATATTTTGGTGAGAATGCTTTTTAGCATAACAGAGAAACCGGACAGGTAACTTATCTCACATTTTCCATAGAGCAGCAGGGAAAGTATTTTATAGTCTTATTGCTCCCCTAATCCTCAGTTTGAATGGACAGGCTGATAGTGATGTCGCAAACATCAAATTTGCGGTTTGCGAACATCGCACCCGAACTTCATTCAAATGTTCGCGAACGGGCGAACCCGGCAAACCGCCATAGACTTCAATGGGCAGGCGAATTTCAAAACCCACAGGGACTCTTTCTGGCCACAATAGTGATGGGAAAGTTGTTTCAAGGGGACTAACACCTGGACTGTGGCATGCCGGAGGGGAATCCATGGCAAAACTCGCACAGAAAATTACATAGTTGATGCAGAGTCTGGTTTTAAGCCATAAAGGGCATAAATCACCTAACATTCCTAAATTGTTTGGAATAACATGCTTTAAAACATCAGGTATGATGTTGTATCGATCAGGTAGTGTAAGGGTTACACCACTTCACAGTAACAGACCAATCTTCCCGTTTAATGCAAACAACCGCAAACAGTCCCTTTGCACAACCGCAAATTCCCCATTTGCACAAGGTTGGATACCAAGCTAGCCATGTCCCGTTCCTTGCCCTCACTGATGTCATTGAAGGTCTCTTCCTCCACCCAGCCACCAATTGTCCCCGAAAGGTGACAACAAGCCCCCTGGGACGCCTGCTGTGTTTGGTCTTCCACCTCCTCAAAGCCACCTCTGACTCCTCTTCTTCAGACTCCTCTCTCTGCGTTGCCTCTGTCTGCATTATTATAAGGTGTGTACTGTTAAGTAGTACTATTCCTATCGGTTTAATCCCTATTACGTCCACTATCAGGGGACGTGTATATGGCATGGATTTTTGGAAGCGGGAGATGGAAAAAGATGCTTGGTCGGTCCTCCCACTTCAAATTTGGGGCACTGCGCGTGCAATCTAAGGTGCCACCAGATATGAGTGTCAATGTGCACTGGCAAAAGTTGGCAGAGTAGATGCAATAGGCTTCACACACACGCCTGTAGGCAAGCAATTGCTATTCAATCTATTACAGTCAAAAAAGTGTTTTTTATGTCATTGAGCACAATATAAGCTGTGAGCCTGACACAGGCAGGCAACTGAAATTAGATTACAGGAAAAAAATGGTTGTTTTCAATGTATGTTACACCACCAGGTATGAGTAGTGAAAATAAGCACATTATAAGCTGTTAGGTGTTAGCCTGTCACACACACACGCTGGCAGGCATGCAAAGATTACACGCAAAAAAATATAAAATAAAATAAATGATGTTCAAAGTTTCCTCAATGATAAAGTATAGGGGGCGAACTGAAAAGCGCATGTGTTCGCCGTTCGCGGAGTAGATGCAATAGGCCTCACACACGCCTGTAGGCAGGCAACTGATATTCAATCGATTACAGTCAAAAAAGGATTGTTTTATGTCACTGTACACTACGGTTGCACTAGATATGAGTGTCACTGTGCACTGGCAAAAGTTGGCAGAGTAGATGCAATAGGCCTCACACACACGCCTGTAGGCAGGCAACTGATATTCAATCGATTACAGTCAAAAAAGGGTTGTTTTATGTCACTGTACACTACGGTTGCACTAGATATGAGTGTCACTGTGCACTGGCAAAAGTTGGCAGAGCAGAAGTAATAGGCCTCACACTCACGCCTGTAGGCAGGCAACTGATATTCAATCGATTACAGTCAAAAAAGGGTTGTTTTATTTCACTGTACACTACGGTTGCACCAGATATGAGTTTCACTGTGCACTGGCAAAAGTTGGCAGAGTAGATGCAATAGGCTTCACACACACGCCTGTAGGCAGGCAACTGATATTCAATCGATTACAGTCAAAAAAGGGTTGTTTTATGTCACTGTACACTACGGTTGCACTAGATATGAGTGTCACTGTGCACTGGCAAAAGTTGGCAAAGTAAATGCAATAGGCTTCACACACACGCCTGTAGGCAGGCAACTGATATTCAATCGATTACAGTCAAAAAAGGGTTGTTTTATGTCACTGTACACTATGGTTGCACTAGATATGAGTGTCACTGTGCACTGGCAAAAGTTGGCAGAGTAGATGCAATAGGCTTCACACACGCTAGCAGGCAGGCATATGCAATTAGATTACACAGAAAAAAATAATAAAATAAAATAAATGATGTTCTATCCCTAAAAAGGGCTTTTTGGGTTGCTGTCCTTGCAGCAGATATCAAATGAGTCTTTCAGGTGTGTAGTGAAAGCTAAATACACAGCCTGGCTATCTATTTCCCTATTAAATCAGCAGAAAAATAAAATAAAATAAATGATGTTCTAGCCCTAAAAAGGGCTTTTTGGGTTGCTGTCCTTGCAGCAGATATCAAATGAGTCCTGCAGGTGTGTAGTGCAAGCTAAATACACAGCCTGGTTATCTATTTCCCTATTAAATCAGCAGCAGGTAGAATATAAGTCCTCTCTCAACGAATGTAGCTTCAGAATGATTCTAAAATGGAGGCTGTCCTTCAGATGGAAGTCCCTGGAAGGGAGTGTATGCTGCTGATTGGCTGGAATGTGTCTGCTGACTGTAAGGTGCAGGGTCAAAGTTTCCTCAATGATAAAGAATAGGGGGCGGACCGAAAAGCGCATGTGTTCGCCGTTCGATGCGAACGCGAACATGCAAAAATCGCCGCAAATAGTTCTCCGGCGAACTGTTTGGGACATCACTAGAAGTGAGTTAGAAAATACAAAGGCATTAATTCACAATCATGAAATGTTCACCAAGCAGGCATTCTTTGCATGCAGTATGATAGTAGGAGACGGCTAGAAAGTGTATTTGTGTACATTGTTGGCAGCTCATGTTACACTACTACCTGCTATTAATGATCTCAAAAGCTTTTCAGTTTTTTACTTCCCCTTGGGCGGCATCCACTCCATAGTCAATACCACATTCAGAGGGTGGAGAGATCTGGAGATCATACTGCCTGGGGCATGATCTAAACAAGTAATTGGCTGTTTAAATGCATAGGGCCTCATTCAATTGCAATTTGGCCAATTGAATAAGGTTCTATATAAGCACAGAGCATATTTTTTACAGACATTTTTAGCTAGTGAAGACCTTACTTTTGGATAGAAGTTCACTAACTAAAAACTTCTGTAAAATAAATATGCTTTGTGTTTATATAGAGCCTTATTCAATTGGCCGAATCGCAATTGAATGAGGCCCACAGTAAACATTTACAGCCTTATTAAATTGCGATCCGGCCAATGGAATCGGGCTCTATATAAGCACATAGCATATTTATTTTACACAAGTTTTTAGTTAGTGAAGACCTTGCTTTTGGATATAAGTTCACTAACTAAAAACTTCTGTAAAAAAAATATGCTATGTGCTTATATAGAGCCCTATTTCATTGGCTGAATCGCAATTTAATAAGGCTGTAGATCGCCTTCTGACTTGTTACCTTGTCATGGTGAAGGGGCTTCTGTACCTCAATTAAACATTGAGCTATATACCCAAGATAAGGGGGTCATAGCAGAGCGTTCAGATAAATTATGGTCCACTGGAGAAGGAAGTGGCAACCCACTCCAGTCTCTTTGCCCAAAAAAACTTATGGATGAGCACGACCAGAGACATAGCAACAGATGTACCTGGTTGATACAGTCCATATGGTCACTGAGAGTTCGACATGACTAAAGCACTGAACAACAAACATTTAATAAAGGTCTTTTTTTCTTGTCAAGCCAAACCTAAATATTCTTTTATATGATACCTTTTATAAAGAGGTGTTCATAATAGCATATTCTGCAAAATAACCCCCCCACCCCCCTCCTTAATCCCTAAAACAACAGGAAGCAAGAACAATACAAACATGAAATCTTTCAGGCACAAAGAGTGTCTGCAAAAATGTAATTACCATTATTTGTGTAATTATTATATGTTTCTCAGCTGCCTCTGACAATGAAGAGTCTCTCTGTAACGCTGCAATGTCCCAAAGACGCTGGTTCATTGAGTCCACAGCTACTGGCTGTAGTTCAATCCAAACACCCAGTTCATCCCCAGGCTATGTATAGTACGGCCTTTTATTAGTTTGGGTCAGACACAAACAACCTTTGACTGGTATTCCAGATCGGTGGATTGGACCATTTAATGCAATGTGACAAGTCTAAGGAGATTAGCTGGAGTGTTTTGTATAAATAAACCACACATCTGCATTGCAATGTACTGGGAATGCTATTTAAGAATGAATCAAATATATTATTGTTTTGCTGTTACCATTTAAACCGTATGAAGCATTAAAAAGAACTGGCTATACCTTTCATTTGCCTTTTATCTACTGTAAATATTGCGGAGAAATACAGCATTGTTTTTGCTGTTAATGCTGCTCAATATGCTAATCTGTGGCCTGATAACAATGGGGAGGGTTCTAACTGCATGACAACAACCTGTAAATCTAATGAGCACATCAAAGCAGCTAATTAATAATTAGCTTTACTTTGGGGTCCCTTTAAAGGAACACTGAAGTGTCATATTTATAGTATGATCGGATCTTTCCTGTTTTGTTCCCACAAGCAGTGGCATTCAGCAGCCAGTAGGTAGCACGACGGTGGCTCGCCAAGATTTTCTTCAATTTGTACTCAGAGATAGGGATAGGTTTAGTGTTTAGGGTTAGAGTAGTTGCAGATGATAAGCTTTATATAGTAAACCTAACCCAAACCCTAATCCCTAACCGTAGCCTCTAACCTTAACTGTTAACCCTAACCCTAAAAGGAAAGTGAACAAATTCTTGGCGCATCACCTACTGGCAGCTGCACGCTACTGCTTGCGGGGACAAAACAGGAAAGGTTCTAATAAATTTTGCTTTAATGTCAGTAGCCATTTTACGTTTGTTCTTAACAGGATTAGAATTCGGGAGGAAATCTGGATTCATATAACATCTCTATTCATTTTTGTTTAGAGTCTGCCCCTTTATATAGCTCCCCCCCCCCCAAGGCTGCAGGTAGACTAGCAGTCCCATACAGAATCCACCATGACTCAGTTAATTATAATTAATTTAGTTCACAAGTTCGGTCCTGGAGGGCCATCACATGCCTGGATTTGTGGATAACCCTGCTGCCCACAGGTGAGTCAATCACTTCTTCAGTCATCCTGTGCACATGGAAAGGAAATCATCTAACCCTGGGCTGTGTGTGGCCCTCCAGGACTGAACTTGTGCACCCCTGAGTTAGTAGTTAATATATTTTTCTCTGGATCTTTCCTTTTATGACTGTGCCGGCAGTGTCCGCAGCAGTTTCAGCAAGGAGCTACTAGATGGCGCTGCTGAACTTTCGCACAGTTTGTAAGCGCTGTTCAGTTCATATACTATTTCCAAGCTTAAACATTTACCCTTACCCCAATCCATACCCTAACCCCCTAACCCTTACCCTAACCCTAAAGCAAAATTTTGGCAGAGCCATCTAGCGGATGCTCAATGTCACTGCTGCTGTCAGTGCTGGAGCAGTCATAAAAGGAAAGGACCTTTTCTCTAAAGATATTGTTATGTCTATAATGCAATGCTGTTATTTTTTTCTATACTCCACAAGCATGTGAAGTTTTTCCAAGCTACAGTTATTGCTCTAACACCTACTTGTGTTGCTATAGAGATGAGATGAACAGATTGCATTTTCTTATCTTAATCTTACACATTAAATGTATTCCTCTACCTTCTGCCTTTAGCTGTAAGTCTCAATATGAGAAAGGCCCTCTAACGAGCGTGTTTGTTAATAGGTTCCCTTTAAAGAAACACTGTCGTCAAAAATTTAAAGCAGTTACTTTTGAAAAACTACACTTGCAAATTGATAACAATACCTTCCGCGTGCTTGGCGTTGTTCGTGTAAGTGTTACTGTCTTTGCCGTTGTATATTTTCTAAGTCCTGCATGCCTGGCTTTGCTCAGCCTCGTTTTCATCCAGTTTCAGATTTTTTTATGTTTTTTGTCCGCCATTTCTTTTTCTCGCTTACCCGATTTTCGAGTGACGAAACACGGCAAATAAGCCTCAAAATCACTTGCAACCTCACTGCCCGGCTTCCTGGCTCCCCCCTGTGCTGTGTGTGAGTGTCTTTTATTTATTTTATTTTTTTATTATTTTTTGCGTTTTTCGTTGTTTTCGATTTCCGCGGTTCGGCCATTAACTATTTTTCCCATGTTTCTCAACTACTCGCCATGCTCTGAAAGGCTCGCAGCAGTATTTTCTACGCTTATTTCCAGCGAAGTCCTGCGTGCTTCAATGCCTCAACTGCTCGCTTCGCAAGGCTCGCAGGGCAATGAGAGCCTAAGTCCTGCGAGCTCGGAAGAATTCAATGCCTCAACGGCTCGCCTTGCTTCGGGAGGATCGCAAGCGTGACGACAAATCGCAGTTTGACAATTATAATATGTGATTATACTGATTTGTAATCTACCAGTTTATTTTCCAGTGATCTACTTCCTGATGTGGGGGAGGGATTTGAAAAACAGATGAAGTGTGTATCTGCAAACTGGGAATTTGGCATATGCAATTACCAGTGCATTCATTAACGCTAATGGAAAATTTATTAGTTACAATGACACACACTGTTGAGACAAAATCTCAGTTTTATTTTTACCTTCTAACATTTTGCTCATTATTAACGTTTGTATTTAATGAATACATTTGACCACATCACTCATTTAAATTGCATCGGACAACTGATGTGTCATATTTGTGTGTTTGCATTGTTCAGTCGTGTCTGACTCTCTGTGACATCATGGACTGCAAGTTGCCAGTTCCTTCTCCAATGGGCCCTAGCATATAGCTCCTGGTATTCCTATGTGGTCTCACATCCAAGTACTGACCAGGTCCAACCCTACATGGCTTCAGAGTGGTGTGACATCATGGTTCCCTGACTGGGATCAAACCCAGAGGTTAGAGCACCAAGCCCTAACCATTGGACCACCAGGGAACCCTGTCATATTTACAACATGCTATTTTGGATCGCTACCTTGGTGGGGTGAAGGGGCTTGCAGACTATACATGTAGGGTCACCCGAGATAGGTAGGTCATAGGAGAGAGGTCAGACAAACCATAGTTGACTAAATTGTGCAACCTACCAGTATCTTTGCCGAAAAATACATATGGATAAGCACAACCAGAAACACAGACAGATGTGCATGGTGTGATGCATCCATATGGTCACAGAGCATTGGACACAACTGAAGGACTGAACAACTTTAAATTAACCTCACTTAGTAATTAGCATTTATTTTTATTTTTTAAATATAGCCCTTAATTTTTAACTATGTATTGAATGTTGCTTTCCTGAAGGGAAGCATTTGCATTTGTTCCTGATATAATCACCCAACTGGGAGGGACCTTCATTCAGTTCAATTAAAAGGCTGTCACTTTGAATTGCCACTTAACAACAGGATTATGTGTCAATAGAAGCCCCCCTCCCCCTCAAGCTCTAGACAGATGGGAGAGATGTAAAGGTAGAAAATGTAAATTCCCAGATCAATAAAGAGTCTGCTAAAATGTCATATTTCTCCTAAAAATGCTTATATGCTCAAGTGTTTAAAACTATGTACAATATATACAAAATTTAAAAATTATACAGTTCACTATGTGGTTATGATAAGATTTAAAATGCTAGTTTATGTGAAGCATTAGTAGATGTGTGTTTTTTGCGTCATTCAGTTATGTCCGACTCTCTGTGACCTCACCATGCAGATCCACTTGGTATTCATGGCAGAGTTACTGTAGTGGGTTCCCAGTTCCTTCTCCAGTGGGCCAAAGCATACAGCTCCTGGTATACCAAGGTGGTCTTCTATACAAGTACTGACCAGGCCCAACCCTGCATGGCTTCAGGGTGGTGTGACCTTTTGGTTCCCTGACTAGGATCAAACCCAGCTGTAAAAGCACCGAATCCTAACCACTGGACCACCAGGGAAAACCATTTTCAGAAATACATATGTTGAAATATGGTTTAGCAGGGGACATGCTTATCATCCTCCCTTCCTGTTCAATGCATGACGGTGCAGGTACAGAGACAGCAACACACCCACTGCAGATTTTAAAAAGTGATCTTTTAAATGCATGCTAGAAAGGTTTAAACTATAGTGGCCCTTTAAGAAAATATGAGAGAAATTATATGTTGAACAGATCTCACCATGCATACTCTTCTTTTGCATTTCTGACATCAAATTCCAGGGTTGTGTGCGCCACTTTCATTCAGTTAATTTATTTTATGTTCCACTAATCTCATTATTCCATTCTATTTAACAGTAGTTAAATCTCCCATAAATAATATTTAATGAAGTTTGGTAGCTTTTCTGATTTATAATTCCGTAATTACAATTTCACTTTAAAAATGATAGTATATAGCAAGTACACTCCAATAATATGTCAAGAAAATAGTATATTTTAAAAATATGACCACAGTGGACCATTAAAGGCTCTCTGGTGGTTCAGTGGTTAGGATTTGGTGCTTTCACCACAGCGACCTGGGTTTGACTCCAGTCAGGGAACCAAGAGGTCACACCACCTTAACGTCGAACAGGTTTGGGCCTAGTCAGTACTTGGATGGGAAACCACTAAGGAATACCAGGAGCTGTATGCTGTGGTCCACTGAACACCAAGTGGATAAGCATGACCATGGACATAAAGATGTTCCTGGTGTGTTGCGGTCTATGAGGTGACGGAGAGTTGGACATGACTGAACAATGTGACAACAACAACAGGAGCTTAATGTTTTAGGAAGTGATCATTAATAAGATTCATATTCAATTATTGTAAAAAGCAATTTCCAATATTACATTTACTTTCATAGATCATATTGAGCCTCTGCCAGTCTTGGATTTAACCTGTTGTGTATGTACAAGAAGTTGCCGGCACTGACAGCTAGATGGCGCCATCAGGTTTCAGGGAAGGCCTATAATTATTCCCCCCTCCGACGTGGAGCAACTCGACAGAGCTGAAACGACAGCGAGGCCATCGCTATGTTCGGAGTGGGCACTCGGCCCTCGGGCACGCCTCTCATAGCTCAAGGCCTCTTCTGTCGGCGTGCCTTATATGCAATGTGCTGCAGTATTCCGAAAATAAGCAGCACCATCTAGCATTAGTCGGCGGCACTGCTGCTGCCAATGTTTTGCATAGGGGAAGAGGGAAAGGACCCCAGTCTTGCCCACGATAAGATCAATGAGCATTGTCTAAAAGACTGCTAACTTTCCAGGCACAAAGTTATATATGTACAATGCATTTCTTATGTTGTGTTAAAGTTGGTCTGTGGGGACAGGTAAAGAATAATTGTTTGGTCTCTTATCTAATCAGCTCGTTCCTCAGACCTGTCCCTCTGCTAAACCCCACTTTCCATTGATGACCTTATCAGGATGGAGACAATCAGCTCTACAATATTTGACAGTTCATTTTTATATTGAATCCTGCTGTTATAAACTATCAATTAGGAATTGTATTAATGATCAATACCTAATTAAATGAGTATGCTGCTTTTGTCAAGGTGTTACAGATACTCTTTAGGAAGGTAAGAAAACAAACAAACAAGAAAACAAACAAGCAAACAACGTGGCATATTATACAATAACGCCCAAAATCAGTGTGATCCCTCCTGAGAGCATCTTCCTACCATTGCTGAGCTAATTACCACATCAGTTGACGAGATGACTTTTTTTTAACTAGAAATCTTTTGAAACCCATTTAAATGTATGTATAATCTGAGCTATCACTCCCTGTCTTGCTAATGAGTTCCCCAACTTGACAGCCATTACAGCAGAGAACAGATCCCTCTCTGAAAATGAAGCCGCATTTTCTTTAACCTCAAAACCTTAATGAACCTAACGTTAGTCACCTTTAGTTAATTGGAAATGTTCTGGAAATATACTTTTTCTTGAAAACATTTGTTATTGATCCAATGTATGCTTATACAGTAGTTTTTTCATAATAAGGATGCTAATCATAAAACTGCCAGCTCAGCCACTTTCATATAAGTTTAGATTCAGTTTCTGTATCATATAATAAAAGCTGCAGTTGTATGGATCAGTCTTGAACAGGGGAGCATTTAGGTTTTATGCTGCCATCAGTTTGTTCAGATAAGACCCGGTTACTACTACTCCTTTCCTCTTGCTGTACCCCAGTCATAAGTTTACCACACATACAAATATAAGTATATGTGTCTATATTTAGATTGTAAGTAGTGAGTTTCCAATCTTGTAGGGTGCTTTGGAAAAAAAACACTTTCTACAAAGATTCTAAGCTCAAAACTGGGCCCTCCGTTTTCTGCAGTTTGTTAATATTGTACTTTTCTTGTTTTCATACCCTGTACAGCGCTACGGAATCGGTTGGTATGTTACAAATAAAAGTTAATAATAATACAAATAATAAAATAATAATATATTAGTATACAGTAAGTCAGAAGGTTGGTAAAGAGCTGTGGTTGCATGTATTGATGCAAGCTGCCTATTCTGGGCCTGCGAGGGTAGAGGGGTGTGATGTAAAATTCAATTTGATCCAATTATCTAACAAAGCATACTGACTATTCCCTGTTCCCTATTTCTCCCAACTCTCCTTCATTGTTAAATACATACATATTGATCAGGTGTGAGGAAGTGTTGTAACAAACGCAGATTTCAGATTAAAAAACAGAATCATCAAAAATTGCGATTTTCTCTAAAATTGTTTCCATGTTTATGGCTTATTACATGGGGTTCCCTGGTGGTCCAGTTGTTAGGATTCAGTGCCTTCACTGGTGTGACCTGGGTTCTATTCCAGTCAGGGAATCAAGAGGTCACACCACCCTGAAGCTATGCAGGGTTGGGCCTGGTCAGTGCTTGGATGGGAGACTACCTAGGAATGCCAGGAGTTGTATGCTGTGGCCCACTGGAGAAGGAACTGGGAACCCACACAGTATCTCTGCCATGAATACCAAATGGATCCGCATGGTGTGTCCATGAGGTCACGCAAAGCCGGAAACGACAGGGCGACATAAACACACATTAAACAAACAATGACCCACCTTATGAGGGTGGAGAGAAACTCTCAGTTGGAAGCTATATGACACTATAATCTTTGAAAATGTATTTAATAATGAATATTGCTTTTATAAATGATTAAATAGGATTTTTATTAATGATGAATGCATTAATAAAATAACTAGCTCCTCTTTTTAGGGTATTAGTTACACTAGTCCTTTAAGGCGTGCATGGAGCTCGTCTCTTGCAGACAGACACACAACACCCCTGATTTTGAGCGGTCTCGGTGCAGTCGATGGCAGCTCTCCAGACTGAACAGCAGTCTCGGGAGGCAGGGGAAGCTGCCATAAGCACTCTTCTGGAATACTTCCATCTCTGGAGGTAATCCAGATGTTATCCCACCCACAGGCCATATGATTAGAGCATATTTAAAGAATCTACGGTGCGCAAACGGATAATTAAAACCCTGTACACTCAGTGTAAAAAGACAGGTATTTTAAAGTAAAAGTTTCAGTTGCTGCAGAAATAAAATAGCATTTTTATTAATATATTTCAGTGGATTTTTTTATTTGATTTAGCTTGAAATTGCACTTCTTTGTGAAGGTAGGTAACAAACTGAAAAACAGCTGTGTAAAAATCTAAATTTCTAGTAAGGTAGAAGATTCTACCGTGGCTTTGTTTCCTCATAGATACATACACTTGACTGGTGTGTTTTTTATCTATCAATGGAGGGTGGGGTTGGGGAGGAACAAAGAGAGAGAAGTGAAACTAATTTGTTATATAACTGCAAGCCCTGCTCTCCCAAAATGTAAACACCCCTCACGAAAACACAACCTTCATTAAAGCATGATGGATGCCTCCAGGGTCCACGAGAAGCATTACAATTATTCAGATTTTTCACTAAAAACTAATTTTGCATAATCATGCTCTTAATCAGTCTCACATTTTCAAGTATATATATATATATATGTGTGTGTATGTATGTGCAAAGGGGATAAAGGAGTAGAGCATGCCCAGTTGGTATATTATATGTGTCCGACTCGTGGTGACCTCATGGACCATCACACACCATGCTGATCCACTTGGTATTCATGGCAGAGATATTGACGTGGGTTGCCAGTTCTTTCTCCAGTGGGCCACAGCATACATCTCCTGGTATTACTAGGTGGTCTCCCATCAAAGTACTGACTAGGCCAACCCTGCATGGCTTCAGGGTAGTGTGACCTCTTGATTGCCTGACATGAATCAAACTCAGGTCACAGTGGTGAAAGCACAGTATCCTAACCCCTGAACCACCAGGGAATCCTGGCATATTATAGAACTACTAGCAACTTGCCTGTCAAAAATGACGGCAATCAAATTTGAAGCCTGGCAATAACGTTTGCCACAAAATGCAAGTATATGGCCGCTCTGATTACCTTCTGTGCTCATTGCGAGCCTCTTCCCCCTTCTACTTTATAGGCTTCGCCACTTATTTACGTTTTTGCCAAGCCACACCTTTCCTGCTTTGCAATGATCCCCTTGCAAGCCTCACCCTGTGTACTTAGGGCTCCTATTTACGTCCTCCGACCTCGTTTTCGTTGTGTTTACGTTTCTTGGTAGCCATTTTTTTCTAGCATCAGCGATTTTCAATCGTTAAAAAAGGCAAAATATGTCTCAACTTACCTTGCAACCTCACTCACAGGTTCCCTGACTCTCCCCCTGTGCTGTGTGTGACTGTGAGTGAATTTGAGGCACATTTGTGTGTTTTTGCATGTTTTTCCAGTTGAGTGGTTCGGCCGTTAAAGTCGTAGGTTTGCGAGCCCCGCGGTCCTAAGTCATATGGCCCATGTCTTAGGATGAGCGCCAACTAAGTCCCGCGTGTCTATGGCTGCAATGAACGCCTTTGCGGCTCATTTCAGGCTAAGTCCTGTGTGCCTCAACTGATCGCCTCGCTTTGTGAGACTCGCAGTGCAATGAGCTCCTTCAGTGCTCATTGCAGCCTAAGTCCCACGGCGTGCCTCAACGGGCCGTGACTATTATTAGGTATCAGTCTGATGACATGTTCTTCATTATTATCCCTGCTCTATATAAAGAGAGTTAGAGATAGGTGGTTCCTCTAAAGATAATATATTAATACACTTCACTTTAAAGCTCACATAGCTAACACTTCCGTTCAAAATGTTTAACTATAATTATTCATATGAGTATTTTTTATTTTTATAAATAATTGGGACTTTTGCTGTGTCTCTTCAAATATATCAACTTACAATTCCCTATATGTTTGGGACCTTGTGTGTTTGTCCAACGCCAACCAGCGCCAGCACCAAACCTGCAACTGCACACTTGACTCTTGTTGACACAAAACAGATATACCCTAAAATGGGATGTATCCTATAATCCCAACAAACAAAAGCACGTACAACGGCCAAGATCACTTTGTTTTTCTGCAATAAACATGACGCAAAAAAACAGGAAATGCAGCATTTGAACTAAAACAAATGTAACATAAATATTTCTCATTATCTATATTTTGCATTATTTTTTTTTCTTTTCATCAAATTGGCCAAAAAAGGAAACTCTGCTGGAAGGGATAAAAAGGTGCACCAATTAATTTGCTGCTCATCTGGGAACTGCAGAGGCAGCATCCTGAGCAATGGAATGAACTGAGACATGGCCAGAAAATACTTGATTTCTCCATAAATACATGAACAGCTGGGTAAATGTCTATAATGTAATATTTATGACAGATTGGTGCTTAAAGGCTAAATAGGATCCAACTAAACCATCCCTTCCTTCCTTAGTTGAAATGAATAGTGTACTTGAGTTGCTGGACCCTAAACCCTTAGATGCTGAAAAGATCTAAGGAACTAGCACACACATATAAGCACTCCCCCCAAGCTTGAAAGGTCCTAAAAGAACAATAAATCAACACAGTTATTTTCAGTGCTCAAAATATAGTTTTTTTTTATCTCATAGTTCACACGTGTTTGTTGTGTGTGCTTTTTATCCCTTCAGTGCCTCATTGCTATGAGAATAAGCACACACACACATATAATCTGCATCTATCTATCTATCTATCTATCTATCTGTCTATCTATACATATGTATATATCTATCTATATATATATATATATATATATATATATATATATATATATATATATATATATATATATATCCAGAGGTGAAAATTTCCAGTCAATCTGGAGCCAGGGCTCCTAACATTTGTAATTCTGGCTCCTGAATGTTTTTCAAACAAATAATGTATATATGTGAAGGATATTCTTCCTGGCTCCTAAGTGTTAGTTTAGTCCACTCCTGTATATTATCTGTATATATTTTTATTTAACTGTACAGGCGGGAGGACAATATGCAGCTAGGAAGACATTTTAGGAGTCAGAAAAGTAGGTTCTTTATATGTTTGTTTGTGTTCGACCCTCTGTGACCTCATGGACCGCAACACACCATGCTGATCCACTTGGGATTCATGGCAGATATACTGGAGTGGGATGCCAGTTCCCTTTACAGTGGGTCACAGCATACAGTTCCTGGTATTTCTAGGTGGACTCCTATCCAAGTACTGATCAGGCCCAATCCTGCATGGCTTCAGGTTGGTGTGGCCCCTAACTGGAATCGAACCCAGGTTGACAGCAGTGAAATGCTTATATATATATATATATATATATATATATATAAGCACACTTGACCTATTAAAACCTTATTACATTTAAGCTTGCAGATAAAAAACAGAACTGCACAATCCTATTTATAAGTATACCTCATTAAAGGAGCAAGCGCTATATATGGTTTAAGGAATTTAAGACCCTGATCATTATATGAGCAGAAAAGTAGATTATAACTTGGGGATACAATGTCTTTTTTTCATTATACGTTTTATAAGCAATTTCATTTAACAAATATATATATATATATATATATATATATATATATATATATATATAGCGTGTATATATATATATATATATATATATATATATAAATACACACATACGTGTGTGTATATATATATATATATATATATTTATATATACATACACATACATGTGTTTATATTTGTCTGTATAACTAAGTATGAATAAAGAAACTGTATGTAAGTTCTGTCTCAAAAGGCACTGATGAGTTAATATCTGCATAAAAAAAAAAAAAGAAACTACACGACCCCAAACACTTGCAAGTCTGAACAGGGGGGGATACAATTCTCACAACATATCAGTGACGGGTATGCACAGAGCTCTGCTGCTGTTTTCCCCTTGCAGGACCTGGCAGTCTAGTGCTAATGTCTGTGTGCTAGCTCCTGGGAGAATTTGTATCTCTAATATTCCAAGTGCCCAACTTGTGCATGGCTAGAGACATATGTGCTGCTGTCCTGTCCAGCACTGGAGGGGTTAAGCCCTGGTCCACGTGAGGCTGGTGTGTTTCTATTGATTGCATCTTAGCTGGGGCTCTGCAGTGCTCTGAGGGCTGCAGTGAAGCTGAGCTAAAGGATGCTGCTTTAATTCAACGTCAGATCAAGTTTGATCAATAACCCCCCTACTGGTCCAATTGGAAGAGCCGTATTCATCTGATCTGTGTTTTTTTTTTTTCCTTCCCTTTCTCTTTCCACCACCATCTTTAGGAAAAGTCCCTAATTTTGTGTAGTGGGAAGGGGGCTCTGAACTGCATCTTGCAGCCAATGGAACTGTCCATGGTGCTGTAAGGAAGGAAAGTGATCGCTGCTTCCAAGCACAGGCTGTGTCAGTTTCGTTTTAGAAATTGAATCTGCAAGGCTGTGAAAATGGGGCAAAATGAGATGCAGACTGTCTTCCTGCTGCTGGTGAGCCTTTTTGGCGACTGCTTTGGAGGATTCCCTAACACTATTAATATAGGTAAGTGGCACATCTTAAAGAATGCACAATAAACCCTTCAGTGCATGCTGAGTCTGTACATTGTTCCTTTGCATAGCACTGCAATTATATTATGATTGCAGCATGATATCCCTATACATGGGATATACTGAAGGGTAACAGGGTATTAGGAGGAGATGGTCTTCCTACAACTGGAGTATGCAGAAGGGTGACAGAATATTGGGAGAAGATGGGCTCCCTAGAACTGGGATATACTTAAGGGAACAGGGTATTTAGAGGAAATAGGCTTTCCTAGAATTGGGATACACTGAAGGGTGACAGGATATTTAGAGGAAATTGGCTTCCTAGAATTGGGATATACTGAAGGGTGACAGGGTATTATGAGGAGATGGGCTTCCTATAAGTGGAGTATGCAGAAAGATGGCAGGGTATTTGGAGGAGATGCATTTCCTAGAATTGGGGTCCACTGAAGGGTAGATTTATAGGATTTGGAGGAGATGGGCTTCTTAGAATTTGGATATTCTGAAGGGTGACAGGGTATTTGGAGGAGATGGACTTCCTATATCTGGAGTATGCTGAAGGGTTACAGGGTATTTGGAGGAGATGGACTTCCTATATCTGGAGTATGCTGAAGGGTGACAGGGTATTTGGAGGAGATGGACTTCCTATATCTGGAGTATGCTGAAGGGTGACAGGGTATTTGGAGGAGATGGACTTCATAGAATTGGAATATACTGAAGGGTGACAGGACATTGCAAAACTTTATAGTGTCACATTTTAACATTTTGACTTTACATTATTAAATGCATCTTAAGCATCTTAAGATGCATGCTTTTAGTGCTATGTACATATCAGGCTGCTTGCAAGTACATGGAAATACTATGTTATGAAAGAATGCATATTTTAATCAGGGCAGTTCTTGCAGGCAGGAGAGCTTTGTGGATCTAAATAGCCATATCCTCATTTTGATTCAGTACACTGCAGAAAAAGTTCCTAGACTTGTGCAGAGTAATGCTTATGAAATGCAGCCACAGAATCATGTCTGCATTCACTGCCCTATATTGGTACTAAACACTGAGAGTTCTTTGTGTTTGAGCTGTGGACTGAGCAATGAAAGACATTCAGTCACATCTTGTATACTGCTGAATAGCTTTGCTCCTGTTGTTCTTGATGGAAAACTGGAGTCAGCAAATTGTATGAAAAGAAAGACAGAATCACCACTGCAGACCTGGCTATGACCAGGATCCACTGCAATGGACTTAAGCATCCCTTAAAATAAATATATCATTATAGAACTGTTACAGCTAAAAACTCATATATTATAAATACAGGGGTAGCCAATAGGCAGATCTAGATCTGATTCAGAGCCAACAGACCTCCACAGTATTATTAAATATTCTATAGAGCAAACCTCAATAAACTGTTTGTTAAATGATATCCTTTACCTAGCTATTATTCCTTCTGCAATCTCAATTCCTGTGCCATTTTCAGTGCTAATATCTTAAAATATTCTGTTTTTCAAGTACAAAAACAGGCATTCAGTCCCTTGACTTAATATTTTTGACCCTGGTGGATTTTGTTACAATTAATTGACTATCCCTGTTGTAGACTATTGATAACTAAATGTATTTTACTCCTCTTGTTTTTTATAGGTGGACTTTTCATGAGAAATACAATTCAGGAACACAGTGCATTTCTATTTGCTGTTCAACTCCACAACACAAACCAAAATAACACAGAGAGGCCCTTTCAGTTGTTTCATCATGTAGACCATTTAGATTCATCCAACAGTTTCTCTGTGACTAATGCTTGTGAGTACTCTTGAATTTATCACTTGTATTTGATAATGTATAAAGATTATAGCATTTCTGAAGTAAAGTGAATTGTATATTTCCTAAAAGTTTACCCCATTCTCATTTTTGTTTATATACAGATATTTTGAAATATATGACTATATGTCTAGACTGCAATGTCTGTTACAGAATCAAACCATATCTGTTGTAAGCTGAAACACTAGTTTGTACACAACATTTCAATGATTTGGGATTATTTTAGAAATATATAACAATGAAAACTTGATATGGTGTTACTTTTGCATTAGTACAATGAATCTGTCATAGTATATATCCACACTGCAGAGAAGAGATGCTAATTGAAATACAGTAGTAGAGAGACGTAGCCTTTTTTTGCAGGATATTTAATGGGTTGCTTGCTGCAGCGTTCAATTCATTGCTTGGGATATAGATGTGTGAAGTGTTGCTGAACACAATCCCCCAGGAACACATTTATATTAGGGTTTTATTATGCAACTGCTTCAAGATCTTGCTTGTCTTATAGTGGTGGAGTGCTGAAAAATGTATCTCAACAGCAAAGCAATGATTATATTAATCTTAAAACAGCACCTGAAAAAAGTTGTATATAACATAATAATGTAACAGATAAACACTTCCCTGTAATTTCCCTGAATTGCAGCAGCTTTTTTTCTGTTCCATTGCGAAACGCATTGCTGAAAAATAGGATTAAAATGTGTCTTTTGCAAGGAAGATTTGCACAATATCAGGTTTTATCTAACAATATTTTGTGGCAATATTGTAAAGTTATTAAAGTAAAAAATGTACTGTACGCCTACTCACTTAAAATTACTGTTCTTCGCTTTGTGCTGAATGGATGGCATTTACAGCTAACATTTTACAACTAATCCTTAATCAGAATAATCCCTTCAAGAGGCTGAATCTCCAACACCATTTTGCCAATGTCAATGAATGGATTAAATATAAATGCATAGAACGCTTACACTTAGTTGTCAGTAATTGATTTCAATCAACAATGTACCTTTACAGAGATTAAAAAATATTACAATTGGCTTCTAATACTGCCATATTTACTTATGTATGCAATGTTATGTTTTCTAAAGAGCAGGGAAAGTTTTAAGGAGACTGCAGGGAAAGTCTGAAGCAGAATATTTTGTCAAAATGAAATTATTATTGGGGTTTGAAATGGGGTCCCATGTAACTGGCTTTTATCCCAATCAAAAACTGTGACAGATAGCAAGTAACATTTGAAAGGAACCTTCCCACTCCAGCATAAGTCATAAAATACTCTGGATGTCAACTCATACTTTGAAAAGCTAAAAGCAGTAATTTCCAAATGTCAGAATGCTTTTACTTATTAATTCAAAGGTGGGGGAATGATGGCTCAGCATGCTGCATACTGAACATTGGAAACAACTTGGCACAACCTCAAGCACTAGGTCATTGCTTTTAATTTTGCTCCTGTAACAGGATATTATTTTCCTGTTTTCCATAGAATATTACTTTGTAGAAATGGTATAGTCTGTGTATTTATTGTATATTAATGGAGAGCTAGTCTTAGATTTATATAGATGACTTTGAGCCAATAAAGATCTGTTTATGTACCCCGTTGGATACATAAGCAGTCCTGATGCAACTTACAATATATAATACATGTAGCCTTCTGATAAATATCCCTCTTATGTTCCTATGTGTTAAATGCAGCTGCTGCAAAGCTTTGTCCTTGAATTCCATAGTGATTTAACCTAATATCACCATACAATTCTTGAAAAAAAAAACACATTTCTTTCTGCAAAGGCCTGCAGTAGATGTTCCATAAAGATGGAAAATTCTATAGGTTAATGTCTAAGCGCCCACGAACAATACGTCATGTTGAAGTCCTTGTGCTGCTTGTAGTTCTATTTCTTCATAAATCAAACCACAAACCCTAGTTTGTACTAAATGTTTTATGTCCTCCCCATTTGGCTGAATTTGGCACAGAATACTTAAATAACACTGTTCGACTGGTTCACCCCAAAATCAAGATGTTTTTAAGGAAGATGGAAAACTAAGCGTTTATTGTATTATGCATTTGTTTTAAATACATCATATAGCCACCATTGTTTGTGCTGTGATATTATGCAAATATGCATCTCACACACACAATTAACTGCTTTGCTGTGGTGATTAGTGACACAATAATTTGGAATACTCATAAACAAGCAATCAGGCCCTACACCAGGGTTATTATGTTGTTAGATCCCCTCCACCACCCTCAGTAATCCAGAGCCACACATTAGCATAACAATGCAGCACAAACAATGCTGAATATATCACTTGTATAGAAAAAGCTAGTACAATGTACGACCAGTTTTTAATGTTCTTTCAGAAGAAACACACGTGTTGTTAGGGTATGATATTTTAATCAGTGTTGTAGTTTTCATAGTAGCAGCTCATCAAACAGTGCTGGGCAGGAGCTTATGTTAATTCTATCTAAAATGAGTTTTGCTTCTTATTAATCTGTCTGTTTTTTCTAAACTATTTGAGTGAATGGTTGTACATCCTATATTGAATGAGTGAGCAGAATATCTGAATCATAAACCATATCAGATTTTTAAACAAATTATGAACCAGCAATAAGCAGTGATATATTGTTGGATTACAGGCCATTAAAAACAAAATATATAATTAAGAATTAAAAATACATTGAGCATATTGTTGGCTGTTTGCAGTGGTAGTAGGCTGTAACTAATAACCATGGGCCAGATGCAATTGCCCAATTCGTACATTTATACAAACTTAAAACCACTCTTAATATTGCTACATATTTGGCAAAAATTACTTATTGGCACTAATGAATTCTTAAGTCAGTAGAATGCATATAAACATTTATAAAATAAAACACCCAAAGCCAAATTTATGAGTTCAAGGCATTTGCAAGTAGCTCATTGAATAAGGCTACATGAACCTACTTGTCCCTCCATTTTATAATTGCATGGTGTATTGCTGTGTGAAATCAGTACTATTTAATCCTACTGAAGACCTGTAATTCTTTAATGCATTACAAAAGATGTTAGGATGAGTAATCAAGATGTATTTGCTTAGATCTGGACAGATTTTTGCTCCTATGTTTATATTACTTAAAATTCAGGGTTAATACAGATATGGTTCATGTGAAAAAGGCTGTGTTTACTACAGAAGACCTCCCGCAGTGCTGGAATTAATGTGGATTATGTTGAGGTTCGTTCAGATCACATTTAGTGGAAGAAGCCCGCCTGTGCTCTTATGCTGTGCTGTTGTAGTGCGCTCCACTACATCCCTTCAGCCTCTGCAGTGTCAGCTCATTAGCAAACAGACCTCATATCCCCTCTCTGCACTGTCATTGCAAAAATAGCTGTTATACACCTTTCTCTGCTCTTGAATTACGCACTGTTTGCATGACACGTAAAGGAAAAGGAGTCAAGGCAAAACAAATGTAACCTTAGGGTTATTTGCTGTGGAATTCTGCTAAGGAAGCAGCCACACAAATCCTAATTTATTCATTACTATTGAGATAGAGTGATTAGCAAAGGGGCTATACATACAAGAAAAGCCTCTTTCATCCAAAAGAGTTGGCAAATTGTCCTAAGTCTGCGGGGCAGGTTTAGTGTCTTGGACATTTTTTATTTGGGAATTTGGCACTGTTTATAAAAGATTAATTAATGAATCTGCATTATGCTTCAAAGTGTATGGATGTGTGCCTACATCTCTATTTATCATCAGTCTTATCTATCTCTACATACCAATAGAGGCACCAATAGTTGAAAAAAAAAATGATATTTAATGTTATAGTAATACCAAATATAAACTCAAACATTTGACCAATTGTTAAAAATATAAGGGAAAAAAGAAGAAATACAAATAATGATTACTGTGTATAAATGAGTAAGTGGTAATGTATACACAAATAAATAGGTTTTTGTTGATCCCAACTTTAAAAATATGTATTTTATAATGTCAATCCATTAACCCATCCATACAAACAGCAATAAATTATAAATTTGTCATCTTGTGCCCTATACTTGTAAGGTGTTACGATAAATGGAACTCACATACACCGGGGGTTGAATAGTCCTGGTATACAATTAAATCCAAGCGTAGTGGATATTTCGGGAATTTAGTATCTGTCTCTCAAATGGAATATGTATCAAATCAAACATGAAAGAAAATATATAGTGCATTACAATTGTATTGAAATATTCAATAAATATGGCTGATAATAAACCTAATACCTTTTCTGGTGTGGGTATGAGTCCAGTACAATGTCCATTGGTATTGCGTATTTAGTGTAGTCTAGAAAACGCTTCTCCAAAACCAGAACTGTGTCTCCCAAACTCAATGTCAATTTCAAACCCGTTTCACTTTTCTGCTTTTTCAAATAATAATACTCTTCCCTTTTCAGGGTCCTTTCAAGACCTCCAGTTGAAGTATTCTTGCCCCCCAGTCTGAGCACACTGATGTAGATTATAAACTCTAAAAATAGGATCTTGACCTGTGTTTGTTTCTGGTAGTGAATTTGAATGTGAAATCAATGGATATTAGCTAGAAATCAAAAGCATTTGTGATGAAGGTTTTCATTTGATATTTTCTATCTATCTATCTATCTATCAAAGCAATCTGTCTCTCTATCTATTGATGTTATCATTGGTGGACAAATCCTAAACTTTGGCTACTAAATATTGCAATGTACATTTCTGAAGGGCCACCTCTTAGGCTCCCAGAAATATACTGCATGGCTCCCATTCAAAATGGAAAAATTATAATTAGCAGCAGACCCCTACACTGTATCAATCTAGGATTATATTTCATTTTGACCTTTGATCTTTGGAGTTAAAAGTAGTTTGGAGAAATCTTCACATCTTTGTGAAGAATATAACAAACTAAGGCCCCTATTCTAATCCCCTATTTCACAGATACACCATATATAAGAGACAAGTAAACCTAGCTATGCTAATCACTCATCCCAGAAACATTGTGAGAGAACTGCTACAAGTGACTCCTGCAAGCCAGAGCCGAAAATTACTGCAAACTTCCCAGGTGTTTCATTGTGTTAGGAACAAAGGGAAAATGTCTGTTGCCATCAAAGCAAAATTGAATACAATGGTAACACTGAATTAATTTATTTTAAACTTTTTAAAACATTTTACAAGTCATCTTCATTATAACAGCATTTATAAGAAAAAAAATTAAAATAATGGATTCCAACTATAAAGCTGAATTTCCTTTACACTATGTAAAACAGAGATGTCCTTTTTGCACTGAATTTTTACATTGTCTGCTGGGATGTTCCTCTTTCTTCTTTTGAGCGGTGACAGGAACATCTGTGCCCATCTGTAGGACTCAGCTTCCAGTCTTAAGGAGATATTTTCTTTTGCTCAACAGCTTCAGGCAAGATCCCCATTGATGGGAAAGTACATAACAAAGAAATAGAGATATTCAACTGATACTGGGAATCAGTGGAGATTGAACACTGCAGCTTTCATGAAAAATGAATGCCAAAGTAGTGTTTGAAGAGACATATATAAAATGTATATGTATAGGCTTATTCGAAAGGACCAAAAAACAGGGTTTCACTTCTTTATTTAATAACTGATCTGTAGTAAAATCAGTTTTTGGAGCAAAAACATGTTAATGTAACAGTTAAAACTTAGATTTGAACTTTAGTGTTTATGGACTTGAGCAGACACTGGTATTCACTTCAGATCAGGTGTGCAGGGAGAGGTTCTGCCCAGGAGGCTACTGCAGACATTGGCCAGTGTAGAAGACATTTTGGGACAACCTCCTAGGCAGATTTGCTCTCATACATGGGACACCTAATGCTTGTGCTAGACTCCGAAACACTTAAGTTAAAATTATTCATTTTATTGCTAAATACTAACTGCATAAGAACATTGGGGAATATTGTTTATCACCACAGAAACCAATAAGCACATCAAAGCAGCTAATTAGTATTTGGGAGATGTTGATGTGCACAACAGTGCAGCATGAGCAGTACTAAGTATCTCAGAAACAATTTACTCTGGAAGGAGTGGCCTGTGCTAAATATAGGTAGTTTTTTATGCTCTCAAACTTGATTTTAGAGACCCTTAATTAAGAGTGTGTGTGTTTGTGTCGCTCAATCGTGTTCGACCCTCTGTGACCTCATGGACCGCAAAACACCATGCGGATCCAATTGGTATTCATGGCAGAGATACTGGTGGGCCACAGCATACAGCCCCTGGCATTCCCAGCTGGTCTCCCATCCAAGTATTGACCAGGCCCACCCTGCATGGCTTCAGGGTGGTGTGACCTCTTGGTTCCCTGACTGGAATTGAACCCAGTTTGCAGCGGTGAAAGCACTGAATCCTAACCACTGTTACTGTATTACAAAGTCAGAAAATAAGTTACTAAATCAACAAATGAAACACTATAGTGTGATCACTACAATGACCCTGTAATTTGGCGTTAAAATAAAAATTGTAGTCTAATATAACCTAAATCATTTACAATGTTGTATATAGATATATCAGCAGGCTTTTTCTTAAACTGTTATATAGTCATTTTGCATTAAATTTGAAACGAGAGCTAAGTGCAACAGGGAAAATTTGGATTCTTCCAAAATGCTTTTCCAGGGTTCAAATGGCTTCAAAAAGATCTCATAGAGAAAAAAATAGGCACGTCAATTTGACTGAAACTTAACATTACTTAACATTATTCTCTGAGGAATAAAAGGTCCAGATTCTTGCAGGACTGCCTATTGACTAGTTCTTTTGAGTGTTATATATCCTACAAGGACATTGAAGTCATAAGACATGATGTACACCATCAAATAACAAAAAAAAAAGAAAAAGTGTTTTCCTTCTTGAAAATGATGATAAATGTATTGAGTTATAAGATTTTGTATTTACTGATTTTAAACTTCTTATAATCTCCAGTGAATCAGCAGAATACAAAATGCACTGGAGTTTATTATAATCAGCTGTGCAGGCTGAGTAAGAAAATGTTTTTCCTTTTTTAGTAAACTTGCTCTTTTCCCCTCGTTTCTAATCATGTAGTGTCATAGGGTAGGCATTAGAGGATTTTTATAAAAGTTGCACAATAAAAGGTATATAAAAGTGAGGTGGGTTATGAATGCATCCTGTATAATGCATCATAACCCACCTAGCAAAAAAAATGTATGCATGAAAAATTGCAAAAATATTTTGCAGAAAATAAAAAAATGTGCTGGGAGTGATGTAGACACCTCCAGCAACTGAGATTTGCATATTGGATATCTCAATTTTAATGAGATATCCAATATGCAGCACATGCACATGCTGATTGACTAAAGAAAAGGAAAGTGTCTGAAACCATGTGACTTCCCGCAGTAGGTCAGACTACAGGTGCTAACTGAGCATGTCTGCACTATCCCCAGGCCAAAAAGAAACATTGTATAAATTATGCAAATTATCCCAGGGAAATTCAGGGGGTGTCAACTTTGAGAGAAAACTCTTTGCAAATGAAATTCAGCAAACTTCAGGCTAACGGTTTAACTCTTTAGTTTGGAATTTTTTCATGCAAACAGTTTTTTTCAGACACTATAAATTCTCCTCTATCAGATGCATTAATAACCCAGCTCACTTGCATATACCTTTAACCAAGGCACATTTTTTCTGAATGATAAAGGCTGAGTACAAAAATTAATATAGCTAAAAATTAATCAGTTTGACACATTGAGATAGGGCTTCAATTACTATACATCAATAAATAAAACTGAAAATATCCAACTAAAAATACAATTAAACAACTTATTTTTCATATGATTTTCAAGGCTCTATTTGATGGTGAACGGCCTTTTAAATGTGACATTTATTTCTTATGTAGTGAAATAATCTCTACATTTCTGGATTTTTTTTTTTTTTTTAAAGTGTTTTACTCAGATTTAGATATAGTTGTCTCAAACTTAACCCCAGCTGTCATGCTTTGATCTTTTCTGTCTTGCAGTTATTAGCGGACACTGAATGTTTCTTCGAAACAGTGGGATATGCAATTTGCTTCTTTTTTCATCACTACGATGAACTGGCATGGGGCACTAATGGGCAATGATAAATGTTTTAAAATAACGTGTGCACAGAAGGATTTGTGCTCTAAACATACAGTGGGGAATCTGTGAACCTTCTTGTGCTTGGCTCCACTTATTGCTTTAAGTGAGCTGTGAATTATATTGTTTTTATGCAGTTCTAGAGACCATTCTAGTCCTAGTCTCAGTCCTAAAAAAGTAATTGTATACAAATACATTCTCAACTCTCATTATAATGCATAGAATTTTTTTGGGGGGGACAATAGGCCAATCTACTCTACCCAATAAAACATATACTCTGTCCACCAGACCTATATATTTTACCCAATATATCCGTCTAATCTACCCAATAAAGCCATCAAGTCTACTAAATAGTCCCATCCATTCTACCTAATATATCAGTCTACTCTACCAAACAGATCCACCTATTTTACCTAACATATCAATCTATTCTACCCAGTTGATCCATCTAGTCTGCCCAGTAAATCCATCCAGTCTGCCCAGTAGATCCATCTAGTCTGCCCAGTAGATCCATCTACTCTACCTAGTGGATATATCTACTCTACACAATGGGTTAATCTATTCTGTCCATAATTATGTCTACCACTCTCTCAATAAAGGTCTACATACATACATTTTCACTAGAATCTTTCTCCAGTTTCAAATTAGGATATCTTATTCAGAAATAACTTAGATCACATATATAGTTGTCAGTTCAAGGACGTTGGTCACCTTGATGCCTGCAGCACGCGGGATAGGCTGCAATGAGCGCCAAAGGCACGCAGGATTTACAACCCCTAGGACTTAGGGCCAAAACCTGTACATACACTGTGCACCTCGCAAAAATCCGACTTTAACGGCCGAACCTAGAACTGGAAAGACCTAAAAAAAAAAACAAATATGCCTCAAATTCACGTACACACTCACACACAGCACAGTGGGAGAGCCAGGGAGCCTCTGAGTGAGGTTGCAAGTTAATTTGAGGCATATTTGTATTTTTGTCACACTCCAAAATCGCCTAAGCTAGGAAAGAAATGGCTGCCGAAAAAGCACATCACAACGAAAATGAGCGCGAAGGATGGAAAACCGAAGGGCGTAAAACTAACCTGAAGGACATAAAAACGAGCCCTAAGCAGTAACATTTAACCCAACCCAGTAACACTTAACCCAAGGCACTAACACAACCAAACACAGTAACACTTAAGCGCTGTGTGGCAAACAGCATTGCCAGACTTACAATTTTACTTGCTTCATTTTTGACGGGCAATTACCTAGTAAAATATAATGGTTAGTTATTTCTTGTATAGCATCAGAATCTCTCCAACAAGAAACTGTATAAATAAATCTGTTCAGGCTATGACTGCAAATCTTATTATATTTTAGCCTTGCTGTTTTCTATATAAAATCCATCTTACGCTAAGAAATCGAAGTTGTTGAAGCATCTACCTTTGAATTTCAAGTTGTGAGTTTGAATGCATGACCTCCACTTTTATTTAATTATTTTTTTTATTTAAACAATTGCTTTAAAAGCATTACAACATCAATATCTGTGCCATACGACAAATTTTACTTTTATGTATAATTTCTGTCTTATCTTCTAACCTATTTAAAAAAATGTTGCTATTCACCTCTCAAGCTGACAGTGCAGAAAACCTATCCTCTTCACTATTGTAACCTTTGCACTCTAAGGTCATAATATTATTATAACCAAATCACACAAGCACTATAACAGGTTATCTAATGGTTTAATCTATCTTGATCTTTTAACATCATTATTGGATCCAATTTGGAATTGATTTCAGATACTTAATGTTGAAGTCAGAAATTCCAAGTTGGGTTATGGAATCAGTCCAGGGTATAGTAATTTGTAATGTCCCATATTTGTTGTGAGTCATACAAGGTAACACATTAGAAGTCTGAATATTACACCTCGTCTATAAAAGAAATAACATGAAAGGGGCTTGAGTTCCAGTTAATGACAACTTTGTATGCTTCATATTATACATATAGCTTAATAACATGGGGCAAAGCACAGACACATGTATTTTAATAGCATATTAAAGCCAATAGGACCATACATGCTGCTTGTTCTGTCTATCCTAATAAATCCTGAGGAAATTATATATATCACAAGCATGGTTGAATTAGTTTACCGAATTTGGTCCTACCACCTCTGCCTGGAGGCTACCCCACATATCTGAGGTATTTAACAGTGAATTGTTTCATGAGTTACTTTTTAACAAAAATAATATTTTTGAACTATTTTACCATGGAAACAGTAAAATCATTTTCAGTTCATACTCAGAGAGAAACTTTGTGTCTTATCATAATAATCACTGTGTATACTTATCTACTTATATCCCTTTCAGTAAAGTTGCTTAAACATTGGAAAAATATTCACCTGTCTATCTTAAAATAATTTTTCCTATGTCCCTAGAATCTTGATTTATGAACAATACTTCTCTTTTAAACTTTACTAAATACTGAGGTATGACATTCTCTTTATACATTATTAGACCCTGCTCTATTTTAGTCACCTCCTTTGAATTGTCTCCAAATTATGAATATTCTTTTGGAGATCCGGTCTCAGAACCAGACTCAGTATCTATGTGAGGTCTGATTGGGGTTCTATAGAGGGACATTGGTACTGACCTTTATCTGCTGATTATTACTCTTCTAGTAGATCTAACTGGCTTTTCCTGCTGCATTGTTTCCCTACCTCAAGAATTAAATCATTCAATATGATAACTCCCACTCCCTTTTATCCACGGTTGTGGCCATAAAAATACTGTTAAAGGGATATGGAGGGTTTCTGGATTTCACTAGAAATATAATATACCTGTGTATCCCTTTACACCTGTGTAATTTATTTTATTAATAATATTTATTATATATTAATAATCTATTAAAATATCCTTGAGGAAGTCCTATCTGGACCAAACACGTTGGATTTTAAACCCTTTCTATGTAGTGTCTCATTGAACTTATTATTATACAGCAGAGCTTTTCACATTCATTTTGTAAGTAGTTTTAGACTTTGTTTGAAATAAATGCTTTGCATGTGTGAAAGAGTGAGCTTGTGAATGTATGTGGGAGAAAATACAGGTATTTTTCTAGCAGTTGAAAAATCCAGTTTTCATTTTTAATGACCTCTATAAAATATACTCTTTTCAATAACTAAGCTTTAAAATAGTCAAAATATTTTAAGATTTAAAAACGTATTATATTTTTACACAATGTTATGCTGCAGTGGTGATTTCTGCTGATCAAATTCCTCACATTGGAGGATACTTTTAATATACAAGAAGCTGCTCACTGTACAGTGGGAATATGTCAGCTAAAACTGCCAGAGCTTTCAGCGGGGCTAAGAGGACACACACTCCTGAGCTAGCAGCCCACTGAATCAGATCAAAATATAAAGAGGAACCGCACAGTAAACATATTTGATTAGAAAAGTTGTGCTTCTTTTCTTTTTAATTTTTGCTTTCAAAAACATTTTGCTAATTATCCAGTTTTTTAAAAACAATATAGAAAAAAAATAGAGCACAGTTCTTTTGCAAATATCAACTTTGAATTCATAGAAAAACCTCTTTGTTGTTATACAATGCACTTATACTTCAAATACTCCATAAGTATCACTGTGAAGATTTGTACCTAAATCCTACGTTATGATATGAAGGCTGTCTGGGATCAGCACATATTCACCTCAAAAGATCCAATGTTTATTGGGTTGAGGCAAAAAGATGGTACATTTGAGCTTCATTTGCATGTCACTACCCAGAATCCACAGCAGCAGTAGAAACCCTTTAATGGTTCTGTAGGAACTGTATTCCAATCCAAGGCTAGGGTTGTATAGACCGAGAGCATTGCTCACATGCCTGAAAGGTGGTACAGCTTGAGCATCATTTGCATGTCACTACCCAGAATCCACAGCAGCAGTAGAAACCCTTTAATGGTTCTGTAGGAACTGTATTCCAATCCAAGGCTAGGGTTGTATATACTGAGAGCATTGCATATATGCCTGAAAAGTGGTACATGTTGAGCATCATATTCATGTCACTACCCATAATCCTTGCTATTCAGTGGGGGAAACTGTGGGAAATCCAATTTTATGGCAGTTTGGGCATGTATCTACACTCAGAATGATTTTTTTCTTCCCTTTTATGGACGTTGAAGCAGTTGCACCAAAAGCAGTTTGAATTGTACATTTAGATTCAGCTGGACGCGGATATCAGCAAGAAGCACAGTGACTCACAGGCTGACAGCTGGTTTATGGCTGTGAAACAGCTGTCCACAAATCCAGGGTCTATGTCAAAAGACTAATAAGTATATTATGTTTTACTATTGGCATGGGACATGTTCAACCTCTCCACCTCAAGATTGTTCTTTTTATCCCCATTTTAAAATGAATAAATAAACTATCTAGGTTTTATAGTCCAAAGATATTCTGTCTCTCACCTTCTCTTTATAGGGCATCTCTAACCTTCAAGAGGCTGCATCAAAATAACTTAGAGTGGACATGTTACAAGGCTGCTGGTGTCTTATATTTGCTAGACAAGATGTTTTAGAAAGTAAATGATGCTGTCTTTTAATTCATTACCTTGTATATGTGATTATGTTACAGTGGTATCTACCATTTTGGTTTCTACCTAATAGAGAAGGCTTTCATCTGCACAGTGGGGATGTGGCAATTAGCACACCAGTGCTTTCAACAGAACTAATGGAAACAATATTAGTTTACAAGGACCTGAGAAAATAAAATGGAACTACCACAAAAGAACAGTTGCATATAAAAGCTACAAAATATTTTTATTTTTATTTTTAATCTCTAAAAATATTTTGCCTACTATCACGTTTAGTTAAGATCATACAGAAAAATGTGATCACAATCTAGTAGTAATAGTAGGAGTAGTCTACTTTGAATTTTATATTGTAATAAAACCACATTTACAGGTATATTGCATTTTAATTTAACAACTTGTATAATATTATATATAATAATTGGACAAATTGCTCAATGTATCTATATATGTGTATATATATATATATATATATATATATATATATATATAATTGAAGATTGAAGCAGCCGTGAATGTCCAGTAATTTTAGTAATTTAGTCATTATTAATCCATATATATATATACATAGATTAATAATGAGTATTGCAATATAATTTGATACCTTTTGTATTGGACAAACGTCTTATTTATAATGACGAGCTTTCGAGAGGCTTATCCTCTCTTTATCAAGTCTCAAGCAATACTACATGAGATGGAACCCTCAGTTTGAATAATAACAGCAGATGCAGAGAGAGTGGAAACAGCATCTGACATCATCAGGTAAATACATATATGGGGAATAAACACAACATAGCAAAGGAAACATATATACACATATTATATCCACATGTACATCAATATATACATGAAAAAGCAGAGCACTGTAGTCCACAGTGATATTTTTCCTGTTGGACACACACCTCACTAAGAGAGCTGAGTCTATTATAGTATGAGATGAAATTCTGATAATGTGTTAGAAAGCCCAAGTCTATATTAAGTCCTGTGTTTTTAGAGTTGAAGAATGTGATCATCTTTATTTTGAATGCTTTTCTCTCTTGGATGCATTTAAATTTTATCATATTTATTTATGGCCAATCAAAAAGAAACCTTCTTATCTGTATCGATTTACAAACCATACAAATACTACCGTTACATAGATGATCTTTTCATCATCTGGACAGAAGGAGAAAGCAAACTCAGAGACTTTCATAATTCATTCAATACCTTCCATTCATCTATAAAACTTAAAATGGATTTCTCCACAGAACAGGTAAACTTTCTAGACACTACTATATCCATCACCAATGGCACTCTCCACTCATCTATATATAGGAAACCTACAGACAGATGTAATTACCTACACAGCTCCAGCTTCCATCCCTCCCACACCAAACAAGCCATCATCCATAGTCAAGCTATTAGATACCATCGGATTTGCTCAAACACTGGAGACTGTGATAAAAATGTAAAACACTGTCTGAATATTTCAAACAAAAGGGATACAAACCCTGTATTATTACCCACAAAAAATAACCACTGCCCTCAAAATACCCAGAGAACACCTATTAAACTACAAAACAAAAGAAACTACTTCACGTATACCTCTAGTGACCACATACCATCCAATTTTAGAGAAAATTCGGAAAATAATCAAAGATTTACAACCATTACTAATTGAAGATACTGAATTAAAATATATATTCCCAAAACCTCCCATCCTTGCATTTAAACAACCACCAAATCTGAAACAAAAACTTGTCAGCAGAAAATTGGCCAATGAACAACTGAATACAAAAAATGGAACTAAACCTTGTAACAAACGTGCCTGTAAATTATGCCAACACATTTGTAATGATGATACAGCCACACATAACAACAAAACCTATAACATCAAAGGATAATATTCATGTAGATCGTCAAATGTAATTTATATGATACAATGCACTTTATGTGACAAAGGCTGTTACATTGGAGAAACCGGCCAAAAAATGCATTTAAGGATGAATTTACACAGGCATTCAATAAGAAAACATAATGAAGACAGTTATTGTAGTCCAGTAGGACACTATTTTAGCCAGAATGATCACTCCATCCATAACTTAAAAGTCAAAATACTCAGAGGAAAATTTAAATGCATTCAAGAGAGAAAAGCATTCGAAATAAAGATGATCACATTCTTCAACTCTAAAAACACAGGACTTAATATAGACTTGGGCTTTCTAACACACTATCAGAATTTCATGTGATTTTTTTTTTCTGTTTCTTCTTATACTATAACAGACTTAGCTCTCTTAGTGAGGTGTTTGTCTAACAGGAAAGATATCACCGTGGACTACAGTGCTCTGCTTTTTCATGTATATATTGATGTATATGTGGATATAATATGTGTATATATGTTTCCTTTGCTATGTTGTGTTTATTCCCCATATATGTATTTACCTGATGATGTCAGATGCTGTTTCCACTCTCTCTGCATCTGCTGTTATTATTCAAACTGAGGGTTCCATCTCATGTAGTATTGCTTGAGACTTGATAAAAAGAGGATAAGCCTCTCGAAAACTTGTCATTATAAATAAGACGTTTGTCCAATACAAATGGTATCAAATTATATTGCAATACTCATTATTAATCTATATATATATATATATATATATGGATTAATAATTACTAAATTATATATATATATATATATATATATATATATATACATACACATACATATGTCTAGAATACAATTAAATACAGGTAGATTCCTAGATGGTGGCAATGCCCAGTCATCCAAATTATATGGAAACCATAGAATATTAGAGGGTTTATTAACTTACTCAACTAAAACGGCAATTGCATCCCAGGTAACCTCCGCTGAGTACAGAAAGAGAGACATAATGCCTTTTATAAACATTTTACTTGATCCATGCTTAAGTATCAACTCTCAAGTCACCTCAAATACTGGGATCCTTGGGGTCAATAGACCAATAATCTAATAATAAGTAGACAAATATCTCTCATACTGACAAAGACATGACAACTTGACCACCCTCCTTTCCATTAAAAATTTATACAGTTAAAAAAAAGCAGCAAGTCATCCTAGAATGATTATAAATATGTTAAATTTCAATAAATTATTGGTGTGAAAAATATATATGACACTGTATATATTATCAACAGATCTGTGAATTTAACATATTATTAGGTGACACTGCATTATGTAGATTACTGTCCAATGTCTTGTTGACCTGCATATTTTCCTCTTTGGTAGGATTCTCACTTTCTTTATACATGTTATTTTTTTCCTTCTTTCCTTCAATTTTGCTGCCATAAGGGAACTCTGCCAAGGGCTACGGTTTTCCGCTGACCGAAGAAATTGTATTTTCAGCTTTGGCCTGATGTGTATAAAGAAACATTCCTTTAATCTGGTGATAACATTCAACATAAAAAACGCATTATGCATTGCATCTAGATTTGCTTAGCTTTTCTTTAGATGTTGTTAATTGGAAATGGAAATGTAAAGTATTTGCAATTAGTTCTCTAGTAAATAGAGTTTCTCTGCTGTAATATATTTAAATTTAAACAAGAGCAGCTTATAATATTTTGGTTTATTTTGAACTGTTTGGACTTTTCTTAAAAAAAGAAACAAAATACATAACTACTATGGTCAATTTTTTTCTATTTGATATTTTAAATAATTAAGCTTGATAATAGGTAAAATAAAATAAATAAAAAAATCAATATAAACACAATCTTTACAATGGAAACATTAAAATGTAATTATTTTATACTCCAGAGATCATTTTAATTTCTAAGTTCATTATGTCTGCTACTTTCCCATAAAGCACTGACAATTTAGCAGCTTCTACATTCCCACATCCCTGTGTATTCAAAATCTTTCACTTCAGGAAGATGATCAGAAGAAAACAAAACGGTAGATTTCACAGCAGCATATTTGGAAATAAAATGGCAAACCTAAAGGTTGTATTATTTTTGTTATATTCTACAAACATTTAGTCTATTTTTAATTGTAGGTCTTCAAAATCATATGTTGTAGTTTTGCTATAAAAAGTAAAAAAACATAGTAAAAACTTCAGTAAAAATAAGTAATAAAAATAGTATGTATTAAATATAGGACTAAAGTGGTGCTTTAACTGTACACTACTACAAATAACCCATTCTGGATCACTACCTTGTCGTGGTGAAGAGACTTGTGTACTTCAATGAAGCCATTTATGGTCACCCAAGATGGTCAGGTCATAGCAGAGTGGTCAGACAAATTGTGGTCCACTGAGAAGGAACTGGCAGCCCTACTCCAGTAACATCATGTGCCTGGCGTGTTGTGATCCATAAGATCGCGTAGAGTCGGAAACGACTGAATGCACAAAAATAAGCCAGAGCAGAATGTAAAAAGGGCAATAAGCAATAAGGCACTGGTATAGGTGGACAAATAGTTGCCTATCATCACCATCGCTAGATGCTCTTTAAACTACATCTCTCTTTTCATTTATGCTAATTATTCTTTTTTCCTAGTTATATTTATCTTCTTCCCTTCAATCTTTTTTCCATTCTGCTTCTATTCATGTTTTGTTTTATCTACTTTTTACTTTGTTCTCTATGGCAAAAGGGCCATTTGGTCCTTATCTAGAGACAGCAGAAACCTTATCCTTGTAATTATAATGAACCTAAAATAATGAATATTGTTAATTCTATTAGTGTTAACGGCAGTCAGTGCAGGACTTAGGGTTTTTTGGAATGCAGGGCTAAATTATAGTTTGATCATAGGTTATAATTCATGTTTTTTGGCACCATTTCTAAAATCTAAAGTCTATAATGTATAGAGTATCTTTTCTACTCAAAGAAGTAAACAGATTAACTTATAGACTCCAAACAGTGATCCATGACCTCAATTCAGAGGAAGGTTACATTTATGGATAGCAATGCTTGCTTCTAGCAAAGCTTGTAAGAGGGAAGTAGTTTAGTATCAATTTCAGTCTGATCCAATTATTTAACAAAAACCTTCCCTCTCCTCCACTGATTGATAAAATAAACTTCAAAAAATCTTAACTTCTCTAAAAATATTTATACAACTACTAAGGTTTTTATTTTGTTATAAGTGCATTTTTTTTTCTTGAAATATAGTGGCATTTAATAACTACTCTATGGATTATATTGGTTTATTTTGTAATGGAAGTGTTTTAAATTAACTTATTTTCTAAATCAGAAGCAAACATGGTTCTGGATCATTATGTTCTGCATGAATGATCACTACATTTGTTCCGTACATGAATTATTTACTTCTTCTAAGAAATCCATAATGTAAGGAATCCATTCTAAGTACAACATATATGGCTTTCCTGGAGGAACATATCCAATTTCGTCTTCAATTTCATTACTAAATTTCCAGTGCTGGGTAACAACTCCCTGCGGAGGTATATTCTGTAGTCCGATCACTCTTTAGGAAGGAAAGCATTCTTCATCTAGCGCATTTCAGCCACCTCCTTCACTGATTTGCTGTTTTATATCCCCAGGACATGTTTTTCAGGTTTTAATTAAAGGGCCAGTACAAAAATGTCTAGCATGCATTTAAAGTATAATACGCATGACAACATATTTTATAGTATACAAATATATTAAATATAGACAATGTCAGATTGTTTTCTCCTCCCTGATATGTTACAGGAAACAGATGGACAGTGACCCTTATGGAAGTCTGAACTGTAGCATATTGTGATTTTTTCCCCATTGGTTTTCAAATAAATCAGACAAGAAAGTAAAACAGGTTCTCTATGAGTCCTTGATCAATACACTGGTATAATAAGGCAGATAAACATGTTTTCTGATCTCATTCTCTGTCTTAATGTTCATTTTCTTAATGTGATATAATTAATGATCCGAAGGAAAACTTTTGTAATATATAAAACGTTATCTTTTTAATGCACAGTCAAAAGTTTTGGACAACAGCAGCCCATTAAATGACTCTATAATGTGGTAAAAACTACACATGCTTGTGAAGTGTGTAACAAAACAACTACATTAGCATTAATGCAAAATGGGAACATGTAAGCATTTACAACAAAAATCTTATATTTAAAAGACTCTGGGCCCCATTCCAATTGGACACATAGCTGTGCAAAAGGCTCTCTTTCAATTGTGGGAGATTTTTTGCGCAAGCTACATATCCATCCCAATCAGATCTAATGCAAACCCTCCAATAAACTAGGGAACACACACACCAGGGCTGTTTCACAGCAGTCCCTAAACCCTACGGTCTCCACGCAGCCTACTGCAACAGACACCACTGCTGATCACTCCTTTGAGCTAGGGGTACCCCAAGAATTCCCTCCTCCCACACTCTGAAGGTAACCTCCAGGGATTCCCTTTCTCACTTACCTAATCTTTACATAAATATATAATCATGGGTGTCTAGACTCCCATGGCACCTAACTATTAGCCCTGTGCCCCAGAGGTCCTCAAAAGACCTCCATGGCACCTAAATATTAACCCCTACCACTGGGTCTCTTACAGACCTTCATGGCAATCTAAATTAACTCTATGCCATCCCTGGTATCTAAATACTAGTGATGACAATTTAGACATATGCCATGGAGGTCCTACAAGGATGTCAATTTATAAATTACTTATAACATATTATAAATTACGTACTTATAAATGAGCCAGTATTACCATGGGGGTCTATATAGACCACCATAGTATCTAACATTAACCCCCATTACCATGGAAGTTTATATAGACCACCATAGTATCTAAAGTTACCCCCTATTCAATGGTATCCTAAAGTTAACTCTATGCGTGCCAGGGGGGTCCTCAAAGGCCCCCATGGCGACTTATGAAAAAAACAAATTAACACTATCATAAGAAATAGTACTGAATATTTTTATGGATTGGAATAGATAGGATGACACGTTACTTGTAAAGTTAAACCGTAACTGCCTGCATGAAAGATTGTAATGCGGCCCTCTGTAATGGGGAATTCCATTTTTAATTTCTAATCTGTAACTTGAGGGGAGGGTTATTTTATCCAGCTCTGTTGTCAAGTGTGTAATTTAGATAGGAAGTTTTCAACAGAACTACAGAATATAAAGATTGTATCTGAATCCATGATTTCTCCCATGTTTTAAATATTTTTAGGAACAAAGACAAAATGTCCATCAGCAGCAAAGCAAACTGAATACAATATATATATTTAAAAAGTGTGTAAAAATATTTTGTACATTAAATATAATATAATATAAATATGACACCTCCACCTTCCGCTGCCGTTAAACCCTTATCTTAAAGGTCTATAAATATAATGATATGCACACTCTTTTCCTGCAGAAATCCAAATATAGCTGGATATATTTACACTGATTCGGATTTTCCTTCAAATATTATCAAACACGGTTTACAGAATAATGTCCACGGTTTGTGCTTCTTCAATTGACATCCTTTAATAATATAGTCTATTACTGATAATGAGATATGGGCCTCCAGATATAAAACTCTAGAACACACAGCCTGTATTAGAATGCCTTATTTATCAAGCAAACACATTTCTTTATTTTATTTTCTCCAGTTTTTCATTTGAGTATTCAGGAAACAGACAACTGGAAATCTACCCCAAAAAGCATGAAATTATCATGATTCTGACTGTAATTTATCTTCTATACAGAAAGCCGTTTATTCCATTACTATCCAGTCTGTAAGGCTGAACTATCTTCTGCCTTTTCTGCAAAGTATTTGTTTGTTATTTTAAGGGGATAAAAAAATATATATTTGTAAAAGTTGATTCAAAGCATAATTTATAGGAAAAAATGTCACAAAGATAGGTTTTAAGAAGAAAAAAATGCATTTTGATGCTTCTATTGGACCCAGGGGCATGCACGAAAATTGTTCATATGTGAGAGTGGTATGTATTTAAATTTTTGCAGGAGAGGGCTTGCATTTATTTATGTAAGCTGCCTGCTTCAAAGCATGTTTTGGGAAGGGGGTTGCTGTCAAATTCCAAATAGTTCAGGTATTTATCAAACCCCCATCCCTTCTTCAACCTCTCCCTTCACTTTTTAGTAGATAGAAAATGCCATCAAACTCAAAGTCTCAAGTCAGACAAGGTGGACTAAAGTGTACTAAATCCATCTTCAAAAATTATGATTTTCACTAAAAGTGGATTTCTGTTCATGGCTTATAAAGCTGCTAATGTTGTTAGATTGTTGCATGCTTCATAAACATGTGAGATTGTGCATAAGAAGCTTTAAAAAGTATTATATAAAATCCATATGCAACATAAATACATATTAGCGAGAACTTCATGCTTGGTGCATATCAGTGCACAAACATAAATTGGATTATATAAATTGCTTGCATGATAGTACCATGTACATATAAATCCAACCTGTAGTCAAATTTTTTAGCTAGCTTCGTATTTTCTTTATCTGTCTATGCAGAATACATCCCTCTCACCTGTTCCCCTGCCCTCTCCCAAACTTGCCAAAGTTGGGCTTTTAAGAGGTTATATATTCTAGTCAAATGTCAGACTTATTGGAGTCATACTTGGTATGATTTGCAACCATCCAACAACCCCCAAACCAGCTAGAAAAAAAATGAAATAAGTATTATTAAATGTATATGTATCAACCATATCACTAAGATTGAGCCATTTAATGATGGATGTTTTTTCCCACCAACTTGGGATGTCAAGAGGTTGTAAATTCCAGTCCTTTATCACACTTATTGGAGGCTTTCCTGGTATTATTTGTGACCTTCCAACAGCCCCAAACCAACAACAATACAGGGATATAAATATTTTATGTGCATTTGGCCACATTGACATCGTTTGTGAAGGGGCTAATGGAGGGAAGGTAAGAGTAGAACGAGTATAGGAGTATAGATAGAGATGGGGCAGCTAGGATTAAATAGTGCAGGGATAGAGGGGCAGTGTAGAACAGTCTGGGATAGACAGGATAATATCAGCTGTCACAGTTCTATTGAATAGAAGAAGATTCCTCTTCATTCTAAAAAATATAGATACAGAGCAGCAGAAACCAAAATGGCAGATTCCACTGCAGCAATAAAATAAGGCTGTATTGCTTAAAATAAGGTTGTATTGTTTTATTTTTTACTTTCTAAAACACCTTGGCCATTATCAAGCGTAGTATATTTTATATAGAGAGCTATAATGGCCCATCTAGAAATAAGAGTTTTGTAGGAATACAAATATAGGCCTTCTTCTTCAGATATCTCACGCAAGCCTTCATTGCTAATTATTAATCTTTTATTTCTCCTTATTCCAGAATATTCCATAGCAAATCCTATCATCAACACACTAATTTATCTCTTGCCATGCTATTAACTTTTCTACATTTCTACTCAATCTGTTGCACATAACATTATCTTTCAATTGCTATTCATTTCTGCAAAATACCTCTCCAACATAATGTGAAAAAAATACAACCACACTGTCAATTTCCAATTATAAATGGCTCTTGATTTTTAATTTTTTTTCTGAATACAATTTTCAGTTGCTGATAAAGATTAATAGAAAAATAGTGTGCATACTAATACCTCTGTATCTGTTAGAAAAATATTCCTTATTGTACAGTATACATATATAAATATATATATATATATATATATATATATATATATATATATATATATATATATATATAAGTAAATCACATCCCATGTGGCTTAACAATGACTTAAAGATCATGATAAGGAAACAAAACATGCATTTAAATTATACAAGGAGGAGGGAGCAGAGGCAGCTTTATGTGACTATAAGGAAATAAACAAGGCTTACAAAAGGCTATTAGACTGGCTAAAATAGAAAATGAGAAGTCAGTTGCAATGGAAAGTAAGACTAACCCTAAAATATTTTTGTAAATATATAAATGGGAAGAAGGCCAGGAAAGAAGCTATAGGAACATTACAATGTGACACAGGCCATCTGATAATTAGTGACCAGGAAAAGGCAGATCAGCTAAATAGGTTATTTTCTTTGGTATATATACAAGGGAGGTACCAGTGGTTGGGACACTGCAACAACATGGGGCAAAACTACCTTCACCAAATAACTGGTTAACGCAGGAAGAAATCCAAAAGAGGCTGGAAAAAATAAATGTTACTAAAGCCGCAGGTCCTGATGGAATACATCCAATGGTACTGAGGGAACTGAGTTCTGTAATAGCCAAACCATTTTATCTAATTTTTCAAGACTCACCACAGGGTCGCTACCAGATGACTGGTGAAAAGCAGAGGTGATACCTCTATTTATGAAGGGAGCAAGAGAAAATCCAGGGAACTATAGACCTGTAAGTCTCACATCTATAGTTGAGAAGCTTTTACAAGGGTTAATAACGGACAATATACAAAAGTATGTCTATTCGAACAAGATCATAAGTAGGAGTCAACACAGATTTATGAAAGATAGGTCATGTCAGACCAATCTAATTAGTTTCTATGAGGAGGTTAGTAGGAACTTGGATCAGGGCAACTAAGTGGATGTAGTATTTTTGGATTTTAAAGGCTTTTGTTACTGTACCACATGGGAGACTATTGAGCAAACTTAGAGATACAGGAATTGCAGTAAATATCTGCTCATGGATCGATAGCTGGCTAAAAGACAGGAAGCAAAGGGTTCTTGTAAATGGAACATACTCCGATTGGACTAATGTGGTAAGTGGGGTTCCTCAGGGCTCAGTATTAGGTCCTCTCCTTTTTAACATATTTATTAATGAAGTAGATGTAGGACTAGAAAGTAGTGTCTACATTTTTGCTGATGACACTAAGTTGTGCAAGGTAATTAAATCAGATAATGATGTACTTTCCCTACAAAGGGATTTGCATAAATTGGAGAAATGGGTGGCTAAATGGCAGATGAGATTTAATACAAATAAATGTAAGGTTATGCATTTGGGAAGGAAAAATAGCCATGCAATTTATAATCTAAATGGAGCAAATCTAGGGGTCTCTGATATTGAAAAAGATTTTGGAGTACTTGTGGACAACCACCTAGGTAGCAGTGCTCAATGCCAAGCAGCAGCTGCAAAGGCAAGTAAAATATTAGCATGTATTAAGGAGGGTATAGAAGCAAGGGAAGCAAATATAATTCTGCCACTATACAAATCTCTAGTATGCCTCAATTGGGAATATGGAGTACAATTTTGGGCACCACTTCATAAAAAGGACATTTTAGAGCTGGAAAAAGTACAGAGAAGGGCAACAAAACTAATAAGGGGAATGGAGGGTCTAAGTTATGAAGAAAGACTAACCAAATTAAACGTATTTTCCCTGAAAAAAGGTGTCTACGAGGGGATATGATTACTTTAGTTAAAAAACATTCAGAGTCAATATAAGGCTTTGTCAAGTGAAATTTTTGTGCCAAGAGATTTTCAACTGACAAAAGGACATCCCTTGAGTTTAGAGGAAAAAATATTTCACATACAGAAAGAAAAGGGTTCTTCACAGTTAGGGTGGATAAACTGTGGAATTCTCTACCAAAAGAGGTGGTGACAAAAAACTCAATAGATAACTTTAAAAAGGGGTTAAATATATTTTTAAATAAAGAGGACATTCAATACTATCCTAGATAACTAGCGAAGGAGAAATCGATCACCAGTCTCTGGTGTCAGGAAGGAATATTGCTTTTTTTTCCCTTATGAGACAATTAACAATTGTTAACAAATAATCCACATGTTAAAAGGATCAGAAGAGATCTAAAAAGGTTGAACTTGATTGACTAACAGTCTTTATTCAACCTCAAATACTATGTAACTATGTAACTATGTATATAAACACAGGGTCAATTCACATTATTATGACCACCCCCTACTTTTGACGTAAGAAGTGTGCAACCAATGAAATACGGCCCGTGTCATTAGAGGGCTTGGTGACATTCTGCAAACATATCAACTGTCATGGGAAAAACATGCGGTTTATCTTACTTTGAAAAGGGGATGATCTATGGCTTTCAAGCCAAGGGTGGCAGTATTTCTGAAACAGCACAGTTTGTGAACTGTTTGCGTGTTGCAGATGTTAAAGTGTACCGTAAGTGGACAAACAGCACCATTGTGCATAAATGGCATCAAAACTTTGGAGCACCATGTGCCACTGATGTCAGAGGTGAATGACCCAGGGGGCTAGCAGATGTGTGTCTAAATTGACAGTGCAGCCAGTCCTGTTGCTTATGGGGCTGAGAAACTACTTCAATTTGCACAACAGTTCCATAATTGCCTTCTCTAATGTCAGGCACAAAAGCTCCAAGAACAAACACTCTGCAACCACTGTTGGAAGAACGGAAGCTGGTGACAGCAGCATTATGGTCTGAGAAATGTTTTCTTGGCATTATCTGGGTCCACTCATACCTCTGGAAGGCACTCTCTAACTGATTGGGTTGTCTATCCATCCTTGCAGATCACGTACACCCATACATGTTGACAGTCTTTCCTGGGGTGGATGGGATCTTCTAGCAGGACAATGCAACATGTCACATGGACAGAATTGTCCAGGAGTAGTTGAAGGAGCAAAACAAAAACTTCCACTTACTTCTCTGGCCTTTAAATTCCCTGGACTTGTACCCCATCGAGAACCTATAGATCCACCTCGATCGGCATGTTCACCATATGGATCCTCCACCACATACTCTTCAACAGCTGTCTGCATGGCTCCAGATACCCTTGCCAACCTTCTAGTATCTTATTGACTTACTACCATGCCATCCACTGCTGTCTGTGCTGCACATATCAGTTATTCTGGATATTAGCTGGTGGTCACAATAATGTGATTTGACCATTTATATATATATATATATATATATATATATATATATATAGCTATATATAAATAAATAGTACATCTGTGTTCACATTTGAATGTCTAAAGCAAGTTTCTAGCTCAGAATTCCGAGAAAAACAGTTATTACACTGCATTCTGGGAAGCCGAGCTGGGACATGCAAATGTGCCCACAAATGCCTTGCTCTGTCAATCCATAGCCATGTTCAAACATGGCTTCCTTTAAGCGAATGCCCGCTGCATTACACAGCTTTTATGCAAAGCCAAGGTTGGATTAAACACAAGCTGAGTATCCTATCCATGTACAGCTGTTTCAAGCTTACTAGCTATCATCAGCATGGAGCGGGATCTCAGCCTGTGTTGTGGATCTTATGAGTAGGTAGTTCACCACAACAATCGTTTATAATATGGTGGGCAAAAGAGCGATAGAAGCCCTCCACCGTACAGTAGTGCACATATATATATGAATATATATATATATATATATATATACCGTATTTATGCACTGTGCTGGGGCTCTCTGGGTGCCAGGCACTGCGTTCCAGTGTGCGTGGGGCTCTCTGTGTGCTGGGCAGTGCAAGACAGTGTGCGAGGGGCTCAGTCTCTGCAGGAAGTGAATGGCATTCTTAATGCCAGTCTTTGAGGAGCCACTTCCTCCAGCGGTGATGACGAGGCCCCACACCGCTGTCTGCCCATCTGAGAACCTCAGTCTGTGCTTAGCTTTTTGCTATTACTAGTAATACAATGTTATCAATGGTGCACTAGATTCGATGTTTTAACCCAACATCTAATCTAGTGCGCCATCGATTCTAATGCGCACTCCAAATTTGGGGAAAATGTGTGCGTTAGATTTGAGTAAATACGGTGTGTATATATATATATATATATATATATATATATATAAACACACAAGAGGTCCCCGGGTTACAGACAACCAGACTTACAGTCCTAAGGCTTTTTATATGCAGTTGTTTTTATGTTCTGTTTGAATTAAAAGAAATAGCACAATAGTTTCTGAAATGTATTATTACAGTACAGGAAAATATGATTATTATAATAATTATTTTTATTATTACAGTATTACACCATACAGGTGGTCCCTGGGTTACAGATGACCCTACTTACAGGCGACCCAAACTTAAGAACATTCTTCCAAGGCTTTTTGTATGAGTTTATTGTCTGTTTGAATTAAAAGAAAGAGCACAATAGTTTCTGAAAATTATTATCACAGAACAGGGTTATTGTTATTATTATTATTATTACAGTATTACACTGTGTTATTATTACCACATATGAGCCATTATAGTATTATTATTGTTATTATTATTATTCATCAGGGATTCGAGTTACATACAAATCTGACCTAAAGACGTTCTCAGGAACGTATCTTGTCTGTAACCCGGTTACTGCATGTATATACACAAGGGTGGAAATTTCCTGTGAGCCTGGGCACCAGGGATCCTACAATTTAGAAAGTATAATGCATCTTTATCATGGTCTTCCTTCCAAGCTTCTGGAAACAGCCTGAATGGCTTCCATAAAAGCTTCCTGACTCCTAAGTGTTAGATCAGAATATCTTGTAACCAGAAAAGATGAACTCCTTCTGTGAATAAGCAAAATCTACAAAAATTCCGATTTTCTATTAAAAAAATATAATATATTTCTATATACAGTATATGCTAATGCAGACAGTTTGTGACACACATATATATATATATATTTTTTTTTATTTTTTTTTTACTTTTTATTAAACTTCTGTGTTTCTATAAAAATAAAAGGAATGAATTAGTAGGGCAATAAAAGGTCTGAATGAACTGAAAATCAAGCAAGCAATCGCACTCTCTCCCTGAGAAGAACACATTATGTGACTGTAGATAAGTACATTTAATATAATTTAATGTGTCCACCATTTCAGGGCAGTGCTCCTGAATCAACAAAATGGTGCAACAGAAAAACAATAGGATAGTTAGCAGCCTTTCTTAAATATCTATATTGATTTTCACTAAAACTATGTGCTGGCTCTGTTATTTTGGTTAATATTATCAAAGCATTGCAACATCAAAGCATATAGGCCACAAACTGGAGTCCTACCTGGAAATAATTAAGTTGGGATCATACTAATATTTCATCAGAAACATAATATTTTCTGAAACTAGGAGATTACTGCTAAAACCATAATTTTCAGGGTCAATCACTGATACTTTCAAGCGGTGCCAATACATTACTATTTTTTAAATTGATTAATTGAGGAAAAATATTACGTAAAATGCTTGGTCAAATGTGAGTGTGCTAAGGAACATCTTATACAGTCTGTTTGAAATGAGATACCACCTTGCATAATCTTGAAATATTATTCTTTAGGGTCCAGAATTAGGAAGTTGCATCAAAGGATACAACCATAGCTTTCCGGAAATGTGAACAACCATCTCACACACACAAATTTCAGTGTGTCATTAATCCCTCCAGGGTCCTGCGCTGGCATTAAAATATATTTTTTTCTAATTAAAAACAAGCTGTGTGTTTTATTGCTTGCTTGTGTTCTTAGTTATAGTTTTCAAACCTACATATTTTTGTATATATCATTGTGCAGTGGTCTTTTAAGTATCGGACAACCACCAGATCTTATATTGTGGTCAGGATTTCTGCAGAAGAAATGGAGTAGCCATCATAATCAGTCAAAGGGTGGTCAAAGCAATGCATGGTTACAACCTAATTAATGACAGAATGATTTCAATTCAAATTCAATTCACAGTGATCCAAGTCTATGCTCCTACCATGGATGCTGAAGTGATTGAAGTTGCCCAGTTCTATGAGGATATCAAACACCTCCTAGATATAACCCCAATAAAATATGTTACTCTCATCATAGGAGATGGGAATGCTACACTATGGAACCAAAAAACACCTGGAATAAATAGCAATTTTGTCTTTGTTGTACATATAAAGCAGGTCAGATTTTTTACTATATAATTTGTAGCCAAAGATGAAGGAGCTCCTTACAGTCAGAAATAAAACAAGATCTGGAGCTGACTGTGGCTCAGGCATGAACTTTTTCTTGCAAAATTCAGAATTAAACTGAAGAAAAAAGGGAAAACAATGTGACCAAGCAGATACAATATGTATAACATCCCCTGTGAAAAGGCAGTGAAGGTAAATATTAGATTTAAGGGACTAGACATGGAAGATAGGATGTGTGAAGAACTTTGCACAGTAAACGTTTTTGATATTGTTTAAAATACAGGAAACAAAGAATTTCCCCAAAAGAAAGAAAACTGAGAATTTGGCTGTCTGATAAGGTAATGGAGACAGGAAAATATTTGTCCATATGAATGTAGAATTCCAAAGGAAAGCAAGAAAAGGCAAGGAGACATTCTACAATGAGCAATGTAAAGACCTAGAAGAAGATAACAGAATGGAAAGATCAAGATGTCTCTTCAAGAAAATTGGGAATCTCAAAGAAACCTTTCATGCCAAAGTGGGCATGATAAAAGACAAACACGGAAGAGATTTCACCAAAGCATAGCTGATAAAGAAGATGTGGCAGGAATACACTTAAGAGTTATACAGGAAGTAACTTAACATAATTGATAACTACAATAGTTTATCCAATGAACCAGAAATCCTGGAGAGTAACATGAGATAACAAGGCTGCAGGAGTTGATTGAATCCCAGCTGAACTTTTATTATTATTATTATTATTATTATTATTATTTACTTTATTTGTAACGCGCCAATATATTGCGTAGCACTTTTCTGGGGTAAGTTCAATTCAAAACAATATTAGTGCAATGAAAAAAGAAAAAAATAATGTTCAAAATCCTAGGAAATTATGCTGTGAATGTATTGTTTCTATTATGACAGCAATTTTGGGAAACTCACCAATGACCAGGAGACTGAAAAATAGATGGGGAAGTAGTGGAGGCAGTGACAGATTTTATTTTTATTGGCTCCAAGATCTCTTCAAAACTGCGGTTTTAGCCATAAAATTAAAATATATTTGCTTCTGGTGATGAAAATTTGTCTTGATAAGCTGTTAAAAACTAAAGATATATCACTATCAGCAAAGGTCTGCATAGTTAAAACTATGCTATTCCCAGTAGTGACATACGGATGTGAGATCTGGACCATAAAGAAGTCTGAGCGTCATAAAATTGACACCTTTGAATTGTGGTGTTGGTGAAAATGGCTTAGAGTTCCTTTGACTTCAAGACGATCCTAATACAGGAAATCAAACCAAATTGTTCACTGGAAGGTATGGTCATGTGGTTATAAGCTCATGTTTTTAGGCCATATCATAATTAGACAGAATTCCCTAGAGAAGACTCAGATGCTAGGAAAATTAAACTTCGAAGGCTCATGTAGCACAGGATGACAGAGGCGGAGGTGGATAGATGTGGTTATTGAAGCAATTAATATGAGCTTGATGAATCTCAGAAGGGAAGTAGCTGACAGATGTGCTTGGCATGCTGCCGTCCATAGGGTCACCGAGCCCTTGACATGACTGAATAACTAAACAACAACAGTTGTGTTTATTTCCAAAATTTCAAGCAGATGTAAAAGACTAATCGCAAGGAGGAATAACTGGTCTGAACCGACATATAATCAGGTTAAAACAGAGCACATGATACAATATGTAGTGTGCCACAAATTAGCACATCAAGCAGCTAATCAGTATTTGTGACTTGCATACTTGAATAATAGCATAGAACAAGCAATGATGAATATTTCAGCTTACATCTACATTAGACAAAATGGCTACACAGTCTATAGCTAGTTTTTCATGTCTTCAAGAATGACTGTATAAAACCTACATTATTTTGATGTGACCAAATGCCAATAAGCCATGTTACCCAGTGACTATAAACATTTTCTTCTACCTACTCTAAAGACAATGTTTTTTTTTATTATACTAAAAACATATAACTGTTACTTCCCCATGTCTGTATCCTGAAATATTTCTTATATTCTGTGGTTTTCTCATTTTTGCTCTGTCCTAAACATTGAGTTGGGTATTAAATGCACACAGATACATGACATGATAATAGATGTTTAAAGGGGCATGGAAAGTTTCTGGATTTCACTTGGAATATCCTATACCAATGTATCTATTTACTTTATCAAGAAGAGTTTAAATGCTCTATTTTGTCTGCTTAAAGTTATTCAGATGGTATCTATTTGGTTCTGCCCTCTGCAGCTCATGAATACACAGACTGTGAAGTACGGTGTTTTTCAAATTAGAATTAGTCCGTGACATCTCTCTAAGCAGCACGTTGCAGAATGTTGCCACTGGTTATTATGAGTGCAACCGCTGTACATAGAAGTATACTGACTTCTTAAAGCTGCAGAGGGGAACACCCAGATAGGAACTATTTGTAAGATTTTAGACTTAGCTTTTAAGCACTTCTTAATAAAATAAAGTACACAAGATTAAAGAGATACATAGGTATCACTAATATAGTTTTTATAGCGTGTAACGCTCCAGTGGGAGCGTATGCGCACTACGGAAACTATTGTGCGGATTCTGTACATGCCGCACTGCGCATGTGCGGTGCAAACCTCGTATGCGCAAAGCACGGCTCCAGCAACAGAGGGGGGGGAGTGACAGAGAGGGGAAAAGATGCTGAGAGGAGGGAAGGGGGAAAGAGACACAGGGAGGGGGAGGGGGAAAGAGGCACAGAGCAGGGGGGGGAAAGACACAGGGGAGGTGGGAAGAGACATGGAGAGAGACACAGGAGAGAGAGGAGGGTGTAAGAGGCACAGGGCGGGGGGGGAGATACAGGGCAGGGGGGAGAGAAACAGGGGAGGGGGAAGAGACATGGGGAGAGACACAGGGGAGGGGGATAGACTTTGGGGGAAGAGACACAGGGGAGAGGGGGGAAGAGACATGGGGAAAGAGACACAGGGGAGTGGGAGAGAGTGTGGGAGAAGAGACACAGAGGAGGGGGGGAGAGACACAGGGGAGGGAGAGGGGGGAGACACAGGGGAGGGATAGGGGGGAAAGAGACACAGGGAAGGGAGAGGGGGGAAGAGACATGAGTGGGGGAGAGACACCGGGGAGGGAGAGGGGGGAAGAGACACAGGGGAGGGAGAGGAGGGAAAGAGACACCGGGGAGGAGGGGGAAGAGACACAGGGGAGTGAGGGGGGAGAGACACATCTAATATGATACTGGCATTTATGACTGACAAGTGACTAGTATTATTATATCCCAAGTGAAATCCAGAAACCCTCAATGTCCGCTTTATCACATTATCTGTATGTATAATTATAATTAAATATCATGAAGAGATGTGAGTATGATATCTGTTAAATAGTTCTGTGCATTGAGGATCAAACAAAAATACTATTTATAAGTCAGTTATACATTTCCTGTAGTTAGAAAAGACAGAATATAGCAGAGATCTTCAGTGTAAAACTATTTTTATGTATAGATGGTAAATATACAAAATGAAACTGAGTTGGGGTTTTTGAACAAATATTAAATTAGTACAATATGTGCATCAGGTTGCAGTCCTAACACCATAAAGTTTTAAAAATAATAGCAGTGTCAGGAGTAAAATGAATATAGATGACAGCTTGGGGGGGTAGCGATGTTTATTTTCCTTCTTCCTGACATTGTACTGATGCGGCGTACATCACACCATTTGTTGACCTGCGGACGTGACTGATTTGTCAATATATAGTCGATAGAAAGTTATGAGGTTAAAATAAACAACACAATGTGAGAAGGAAATCCATATCTATATCAGTCCCTGTTTTTAAACAAACATTACTCAGGCTGTAGGCTGTCAATTCCAAGCACTTCAATCCAATGTTGTGAGGAGGATGGAGTTGGCATTCACTGGAAAGGTACCTGTTGTGGAGATAAATATATTGTTTATTTTTTAAAGTATATAAACTATGATGTATCTTAAATGCCATTTTTCATCAAAATTTATCATTGTTATTATTGCTCTTCATTTATAAAGACCCAACATTTTCTGAAGCTCTATTTCCAAAGGTAGGGTAGTAATGGATTCCATAAGCACATTAAACATGTAAAAGAGTTATAAGGCATACAAAAATACTATACAATAAGTCACGGCAGTATGGTGCATCAATGTTCAAGTTCCTACTTAAAAGAGCTTACAATCTAAAGGGTAGGTTTGGAATATGAGACAGGAGAGTAACACATGCATAATGGCAATGATGGAGGCATTAGGCTGCTGCCATTGGAAGAGGCTGTTTGTTATAGGCTGTATGTTTGGGCAGTAGGGCATATAGAAAATGTTAAGGAATTAAGAATATAGATTTTCTTCCCCTGAAATAGATGCATTTTGTGGGTTTTTGAAGAAAGAGGATAGTGTGACAGGACAAGACAAGGAGATCAACAGAGTTGTTGTTGTTGTTTAGTCACTCACTCCTGTTTGACTCTCCGTGACCCTATGGACCGCAGCACGCCAAGCACATCTGTCAGTCACTGCTTCTCTGAGCTCATGTTCACTGCTTCAATTATCTCATCTATCCATCTCTGCCTCTTTGTGTGTCTTCAATCTTTTCTAGTATCAGAGTATTCTCTAAGGAATCCTGTCTTCTCATGATGTGACCAAAATATTTGAGCTTCACTCTCATGATCATATCTTCCAGTGAACAGTTTGTCTGGATTTCCTGAAGTACCGATTTATTTTATCTGCTTACTGTCCAAGGAACTCTAAAAGAGTTGGTGAAGCTCAAAAGAGGTACTTAAGGTGGAAGTGAGAGGAATTAAGATTCTTGTTAGATTTCTGTTGAGTACTCTGATATCAACCACAATCATCTCTACTATTCTTGAAATACTAGAGATAAATGCATCCTTTACAAGCCAGGAAATCACATGCACCAGATGTACATCTTGGGATCAGTGTTCATCAACAGCTGGTCATTAAGACCCTATCTGACAGTCCTCTGAGAGAAAATGGAATGAGGTGTGGATGAAAAGCATTAGCAGGAGAAAGATTTAGAGGTTGACCCATTAAACATATCACTGATGCAGTAGTAAATACTGTAGATTGTTGAAGAATGGTTTGGTACTCAATAGCACATCAAAGAATGTTCCACTTATTGGTCTGCAAATAGTGTACAGACAGAAGCACTGGTTAATATAAAAAGTTGTGCATGCTGCTTGGCTGTTGGAATGTGTTATAATTTGGCCAAGTCTATTGACTTTGGTAGAGAGAGTTAAAAAGTTTTTTTTTTTGCTTTTAACACCACATTATATTTACAGAAGAGGAAAAGTAAAATATATCTGCTGTGGTTTTATAAAATAAAATTGTAAAGTTATATAAAGGTTGTTTATGGTTGAATATGCCGCGATAAACCCAGCACTCAACTGTGCTAAATATGTACTACAGATTGAAACTTACATTTCGTAGTTTCATGGATATTGTATCATTACTGTTTGTGCCCATTTTCCAGCACTTGAGTACCTTGCTGAGTACCTAAGTTAAGATGTGTGCTGACATTATTATGTTAATTGCACTAAATTGCCTTGTTTGATTTTTGAAGTACATATAACAAAAGATATAAAGGACACACAGTAATTTGTCATTGTCATGTTATGGTGACAAAAAAGATTAAAGACCAGAGACACAAAATATGTTTAAAGTAAAACATAGATATAATTATTTGTCAGCAAAATTGCTCTTTGATATATGGACGAAATTGAAATGAGAGGTGGATGAGAAAGAAGTAGAGACAGGACTGTCCATCTTTTCAAGGGGAAGTTATTCTTTTAAACAAAAATAAACCTGTCCCTCTTGGCCCACTAGATGCTCCTCGTTTAATGGAAGGTCCCACATTTAAAGATAAATGCATCTTTTTTTCCGTTCTGAACCAGGTCCCTGTATACTTTCTTTAGTTATTCCAGATGAAAGACAGAAATCTGGAATGTGTCTGTTCTACAGTATATACCTGTTTTATAGTGTGGGTGCACATGTAAATTGCATATATAGTATATAGAAAATGTGAATAGTTTACTTATTGTAGCTATTAGGAGTAACACTAGCTAAAAATATTCTTTTAAAAAATAGATCCCCTTCTTTATTCCCTCCAAATTTTGGGAGCTGCCGAGGCAGGCAACATCTCAGTTTAAATTTAAAAAATCAGAGTATTGAATTTCAGTGATGGAATTTGTAGTCACAACATCACTTGCCTACAAAATGTACAAGACAACCATTGGGCTTGGAAGATATGTGTGTAAATGGAATAAAGTAATCAGGAAGTATCTCATCCGTAGGTGCCATTTAGCCTAGGGTCCACATGCCCAACACTCAATATTTTTACTAGTCCATTTTCTTTCTTCCACAGCAAACATGTCACTCTCTCTTGCCCCACCAAACACATCCCTTTAATATCTGTTACTGCATGTATCTCTCCCACTTGGGATTTTAACAAAAGGGTGAATTGTTATATGCAGCACTTTAAAGCATTGATGAAACAGGTAAACTCAAGACATAGAGTGCCCAAGCGGCATTTTAGCTGCTGTTCAATTAAATGGCAAGATTGATTGTTTTGAATACGAAACAGATGGATTTGTGGTTATGGTTTTTCAATCTCTATGTTGACAAAACATCTAATCAAAAAATGTATTTTATGACCGTGTTGCCAAATGTTTTTACATCTTCACTTTGTTAGATGAGAAGCGTTTTAGTTATTGGAAATGAGATCTCATGAGTACATAAGAATATTGTATACATATAATTAGGACTCATTTAATTCAACCTTAGATTGTTTTTTCTCTACAGAGTGTAAGGCTTGTAAAAGGGACACTGCAATCTTCATATGTGTTTACCATCAGTGGAAACACTTTTCGAAAAGATGTTTTGATTTTTAAATATTTCAAGTATTGACTTAGATATTAACACTTTCATTTAGTACTTGTGTAACCCCAAAAATGCATATATACATATGGATAGATTGATAGATAGATAAATAGATAGATAGATAGATAGATAGATAGATAGATAGATAGATAGATAGATAGATAGATAGATTTAGCCTCAACATGCTTTGCAATAAATGAAAAATAGCAATATACCTAATACAGGGCTAATATTGGAAACCTATATACCTGTTCTAATTATTGCCAGACATGCTCATTATGGGCCACATTCAATTCCAAGCCTGTAACTCAATCGCAGACAGCCGCATGTCAGCAAGTGAGTTGCGAGCTCCTGTTGGTCTCCGTTTGTGAGGCTATTCAATTGCTTAAGCTCGCAAGTTGCGGGCTTGAAGCGGCAATCGTAAACCATGCACTGTTTCGGATCAGATGTGGGCAGGAACATGATCAATTAAGCAAGCCTGTAACCTCCCATTTGGAAACAGCCAATAGGAAATAAGACTGTCCGAATTAAGTCAGTAAAACGTGGAGGTTACCTGTCATTCAATTAGATTGGGGGTCCAATATGTGATCAGACTCGCAAAACATGGAAAATACAGAATTTTGAAAATGAATGCCAATAATGTTCAAGTCCATGTGGGTGGTCTGATATGTATTAACTCAATGATACCCGCGATCGATTTAACCCCTGAAATGACACAAAATTAAAATGTATTTCCTGCGGATTTGCGAGCTTGAGACCGTTGTGCAATTAATTCTAATGTCTGTCATTACTTTTCCCCAATATTTACAGTGCAAGATTGATCTTTTATTTGCATTTACAGTGCTACAAATATGAGTTTAACCCCTTTGCGGGTCCTCTCTAGCACATGTGGGATTTCCTCCTCCATTTGCGGTTTTCAAGTGTGGATACGTTTGTGAGCTTGGGGAAATTGTGCAATTGAATAGCGATTTGCGATTTTAGCCTTGCGAAAGATCAAAGGCTTTCGAAGGCTGTAAGTTACGAGTTTGACGGATGCAATATTTTCAAGCCTGTAACTCGTAACCTGATCGTAACCCGCAAAAAGACGCCAATTTAATAGCAAATTTGCCTGCGACCACACTTACGGGCTCCCGGATCTCAAAGTCGGCCAATTAAGTGTGGCCCAATGTATTCTGCTGACACAGGGAAAGGTTAGACGAAGCCTAACTTACCAGCCTCATACCTCAAAGGACTTTTTCAACATATTTTTAGAACTACGATCTGATGATGCAGCAAACATATGACAACTTTATTGTCACATTAAAAGACATGATAAAGTTCTATTTAAAAAAATCACTCATGTTAAAAACACTGTATGTATTATAGTGTTAAAACTAAGAAATCATTGGTGAGCTGCGGAGTCCAGTAAAATATTCAGCAACAACGCAAAGCTGTTACCCACTGTAAGATGCTAAAGCATGCACAGAGAAAATCACAGTCTAGAGCTTTACCTATAATTGACTTTTTTCTAATAGCTTAATCTTAAAATGCAGTAGTGCATGTTTCACCATTCATTTTTATCAATATTTATCCACAGAGGCAACTTCAAAAGCCCACAGGATTCAGCTGATATTCATCTACTAAGCTCTTAAAGCCTGTTTTATATATGCAGTATATTTGGGAAATGTAGCCTTGCTAGCTATGGTTTACAGCTCTAACAGACTGGTGTACTTCCAAGAAAATGGATGCAAAATACTGAATCAATTAATCAAGGTGAATATAACTTATATGATCATAAATATAATACATAGATGACAATGGGGGTATTATTTTTCAGCAAGGAAAAACACATAGCTAAATTGTTAACGATTCAATTTGTATCCTTCTGGTGTAATGCATATACTACAGTACAATGGAGGTGGTTCGTCCTCCATTCAGAAAACTCCAAATACAAAAAATAAAAGAATAAATGCTACTGGTAGATTATAAATAAATAATATATACTTTATTTTTTTTAAGTAAACAAGTCACTTCAACTATTCATGAATGATCAAATTCAAATACTATTCGTATTATGAGTAAACCACTGTATGCTAATATTTAAAATATACTGTTTTGAAGAACTAAACGTTGTTATATTTTATATGCAATTAGGATGTAGTGGAATCTAGAATATTAGTTGCTGCTGATAAGCTTCCTGAGGCTGGAGGAGACTTCAAATACTAGGAAGCTTCTATGTGCACAAAGGGAAGATGCCATCTATAACTGGTAATGCTTTCAAGATGACCTATGGAGAGATAATTAGTTTACAAGGACACAACCACTTGAGAAACTAACAAAGATTATGATGATGAAAAAATAGAACTCAACAGTAAAGATACAAATGCATGTAAAGGATGTGAAAGATGTAAGTATTTATTTATTTAAGAACATGTATACACAGTAACATAATTATTATCTGATCTGAAGACTCCCTTCAGCCTCATTTCACAGTTGCTAGAACCACTCTGACAATGATGAGTTCCATATTAGGCAGGACTGCAATCTGTGAGTGGGTTCTGGCACTAACCCAATTGAAGTTTATCTTCTGAAGGTTGTCTGAGAGCAGAGTTGTTGTTGTTTAGTTGTTGCAGCATACCAGGCACAATTATGTCTCTGGATGTGCTGATCCATAAGGTTGTCATGGCAAAGATACTGGAGTGGGTTGCCCGTTCCTTCTCCAGTGGACCGCAATTTTTTGACTTCTCTGCTATGACCTGCCCATCTTGGGTGACCCTACATGGTATATATAGCTCATAGTTATACACAAGCCCCTTTACAACGATAAGGTAGCAATCTAAAAAGGGGAGAGCTATATAGATCCCATGTTAAATGTGCTAGTGACACAAAAGTGAGCTTCATTTGCATATCACTTCCCAGGACCCTTAGTGGTAGTGGAAGCCCTGTTCACAGCTTCCTAGCCTGCTTGGGACATGCACATATAATCAGAATGTTTTTTTTTTATTGTATGTATCGTGGGGTAGTTTTAATCACCTTTCCACCAACTATAACATACTGCCAAATAATTCTGGCATCCTTAGTAACTACATCTTCTAAGGAGATAAGCCAGATCCACACATTTTACTTAAAGATTCTCTGGTTTTGAAGTAGAGGCTGTTACATGACCTCCTTTGGCTTCTACACAGAGAGTATATCATTTCGCCATATTTTGGATTTCTGCCATAGAAAGCTCTTCAAATCAGGATAAAACTAAAAGCTGATTAAGCTGTTTGGAGTTATCAGTTGGCTTAGATTTAGAATGCTTGATGTAAATACTGACAGCTCAATTCTTTTTAATGGCTTTATGGCATAGACATGAATAGAATTAACTAATAGGCTATTGACCTCATTTTTGACTTGCTTCGATGGTCTTATGGGACTGCTGAATATCTTCTGGGAAAGTGTTTGACTTTGATTGTTTTTTTTTTCTTTTGCTCCTAAACACTAAGTAGTGCAGGATAAACAGGCTGACCTACATTGTAAGAAGCTAAATATATATTCAATTGCCAAATGCCCATTGAAGATGGGGATCTTACTGTTCTCTTTGTATTATCTTTATACAAAACACACCATAAACCAGATTCTAGTCCTTGGAATATTGCATAATGTATAACAGAGCTGTGTCATTTGGCAGAGTTAAAGGGCCAAAATATAAAAGGCTGCATTTTAACCCTAACAAAATATTTTTGATAAATAACTGATCTATGGTGTAGAAAAATTACATTAAATGGACACAGTGTGGTATTGTTTTGCCTACCTCTGTCTTGATATGTTAAATCAAACAGAAGAGCAGTAACCCTTATAAATGTATGAATTGAATTTTGTGCTTTTGTTCCCATTGGTTTTAATGTAACTGAGATAAGACAAAAACATTTTACAGTTTCTCAATTCTATAAAGCATAATGTGTTAATTGCATGACAATATTTTAAAGGGTTAGGGATTTTAAGTTAAATTATTTTTAAATATTTTCTTTATCTAGGGCCATTAATTATCTTTTTATAGTAGGGGTGATAAATAATAAGTGTGCCCATTTGGTATAATGATGATCCAACACTCTCTGCAGCTATCATGTCTCCAACTGGGCGTGCTTGTCTTCCTTATCACATCTATTGTGAGAGCTAATTAATGTCTGTTGATAAAGAGCTGGTTCAGTTATCTAACACTTGCAAACACTGTAGTCTATACAATAGTGTTTCATTTGTTTATTTAGTTATTGCCTCTCTCCCCCCCCCCCCCCCCCCCATCAGGTGTTCAGAGGGACGAGGTAAGATTTGGCCAGTGAGACTGTTCTGACACCAATTTTCCTGACAATATGCTTTACTTGTCTTCTTGTGCAGTGGCTATTGTAGACAAAAAAAATAATTAAAAATTAGGGCAGCCCCTGGAGGTAGAGAGAATCATGTCTGCTAAAAGATACATTGCTACGTTAAAGTGTTTTTTTTAAGTTACACTGAATTTTGCCTCTTCAAATACATATGTTATTGCTAAAAAATGGAAAACGTATTCTTAGACCACTACAGTGTCCCTTTAAACTGCATTTGCCTTATGTATGCTAAAGCTCAGCAATGGATAGCTATGTCTGGGGCTGGGAAAACTGCTTTCCAAGGCAAGATTTTATTGCAAGGATTCAGTTCCAAATATCTGATTGTCATACATACTAAACAGCTAAATCATTTTGACCTTAGAGGTGTTTTAATGGAATAAAAAGTAATAACAGCAGCTAACGTATATGACCTCTTCATGTACCCTTTCATTATGTCATAATGACTTTAATTGTAACTGCTACAAATAAAGAGACAGAGCAATGATCCTAGTTATTGGGGAAAGGAACAAAACATATAGAAATAAATGTAACTTTAGCTTGTTGTTATTAAAACATCCAGTGGATGTGTTAGTTAATTGAGCTTGAAAATGAGATATTTCATGCAAAATCCCACTCCAAAAATCTCCCTATCGAATAAATAACCACTGCAAGCAATTAATGAGAAAAACTTGTGTAGAAACAATAAAAAATATACAAAAAGAGTCAGAGGCGATCATCTGAGAAACAACAACAACTAAGTAGGCTTGTTCTATAGGTCTGGTTCCCTACTCAGAGAGCAGCTTATATCAATCTGGACTCACTTCGAAGAGTGATCCAGCCACAAAATACCAGGCAATTCTACCCTGAACAGGAGAAACAGCAAACCACAGACTTATGTTTTTGCCTCTCTTGGGCCTCGTCAGTGAGGTGCAGCTGTACTCTCTAAAGCACAGTGAGCAAGGAGTGCACCTCTGGATGCCCCTAACACACATAATGTGAGGAAAACCAAACAAAAAGAGGAGGACAAACAACAACTAAGTAGGTTTGTTCTGTGGGTTGGTTACCTACTCAGCCTCTTTTAGCTCACTTGTGCCCTTCACAGGTAGTATATGAGTGATCCAGCCCTGAAATACCAGGCAATTCTACCCTGAATAGCAGAACAGCAAACCCTAGACGTAAGTTTCTGACTCTGTGGGCCTTGTAAGCGAGGTACAGAGTTCATGTCTGGAGACCCCTATTGTTTACATGTGTAGCTCTAATTTCTACAGTAAGCGGGATCATTGCTGTGTTACTTTAAGACAAGTGCTAGACAGCTGTCTTCATGTTTGTCCATAAAAAAAACATTTCTACTATCCTTTATCTTCTTTTTTCAGATTTTCAATACAGTATTTCATAAGCCTTCATAGTACACAATTACCTACATAGATATCCTTTCCTATGAAATTATAGTCCTTCATGAATTGAGGTTCATTGTCACTCGGCATAAAAGCCACATAATAGTGATTTAGTTTGGAAAGGTTCACATGCATCAATCAATCTATTGACTTGAAAAGCTACTCTTGCATTGCCTGTTATAGCTGCATTCAAGATATAAACTCACAAAGATTTTAAACAAAATGTTTGTGAGAGCTGTTGGCCAAAAAAAAAAAAAGAAAAATGATAAGATATTTGTGTATTTTCAGAGCATCTCTGCTCCCTGCATCATAGCATAATGATAAGATGCAACTAAAAAGATAAAACTCTGCCACAGTGCTGGCTTTGAAGTTGATGTAGTATATTTTTCAGAATATTTTACTTTTCTCTTCTTTTGGCTTCCCAAGTGAAACAATGCACCCGCGCGGTACAAAAGGCATGTCAGTGATGGGTGAACTTCCTCCTACTGTTCAGCAACCTCACAAATAAATCAGTCCTTGTTAAAAAAAAAAATGCTATGTTGCGGCAAATGCTCAGCAAGTGACAGCTACAAGAGAATGTTATGGAACATTTTGCTAATCTTTAGAAGTTAATCACTATAATATCATTCTCAAACTTTAACATTCAATTCAAAAAGTGAAGCATCATTAAGGAAACCACATTAGAATATGCGTGGCTGTGTAGCAGTATAAAATATATCATATTTGTAAAATAATGCCACAAGTAGAGAAATAAACTCCAGGTAGAGATGTATGCAGTCAACTCATGTACTGCTTTTTTGTCTCTCGGAGGCATTATGAATTTATAATTAGGCAAGTCAAGAAATGTTGGATAAGCAACCTTTTTCAGGAGGTCAAGTCTACTGCACCTTTAACCCTGATTATTCATTGTCAGTAAAGTTTTACATTGTGAGCATCGTGAGACGAGTTATATATTTTGAACTATATTTGTTTACTGTTGATTTTTGTTGCATGTCCTTTTTTTTGGTATTTAAAGTATGTTTTACATGAGAATAGTGTCAAAAGAGCTTAGTTTTTGAAATACATATAAAAAGGAAGAAAAGCATGTTAAGAATTAGACCTGATTTGCAAAGGCATTTAACCACAACCTTTGAGAGAGGCTTGAGGTTAAATCCATAGCCTATTACTGAGTACCCTATAAATAATTCAACAAAGAAAGTAAAGGGGCTGGAAAGAGGCATGCTGGGTCCTCATTTATCACAATCAACTAATGTCCCACAAAAGGGATTTTGGGCAATATTGGCCTTACAATCAGTCTTGAGTCTTGCAATCAACCCACACAACCAATACAATTAGAAATCTCAAGGGTATTCAACTAGAACAAAGGTTAGTTTTACACTAAACGCTTGAGAAGCATAAATCTTCACCCAAATCATTATATGTTTTTAGACATATGATATTAACACATTTTGTAGGGTACTATATGCTAAGCCAGTAATGGTCAGCATATTATTTCATTTTTTGGGCCTTGTATGCTGCCCCAGAGTATTTAAAATGTACTTAAAAAGTTTTAACTTTACCCAGAGCAAAATGGTAAAAAAAGCAATTCATTGGTAATTGATAAATACATAATGAAGAGAAGTATTTATGAGTACATTTGGTTAATATTTAATTGTTTTGGAGAGCTATAATGGACTGTTTATATATATAAATATACATATATATATATATATATATATATATATATATATATGCTTTGCATAAAAGCTCTGTAATACAGTGGGCATAAGCTTAAAGGAAATCATGTTTAAAATAGTCTATGGATTGAAGAGCAAGGTATTTGTGTACACATTTGCATGTCCCTGCTCAGCTTCCCAGAATGCAATGTAATAACTGTATATCTCGGAATTTTGAGCTAGAAACAGTTTTTTTAACTTGTTTTAGACATTCAAATGTGAACACAAATGTACTGTTTATTTACTATCTCTCTCTCTCTCTCTCTCTCTCTATATATATATATATATATATATATATATATATATATATATATATATATATATATATATATAAATGCAGTATCTCATAAAAGTGAGTACACCCCTCACTTTTTTGTAAATATTTTATTATATATATTATATCTTTTCATGTGACAACACTGAAGAAATGACACTCTGCTACAATGTAAAGTAGTAAGTGTACATCCTGTATAACAGTGTAAAATTGCTGTCCCCTCAAAATAACTCAACACACAGCCATTAATGTCTAAACCATTGGCAAGAAAAGTGAGTACAACCCTAAGTGGAAATGTCCAAATTTAGCCCAAAGTGTCAATATTTTAGCACACTGCCTTAACCCTGGACGTGGAGTTCCCCAGATCTTCACAGTTTGCCACTGGAGTCCTCCTATGCTTGTTGTGTTGTTACAAACTTCACAAACATGTGAAGTTTTTCCCAAGCTACAGTGTTTTTTTTTTGTTTTTTTTTGCTTCCATGCTGGTTGATACTGGTACAACCATTCACCCTGAATTCACTCCGAATTCTGATCCAGGTTTACCTTTTTGTCGAACATATATTGTAAGTTCCCCTGGAAACAAATTTCCTCTATCCAGTGGTGAATCTAGGGAATAGAGGAACCTGATGAAAAATAGTTTGGGTGCCCCTTGCAATACCCAATATGTGCCCCCCAATAAAGGGAAAGTTTCCCATTACTCTACCCTTTTTTGGCCCTGTTGCTTTGCATCTGCTGCACCAGCAGTAACTATGTCACTGCCACTATCCACTTTATATGTACTATACCTTCAATTTTTTGTGATATTTTTTCTCACTGCCAGATCTGAATACTGACATTTTCCAAATAAAAGATAACAATAGCATAACTCATGTAATTTCCAATACATTTCAAAAAGACTTTGACATGAATCAAGTTAATTAACATTTTGCATATTTCACATGGCTCTTTTTATAAAAGTACATTACATCTGACTCATCTTTAATAGCCTTGTAAATATACAGCGTTTTACAGAACCAATATACAGACAAATTAGAACATAAATGAGAGCTGATATAACCAAGACACTGAAGGGTATTTCAGTCATGAAGTCTAATAGTTTGAATACATTGATGTGCACAAGGTCATTCTTGGCAGGAATGAAATCTTTCAGTGCATGAGATGTTTGGAAAGGTTAAAGACATCTGAAAATATTATTCACAGAAAGCGGCATAACTAGATATTTAAAATCTGTTCCGAAATTAGAATATAAATGTTCAGCACCTTGGACAGGTCCAGGTTATTGAGATACCATAAAGGAGAAATGGTCAGCCTTGTCACGTCTAAAGAGCTATATTTATTCAGTACAAAGGATATAGATGTAGATCAGCAAAAATGTATACTTAAAGGACCATATTAAATATTAAATTAATATCCAAAGATTTGAATATCAGCCTTCTGCTAAGTGTTTGTCTCCACCCTGATAAGGCAATTAATGTGAAAATGGAGGGAATTTACTAATAGACAGATCTAAAGTCTTTTAAGAAAAGTCATATTTCATAAGAAAATAAATAATTATGGATAGGCTGCTTCATGAGCAAAAGCTGATTGCCAAGGGAAATATCTAACATAAGTCTCCAGCAATATGTAAAGAAATGTATATAAACAAGTAAATATCATATTTATTTAGTTATTTGGTTTTGTTGGCTTTTGTAAAAATTTTGCCTGTTAAAGTAACTTTTAAAAAAAAACTTCTATAAAAAATGTTATCACAAAAAATGCATGTTGTGTCATTTCATGTTTGCATCCCCTGTGCCTTATAGAGTGGAGGATTTTGTGGAATTAAAATGTATTCTCACAGATAACATTGTGTTAAAGGGCCACAGCAGTCACATTTTCTCTTTTGGATAACAAACTTAATTGTGGACACAACCTTTATATTTATGCAATTACTCTTTACTGCAGGGTTCCTTTTACTATACTGTTCTGCTTCTTGCAGCTTCTATCTCAGAAGGTTGTATCTTTGTAAGCTAATGAGCCTTCCCCTAGTTCCAATTAATGTACTCCCAGTTTTAGGAGCCAAATTCCCAATGTGCTGCTAAAAGCTTCTCCCACCTCAGGAAAGTTGATCAGCAGAAACCATATTAAGGTGATCAGTAGATAATTGTAGGTTCCACAGCAGCATACATACATATAATCAAAGGTAATAAACTAGAGACAGAATTATATTTAACATTCTAAAACCATTTTTATTGTTTTAAAATGCAGTTCATCAAACTATTTTTAATATAAGACTACAGTGTCGTCCAGATTCACATCTATCACAAACTATTAGCTGGACCATTTCTGCTGGAGAGATGTTCCACATACAAATAAAGATGCACTTTATTGCTTATAAGCCTTGGACTCTGTAATTGTATTATGACATTTTTTTGACAGTATCTTTTGTTTCCATTGTATTTATATTAATTCCTCCGAACAAAATATAGAAGAACCACAGCAACTGTATAAGCCATGAGCATTTAGAGAAAAGCATTGTTGGAATGACTAGGTTTGTGTATAGAAAGTTTCAATTTTATCTGACTTCCTGATAGTTAGGCGTCTCTCTGCAGGTTTTTGTATTTTCTTATCAGTGGGTAGGGGAAGAGGGAGGGGTGAGAGAGATTTGTTATTAAAGGTGTAGGAACAGGAAAAAATCTGGGGACTGATCACGAAAAAATCAATCTGTCTATCTATCTATCTATCTATCTATCTATATATATAAATAAATATATATATATATATATATATATATATATATATATATGATTAGATATTTATCTACACATGTCTATATTAAGAGTATATGGATATATATATATATATATATATATATATATATATATATATATATATATATATACAGTCAGGTCCATAAATATGGGACATCGACACAAAACTAATCTTTTTGGCTATATACACCACCACAATGGATTGGAAATAAAACGAACAAGATGTGCTTTAACTGCAGACTTTCAGCTTTAATTTGAGGGTATTTACATCCAAATCAGGTGAACGGTGTAGGAATTACAACAGTTTGTATATGTGCCTCCCACTTTTTAAGGGACCAAAAGTAATGGGACAATTGGCTGCTCAGCTGTTCAATGGCCAGGTGTTTGTTATTCCCTCATTATCCCACTTACAAAGAGCAGATAAAAGGTCCAGAGTTAATTTCAAGTGTGCTATTTGCATTTGTTGCTGTTAACTCTCAATATGAGATCCAAAGAGCTGTCACTATCAGTGAAGCAAGCCATCTGTAATGATATAGAAATCACAAAGTTGTGGAGACCAGTAGCCAAGGTCAGCAATAATCCAGTTCCGCAAACTTGTAGGTGAAAACAGGAACAAGGTTTATTGAAGTGATCAGGAACCACACAATAATCTGGCAGGAATCAATAGACAGGAAGTGCCTTATATAGGCCAAGGACCAGACACCTGACCAGACACAGCTGAAGAGACTTAGGTACTGATACAATTGCTAGCAGAGTCAAGCTTATAAGGTCTCAATGGAATTCACAACAGGCAGGCTGGCGCAGTGGTAGGGAAGAGATATAGCAGCCTGGGGACCAGGGTTCAAAACCCAGCAGAGTCAATTCCTCACACCATCATTAGGCTTAAAAAACAAAACAAACCCATCAGAGAGATAGCAAAAACATTAGGTGTGGCCAAATCAACTGTTTGGAACATCCTTAAAAAGAAAGAACGCACCGGTGAGCTCAGCAACACCAAAAGACCCGGAAGACCACTGAAAACAACTGTGGTGGATGACCGAAGAATTCTTTCCCTGGTGAGGAAAACACCCTTCACAACAGTTGGCCAGATCAAGAACACTCTCCGGGAGGTAGGTGTATGTGTGTCAAAGTCAACAATCAAGAGAAGACTTCACCAGAGTGAATACAGAGCGTTCACCACAAGATGTAAACCATTGGTGAGCCTCAAAAAAAGGAAGGCCACATTAGCGTTTTCCAAACAACACCTAAAAAAGCCTTCACAGTTCTGGAACAACATCATATGGACAGATGAGACTAAGATCAACTTGTACCAGAGTGATGGGAAGAGAAGAGTAAGGAGACGGAAAGGAACTGCTCATGATCCAAAGCATACCACCTTGTCAGTGAAGCATGGTGGTGGTAGTGTCATGGTGTGGGCATGTATGGCTGCCAATGGAACTGGTTCTCTTGTATTTATTGATGATGTGACTGCTGACAAAAGCAGCAGGATGAATTCTGAAGTGTTTCGGGCAATATTATCTGCTCATATTCAGCCAAATGCTTCAGAACTCACTGGACGGTGCTTCACAGTGCAGATGGACAATGACCCGAAGCATACTGCAAAAGCAACCAAATAGTTTTTTAAGGGAAAGAAGTGGAATGTTATGCAATGGCCAAGTCAATCTCCTGACCTGAATCCGATTGAGCATGCATTTCACTTGCTGAAGACAAAACTGAAGGGAAAATGCCCCAAGAATAAGCAGGAACTGAAGACAGTTGCAATAGAGGTTTGGCAGAGCATCAGCAGGGATGAAACCCAGCGCCTGGTGATGTCTATGCGTTCCAGACTTCAGACTGTAATTGACTGCAAAGGATTTGCAACCAAGTATTACAAAGTGAAAATGTTATTTATGACTGTTAATCTGTCCCATTACTTTTGGTCCCTTAAAAAGTGGGAGGCACATATACAAACTGTTGTAATTCCTACACCGTTCACCTGATTTGGATGTAAATACCCTCAAATTAAAGCTGAAAGTCTGCAGTTAAAGCACATCTTGTTCGTTTCATTTCAAATCCATTGTGGTGGTGTATATAGCCAAAAAGATTAGTTTTGTGTCGATGTCCCAATATTTATGGACCTGACTGTATATATATATATATATATATATATATATATCCATATACTCTTAATATAGACATGTGTAGATAAATATCTAATCATATATATATATATTTATTTATATTTATTTATATATATAGATAGATAGATAGACACACAATCAAAACACATCTTGTTTGTTTCATTTCAAATCCATTGTGGTGGTGTATAGAGCCAAAAAGATTAAAATTATGTCGATGTTCCAATATTTATGGACCTGACTATATATATATATATATATATATATATATATATATATATATATAAATGTATATATCCAAGCAGTGACCAAATGATATATATAGATAGATACCTATACATCTATATCTCTTCTGGATCGCTGGGCAGGTTATAGCAGAGAGGTCAGACAAGATGCGTCCACTGGAGAATGAACTAGCAACCCACTCCAGTATCTTTGCCAAGAAAAACAAATATGGTCAGCCATGACTGAACAACATATATATTAAATATACAAATATATATAGACTGTATTTACAATAGCACCTACCCCCCCTACATTGTGGGGAGGTATGTACAGTACCTTATCCCTTTTGTATAGTGCTAGGGGAGAAATCACGTATCGGCACACTGTGATCTCTTCCTCTCCCACCCCAGCAGACCCCCTCACCTCCTATCCCTTTGGCTAGAAGCTGGGCCTCACAAGATCACGTGAGATCTTGAGTGATCTTTTGAGACACCGCTTTTCCTCCCATACATGCAAAGTATTTTTTCTGATTAAAATTATCCTTTTGCAGTTTTCCAACCTATTTATGCTCTTGCTCAGACTCAAACTTTTTAAACATATGTTTTTTTATCAAACAGTTGTCTTTTTAGGTCATTCATATTTACAACATACTCTGAGCAACTTATATAAAATATACAGAAACAATCGACCCTTAAAAAATTATAAATCTGTACATTTACAGACATATACAGTATAGTAAAAACTCAGTTTCATACATTTTGAATGGTTTTCCAATCTAGATGTGAATGCTACCAATGCAGGCAGCTTTTTGCAGTCATTACATTTTCCCCTAGCAATAGCTTATCTGCAACCATACAAATCAATATGTTGACATCTGTAGGACACTATTAGTGTGATGAGTGGATGATGCTTTGTTTTCCAGCTCTGACTCTATTTGCTGCTTCACAAACATCACTGGAAATACATTCATTGCCAACTAAACAATGTCATGTGAAATCTTGTATTTTAGTGCTTATAAAAGCACCATATTTTATTCAAGGAGAAGGGTGTCTACATGATTTGAGCACAGGTTCTACAACACAAACAAAAAAACATATATACTTGATAATGATAAGACGATGGCAGCAACAGAAGAGGAAAGGACTTGGGGGTTATTATATTGCATGATTTAAATGTAGATAAAAAAAAGCAACAAAGCTGCAGGGAAAGCCAGTAGGATGCTTGCATGTATTGGGAGAGGAAGTAACAGCAGATAAAGGTTGGTACTAATGTTCATCTACAGATACCAATTCAGACCTCATCTAGATACTGTGCCCAGCTATGAGACCGGGTCTCCAAAATTATTTTAATAAATTAGAAACAATTCAAAGCAGGTGACTAAAATGGTGCAGGTTCCAAAAGAAAAAAAATTGCCATGACCTTAATGTCTATAGAGGGAAGAAGAGAAGGGAGATGGGGATATGAGAGAGTACGACAAAAATAGCAAAGGGTTATTAAAGTTCAGGAGGAAAATATCTTCCAGAAAAGGAGGAGCCCACGAACATCATGTGATATTGGAAAGTGGAAGATTTGGGGGGTAATTTGAGAAAATACTAGTTTAGTAGTAGTGGATAAGAGGAACAGTCTTCCAATGGAAGTGGTAGGGATTTAAGCATATCTGGGAGAATGAAATGGCCATCAGGAACCTATATTAACCAAACTTTTGAATGAACAGCTTGGATAGGCATATCTGGATCGTATTTTTCATCAAATGTCTGTTTTTAAATGCATAATTCCTCTCATTTATTCCCTTGATGAGTCAGATGATTGTCCCTGGATACTGAATATTACTGAGCATCTGCAGATGTTCAGACTGATTTAGAGATAGGGCACACATCACTGCATAGCTATTAAAACAGTATTTTATTCTTATTATTTTTCTATCTGCACACATCTAAAGTGTAATAGTCCACCTTGTTTAAATTTAATGGAGTATTGATTATATATATATGAAGCAAAGTTATCATATAGCAAGATTGTGATCTGCAAAATAGCATACTTTCTAGATTATATTACCGCTACATGGATATGACAATATATAAAATAATTTATATATCTGCAACAATGTATCATGTATATATATATATATATATATATATATATATATATATATATATATATATATATATATATGTCTGTGTATTTATATATATTCTCCCCACAAGGCTTCTGTTAGCATTTCTTTCTTTTTTATAGCCTAATTATATATTACATTTATATTAGATTTTATTTTATATTGTATTATTCTTTTTATCGTCATTATTAATTCCACCAAGTATTTATGTAGTAGTACAAGTTACTTGATCCCAGCGCAGTGGCGAGTGGAATAAATGCACTGTAACGGGAAAGGTAGATTACAATAGAAAAACACACATATAGCCTAGGATTTCCAAATAAACTGTCTCTCATAGTTTTATATATGTTCCTTAGATATGAAACTATTTACGACCCCAATTTACTTACTCTGGTCTGCACCCCCACACACTTGCACGGCTGGCTGATCAAAACATTATTTGTTAATCCTGGAATTTTTTGCTGTATTTGTGAATCTATAATCAGTATTGACTCTGACTCGACAAAGAGAGGAACGCTCTCGAAAGCTCGTCATGAAACCTATGAATATGTTTGTCCAATAAAAAAGGTATCACTATATATTGCAATACTCTGTATATATATATATATATATATATATATATATATATATAAATATTCAGTCAGGTCCATAAATATTGGGACATCGACACAATTCTAATCTTTTTGGCTCTATACACCACCACAATGGATTTAAAATTACACGAACAAGATGTGCTTTAACTGCAGACTATCAGCTTTAATTTGAGGGTATTTACATCCAAATCAGGTGAACGGTGTAGGAATTACAACAGTTTGTATATGTGCCTCCCACTTTTTAAGGGACCAAAAGTAATGGGACAGATTTACAGTCATAAATCAAACGTTCACTTTTGAATACAGTTGTTTTCCGTGGTCTTCCGGGTCTTTTGGTGTTGCTGAGCTCCTTGGTGCATTCTTTCTTTTTATGGATGTTCCAAACAGTTGATTTGGTCACACCTAATGTTTTTGCTATCTCTCTGATGGGTTTGTTTTGTTTTTTCAGCTCTTTGGATCTCATATTGAGGGTTGACAGCAACAGATTCTAAATGCAAATAGCACACTTGAAATTAACTCTGGATCTTTTATCTGCTCCTTGTAAATGGGATAATGAGGGAATAACACACATCTGGCCATGGAACAGCTGAGCAGCCAATTGTCCCATTACTTTTGGTCCCTTAAAAAGTGGGAGGCACATATACAAACGGTTGTAATTCCTACACCGTTCACCTAATTTGGATGTAAATACCCTAAAATTAAAGCTGAAAGTCTGCAGTTAAAGCACATCTTGTTCGTTTCATTTCAAATCCCTTGTGGTGGTGTATAGAGCCAAAAAGGTTAGAATTGTGTCCATGTCACAATATTTATGGACCTGACTGTATATACTAGCGACTTGCCCATCAAAAATGACGGCATAAACCTTTGAAGTCTCGCAATGCTGTTGTTTGCCACACAATGCAAGGCTCTCCCCGTCTAACTTGCAGGCCTTGCGTTATGCGCAAACCCATAACTTTGCGAGCATTACAGACAAACTCTCTCACCCATGTGTCTCTTTCCGCCCTCTACCTCCCCAGTGTATCTTTCCCCCCTCTCACTCCTGTGTCTCTTTGCTCCCCCTCTCCCTGCCCTGTGTTTTTTTCCTTTATCTCCCTCCCCTGTGTTTCTTTGCCCCCTCTCCCTTACCTCCCCAGTGTCTCTTTCCCCCCTCTCCCCTCCCTTACCTTTGTCTCCTCCCCTCTCTCCCTCCCCTGTGTCTCTTTGGCCCCCTCCTCCGCTGTCTCTCATTTGACGTTTATGGGTTTGAAAACACTTGTGGGCTTGGTGGCAAATCTTAAATTGCTATTGCTCAAAACCTTGGGGGCTTGAAAAAAAAGTTACGGGTTTAACCGCTAACATTTTTTTCAAGCCTGTAACTCGGAAACCGTTGGGAGGCTGCCAAAATATGCCGATTGAATAGCAAATTAGCTTTCAACTTCACTTACGGACTCCTCCACCATTTTTTTTAAAGCCCATAACTCGGAAGCCTTTCGGAACCTCTCCCCCACTCTACCTTGCAAGCCATATATATATAAATATATATATACTGTATATACTCGAGTATAAGCCGGGTTGAGGAGGGAGGTTGGGGAAGGGGTTGAGGATGGGGGGTTGAGGAGGGAGGTTGGGGCTGAGGATGGGGGGCTGAGGAGGAGGGGTTGAGGAGGGGGGTTGAGGATGGGGGGCTGAGGATGGGGGGTTGAGGAGAGAGGATGAGGATGGGGGTTGAGGAGAGGGTTGAGGAGGGGGTTGAGGTTGAGGAGGGGGTTGAGGATGAGGAGGGAGGTTGAGGATGAGGAGGGAGGTTGAGGAGGGGGGTTGAGGAGGGGGATAAGGGAGGGGGGAAGAGACACAGGGAAGGGAGAGGTTGGAAGAGACACAGGGAAGGGAGAGGGGAGAAGAGACAAGGAGAGAGAGGGGGACACAGAGGGCACAAGAGGGACACAGGGGGCAGCACATTTCCCACCCTCTGCTTATACTCGAGTCACTCATTTTATCCAGTATTTTGTGGTAAAATGGGTGCCTCGGCTTATACTCGGGTCGGCTTATACTCAAGTATATACGGTGTATATATATATATATATATATATATATATATATATATAAATATATATATATATATATATATATAGTGTTTTAAATGTAATATTAAATTGTTGGAACATACTGATCTGTGCTGTATGGTCTCTTCTCTCTGTCACCCCACCCTCTATTTCTCTTGTGTGTTTTGAGTGGTACTTAAACCGTACACGCTTTAGAAGCTCTGCTTTTTTAGGATACATTTTGGTTACAGATAGATTAATATTGGATGTGTTAGGATGCTGTCAGGGTTGGGAGATGAATATCTGCAATTTTAAAAATATATAATTTTGTAATAGAAACCAGTTTTGGATTTACTATATTTTGTCACTCAGCTCAATGAATCCTCCTACCAGACTGATGTTGGTATTGGTGCCTAATTATTGATAAATGGCTCCTTGTATTCATGCCTTCCTTTTGCATATGTTTTTTTCAGTCAATTTTTATTAGGAGTAGAGACATAACATGGCTTACATATCTAGATTATGTTATACAAGCTCAATTATTAGAAATGTTACCGTACAATTGTATAATATGAAAGTCACAAGCATTTCAACGTTACATTTCATCGGTTAGAAAATAAAAGTCTTGGGTAGGTGTTAGTTTGTGTCTTTTTCTTCTTCAGGGTTACAATGTCTCTCTCTCCTTTACGCCTTCTTTTTCTTTCTTTTTTCAGTGTTTTTTAATTTCCAGAATGCAAATTTAGTGTGAATATGGATTTTGAGGTGTCAGTTTGTGAACAACTAGATTATATTGCTCATATCTAAAAAGGTACTTTTTAATTAGGACATTAGGTACATATAACAACATCATTCTGGTTGGTGTAAGAAATTCAAAGCTGTTTTTCTATTATTAAATTACAATTTTAGTAACTTAAATTTGCTAAATATTCCAGTGCAGTTACAATGAATATAAAAGTATTATTATTATTTATTTTTTTTTTAAAGTAATACATTTTAAAGTTTTTCAAAATAGAATATTTTAAATGTTTGACCACAGTGGTCCTATAAACATTTAAGTCAGTTTATTGTGCTCTGATAGAATCATTTGAAAAATGGAAACAAAGGCCCTAATGAAAAAAATATGTACACATATGTTTATTAAAAATACAATGTCTCTTCTAAATAAAACCCTTCCTTTTCCAACAATGACTATTAATCAATACTTTGTTTTGCATATAAGTAGTTTGTCATATCATAAAAATAATCTATCTAATGTTTCATTTCATTACATGGTATGTAGGAATCAGATATGACCTTGTCAGTGTATAATGTTCTTTGGCCCGTGACAAGCAGGTCAGATATTCCCATGTGTTCTTAGTATGCTTGTGACAAAGAGGAGTTGAAGCATTAAGCAGTAAAGCAGGAACAGGAGGATTACCCTTTAATGCTGCACTGTACATCTTTAATTGTTCGATGAATTCACTGTGGATCATTTGCAGGTGCTTTATGCTGCTCAGAATATAATATACATCAGCATACAGAAATACTAATTTGCATGGGCATTTTTTTTATTTTAAGAGTATTTAAAAATGTTGGAAACTCTGTTTGATTTTTTAAAAGGACATGGCTAATGCCTTTTTTACATGTGATGCACTCAAATGCTTAAAATATTTAATTGATTTGGGGACTTGCCCCAGTCAGCCAACAAGTAGGAATATACATGTATGAGTCATACTTGCCTGCCAATGAGATCTACAGATGCTCTGTGCATTTCCTGTTCATTTAAGTGACGTTTGAACAAGTTCTTCTTAATCATTTTTTATGCAAAGCACAATTTTGGTAATGTTTAAAGCGTGCTCTTTTAATTGCATGAAAAAAAGTATTGTGTAAATATTTTAGCTAAGTAACTTAATTAATTTTATTCTCAGTGTTATTGTCATAAAAAAAAATAGTCTTAGGCTGGTGTGAAGTCCCTTTTCTGTGGATATGGCCCTAGTTCACAGCTTTGAAACATAGCACTCTACATAAGAGAAAAAGAAGACAGGGAGTTTCCATACAGCCAGAAAGTTTTACCCAGGGGGCTTCTTAGATGTAAGTAAAGCATAAATGGCTGTTACACTGAAGAGGATAAAAATAATTCAGTAACTCAGCTAAAACATTTATATCAAACAAGTTAATTTTGATGAAGAGTCGGTTTAAAACAGAGGTCACATTACTTAAACTAGCAAATGTTCCACTCAGCCAATGGGTATCAATGGGACTGTTATGAGGCTTCATTAGTGACATACAGTTGTATGAATTTTGCACAGGCAGGCATTAATTGCAAATTGACTCCAGCTTTAATTATTGTCTGTTTTTCCATGACAACATACTTTTTTGAGAAACACAACAGTCCTTCACCATATTACAGGCAGACAAAATGTCAAGGTCCGTTATAGTGTTTGTTTGGCTTTGCACAAAAGCTCATAGCACAAGGGAACTGAATGGGCCATATTAATGTCCAATAATAAGAATGGACTCAAATTACCCAGGGTTCCAAATAATCCAATGATTCCTAAATACATATTTTGGAACATATAGTTGGCATAGAAGAACCACATAAGGAAATGATAAACATTATTTATAAGAGCAACAGTTGCTTTAGGGGTAAATGGATAATTAATAAGATAATAATGGCAAGAGAATGAGTAACACACTAGTTCTTAGAGGAGAAACAGAGAAAGATGAACATATTTTCATAATTCCAGGATAGTGGCCAATGGAAAGCCTAAAATAGGAAGCTGAGGGCATTGGTATTTTCATTAGAAGATACAATATGGAGATTCACAGGAGATTCAAGCAGTGCCATGCTATGTGGGATGGGAGGTTTTAAAAAGGCCAACAGACACGAGTAAAGGTACATTAATAATAATAATAATATATAACTTTATATATTTAGTGAAATAATCTTTCATTATGCAAGATGCAATTTATACTTTTAATGGGCAATTAATAAATTTTGCCTTTAAAACAGTACCACCGTAGCACCACCACCAGCTGTTTAGAGCAGATATCTTTCTGAATTGATACTTTCATGACGAAAAAAAACGACAATTATTTGCCACCATCAGTTCAAGGTAAACACAATGATTCTGACTACTACCATGCTTTGAAAATGAAATAATTTGGTGTTAGCCTGACAGCCTCCATATAATATGATATTTTGTGTTCTTAGACATATGTCAACCTCAAATCTTTTTTATCAGTGGGATACTGGATTTGTGGACCAAAATATTGTGAATTTATTGGAAGACTATCAATGGGCTCTAGTAAAGTATATGATATAACTGAACTAAGACTTTCCGAATATTAGACACTGCTGACATGTCTTTGTAGGAGCTGTTTTGCCTATTATTCCTGAGGCACTTTAGTCATTTATCAAAAAGCTTTCCAGCACATAAAATTACACAATAAACAATAAATGGCTGTTACTAGTGTCAGTACATACTTATATCATTTTTTATAAAAAAAACTAATGCTAAGGCGGAACGGATCCTGACAATAGCAGAATAATCTAAGAGCTTTCACAGCAGCAAGCCACAGCGACGGTAGGAAATGCAATTGAGAAAATGCAGCAAAACAGGGGATATTCAAGAGATAAGGGAATCAATAGATTAATGGGGGATGCCCCACTGAGACTTAAAACATCCATTTTCATTGCTTAGTATGCCCACAACCACTTATCAACAAGAGCACCAGTGCTGCAGCACATCTGAAAATAAATATATTCCACTTATTACTATTTATCTTACAAAAACATTAATTGTAATTATCTTGATATTATATTACCATCCTATTGTCAATCAGGGGTAGTCATATGATAGCTGATGCAACGACTCATTAGAGCAATTAGTCTCTGTTGTTTATTTATTATTGTATCATTTAATGCCAAATTGTTGTGCTTCCAAACAATTAAATCTTCATTTACACAGATCTATCAAACCTGTTAATTTTTATTTTTTATTTTTTTATGATTTGTGGATGTGCAGTGATGCAATGTGTGTGTAGACATATAAGCACAGTGCATTTTTCCAGAATAATTTGCATATATTAAAACTGTTAATTGATAACTGTAATACCTCAGCAAGAGGAGA